>JAUPFV010000004.1:273456019-274663814 GCA_036936605.1 Limnanthes douglasii subsp. nivea
TTTCTAGAACGATTGATGAAACATGTCTTTTTAGTAGATGTAAAACGTTAATGTTTTTATTTATGAAGATGCGAAACAGTAATGTTCTTGTTTGCAAAGATGCGAAACGTGTTTTACAGACAGATGCGGAACTGTTGTATTGTTTACTAATGATAGATGTGAAACCCTTATCTAATGCAGGTACGCGATGTCTAGTAGTATAATGTGCATTTCAAACTAAATTGGGAGCTTGCAATTTGTGATCTTGGTTTGTTCGCTGAGTTTGAAGATATTGTTAAATTCATTTTTAGTAAATGTGATACGTTGGTTCGGGGTAAATTCAAATTAAGATACTCTTGTGGTTATCTAGAAAAGGTTATTTTAGGTTGTCATAGTGATTTAATTGCTTTGGTATCATTTGCTGATAGTTTAGGTGTTTCAAGTGTTACGATTAAAGTTAAAGGTGATGTTGTTGTTAGTGATAATATTAGAGAAACTGCTGAAAGTATATTTGAAGTTTCAAATGAAGATATTGTTTGCGGAGAAAGTGGTGAAACTTCTGGTGTTAATGCTATTAGTCACAAGCACAAAGCACTTGCTACTGTTGATTGGGTTAATGAAATTAGTGGTGTTGGGCAGGTGTTTCAAGATGGAGCAGTAGGTTTAAGATTAGATGTTAGTCAGTTGGCTTTACAAAAATGTTTTTCTTTTAAATATTTGCATAACAATAAATAAATAGTAACTATTTATTGCATGAAAAAAGATTCAAAGGGCTGTCCTTGGAGGTTTATGCTAAACAAGAGAGTTATACTGGTCTTTTTATTATTAAGAAGTATGTCGAAACTCATACATGTGGGACTGGTTTTAGCAAAGAAAATAAAAGGCATTTGTCATCTGATTTGATTGGAAATAAAATACGTGATTGTGTGAGGATGAAAGTTGATGTTACAGTTACAAGTGTGAAATTATTTTTGAAAAATGACTACGGTTTAGATATTTCGTACCGTGTTTCATGGCTTGCTCCAGAAAAAGCTAGGAGGGCTGTATATGGAGATAGTTCAACTTCTTATAAAGTCCTTCAGAATTATTTTAAAACATTGAAGGTTCTTGATAGCAGCAATGATTACATACTAGAATATTCTTTGGAAACTAATGTGTTCAAGCGATGTTTCGTAACATTTGGGTCTTGCCTCTATGGTTTCAATTCTTGTCGTCAAGTTTTATTTGTTGATGGAACTTTTTTAACGGGAAACTATAATGGAGTTTTGCTATTGGCTATAACCAAAGATGGTAACAATGATAAGTTTTATTTATATTAGAATAGATGTTATCTTTAACGATTTTATATTTAAATCTGCGAAAAACGGGATTGGATATGAATAACAAAAAGATAGATGCGAAACGTTCTGAATAAATAACGTGATAGATGCGACACGTGTAATTTATGATTAAGGAGCTAGATGCGAAACACCTATAGTATATGATTAACGAGATAGATGCGAAGCATATCTATATCGGTAAGTGATAGTTGTGAAACCTCTTATAATGAGTCATTTATGGTGTGGTTAATTTATATCTGAGGGTAATTGGGTAATTTGTTCAGAGTTTTGTGGAAGTTTATGGGTATTAAATATTTTGAGTAGAGAGTAGAGGGAGGATTAAGTTGCCTGGTTGCAGTTAATTTTCATTACCCATATTTAATGCAGGTGGTTGGGTATTTATACCCTTACATCTGGGCTTTATGGGTTTTCAGGTCATGTTTAATGGACCCGGGTCATGTTTAAAGACTCATGAGCTCTTAGTAGGAGAGCAAGCAGCTTAGTCAAGAAGTGTTTAGGTTTTTTAGTACTTTTGTCATAGTTCGAACAGTCCAATGGGCTAAGTGTTCGAAGTGGTCTGTCCAGTCCGATGGCCTTAGTCCGATCTGTCCCTGTCCGGAGAGGAAGCAGTTTTCGGACTCATCAGGAGCCCCTTTTTTAGGTGTTTGTTCAAATGCCTTTGCCAAAAACCTGAAAAACAGTCCGATGTTCAGGGGCAGTTTTAACCCGGACAGGTCTGTTCGTGTTGTGGTTTTATCCGGACTGATAAAGCTTCGTGAATCCAAACGGTTTTTGCCAGAGTCTGTGGGACACGTGTCACTTTTTGGTTGGTTTCTTCAGCCGTTTTTTCACCTTGAATCTCGCACCCACCTTCTTCGAAAAGTAACCTCTTCATTGAAGAGGGTGACATCATCGCCGTCTTTTAATCATTACCTATCTTTTCGAATTCTCCTAGGAATCAAACTCTTTTTCAGATTTACTATAAATTGAAACATTTTTTACTGTTTCACCATCACTCTCATTTTTACTCTGCAAATCCTTAAAGTTTCCTCTCTCAAAATCAAACTCTTGCTCAGGTCGTTTATGTTCACAGCGAGGAACGCTTTGGTCAAAGGCGGGTGGCTCAACCTCTCTGAACTAGAAAAAGCGCAAAAGGTTGAAAGGGAAAGGCGCATTGCGGCAGGTTTACCCACCTCTCCTATTGACAAACCACTGACTCCTGCCACAGAATCAGACCAGGGCTCTTCTTCTTCAAAAGGTGTCAAACCGAAAAGGTTATTTCAGGCCAATCTCTCACCCATCATTTCCGGTTCTTCGGTTCAAGAATCGGAACCTGTTGTTGAGCCAGGTGTTACTGTTACCAGCTTCAAGAAACCCTCCCCCTTCATAGCTATGGGGTCAGACACCGAAAATTCCCCTCAAAAATTAGTTGACCGGAGAAAAGACCGGTTGGTCAAGGGCCAAGCTTCCAAGGGCACCCCTTCAAAATCGGGTGCCAAAGACAGTAGTGCAAGGTCAGAAGTGCCCATTAGAGCTCCTAAGGACAGGTTGTCCGGTCCAGAGGGCACTAGCTCAAGTCTCCGGAAGGAAACATCTGCATCAGAGCCCCAACCGGAGGCCAGGAACCAAGAAAATACTGGAACTCAACAGTCCGGAAGCCAGGCTGAGCCAACTCTGAACCTTCCCCTTACCACAGCTGCTGAAAACCCTTCATCAATCATGGAGGAAGTAATGGAGGACTCTATCGAAGAGGCTCCATTTGAATCTGAGCCCTCCGGACAGACTAGCAGCGCTGTTGATTCCAAAAAAGACAAAGGCAAGGAAAAGTTATGCTTGAGGCATCCAGATCTGCCGGAGAGCCTTGAAGGAAGGGTGGGGCCTTGTTTTCACAAGGTCAATGTCAAGTACCTCATCGCTCTGCAAAAAATCAATTACGCATTCATCCACACAGCTGAACTGGGTCGGATGCGTACGGAGTGGGGAATTCCGGAGAACATGAAGATAAGGATCCCTATAAACCCAGAAACCCCCATGGATTGCAAATTGAGCGAAATAGTCATCTTCACGGAGATGTTTAATTGGGGGCTCAGATTCCACTTAGACCCAGAAATCGTCAGATACTTTCATTTGATAAAGCTCTGCCCAAGCCAGCTGAGTCCCAATGCCTGGTACATCCTTATGGCCTGCATTATGGCCTCTAGGCTCTCCGGGATCCCTCTGCCAATGGGGGAATTTGCTGCTGTGGCCAGCCTCTGTAAAAACCACCACATCCTCTTTTACCACTTCAACATGGGGGATGACTTCAAGGCAGTGGATGACTTGCTGGAGTCAGAGAGGAATTGGAGGACTCAATTTCTCTTCGTAAGTGGTGCTTGGGAGAACGGGAAGAAAATCAAGGCCGGAGTCAACCCCAGTCTCCTCACCAACAGATGGAGGAGTGATGGTAAGGCTCCTACCTTATATTTTTATCTCTTCTTTTATCAAATTCGTTTAAACTAATTAACTTTGTCTTCTTCTTATCAGTACTGCCCAAGGACTTCAATGACTATGTAAAGTCCGGGAAAGCCACCTTGCTCCAAGATCAATGCTTGGGCTGCTGAAAGGTGGGGAAATCGGTTCCACGATGCCTTCACGGCGGGCAACTTAGCAAGATCTCGTCTTTGGAACACCACAAGTCGGAGAGACTTGACTTGGGAATAGCTCACCACCCAGCCTCCTCCGGATATAGTGCTCAAAAGGACGTATGAACCGGACGGGACACTTTACTTGCCAGGTCGGGCCAAGGCCCCGAGCAAAATGAAGGGCAAAAAGAAGAAAGGCAAGAAAGTGGCAGGTGGTACGGACCTTGCTGAGGTGGAGGAAGCTGCTTTACCAAATCCGGAGGGGTCAGCCCCAACCCGGATTGATGCTGCTCTCTTGGAAGTGGTAGAGCAGGAGAGTGTTAGGCAAGAAGTCCACTCCCCAAAACCCTCAAGGGCTTCCAAAAGAGACCGTAAACGGGGAGCTGAAAGCAAGGATAGGGAGGCCAAAAAGAAGAAAACCTCCAAGGGTGATGAACTTTCTCTCCGGCCTCCGGAGCCTCTCCCTCAGGTTGATCCTACTGACCCAACACAAGCAGAAGAGATACCCGGGGACTTTCAAACTGATGAGGTCGAAGGGGGAGGTCTTAGCATTGATGGGGTAGACATCACTGGTCTTGGTGGGCTTGATGAGTACTTTATCAACCTCCCCAGAGATGATTTCGCTGGGCCTTACCTTCCCCCCGAGTACTTCAAACACCGTCACTTTCAATGGTAAGACTTTTATTGTTTCAAGTGAAAGGGATGTTATAGCTCACTCTTTATTAAGCAATGTTCAGCCGGTGCTCGCGTTGGAGAAGCAAGTTAGGAGTCAGGCAGACATTATCAAAGACCTCAAGTCTGACAAAGAGAGGCTGTCCGATGACCTTCGTACAGCCACTTCAAATGCTGCCACTCTAAAGGGGGAGAATGAAGAGCTGAAGAAAAACCAAGAGGCAAGTTCCACAAAAGTCGCCACTCTAGAGAACACTATCACAGAGCTCCGGGAGAAACTGTCTGGATTGGAGAAAGATCTTGCCACTTCAAAAGGGGAGACCAAGGCCAAGGACCAAATTATCACCAATTCGACCAATGACAAAATTGCTCTTGAAAACGCAGTGTCCCAAGCTGCAGGGGAGAAAGCTGATCTGCTAAGGGAGCAGGAGGCCAAAATCCAGGCCAAGATTGATGCTTATGCCAACAACGTGATAGATACTCAAGAGCAGATGTATGCCAAGGTGAAATCAGACATGGTCCTGCTCTTCCATGAGAAGGTCCCGAAAAGGAACTTGGGCGATTTGTGGATTTAAATAGAGCCTGAAGACCTCCCATATCACACAATGACCGAAGGCGATAGGCATGGCTACTCCAGTGCATCCTCATCCGATGACGAAGGGAACATCGGGGAGAGTCCAAACGAAGAGAAAGATGATCCTAATGGGAAGAAGAAGGTAGATGAAGCTGAGCCATCCTCAAAGGCTCAGCCTTAAATTATGAATTACTCTTTATTTTTCATGTTATCAAAACTAAAGTCCTTGGAAGGCCAAGGCACTCTTTTTGTAAGTGTGTCCGGTATCTGCCCGGATAGATCTTTTACTCTTCTTGACAATTTTGAAAGTCCTTGGAAGGCCAAGGCATTTAAGTTATTTTAATGAATACCCTTGTTTTGCACAATTCTTATATTCTTTCATAGTCTGTTTCAATTTTGGTGGCTAGTGTTTAAATAACCCTTAGTTATTTCATAGTGAGAGTGTTTAAATTCTCCGATGACAAATTTTTAAGTGGTCATCGCTCTTTTATTTCAATCCGGATGGTGTGGCAAAAGACAAAGTAAGCACACTTCGGAATTTTTTTAAGAAGGCATCAAATTTCATTAAAAACCTGGACACCTCATTAAAACCTCCCCGCGCCACCAGGGTAGGAAAGAGTATGCCCCCAAATATTTACATGGATGTTTAAACAAGTAAATATTTACACAAACGTTACTCCAAATACATCCGGAGGTGCTCGATATTCCAAGGGTGGGTCAGAACTCTTCCGTCTTTGTCTTATAGCCAATATGTTCCAGGTTTAAGCCTTTCAACAACCATATAAGGTCCTTCCCAAGTCGGGGCCAATTTGTCGAGCAGCTTCTCTTTAGTGTGTAAGAAGACTTTCCTCAATACCTTTTCCCCTGGTTGGAAATCTCTTCTTTTAACTCTAGAAGCAAATCTGCTCCTCATTAAACCCTGATAGTGTGCAGCTCTAAGGTGAGCTTTAACTCGTCTTTCCTCTATTAGGTCGAGCTGGCTTCTGATTGCCACTTCGTTAGCGCATTCGGAGAAGTTGTGAACACGAAATGATGGGAGAGTTGCTTCTATGGGAGCTATTGCATCCATCCCATAGACCAAAGCAAAGGGTGACTCCTGTGTTGCAGCCTCAGGTGTTGTCCGGTAGGCCCACAAAACGTCTTGTAAATAGCTAGGCCACTTCCCAGCAGCCCCTTCCAAATTCTTCTTTAAACCGGACAGTATAGTTCTGTTAGCCACTTCAACCTGACCATTTTCTTGTGGGTGGAAAGGTGAAGAGAAACAATGTTGTATACCCCTTGAGGCACAGAAACTCTCCATTTCCCTATTGTCGAACTGTGGCCCATTATCTGTCGTTATCTTTTGTGGAACACCAAATCTGCAACAAATGTTGGATAAAATGAATTTTATAACGGCTTTTGATGTTGTTCCTGCCAGAGGAGCTGCTTCAATCCACTTCGAAAAGTAATTGATAGCAACAATTATAGTTTTGCGCCCTCCGGACGCCATAGGGAGAGGCCCCACTAAATCCAATCCCCAACGAGAAAAAGGTATAGGCTCAGAGATTGATTCTAAAGGAATGGCTGGGACATGAATTTCATTGCTGTATCTCTGGCATGGGTCACACCTTCTCACCAGTTCTTTAGCATCCTGCATGATAGATGGCCAATAGTAGCCAGCCAGTAAAACTCTTCTTGTTAGAGCCCTGAATCCACAATGAGCTGACCCCTCGCCATCATGCAATTCGGAGAGGACTACTTGAGATTCATTATCCTCCAAACAACGCAGAAGAGGTTTACTGTAAGACTTTTTATACAAAATGTCTCTCAGTATGATAAAACCATGAGCCTTGTGTTTCAGTTTTCTTGCCAGGGATTTATCCGGAGGCACGATGCCATCGGAGAGGTATTGCAGGAGAGGAAATCTCCAATCCTGAGGTTGTTCATTTGTACTTCAAAAATTTCTTCTTCTTTACCCATATCAAGTTGAATGGAGGGGCTCTCCAGCACATGGATCCATGGATACGACTCTGTGTATGCTATGGTTGCCAATGAATCTGCTAACTCATTTTCTGTCCGGGGTATATGTTCATAAATAATGCTTTTAAAATTGAGTGCTTCATTTTTAAGGAGAAGTAAATACTTCACTAATTGTTCTTTTTTAGCCTCAGATTGACCCTGAGCATGGTTGATAAGAAGCTGGGAGTCACTCATTAGCTTTACCCTCTTAGCCCCACAAACATAGGCTAACTTTAAACCAGCTATAGCTGCTTCGTACTCGGACTCGTTATTGGAAGCCCTGAAAGCAAAACATATAGCCTGGTACATTCTGTCACCATATGGAGAAGTCAAACACACCCATGCACCACATCCCATAGTGTTGGATCCACCATCCGTTCGGAGGACCCAGACCTTTTTGTCTTTCAACTCAGTAGCCTGCTCCGAATCTCTGTCGGAGTGAAATTCAACCAAAAAATCAGCCACAGCTTGGGCTTTGACTGCTGTTCGGGGAGCAAAATCTATATTGAAATCCCCTAATTCTACCGACCACTTAGTCATCCTGCTCGAAATGTATGCCTTTTGGAGAACATTCTTCAAAGGAAAAGATGTCCGGACGATAATAGGATGAGCCTGGAAATAAGGCCTCGTCTTTCTAGCAGCTATCACCAGGGCCAATGCTAATTTTTCAAGTTTTAAATAACGCTTTTCTGCATCTATCAAGCTTTTGCTGATATAGTACACTGGATGGGGGTAATTATCTACTTCTCTTACTAACACACCAGTGATGGCACAACTTGAAACTGCCAAATATACGAAGAGTGTCTCCCCATCAACTGGTTTAAACAAGGTTTTGAGGGAAGACAAGTGCTTCTTTATCTCATTGAAAGCCTCATCACACTGTGAGGTCCAATCGAATCCCTTCGCACCCTTCAAGGTTTGAAAAAACAGGGCACACCTATCCAAAGACCTTGAGATAAATCTGTTTAAAGCAGCTAACCTCCCCGTTAGCCGTTGTACTTCTTTAATATTTCGAGGAGGCTCCATTTGGAATAGAGCATTAAGCTGGCCCGGATCGGGCTGTATCCCATGCTCACTTATAATATAGCCTAGAAACTTCCTGGATTGTACTCCGAACACACATTTTTCTGGATTTAACTTTAAATTCACTTTCATCAAGTTGGTAAAAGTTTCTTGGAGGTTAGCCAAGTGCAATTGCTCATCCACACTCTTCACCATCATGTCATCGATGTATACTTCCATATTCCTTCCAATCTGATCAGGAAAGGCTTTGTTTACCAATCTCTGATAAGTAGCCCCAGTATTTTTCAACCCAAATGATATTACCTTATAGCAATGAAGACCCCTGTCAGTGACAAATGTGGTATGCTCTTGATCCTTTGGATCTACTTGGATCTGATTGTATCCGTAGAAAGCATCCATAAAGGACAGCAACTTATTCCCAGAGGTAGAGTCAACTAGCTGGTCAATCCGGGGGACTGGATACAGATCTTTTGGGCAGGCCCTATTGAGGTCTGTGAAGTCAATACAAATACACCACTTGCCATTTTTATTTTTCACCAAGACCGGATTGGCAGTCCACAAAGGATATTGAGACTCCTTGATATGCCCCATCTTTGTGAGCATGTCAACCTCTTGCACAATAACATCAGCCTTTTCCTTGGAAAAAGCCCTTCTCTTTTGAACCACTGGTGCTACATCTTTCCGGACAGATAGGCGGTGTGATATCACATCTGCTGGAACCCCGGTAACATCAGCATTGCACCAAGCAAAAACAGGCTGATGACTCTTCAAAAACTTTAGCATTTCTCTTTTCAGATCGGGTGGCATTCTAGACCCTATCTTGACATTTTTTCCTTCTTCTAAACAATTTGTTTCTACCTCTTCGACTGGTATTAATACTCCAGGGGCCTCTCTGGGGTCATCAATTTCACCCTCACCCCCAGAAAGCCCCCCAAATTTCTATTGCTCGTTGATACGAGCTGCCCCCAACGTTCGGGGCGCCAGGGCTGTAGCATAACATTCTCTTGCAACCTTTTGACTGCTTCGGACAACTCCCACCTGTCCCTGAACAGCATATTTCAAACATTAGTGGACTGTTGAAGCCACTGCATGCATCCTAGAGAGCCAAGACCTCCCTAAAATAGCATTATAGCAAGTGGGACAATCCACCACAATAAAAAGTATCCTGAACATCTTCTTGAAAGGGCCCTTGCCCAACAAAACTTCTTCTTCGAACTCCCCGATCACATTGGATGAGCTGCCAGTAAAGCCCACAATTGATCTGTCCAAACTCTGAATTACAGCTGGATTTTTCATTCTCTTGTATGTGTTTAAGAAAAGGATATTGGCTGAGCTTCCGGTATCCACCAAAATTCGTCTTATATCATTGCCCCCAATGGAAGCTCCTATGACGACAACATCTTCATGAGGGCCAGCTATATCTCTTAAATCATCTTCATCAAAAACAATGAAGGGGAATGGGATTTGCGATTGATAGGAAGTCATGCCTCCTTCTAGCTGGGTAGCCAAAGTATGAACGTGCCTCTTCCTCGAAGAAGCAGTAGGAGCTGTCATAGTATCCCCTCCGAAAATTGTAAGTGACTCAAAAAACTTAATGAGCCCGGAGACTGTCCTAGAACATTCCTCAATGGTTCCCACTCTATTTCGAGTTGGATCAGGATCCAAATATTCAGATTCCACATCAAATATTTCGATTATAACCATGGCTCCCTCCAGAGCAGCATTACTTGGACCAACCCGGTGAGTATTGTCATGCCTATTACCTCATCTTCTTTTAACGTAAGACCCCAGCTTTCCCCTCTCAATCAAGTTCTGAATCTCTTGTTTTAAAGCTATACAATCATCGGTGGTATGGCCAGTATCATTGTGATACTGGAAGAAAGAGTTATTACGGTGTTCTCTAGGGGATTGTAGCGTGGCCGGTCTTCTATAGTGCACCTCTTCCTTTGTTTTATCATAAATGGTGGCCACACTTTTTTTCAATTCTGCGAACCACTCCGGTTGAACCCAAGGTCCTCTTTTATTTCTGGATTCCTGACTCTGAGCAGGTACAGCTGGCTGAGATTGAGCTTTAGCCCTGTCATGCCCCTGTCCGGTCTCCTTCGCCTTGTTTCCGGACTGATTCTGATTGGGGTTTGGTGCCACCAGGGCAGACCTCACCTGCCTGTGCACCCTTGTTTTCTTTGTTTCATCAACGTTAATCTGTTTTCCAACCTGATTCAGTAACCCTCCCTAAGTCATTGCCTTCTTTCTGGTCACCGAATCAGCCAAATTGACAGGGTTCAAGCCTTGCATTTGAGATGCTATCGCAACCTGCTCGAAGCAGTCAGCCAACCCATTCTTGGTGTTCACAAAACGACTTATATATTCTTTTAAGGATTCGTTCGGTTCCTGGGCACAATGGATTATGGTGTCCCCGTTGCCCTTCAACTCTTTACTCCCAACGAACTGCCTTCGAAAAGCCACCCAAAAAGTATCGAAATTCTTAGTACAACCTTGTGGTAGGCTGTTATACCACTTTAAAGCACTCCCCATAAACGATTGGGAGAATGCTCTATAAAGTAGCTTGTCATCATCATCAAAGTTCATCATAATTTTTTTTAAATTGCTCCAAATGATTGTCTGGATCAGTACTGCCATCGTACTTTTCCATTTTGGTGCTATCAAACCTCTTAGGGAGGTTTCCGGACAGAATTTTAGAAGACAATGGAGATTGCCTCCAATTTCGACCACGACTGAACACAGTATCTTCATTGGGAGTTGCAAAGATACCTGGTTTATCGTGGAAAGCGAAAGGATCCATCAGCATCCAGTCTACATGCCTCCGGCTGTGAGATGACCCTTTGCCAATATTCTTCTTCATCTTTCCATGTCTATCCCTTTTTCTTGAATATTTTTTGATATGCTTTTGCTTCTTTTTAGTTCGACCCTCATCACTGCTAGAGGATAAGGATTCTTCAACTCCCTCATCATCCGAAGAGCTATCAGAATACTCTGAGCCTGAGTCAGAACTCTCCACTGGCCTGGACCGGTGAGACTTTTTGGAGCTGGCATGAGTCTTCTTGTTGCTCACATGAGTCCTTGAAGGCTCATGCTCTCTGGGGTTATCGGTGTGATGAGCAACTGATGCTTTCGATTTTTCTTTCATGCCCATCTTAGCCTTTTCTGCCCTCAGAGCTTCTATCTCGCCTTTTAGCCTATCGCGCTCCTCGGCGGTGTATTCATCGTTTTCACCCACCACTTCGAACAAAGCTGGTGGCACTTCCGGAGCGTTCGGATTCATTCGGATTGACTTTTCTTGCTGGTTTCGAATGCTAGATTCAGGCACCTTCGTGCTCCCACTGTGGTCGCCAATTTGGTGTGGTTAATATATGTCTGAGGGTAATTGGGTAATTTGTTCAGAGTTTTGTGGAAGTTTATGGGTATTTAATATTTTGAGTAGAGAGTAGAGGGAGGATTAAGCTACCTGGTTGCAGTTAATTTTCATTACCCATATTTAATGCAGGTGGTTGGGTATTTATACCCTTACATCTGGGCTTTATGGGTTTTCGGGTCATGTTTAATGGACCCGGGTCATGTTTAAAGACTCATGAGCTCTTAATAGGAGAGCAAGCAGCTTAGTCAAGAAGTGTTTAGGTTTTTTAGTACTTTTGTCATAGTTCGAACAGTCCAATGGGCTAAGTGTTCGAAGTGGTCTGTCTGGTCCGATGGCCTTAGTCCGATCTGTCCCTGTCCGGAGAGGAAGCTGTTTTTGGACTCATCAATTTATACTATGTTTTGTACTATATATTTGTTGCAGGTATTTTTCCTGTTGCATTTAGTATTGTTTTGTCTGAAGATACTGAGAATTGGTTATGGTTTTTGGAGATGTTGAAACCTCATTTTTTGGATCGCAAAATTACATTTATTAGTGATCGTCATTTAGGTATTGTTACTGCTGTATCTGCTATATTTCCAGATTGCCATCATGGATATTATCTTTATCATCTTATGAATAATTTGAGGCATTGTTTAAGGGCTACACCAATGACACTTAAGACTATGGTCAAACTGTTAAAAAAATGTGCATATGCTTCTAATCAGAATTTGTTTAATCAATATATGGATGAATTACTTAAACAAGGAGGTGAGAAGGTTGAAAGTTTTTATCAAAATTTATCTCCTGAGAAATATGCTTGTGTTTTTTCAAAGGCAAAAGGTATGGTTCCATGGCATCTACTCCAGCTGAATCTTTTAACAATCAAGTTAAACAATTTTGAGGTTTGCCTATACTGGAGTTGATTGATAGGATTAGAGTTTTAGAAATGAGTCAAATTTTGAGATGTTTTGGTGATGCTGAACGTTGGACTAGCGATTTGTATCCTGAATTTGATCAAAAGTTTATATCTAATGTGGAAGAAGGTCGTCCATGGATAGTTCATTCGTCTACTCCTCTTTTGCATGAAGTGTTTTGTGATCCTGTTATGGTTGTTGATCTTAGTGTATGTAGTTGTTCTTGTGGTTTGTGGCAACATGAGTGTTTCCCTTGTTCTCATGTTGTAGCTGTGATATTTTATATAGAGGCAGATCCTATGAATTATGTTGAGCCATGTTATTTTATAAGCTCTTATAATGCAACATATTCATATGGTATAGCTGCATTTACTACTTTTGGTCAATGATCTACTTCAACAACTACTCCAGATCTACCTCCTCCAGTTTAAAAAAGGAGAGCTGGACGACCTAAGAAGAAAAGAATTTCATCTAGAGGAGAATTAAATACTCGTAAGATAACGTGTTCTTGTTGTCATAAATCTGGTCATAACAGACGAACATGTGTAGACATTTTGTAAGATGAGTGTATTTTTTTATACTTTTAGTTTTCTGAGGTGTTTTGTCATAATGACAATAGATTGGGAACATTTTAATATATGTTAGATGCGAAACCTTTTGTTATATATCTAGCTGATAGATGTGAAACGTGTTATAACCAACAAGATAGGCTTTGCTAGATGCGAAACACGTTTTACAAGATTTACTAAACTGGATGCCAAACGTTTGATGACAAGTTTTTTTATTTATTTATGATAGATGCGAAACATTTGAGAAGAAGTTATATTATTTATGGTAGATGCAAACAACTTACACCAAATTCATTGATCTGATAGATGCGGAACCTTGGATAATCAAATACTAAATATTTTTTTATAGATGCGCAACCTTGGATAATCAAATATATTATATTGTGATAGATGTGAAACGTTAGATTTAGGTACATTCTTTTGGCAAGTTAGTAAACCAGCTCATAAAATACTTTTTTTATGTATGTGTTAAAATATGAATACAAATAAATAAATAAAAGGATTAAGTTCATTATGAAACAAGTGCAATACATGCTAAGTTCAGTAAACCAAATACAAACTTAAACAAATTTAAAAACAGAGTCTTCATGTTCAAACTCTGTTTAAGCAGACCTTTAACCCTTTGTCTCCTTGTTTGATTTTGGTCTTCAAAAAACAAAAAAGATAAACTTCTTCCTACCCTTAGTTAAAACAACAAAAAACAAAAGCAGACCCTTCACTCAACCATCAATCAGAGTCTTTTTCTTCGTCTTCAGAGTCATCTTCCTCCGAATCTTCTTCTTGTGAATCTTCGTCTTCGTCTTCTTCATCTTCAGTCTCTTCATCTTCTTCCATATGGTCCCGTTTTCTCTTTCTTTTTAAGAGGACATAAATGGGATCCTCATCTGGCTCATCTTCATCTTCAGAATAAGCATCTTAGGTATAATCATCTTCAAACAAATAACCAAAACTGTCATCAGATATGTCGTCAGAAAATTTGTCTCTGGTGGTATGTTTTCATTCTTCCCTGGCCTCGGGGGAACGATTTGGAGAACTGATATCACTATAATTGGGACCATCATCTGAAGAATAGTTAAAATTTGGCATTTCTCAAAGCAACTTTTTAAGAAGTTAAAAGTTTAGAAGATTTTCACTCAGAATGAAGTGAAATTTTGTGTTTGAGAACTGAAATAATGAAGTGATATTTTATATGAGTAGCTAAAATGTTATAAAAAGGTGAAAAGTTTAAAGATTTAAGAGAAATAATATATTGGTTGATATTGTTTAGATTTGTAATTAATGTAATGTAATAATGGGTATCTAAGAGTTGTCTAGTCATATAAGTACATATCAAATCAAACTAGTTTGATTTTTGAATTTTAAAATTTATATGTGTGAGATTGGTAGAGTATATTAACTACAAAAACATATTACTTTTGTAAGTGATAAGTGGATGAAAAATAATTATACCAGAAGATTGGAAAGAGTTTCCAAGAGAAAAAACAAATTGATAGATACGAAACATTTATTAAAAAATAAATGATAGATGCGAAACCCTGTGTAAAATAAAATAGTAGATGCGAAACGTGTTATTTACATTTCTCTAGTAGATGCGAAAGAAAGGGACATATGATATGCTAGATGCGGGACGCTGTATTTAAATTTTTGATAGGTAGAAATATTAAGAAGGTGAAAAGACTAGAATCTTTTATATAAATAATATCTTTGGTTGATATTTGTGAGCTTTTGTAATTAATGCAATGTAATGATGAGTATCTTAGACTTGTCAAATCATATAAGAAAATATCAAATCAAACTAAAGCTACTAGTTTGATTTTTGAC
This sequence comes from Limnanthes douglasii subsp. nivea, assembly GCA_036936605.1. NCBI lineage: Eukaryota > Viridiplantae > Streptophyta > Magnoliopsida > Brassicales > Limnanthaceae > Limnanthes > Limnanthes douglasii. The sequence continues at coordinate 273,470,868 of JAUPFV010000004.1, forward strand.
TTTTGAAATTTATATGTGTGAGATTAGTTGAGTATATTAACAATAAAAACATATTACTTCTGTAAGTGAAAAGTTGATGAAAAATAATTAGACTAGAAGATGGGAAAGAGCCTCCAAGAGAAAAAACAAATTGATAGATATGAAACATTCATTAGAAAACAAAGGATAAATGTGAAACCTGTGGATAAATTTGAGATCCATTGATAGATGCGAAAACCTAGTAATTACACTCAGATAGATGCGAAACCATAGCTGTTAGATAGTTTTGTCACTGAGATATATTTTATAGTAGACAAACTGTACAATAAAAAAAATATCACAAACATCACAAAAAGAAGTAAAACAAAGATTACAAAACATCGTCCCAATATTTGTTAGTGTTCATGTCAGTAAGAAACATGTAAAATATTTATGCTCTTCTTAATGGTGCAATATTAGAAGTTTTTTGAAAGTCAAGTTTCCCATGCAAAATATAATCTTTGAAGTAATCGCAGACCGTTACTCCGCAATCAAGTGATCCAGGTTTTTGTTTAGAAATTTTTACTGGACAATATATCTTTATTGGTTTTTCTGCTTGTAAAATGTTTTTGTGTTTGAGGTATGCAACTTGTAATTTAATAAACATACAAATAAATCAGATGATATATATATATGTGTGTGTGTGTGTGTGTGCGTGTGTGCGTGTGTTCTATGAAATTATTATAGAAGAGAGACACTTACTAATCTTTCTGCAGTTTTTCTTGTTGGATCTGGACGTTTTGGTATTGGGTTTAGATTTACTGCTTTTTCATGTTCAACATCTGTTACTAATAATGTCCAATGGTTAACATTCCCAATTCTAGCTTCTGTTAGAAGTGGAACGAAGATTAAACCTTCTGTGATGCCTCGTAGCTTATCGTCAACATATAATGTTACATCCATATTTTGGTTCAGAAGATGCTACATTGGAGGAGTAATATTTAGAAACATTTATGTTTATAAATTAACACATGTTGTAAAAGTATATTATTCTTACCATTACACTTCCAGATAAGTATGTTAACGACATGAATTCTCTTGGACTACTAGCAACTGGTATTTGAAAGTTGTGTTGTTTAAGGTTGATATACATATAACCATCAATAACCTGTGTTGTCAAAAGTGGAAAGCAACAGTTTGTTAACATATGTATTGGGAAGCAATGGAAACAAACTAAATGTAAATTTAACTTTTACCGTAGAGTCGATTTCATCTTCATCTGTTATCTCCATCAAAGTACTAACAAAAATATTAGTTCCTGGTACATCTAGACATGACCATACTGTTGGATCAGAATTGTTTTCTCATTTTTCAATCAGTTCTAATTTGTAGTATTCTTGTATGTCAATTGCAACTATTACTTTGTTTGTAAATGGCCATTCTTTTCTGGTAATTTCCTTGTTAGGTAGTTCTTTAGAGACTTGATGTTGAGTAGTGATGTGATCCTAGATGACACAAGGAGCTTAGAACATGGAAATGTGCAAGAACCAGATGAACAACTTGAAAAAGAAGATGAGCTTGAAGTTGAAGATATTCTTATTTTACCGGCTGGTCCAACAACTCGATCAAGAGAAAAACAATTTAACAAAGCTGTTGGAGGATTGCTTAATCAACTAGAGAATCCACGTGATCAAAACAGCAAGTATGGTGGAAAAGCTTGTCAAACCACTTTGGTCTTGATTCAAGCTAATTGATTTCAACAAATGAGAAAGTGTCTCGATTGTACTCTTTTTCCCTTGTTCAAGTTTTGTCCCAATGGGTTTTCTTAACAAGGTTTTTAATGAGGCAATTGTTTCACTTTACCATTGCCCATTTGTTGAAATAAAAGCCCAAGGCCCATCTACATCAAAATCCACGTCCTTGGAGGAAGGAAGGGTCTGATTTCCAGCTTATATAATTAATACTTTGTATTTTCAATATTAAAGCATTTTGTTTCCAAGAAAAGCCTAATTGTTTTAGAGGCATGCATTATGTTTCCAAGAACAGCCTTAATTGTGTTCAAGGCTAATTCTTTCTCCTATAAAAACTATGTACTCATAATTCTAATGGTTAGACTATCTTGATTCTGAAAAAAAAACTTCTTAAGTTTTACTCTTCTCTTGTTGGTGTGTAATATCCACAAGAAAACTTGTTCTTCAGTTGGTGCGTCATATCCAAAGGAAGATCAGTTGGAATATCAAAGTCCTTTCCACAACCTTTGTGTGACCTATCGATCCACACCCTTTGATCCTTGAATCCTTTTGGGTTCCTGGTTGCAAAGTTATCCATATCCCATTTCAGAGTGCCGATTCTAGGAGTTTATCAAGTGGTATCAGAGCAACATTCTGAAAGTTGGGTATTCTCTTTCTCATTAATTTTTCTTCATCTATTTAATATTATCAGTTTGTTTGTGAAGATTTGAGTGTTAGTGTGATGATTTCATTTTGAATCACGAAATTCTGATCTGTTTCACCCTAGTTATAGTTGTTTGAGATTTAAAATCGTAGAAAATCGATTTTAGGTGCTGTTGTGAAACTTATCTCTTATCATTCTTAGGAAAACAGATTTGGATATGTTTATTGTTTTAAATAAATTGAAGAAATTTCCAAGAACTTGTTGCTGGTGATTTGTTTTTGTTTTGTTTTGTAGAAAAGGATGTCTAATTCAAATGATGCAGAAAACAGTAATTTCAATAACAACAAGCTTCTCATTGAAGCTATGACAAAGTTGATAGACACCAAGATAGATGCCTTTTGCGAAGAGCTTCAATCAAACACTGACCACGAGCGGAACCGTTCACGACAAACCAGTCCAAGAAGAAACCATGAACTACCTGAACAATTCAGAAATGAAGCCGCTGATGAATATTATGAACGCATGAGCAATTCGTCTCGAACCAGCCATAGAAGGAACCATAGACGTACAAGAGAGGGCAACGAACGTATGCGTGACAATCTTGGAGGTCTCAAGATTAAGATTCCACCATTCCATGGAAAAAACGATCCAGATGCCTATTTAGAATGGGAAAAGAAGATTGAACTCGTTTTCAACGTTCAACACTACACGGAGACCAATCGAGTAATAATTGCTGCTACTGAATTTTATGATTATGCTCTTAGTTGGTGGGATCAACTAGTTACCTCAAGAAGGCATAATGGGGAACATCCTATAGAATCATGGGCATAAATGAAAGCTATTATGCGGAAGAGGTTTGTTCCTAGTCATTACCACCGTGAGCTACATCTAAAGCTGAGGAGATTAACACAAGGAAGCCGATTTGTTGAAGAGTATTATCAAGAAATGGAGACCTTAATGTTGCGAGCTGATATTTCAGAAGATAGAGGGGAAACAATGTCAAGGTTTCTTAGGGGTTTAAATAGATAAATTCAAGACAGATTGGAAACTCAGTATTATGTTGAACTAGAAGAGATGCTACACAAAGCTTTGCTATTTGAACAACAAGTTAAAAGAAAGAACTCCTCAATATCAAGTTATGGTTCAGGGGCAGTAACAATTAAGCCAAGTTATTCAAAAGATGAGAAGACCAATTATCAGAAAGGAAGCTATGTAGAGGTGAACCAAAAATCTGGAACACCATTGTCTATTGATAACAAGGGCAAACCTAAAGAGATTGCAATCAGAACTCGTGATGTTAAGTGTTTCAAGTGCAAAGGGATGAAGCATTATACTAATGAGTGTTCTAATAAGAAGATTATGACAATTCTCGATAATGGAGAAATAATTTCAGAGGAAGAAGAAATTATCTCTGATTCTTCCGAAGAACACTTAGAGAAATTTCCTAAAGGAGATTTATTGGTAGCCAGAAGGTCTTTAAGCGTTCAAACAAAAGAAGAAGAACAAGAGCAAAAGGAGAATCTGTTTCACACTAGGTGTCTAGTTCAAGGGAAAGTTAGTAGCCTTATTATCTATGGAGGCAGTTGTATTAATGTGGCAAGTGAATCTATAGTAAAGAAGCTTGGTTTAAAAAAGAAAAAGCATCCAGCACCTTACAAGCTTCAATGGCTTAACGACAATGGAGAAATGAAAGTTAGCCACCAAGTAGAAGTTCCATTAGCCATTGGTAAGTACGAAGATGAAGTTTTATGTGATGTTCTACCAATGGAGGCTAGTCACATACTGTTAGGAAGGCCATGGCAATCTGATCGAAAGGTTATCCATGATGGATTCACTAATCGCCATACATTTGAGTTTCAAGGAAGGAAAACCACTCTAGTTCCCATGACTCCACGAGAAGTTTACCAAGATCAAAAGCATATGCAGAACAAGGAAAGTCGGGTAACTAAACATTCAAATTTCTATGCAAAATGTGGCGAGGTTAAGAAAGCATTATTCTCTAAGCAACCTATGTTACTTTTTGTGTTTAAGGAAACTCTTATGAGTTTAACTAACTTGACACCGGTGTTGCCGAGTGAGATGACTTCTCTCTTGCAGGAATTAGAAGATGTATTCCCTGAAGACAATCCAAAGGGGCTTCCACCAATTAGAGGCATCAAAAACCAAATAGATTTTGTACATGGAGCCTCCCTTTCTAACAGACCTGCTTATAGAACTAATCTAGTGGAGACAAAAGAATTACAAAGGCAAATCAGTGAACTGATGGAAAAAAGACATATCTGTGAAAGCATGAGTCCTTGTGCGGTACCAGTTCTACTTGTGCCCAAGAAAGATGGAAGCTGGAGTCATCAACAACATAACAGTAAAGTATCGCCATCCTATACCTAGATTAGATGATATGTTAGATGAATTGCATGGTTCTAGCATTTTTTCTAAGATTGATCTTAAAAGTGGTTATCACCAAATTAGGATGAAAGAAGGGGATGAGTGGAAAACTGCATTTAAAACTAAGCATGGACTATATGAATGGTTAGTAATGCCATTTGGGCTGACTAATGCACCTAGTACATTCATGCGGTTAATGAATCATGTTCTAAGGGCTTATATAGGAGTTTTTGTTGTAGTATATTTCGATGACATCTTAATTTATAGCAAGTGCTTAGAAGAACATGTTCACCATCTGAAATTGATTTTAAGTGTACTTAGGAAGGAAAATCTCTATGCTAATCTTAAGAAATACACTTTTTGTACCGATAATCTTGTCTTTTTAGGTTTTGTTATAAGTGCATATGGTATTAAGGTGGATGAGGAAAAGGTTAAGGCAATCCGCGAATGGCCAAGTCCAAAAACAGTTGGAGAAGTGAGAAGCTTCCACGGCCTTACAGGATTTTATAGGCGTTTTGTCAAAGATTTCAGCACCTTAGCTGCACCACTCACTGAAATAATAAAGAAGGACGTTGGTTTCAAGTGGGAACAAGCTCAAGAAGAAGCATTTCAATCCTTAAAAGAGAAGCTTACTCATGCTCCTGTCTTGACATTACCTGATTTTCTTAAAACTTTTGAGATTGAATGTGATGCTTCTGGAATTGGGATTGGAGCTGTTTTGATGCAGGATAAAAAGCCCATAGCTTATTTCAGTGTAAATCTTGGAGGAGCTACTCAAAACTATCCTACTTATTACAAGGAGTTGTATGCCTTAGTTCGAGCTTTGCAAACATGGCAGCATTACTTGTGGCCAAAGGAGTTTGTCATACGCACTGACCATAAATCTCTCAAACACCTAAAAGGTCAGCAAAAACTTAACAAAAGACATGCAAGGTGGATAGAATTCATTGAGACATTTCCATATATCATCAAATACAAACAAGGTAAAGAAAATATTATTGCTGACGCATTGTCCCGAAGGTATGCCTTAATCACTACTCTTGAAGCTAAGATTTTAGGATTTGATCATCTTAAGAGTTTATATGAAAATGATTCTGATTTTGGAAATATGTATCAAGCATGTGAAAATTTTGCTTCAGGGCGGTTCTATAGGCATGAAGGATTCTTATTCTTTGATAAACGTTTATGTGTGCCTAATTGTTCCATGAGAGATTTACTTGTTAGAGAAGCCCATGGAGGAGGCTTAATGGTACATTTTGGAATAGCTAAAACTCTCAAGGTATTGATGGATCACTTCCATTGGCCACATATGAGGAGGGATGTTGAAAGAATCTGTGACAGATGTGCTACTTGCAAACAAGCCAAATCTAAGGTTTAATCTCACGGTTTGTATACTCCTTTACCTATTCCTACGCATCATTGGAATGATATATCTATGGACTTTGTAGTTGGATTGCCTAGGACTAGAGCTGGTAAGGATTCTATTTTTGTGGTTGTTGATCGATTCTCTAAAATGGCACACTTTGTTGCTTGTCACAAAACTGATGAAGCATTGCGCATTGCTAATCTATTCTTTAAAGAGATAGTTCGTTTGCATGGCATGCCTAGGACGATAGTTTCAGATAGGGACACTAAGTTTCTAAGATACTTTTGGAAAACTTTGTGGTCTAAGTTAGGGACTAAGCTTTTACTTTCTACTACCTGTCACCCACAAACTGATGGACAAACAGAAGTAGTAAATATGACTTTGTCCACTTTTCAACGTGCATTAATTAAAAAGAACTTGAAAACTTGGGAAGAATGTTTGCCGCATGTTGAATTTGCATACAATCATTCTATGCATTCTGCTTCTAAGTACTCTCCTTTTCAAATTGTTTATGGATTTAACCCAATATCTCCTTTGGATCTAATTCCTTTGCCTTTGAGTGAAAGAACTAGCATAGATGGGAAAAAGAAAGCTGAACTTGTAAAACAGATCCATGATGATGCAAGGAAAAACATAGAAAAGAAAACTTAGCAATATGTCAAACAAGCAAACAAGGGAAGACGTGAGAAAGTTTTTGAGGTTGGAGATCAAGTATGGGTGCACTTAAGAAAGGAAAGATTTCCAGAAGAGAGGAAGTCAAAATTGATTCCTAGAATTGATGGACCATTTGAAGTAACAAAAAAGATCAACAATAATGCGTATCAACTTGACCTATGTTTCTGATTTGGTTCCTTTTATCGCAGATAAAATGGATTTGAGGTCAAATCCTTTTCAAGTGGGAGAGGATGACGTGATCCTAGATGACACGAGGAGCTTAGAACATGGAAATGTGAAAGAACCAGATGAACAACTTGAAAAAGAAGATGAGCTTGAAGTTGAAGATATTCTTATTTTACCGGCTGGTCCAACAACTCGATCAAGAGCAAAACAATTTAGCAAAGCTGTTGGAGGATTGCTTAATCAACTAGAGAATCCACGTGATCAAAACAGCAAGTATGGTGGAAAAGCTTGTCAAACCACTTTGGTCTTGATTCAAGCTAATTGATTTCAACAAATGAGAAAGTGTCTCGATTGTACTCTTTTTCCCTTGTTCAAGTTTTGTCCCAATGGGTTTTCTTAACAAGGTTTTTAATGAGGCAATTGTTTCACTTTACCATTGCCCATTTGTTGAAATAAAAGCCCAAGGCCCATCTACATCAAAATCCACGTCCTTGGAGGAAGGAAGGGTCTGATTTCCAGCTTATATAATTAATACTTTGTATTTTCAATATTAAAGCATTTTGTTTCCAAGAAAAGCCTAATTGTTTTAGAGGCATGCATTATGTTTCCAAGAACAGCCTTAATTGTGTTCAAGGCTAATTATTTCTCCTATAAAAACTATGTACTCAGAATTCTAATGGTTAGACTATCTTGATTCTGAAAAAAACTTCTTAAGTTTTACTCTTCTCTTGTTGGTGTGTAATATCCACAAGAAAACATGTTCTTCATTTGGTGCGTCATATCCAAAGGAAGATCAGTTGGAATATCAAAGGCCTTTCCACAACCTTTGTGTGACCTATCGATCCACACCCTTTGATCCTTGAATCCTTTTGGGTTCCTGGTTGCAAAGTTATCCCTATCCCATTTCAGAGTGCCGATTCTAGGAGGAGTTTATCAAGGATCTAAAATTAGTTCAAATGAAGGACCTTTATCAAAATCTTTCTGCACAAATGGGAAACAATTGAAACTGTAAGAGGAGATAGATGCGAAACATTCAGAAATATAATGGATGAGAAATAAGGGAAACCAAGATAGATGAGAAACGTTCAGAAATATAATAGATGGGAAAGTAGGGAAACCAAGATAGATGTGAAACATACGTAATATTGATAGATGAAAAACCTTTGTTATTCAGGTATATGCGAAACCTATGTAACTTTCGTATATGAGAAACCAGTGAAAAACAAACTAGATCTGAAACCTATGCAAATAAAGTAGATGTGAAACCAATGGAAATAAATTAGATGCAGAACCTTTTTGTAATTATAGTAAATGTGAAAGTAGTGAAACTATGCTAGATGCGAAACAGGTAAAAACATGACAAGTGGGAAAGTTTTTCAATCACTTACTTTTTTATTTTGTATATCCTTTTTAATTCTTATAATTTATTTCCCAATTGCTGGGTCTAATTCACTGACTTGTGGCGTTTGGATTTCTTGGACTTCCGATGCATTTTCCTTAACAAAACAGAAAACTGGACATTATATGCGAAACATGAGTAAATAGAATACATAAGGAAGATAGATGCGAAACATGTATCTTTAAATATAAAACCAGCATTCAGTTAAACACCAGATGCAAATAAACATATAAATGCAAATAATATTACAGTATTTAAGCCAAAAAAGAAGATAATACACAACAATATATATCATTAAATACAAAAAAAAATTCAAAACATGTTTTGTTAATTCTTGGTTATTTGTATCACCACTTTGTCAACAACATCTTTGTTGGTCACTTTAGATTCTTCAGGAACATCCTTTGTCACCCCAGATGCTTCAACAACACTCTTGTCCCCTTTAAATACTTCAGCTACACTGCTTTATCCCTTCGGATACTTCAGCAACTGATTTTTTAGCAATAGGAACAGTAACATTAGTATTTTTATCCCGTTCTTCGATAACAATATTGGGATTTTGTTCTTCTGTAAAATTAACATGAACTGAGGGATCATCTTTGTTTTCAAACCCAACTTCAGTAGGAGTTTCAACCGATCGTCTTTCTTTTCAAACCTAACATCACTATTAATATGGCATCAACTTGCTTTTCCACCCCAACTTCAATAGGAGTAGAATTCTCTTTTTCTACAGCAACAATAAGTTCAGAAGCAACAATATCAACATTAATAAGGGGATCACTATTAACATTGGCATCAACTTTCTTTTCTACCCCAACATTCTCATTTTCAACAGCAAAAACATCTTCAGATGTAGCAGCAACAACATGAAACTTAACTTCACCAAAATGGTCATCTTCAACAACAACAACAACAACATTATGATCCTGTTTTTCCAAATCATCTTCATTTTTTTCTTGTTGTGGAGGTGGAACCTTGTCTCCACAACAATATTTGGTGTTTTGTCTTGGTTTTCGTCATAAACAACAGGGTTTTTTACTACAGTATTAGGTGTTTTTCTTATTTTATTTGGTGATTGGTGGCCTTGATCATTCAATCTCTTTCTTATTGAATAAGTTTTTGGTTGTTGTTCAGTTGTTTCTATGTTTGGCTTCAACATAGGCAGTTTAAGTGTGTTTTGTAGGTCAACCTCAATGTCCATCTCTGCATCATCTTTCATTTGTGTAATGATCTTCTCTTGTTCTTTAAGTTTCTTTTTCAGTTCATCAATTTGTTGTTCATATCTTTGACGTTCCATTTCAATTTTTCTACTTTTTAAAATGTTGTTAAGTCAAAGATCTAGCTAGATACTGGGTCAGTTTGTGCTTTGACTGCGTCTAGGGTGGTGTTGGTGTTGGTGTTAGGGTTGGTTCTGGATGTGGGGCTGTCGTTGGGGTTGGGGCTGGGTATATTTTGTTAATTTTCTGCAAAATAATAAGCAATATTAAAGATAGATGCCAAACCTGTAACATCAGAAGATGAATGGTAGATGCGGAACCTTAACATTCATAAAACTAGATGCGAAACCTTCAAGTCAAACCAAAATGATAGATGCGAAATATAATAGAAATAATATATTTAGAACGTAAATTGAAAGGATAGACGCGAAACGTAAGCAGAAATGATAGATGCAGAACGTAAACAGAAACGATAAATGCGGAACGTAAACATAAATGATAAATGTGGAACCTGTACAAAAACGATAGATGCGGAACGTAAAACAGAAATGATAGATGTGGAAGCTAAACAGAATGATAGATGAGAAACGTTAATTATAAAGTAGATGCGGAACCTTCAGTAATCATGACGCTAGATGCGAAACATCTTAGGATACTATTGATGCTAGATGCAGAATGTATAGTAAATATGATAAAATATGAGATTTTTACCTTTTCTCTTGCTAGTAATTTTTTCAACCTTCTGTTTTCTGTCTTGAGATGGTATAATCTGTCTGAAATGCTGATTTTAGATCTCTTTTCTATTGTCTTTTTAGGTTTCTTGAGATTCTTAAGAATCTGTGATATTGTATTCACCTTTCGTGCAATAGGCGCATGAGTTGTATGTACTGTTTTCTGTTTGTTCAAAGGATGAGTTTTTATCGGTAAAGTTTTCTCTTTCACATTCTGTACTGGTTTTCTTCGTCATGTTGTAGTATTTTTAGTTCTTGGAATTTTTTTACATGGTTTAACTATGTATTGGTCGAATGTTTTTTCGTTATTAGTAGAATCAGTTGCAGCTGGTTCTTGGAACGTATCCCAATGCAAAACATTTTCATCTTCGTTGAGTTTTACTTGTTCAGAATCTATTGGTGGAACAATATTATTTTCTTGAGGAGCATCATTATTTTCTTCTTGTATTTTGAATTCTCCTCCAAATTGTTGTTCTTCTTCTTCTTCTACTGTTAGTTTCAATTCTTCTTCAATAACCTATAAAATTGTTAAAATGTTATAGTAAAGATATATATATATATATATATATATATATATATATATATATGTAAAATTTGAAACAAGAATAAAAAAATATTGTAAATATACATGTTCATTTGTTATGTTTTTATGGCTTCAACCAAATCTAAATCTATTTTGTGTTCAATACCCAACCATTTGAAGCATTTAGGTATCTTGTCTTCAATTTCAATATCTTGACATAAAGTTGTGTGTTCCATGATGAATGACTATATATTAACAATACTTTAGAATCATTTATTGACTAAATATTATATATGAAATAGAACAAAGAAAAATACTAACAAATAAAAGGATAACACAGCCAACTACTCTTCCAGGTTTAGTTTCATGACAAGCTATTATTAAATTCATCAAGTTTTCTCGGATTGCTTCAGCCCAATTGTAGTTTTTTATTTTGTCAAGGTGTTCTACATAATACATCATAATCGAAGCTAGTACATCTCCATATGTAGAGAAAAACAAGGTAAAACAGGCTAACAATATAAAGAGTATGACAATATCTTTTATTGCCTCTTGTCCAGATGTTTTTACTACTTTCTTTATTGCATCCTACCAACAAGCAAAAGCATTTTTAAAAAGGGATAGATACGAAACCCTAGTAATTACATTCAGATAGATGCGGAACATATTGAAATATGAAAAGGAAGTTAAAATGATAGACACAGAACCTATGTAAATGGTAAAAAGCTAGATGTGAAACTTGTATTAATCTTAGTAGATGCGGAAAATGGTTTAATTTGAAACAGGCCTAACGTGATAGATGCGAAACCTAGTTTAATGTGAAGCAGATTAAAGAGATAGATGCGTAACATTATTCAAATTTTAAAGTAAAGCAGAAGTAGTAGATGAGAAACCTATGCAAATATTAAAACAGTCCAAAAATGTGAGAAAGATGGAATTGCGAACCTTTATCAGTTTGTTAATGATTGGTCCCACTCGGCTTTCATTAAATTTTCTTGATGTATTCTAAAAAAATACTTCTTTGTGATCCTTGATTTTTCTTTGTCTTCTAATTCTGAAAACTTAGGTTCAAAACTCTTGGCTTGAAGTGGCATATATTCATTTCCATGTTTTAAACCAAAGATGATCTTTATGTCATGGTTTGTAAGCTGTAAAAACTTTTCCTTCAATTTAAATGCTTCTTGTTCGTCATCATATGTCATTGCTATCAGCTCAATTACATCCCACTGCTTTTTGTATGCATTCTTTTTTGTTCGAAGATCATAGGCTGTTTTTAAAAATGAGTAAAAGGGTGTCTTCTTTGTTGCTTCTATATGTTCTGGCCTCACTTTTGTCTCTTCTATCTGTCTTAGGTTGGACCTGTAAAAACATGTTTTTGGTACCATTTTAACTGTAAAAGCAATAAATGAGAAAAATATATCAGATGTGATAGATGCGAAAATTGTGTGAAGTTAGATAAGTGATAGATGCGAAATCTATGTAAATGTAAATGCACTGAGACACTGATAGATGTGAAACCTAGGGAGATTTATAACAAAAAAAATTGATAGATGCGAAACCTAATGAGAACTATAATCAAGAAATTTGGTAGATGCGGAACATAAGGACATCTATAAAAAAATTGATAGATGTGAAACCCAAGGAGATTTATAATCAAGAAATCTGGTAGATATGGAACCTAAGGAGATCTATATTCAAAAATTGCTAGAAGCGAAACCTAAAGATATCTATAATTAAAACATATGCTAGATCTGAAACCTAAAAAGATCTATAATCAAGAAATTTGGTAGATACGAAACCTAAGGAGATCTATAATCAAGAAATTTTCTAGATGCAAAAACTAAGGAGATCTATAATAAAAAAATTGCTAGATACAAAACCTATGTCAAATGTTAAGCAGTACACACTAATAGATGTGAAACTCTATAAAAACCTGTAATTATGGGGAAGATGATAGTTGCGAAACCTATGTAAATATCAATGCACAAAAACACTAATAGATGTGAAACATAAGGAGATCTATAAACAGAAAACACTGGTAGACACGGAACCTATATAAAAAACCTGCAATTACAGCCAAATACTAGATGCGAAACCTATACAAATGTCACAAAAGTAGGTATGAATTTCAGTAACATTTAGTAAGGCTTTCTGTATACTAAATTATATTTTGATTAACCAGTTTCTATAACGTCTTGTAAACTGACGAGTAAGCAGTGTTTATCATGAAAAAAAAACTAGAAACATGTGAAGTTAAATTCTAATCGTTTCAGTAAAACCCTAGGTTTCTAGAATGGATGTAATCGAACTGAGTTTTTGAAGAAAAACAATATAAGACTTATTGATTCACCGTTGTTGTCGTTGTTGATACTCTGATACTCTAACCGGAGTCTTAATCGGAGTTGATATTCTGATCGGATTCGAATCGAACTATGTTTTTGAATTCATCGGATTCGTAATCGGACTATGGTTTTTGAATTCGTCGGAGTTCTAGCCTTGTCAGAGAAGTTCGTTATCGTTGTTGATTCGCCGGAGTTAATATAGGAGTAGTGAATTGATTTTGATATCGTAGTCGATATCGGAGTGAGGAGAGAGAGGGAGGTGTTTCAAAATGGGTCTTTATATCGAGTGTAGTTTTGGAAAAAAATTTACAAATTATTTTGGATCTTTAGTGGTAATAGGTTTGTAAAATGGGTCTTTATTGGTATGTCTCTTTTTTTAAAAATATAAATCTCATTCAATTTAGTTAAGTGTTTTGATTTAATTTTATTTTAATAATAAACTATTGGTCTTCGGATCTAATTTATATTATTTTCTTTTAATTTAATTTTAATTTTATTTAATTAAATTTTATTTATTATATTTTTTAAATAAGAAGATTATTTTATTTTAGTTTTAAAATAAAACGATTCATCATTGGATGTCGATATTCTGAGACTTAAATACTCTAAAACTACAACGGAAATAAAACTACAATTAATTTTCAACATTATTTGAATTTTTTTTATTTACAGAATGCTTCCAAAGCCGACTTCTCACTGCAACTTCCCGTAGTAGTGCATGAGACGATTAATACAACGGTTAGTTAAGATCTCTTTTCGCGACTTAATTTAATGCATAACTAAACAAATAATTTATCTGTAATTTAATGCAATCGCAATTTGTAAATGTTTGTAATTTATAGGTAAACATCTACATTTTAAAGGTAAATGTCTATTTTTTACAACTAAATGTCTTCATTTTACAAGTACATTTTTACATTTTACATGTAAATGTCTACCTTTGATATGTAAATTTCTACATTGACAGGTAAATATTTATGTTAAACATGTAGATATTTAACTTTTAGCTCTTTTGTATCCACAACTATATATGTCTGGCACAAAAAGATTTAAAAATTCATGGAAAAAAATTAAGCAAAAAAATATTTAAAAAAATAATTTTAAATGTTTCGGACACATATCAAGAGCAAATAAGTATTAAAACAATAATTTTAGAGTGATCTATAACACTTGGATCAAAGTATAAACGACTAACTTGCACGTTAAAAGAGTAACTTAGGAAAATCGATTTGGTTTCCATAATATCAAGATGTATAAATAGTAACTAGAATAACTACAATAACCAAACTAAATATTTTAGGCATTTATATGTTTTATACAACTAAATATTTTTGACAACTAAATGTTTTTTTAAGAATAAACAAAATACTAACTGCTTTGTGCCACTTAACCAGCAACTATATGTTTTATACAATATGTTTTATACAACTGAGTGTTTTGGAAGCATTAACTAAATATCAAGTTTTTCTTTACCAAACCAATAGCAACAACTACATATTTTGTGCAACTAAACATTTTTTATAACTAAACGTGTTTGAAGAAACAACTAATACCAAGTGTTTTATGCCAAACTAATAACTTAAAAACAATAGTTGTAACTCTAGGACTTAAAAATTAGTTACAATTCAATTTTATAATAAAAAATTGGACGCATTTTTACAACTTCACAAATTTTATTAGAGTGAGATAAGAATAATATTATATCAATATTTGGACCTCTACAAAGATATTCAATTTATGCTAAAATTGGAAATATGTTACTGTATATGCATCCCAAATCAAAATTGAATTGCCGCCAAAGAAAAAATATACTAAATAATATAAGTAATAAATAAATGTTTATTTTTACATCTAAATATTTCCAAAAGACCACCCAAGCTTACGATTCTAACATTAACTCGAACTTTACCTACAGATGCTTATAACATTTATATGTAAGTAATACACACCTAAACATACAATTTCAACATTCAACCAAATTTTAACTACACATGCCTATTACATTTATCTATAAGTAATAAACATCAAATCATACGATACTAACATTATGTTAAAATTTAACTACACATGCCTATGACATTTACTTATAAGCAATATGCATCTAAACATACAATTTCAACATTCAATCAAACTTTAATTACACACGCATATTACATTTACATGTAACTAAAACCATCTAAACATATAATTTTGTATAAACCATAGATGTTTATTTACCCAAAAATTTCTTTTATGAATTTGAAAAACAATTTATGTCTTTTTCTTTTTTTTTTAATTTGTTTCACGAGGTTTCAATACAATTTTAAAATCCTTTATTTTCAAAAAAATTAGTCGATTTAAAGATTTCAAAAATAGTTTTTGACTAACTATAAGTAATAATTTTAAATTGCAAAAAAAGAAACAAACAAACCAACGTATTATTACTCTCTCCGTCCGTCAAGAAAATAAATCACCCTCCTAATAGCAAACTAGACAACATATGGGGGGCATATAACAAAATTAGAATAATTATGTTTTTCGTGGAAATTTTATATAAGTAGAGTTGTCAACGTTTTTAGGGAACCGAGAACTGGACCAGAACTGAACCGATAAGAACCGAACCGAATTTTAACGGTCTGGTCTGCGGTTCCATCTTAAAAACCGAAAACGATAAGGAACCGAAAAAATAAATCCGGTTTGGAACCGAATCAAAACCGAGAACTGGAGTGGAACTGAACCGATAAGAACCGAACCGAACTTTACCGGTCTGGTTTGCGATTCCATCTTAAAAACCGAAAACGATAAAGAACCAAAACAATAAAACCGGTTCGGAACCGAACCAACACAATCGATAAAACCGGTAGAACCGAATCGATAAAAGCGGTACACTGATAGAACTGATGAGAAACCGAGATACGATCGATAAACCGATATAACCGATAAATAATCGAATAAATAAGAACTTGATTATCTTTTTTATTAATTTTTTATATCTTATATTAACAAAATTAATAGTTAATTACTGATTTTTAATAAAAATCAGAAAATAATATTTAAATTTTAATTTATAAATTAATTATTAAAGTTAAAGAATTAAAAATTAAATTATAATTTATTTAATATTTTAAATGAACCGGAGTCGATCAAAATGACAACGAAACGGATCGGGATTGAACCGTACTCGAATTGAATCGAACCGAAAACTCAGCTGTCCCGTCCGGTCCGATAAGCTTAGCGATCCGGTTCCGGCCAAACGGATAACACCCTATAATATAAGAATACATTAATTTCGTATAATAATAGATTTTTTATGTTTTCATGAAGACGAACTAGTGGATGTGTGAACTGGACGAGCAAGAAAACGAGTGGATGTGTGAAGTGGACAAGACAAGCAAGGAAAAAAAAAAAAAGAAAACCGAGTGTACGTTTACAATATTCAGCAGAAGACACCAGTCAGATCCACTTGCAATGGGCCATTATCAGAAGTTCAAACGAAATCTGTCTCCTTTCTTCTTCGCAAACCATTACCAGAAGTTGAAACGAGGTGAGTTTGTATACAGCTCTTAGTTCCATATGTTTTTATGTTTAAGCATTTAAGTAACAAGACTCAGCTTACATACTTATTTACATATGTATGAATCTTTCTTAAACTATGATTCTTAAACTATTTTGTAAATCATATAATTGAAAATCAAGAAATCATAATAATAAATAAAGCAAAATGCTGTAAATTTTAAGCAAATAGAGCTCCTTGTAAAAATTTAACATAAATATGTTACTAACTTTAGATTAAAGTTAACAAAAAGAAACTAACTTATTTGAAATGTATATAGGCGGAAATGTTACCTTGCCTTGTGGAAGGTGTAAGAGTTCAATATGATTATTTGTTTCGTTTTGGGTCCTTAAGAGATAAACTTGACAACGAAGTTAAAGATCCGAAAGGTGTACAAGATGGTGTGGCCACTTGTGTTGAGGCTGATTTGATGAATGGTCGACAAATTAAAGAAAATGTTGAAAAATGGCTGAAAGATATCTCAGATGTCTTAGACGAAGTGGAGAGTCTAAAGGAAGAGATGAAGAATAAGAAGGGGTGTTTCATGGGACGGACCTGTTGGTACACTTTAAGTAGGAGGTTTAAGAAAAAGACATCGGAGATTATTGAACTTCGAGAGAAGGGAGATAATTATGAAGAAGTGAGTCTGCCGCGAGCTAGCTTGCCTATACCATACCTTTCATCCAATGACTTCATGCTTTCTCAATCTTCGAAAGCAGCTCTCGATCAAATCATGGAAGGTCTGAAGGATGAAACCACCAAAGTGATTGGTTTGTATGGGGTGGCTGGAGTTGGGAAGACAACGTTGGTCAAACTACTGATCAAATTAGTCGAAGATTCAAAACAATTTGACAAAGTTGTGATGGTTGTTGTGTCTCAAAAGCGGATCTCATGGCCATTCAAGACAAGGTTGCAGCTGTTTTAGGCCTCGACTTTGACGATGAAAATGATGTGAGCAAGAAAGCATACCGGTTAAAATCGCTTTTGGCGAAGGTGAAAAATATTCTGATTATCTTAGATGATATATGGGAAATGATTGAACTCAGTGATATTGGAATAACATTCACCGCTGATCAGAAATGCCGCAAAACACTTCTAACAACGCGCTATCATAAACTGTGTCCTCTAATGAAGTGTGAAAAAGAAATTCACATTAACGTTATGTGTGAAATTGAGGCATGGGATTTATTCAAAGAGAGAGCTTATCTAAATGACGCATCTCCCATGATTGATACGGCGAAGGAAGTTGCAAAAGTGTGCGGAGGTTTACCGATAGTAATTGTTCCATTAGCAGGAGTTTTAGTAAATAACACTCCAAACCAGTGGAAAGATGCACTGCAGTGTCTCCGGAGCTCTAACCTTCCTGGTGTTAAGGACATCGACGATAAAAATGCTTATCAATGTTTGAAATTCTGCTATGATAAACTGAATGGAGAAGAGATCAGGTTATGTTTCTTAATGTGTTCTTTATTTCCAAAAGATTACGAAATTGAGATCGAACTTCTTGTTAGATATGCCTGGGGTCTAAGTGTCTGTAAATATGCTGAGACGATTGATGAAGCGAGAATCAAAGTAAAGTCATCTATTGACAATCTCAAAGACTATTGTCTGTTAATAAATAGCGGTACAAACAAGGTGAAAATGCACGATGTGGTTCGACATTTTGCACTATGGATTGCATTCAATGCGGAGAAAAATTTCACTGTAGGATATATCTCAAAGAGGTCAGCCATAAGCAAATCCCTTGAAACTTACATGGCAATCTCTCTAATAATAAAGGGAACCCGAGAACTTCCAAACGGACTAGTATGTCAAAACTTGAAGCTTTTGCTACTATGCGGAGACGATGCAACAATTGTTTCTAATACATTTTTTGAGCAGATGAAAGCTCTACAAGTTTTAACTATAAGTAGCTGTTCTTTGACACCTTACCTTCCAGATATTTCGACAAACCTTCGAGCTTTGTCTTTAGAAGAATGCAAAGTCGGGAACATCTCTTCATTAGGAAACCTCAAGAAACTTAAGATTCTTAGGTTTTTGCGGTCTGATATCCGGGAATTGCCGGATGAAGTTGGTGAAATGAAAGAGCTGAAGGTGTTGGATCTGTCGAGTTGTGAACATTTGGAAAGGATTCCAGCTGGCTTGATAGAGAAGCTTTCGTGCCTTGAGGAACTATATGTTATTGGTGCCCCTTTTAAACTATGGGAAGCTAGACTGGTGGATACAAACAGCAGCAGCAGTAGTAGTAGTAGAGCTCGTCTTTCAGAGTTGAAATCATTATCAAAGTTTGAGTGTACTTTTTCTGGACAATATAGATGAATGTCTGCTCCCGGATTACTTTGTTCTGCCTAATTTGACAAAGTTCGATGTTATTGGTAAACGCTGGCGTTCCCCTAACTATTACTCACTTTCACAAACAATTGAAATCGATGAGGTTAATTACACCTCATTACATGCATTTAAGATGTTTTTTCCAACCATTGAGCATTTGGTAATGAAAGAGAATGATGGCATGCGCTGCATTGTTCCAGCGATGAAGCCAGGGGTCTTCAACAATCTGATTTCTCTTGAGCTTTCATTTTGGAAGAAAATGGTATGTCTGATTGACACAACAGTAAAGAAGGTGCCAACAGCGGTTTTTCAGAATCTGAAGAAATTGACGCTATATGGAATGGAGAGTTTAAAAGAAGTGTGTCGAGGGCAGACTCCAAATGACTTTCTACAGAAATTAGAAACAGTAAGTATCCAAGAATGTCCAAAGTTATGCAGTATTTTCCAAGTGCATGAAGAGCTAAGAAAAGAAGACGAATTTACGTTGTTCTCGACTCTGGTAAGTTTGGTGCTGATAGATCTACCCGAATTAAGTTGTGTGTGGGGAGGATGGGCAACTAAACACATAATCCTTAACGGTCTTACGCATGTGAAGATAGATTACTGCCGGAAGTTAACATCAATTTTCTCATTCTCTAGGGCACGAACTCTTGTGCACCTACAAACTCTCGAGATAAGTAATTGTGTTGAGTTGGAGCATATCATAGAAGAAGAAGAGAATTTCGAAGTATCATCGACTAGTATGAGTCATCTTATCCTTACACAATTAGTGAAAGTATCCATCAGAAGATGCAAGAAATTAAAATGTATATTTCCAAACTTTGTAGCTCCTTCTTGTCTTCAGCAATTAAAGAAAATTTATCTAGATGGAAATGTTGCATTAGAGCAAATCTTTAAGTATGCAGAAGGAAATGAAACGGAGATTGAGTTGTCTCACTTAGAAGAATTAACTATTGAAGGATCACCAAAGCTCGTTAACTT
Source organism: Limnanthes douglasii subsp. nivea (assembly GCA_036936605.1). Lineage (NCBI taxonomy): Eukaryota > Viridiplantae > Streptophyta > Magnoliopsida > Brassicales > Limnanthaceae > Limnanthes > Limnanthes douglasii. The sequence goes on from JAUPFV010000004.1 coordinate 273,490,867, forward strand.
CAGCGAAGGATATTGTTCTGCCCTCTCATTCCCATCTTTGCATATCTTGGATATCACTGATTGCACCATACAATTTCCGCCCCGTCGGAAGGCAAAGGTATGTGAATTGTTTTATATCGCCTTGTCCCCTTTCTTTTTTGGACTTTTGCTGCTAGGTGATTGTAACTAACCGGGTTTGTTGTTTGTTCTTGTAGCAATTACAATATGTGTTTCTCTCTAAGGTACCAAACCAATGGTGGAACTATATTAACATATCTCAGCTAAATTTGAAAGAGTTTAGAGCTGAATATCTCATAGGAGTTGAAGAAGTAATTCGAATTGAAGTTGACGACGAAGGATCGGATTTGGTACTTCCAATGAAGCACTTGCAACTCAATGCCCTTCCTCAGCTGGCGCATATATGCAATTGCCCCTCGTACACCAGCATCCTCCAATATCTTAAGCACTTACACATATATTCGTGCCATAAACTGAGTTATATTCTTTCACCAACATTGGCTCGGAATCTGCCGAAGTTAAAGTACTTAAAAGTAAATGATTGCAAGGAATTGGTTCAAGTAATCGGCAATGACAACGAGGGAGTTCCAAACCATCTCCAACTAGAAGCTTTCCCTAGTCTCCAAGAAATAGAGATTAAAAACCGCAACAAGATCAAATTTGTGTTTCCTCTATCAGTTGTTGGTGGTCTTCCGAAACTGCAGAAACTGGATATCCAAAATGCTAATGGACTAGAGTATATATTCGGAAACAAAACATTAGAAGAGGGAAAGGACGGCCTTGAGAAAGAGGTGGTAGTGCTCCCTCGACTGAAGGATTCAGAAATAGTACTCAAGGAACTACCGAGCTTCAGAGGATTTTCGATAGCGCGTTACAATTTTATATTTCCACTTATTAAGAGGAAGTATCAGTTAGAGGTGGGAGGTTGTCCAAACATTACTGAGAGCTTCACTCTCTCCCCATCATACGGTTAGGTTGCGCACTAACTCTTAGAGTTAGACAATAGCCTGCAAACCAACGCCATAAGGTAAATCTTCACAGACACAAACCAAGAAAAGCACAAACCAAGAAATCGTTTGTAGAAGGACTCGAACTCATGACTTTGTTATGAGCATGTCTTACTCCACCAACTCGGTTACCCTTTTCAGGCAAAGCTTACTCCGCTAACTCGACTACCCCTTTCGAGGTTACTGTTATATGTTGATTCACCTCCTCTTTGTTCGTTCAGTAGTTGTTTGCTGTTACATTTACATAAAAGTACGTTTTATAAGTGAAGATCAATGAGAAAAACTCTGGGATTCAACCTTGTAAATAATATTATGTTGGTCCTTCTTCCTGAAGAGAATAATTCTCAGGTTTCTTATTGTGTGTTGGGTCAAATGCTCAACCAAGCTTGGATTCTTTACTTTATGTTGGAAATAGATCTGGATTCTGGAGCATTAGTCTGGATACGTTAATATTATAATATTATGTCAATTCACTTTTTTAAGCCTATACATCGAGGTTCAAGTCCACAAATCTAAGAAAAAACCCACAAAATCCATTGTCTATATATGAATAAAACTCCAGAACAAAATATAATAAACTTAGTTGAAACAGATCTGTCTAATGTTTAGAATTCTAAGAAACTAGTTGTTGGATTCGATTCGTCCGATTTTTAAATTTGAACATAAATAGAATGGGTTTTAGTTAGGCTTTGAATGGTAGTTAGTCGAATTCAACCTTTCAACGAATTCAAATTGGACCCGTATCTGCACCTACCACTAATAGGATTATGATTATCAAAGTTTTTCGAAGTGTTTTGACATGACCATCAAAATCTGAATCCGAATACCGGATGATATTTAGATTATTTGATTTTATATATATGTTAACATGCATCTTTTTGGTGGTTCTCAATACTTAGAGAATTTTTTAACTAATTTTCAATGGTATATTTTTGTATTATTTACCTATCTTTAATACAACTTGACAATAAAAAAAATATTCGATTTTGTGCAAACTTGGACATACATTACACCCCTGATTCCTAAAGTCTATGGAATGTCTCGCATTTCTTCGATCTCAAATTTTATCTTTTAATATTTATTTTGACTTAATTTATCTCTATTTGCAATTTGTCATTTTATAACATTGCAGCATACTTAATATTATATATATTTATTGTGACAATCCAATGGTTCCACGAGAACAAACCCGATAAGTTTAAAATTTCTAATATAAAAGTTATTTCACCAAGATCTTTTATATCAAATTTATCTTATATAAATTATCTTGTAGTATGCTATGAGATTATTACGTTAAGCAACTTATGATGTCATTGTCGAGACGCTTCTTTGAGCCTATATGATTTCTCAATTTTCATACCATTGACTATGAATCACCAATTACAAATTTCTCAAGTTGCACCATATAGATTGTTTCTGCAATGTCACCATTAAAAAACATCATAAACATTCATTTGTTGAAGCTTTATATCAAATTGTGCAACTAGTGTCATGATTGTCCTAAAAGAGTCATTCGATGAATCTGGAGAGAAAGTCTTTTTAAATTCAATCCCTTCACGCTGAGTATACCGTTTTTCTACAAGTCTTGCTTTATATCTTTCTACATTACTCTTGAAATCATGTTTGCTTTTGTAAATGCACTTACAACGAATCTGTTTTTTTTCCTTCAAGTAATGAGACAATATCTCAAACCACATTATATTGCTTTGACTTTTACTTTTTATTCATACCAGCAATTCACAATTGAGAATCAAAACTCTTCATATCTTCATTTATACAACACATAAATTTTCATGCTCTTGAAGATACACTATATAATTTATAATATAGTATTGTTCTTGTTTGGTGAGACCTAAGTCTCACATCGATTAAACATGGGAAGGATCGATAATTTATAAGTAAGAACATATCTAAACTAGTATAAGGCCTTTTGGAACTGGATCAAAAGCAAAACGTGCAGGTTTTTGGGCCCAAATCAGATAATATCATCTAGTATGGATATTAGGTTGTTCATACTTATATACAGAGGCAGAATATGTGGTACCTATATTCCCAACAATTGGTAGCAGAGCTCCAGGCCCAGACGAAACACGATATGGGTGAAATTCTCAGATTTCAAACATGATGAACCACTAATCGTGTTCAAGGTGAATATGATCTAGTTTGAAGTTCATGTGGCTCATCAGACTAAAACTTGAAGTATAAGTACCCCTCCGAGATGAATTTAAAATCCTCGAGGCCTAATCTACCCCAAATGGCTTCAACATTAGCTTTAAGTTGCTTAAGATTCAGAGTTTGTCCGAAGAACCCGAAAAGTAAGAGCGCCAGAAATCTAAGTGCCATAGATGGCAGAGTCATCAATGACATTTCCTATAATTGTTTTTATGAATACCAAGTACTAAAGAAGTCCGGATCTTTTTAAGACCCAAAAAAATATTGACCCACGCCAAATGGGTATAAGAAATAAGGTTAATCGATAAGGTAGATCTATGAAAATAAGGTTAAGAGTTGGAGAATCTAGTAAAAGTAATGGTTTAACAAAGTTGGTAGATGAAGATCAGAAGATGAAAGGGAAAATTAAGGTGGGTTGAAATATTGGGGGTTCCTAAGCTATTGGGAATAAAATTTATCTTTGAATTTTCTACCTCTATTGCTTCTTCCACCATTTTTGTGAGGAGGGGGAGAAGAGGTGCATTGGGAATTAATTGAAAGAGGATGATAAACTCATAATCTATGAGTCGATGAAGGATTGGTAGATGGTGGTTCGAAGGACGAATTTGAAGAAAAATGATTAGTGGATGATGGATTTAAGGAGGTGGAGAAAGAAACGATATTAGGAATATTGGAAAAAAATAAAGTGTAATACAATACAAATAAATCTGAGGTAAACTAACCGAACCCAAACCCAAAAAAATTGGCTTATATCAAGACGTGATCGAGCACACTGGTCTGACGACCTTAAGTGATACATGGTCGTTTAAGGCCAAGTTGGCCAAAATTAGCTTGATGGCCTTAACTGACCAACTCGTCATAAAATTAGCATATGATCGGTGCCCCCATGGTCATTAGTCAACAAACACTTAGCCTTTGTCATTTCTCACTCTCTCGAGTGTCATTAAAGTGTACGAAAGTTGTGTATGAAAATGTACGAAAGCATGGTCTGACATTGTACAATAAAGTAGCCCCCACGAACTTTCCTCCATCTGGAAAAGTGTTTGGAAGGTAAGAATGTCTGCAGCAATGAGGAGCTAGCAGCCTAAGACCTCTCTAAATCGAGGCTACTATATATTGAGTTAATGTTAAATTTTTGAGGTAGGTAAAATCTAGAGAAAAAATAGTAACAACAACAAGAAATATTGCTTTATAATCTATATCATAAATAATGTACAAGTATTCCTCAATTAATTATTTCAAGTTCAGACAATATTTTACTATATATCTTTATTTATTCAAATTATTCAAGTATCATCAGTTCGAGTGATTTTTATCCTACCAATTTGGGTTCATTTCCAAGAAAAGGCACAACCGCATTATCCTAACCAACTAGGCAAGAGTACCGATGAAGACACATCGAGAAACCATACCACTATGACCCTTTCTGAGCAAGGTCGGAGGCAATGTTATGGAAAAAATGAACATTAGTAGCAATCAGCCGCCAGAAAATCACTCCCAGGAAAATACGATATAACCCTACAGAAGGAGGCTAGAAAATCCAAGTATCTATTCCAATCAGACCGACTTGGATTGAGTAACCAACCCTATTCGAGATACTCTACTGATAAAAGCCGAGGTAGAAAATGCGATATGTTGGGAGTTTTTGTAGACCACACGACAACGACAAACTTGTTTTTTATTCCTCCTAAAGATAGATTCCCATTTAGCACCATCCTTCGGGCTGCCCCTAACTTGATAATAGAAGAAAATGGAAAAGTTGTAGCCCTCTTAGAAAAACAGTGCTGGAAATTTTGGTAGGAACCAGAATATTGGCCAAAACTAAGATGGTGGAAATATTTGTACTCGACCCACCTTCCTCCTACAACCTCTTTTTTGAGAAGACCATGTATGTTGGAATTCGACGATATCCCTTCCCTTTATCATCAATGTATAAAATACACGGTGGGAGACAAAGTATGGGTAATCAAAGAATACCATGAGGTAAAGTACGATGATGCTCGGATAATCTGCAGAACTTAGACAAACCCGTCAGCTACGGACGCTAAACTTAGTAGGAATGTGCCAACATCCAACCTCAGATATTCGCCTCTCTATGGGCAACCCGAAGGAGCACCAATCCAGCTCGAAGTAATGAAGGAGAATGAGCTAACCGAGTAGTTAGCATCAGAATGAATATGGGGGAGGAAATAAGGTTAAGCTTAGTACTCCTACTAAAGGAACACAATAATGTATTTTTATGGAACAATGCCTCAGTAATATGTATTCCCGAATTTGTTGCTACCCATAATCTTATGATACACCCACAGGTAAGGCCGGTGGAAGAAAAGGATAGGCAGTTGGCACCAGAGTGGTCAAGGGAAGTGGAAGAGGAGATCAAGCAGTAACTATCCATGGGCCACATTAGAGAAGTCAGGTTCCTCGAATGGGTGGCAAACGTCATGCTAGTAAAAAACGAAAGATGGAAAGTGGAGAATATATATTAATTTCACGAGCCTCAACCGATCATGCTCAAAGAACCCTTTCTATATGCGACAGATAAATCAACTCGTGAATGTCACCACAGGTCACGAGATGTTGTCATTCTTGGACGCGTAATCTGGGTATAAAAAATCAAAATAGACCCACAAGATCAAAAGAATACCTCTTTTACCACAAACTAGAGGCTATATTGTTATATAGTAATCCCTTTCGGGTTATAAGACACATGCTCCATCTACCGTATGATGGTGAACAAGATGTTCAAGAAGAAATTCAGGTGGAAAATGGAAGTATACATCAATGATATCTTGGTCAAAAGTGAATACGAGAGCTCTTACATTGAAGATCTTCGGGAAAACTTTTTCACCCTAAGGCGATACAACATGATATAAAACCCACCAAATGTTTATTTGGGCTAACCTCGGGGAAATTACTCACTTTCATCGTTCACAAAGAAAGGATCAATACTGACCCAAACCAAATCACAATACTAAATTAGATGAACCCGCCCCATACCCTAAAAGAGAAACTTGAATGGAAGAGTAATCACATTAATAAATTTATCTCGCGAGTAGTGGATAGTTACCTCGTTTTCTTTAAAATTTGAGAAGGGCTTGAATAATTGAATGGAACAAATATTGTGACGCTGTATTCAATGAGCTAAAATTTACCATGAGTCACATTAGCTATTAGTAGTTCATATAAAGAGAGAAACCCTGATTACATACCTCAGGGTATCCTCATGCGCCGTGAGCGTCATCCTGGTAGTAGAAAGAGGAAAAGTTTAGTGTCTCATCTACTACATTAGCAAAGCCCTCTTAGGGGCCGAAATTCGGTACTATGTCTCAGAGAAACTGTATTGTCTTTGGTAATGTCCACACGAAAACTACAAATATACTTCCAAGTCCACACAATACAGATTCCTACAACCCTACCGATTAGATCAATCTTGAATACGCCGGAAAACTTGGATTGTTTAACCAAATTATCTATAAAAGGGAAAGTGTTGACCGATTATATATCTGAAGCGGTAAGAGAAACACCATCGGAAGAGAATAACACCAATATTTAGTGGTTTATATATGTAGATGGAGCCTCTAACTTGAGAGGATACAAATGAGGAGTACATATTGTAACCCTGGAAGGTGCTAGTCATCGATTTTGGTTTCAAAACCTCAAGCAACGAGTCCGAATACGAGGCCATGATATCAGGATTAAAAAAGATCATATAAATTATCTCTGGAAATATCCGAGTGATGAGTGATTCCCAACTAGTCATAAATTAGATCATTGGAGAATATGAAACGATGGATGACCGGATGATGCGTATTTAAAACAAATAAAAAAACTGAGTAGTCAATTCGCCAAGGTTACTTTCGAACAAACCGATCAAGAATTTCATACCATGCCAGACCATGATGGAAAATGATTCTTTCAAAAACAATGGCAATCATGCCTCGTAAAACATGAAGAAAAAAATATCGATGAAATCACGATGAATTTACCATAGTAGATTACTAAAGTAATTGAATATCTTACATGGTGAGAATAGAAAGTAACTAGAGAAGATTGAGAATATCTACTTAGAATCAACAGAGATTTTCAGATGTGAATATTGTCTTTCTCCTCTAAAAATTTCATAGGCGTAATCAACCTCCTCGGCCTCTTTAAATATGCCTAGTAAGTTAGTTACAAAGTCGGTTACATAAGAGAGATATTTACAATTCAGTCCCTATTCTTCTTATAAGGCTTAATCTTACTCTATACTAATAGAACTTATCATTCAAGTCCTTATTAATTACATTTAAGTCCCTTATGAATATATTTCCTTATCAGTAGCCCCCTTAGTTCTTATACAGACAATTTTATAAGAACTATTCAGTTTTCGAACATTACTCCAAGTGAATAAAACTTCTTTCATCCAGCCCCTTTATTATGATTGAACCCAATGACTTGCAACTTCACTTCGAATCTAAGAATAAGTGAAAATAAACTCCCCACTCACTTCGAATCTACCAACTTGAAATACAACCTTACTTTCACTTCGAATATTCTGACTAGAATTACAACTTTACTTCTACTTCGAACCTCTTGAACCCTACTTGAAAGACTGATTGGACCCTTCTTGATAGGTCTATGACACAGCAAGTTTTCCTCCACGTTTCACATTCCACCCAATGAGAACAGTTCACTGGTTTTGCCTCTTCCAATTCTCAACGTCATTTTTTCCAAGTATAAATACTTAGCTCCACCTTACTGAGAACCTTTTAGAAAAATCATCTTTTTCCTAAGCCATCTTCATCTTGTTCTTCATCAACCTTCATCTTCATCTTCTGCTACCTTCCCCAGAAACACCACTTTGTTCAGTCACAAAAACAATTTCCCAGATCAACATCTATTGTATGAGAAGATATCCCAAAATACAAAAGATCTAAACCCAGAAAACCAAGAAAACCAAAGAAATCTCTCTTCCCTGGTCCTAGCAATCAAGTGTTTGGTGCTTACGATTATCTCTGTATTGGAGAAAGGGCTGAAGAATACAGAGCTGCTGGGTTAATCTACAACGGTCCTCACTTCTCCTCTACCACCTTCAAATACGGTAACTTCGATTCCAATCTTGCTACTTCATTTTCACCTTTAGCATCAAACCCGGAATCTAGCCAACAATCTTCTCCTCCTCGAAATCAACCCACTTCTCCATCACTAAGACCACATCGAAAATCTAAGGCTGTCAATTCTGACAAACCTCCAACTCCTAAAAAACTACAACCCAAATCACCTCTCCTACAATCTGAAGCCGTTAAATTTAATCTTCACAAAAAATCAACCTTTCTAGCAATGGGTGACGATGCAGAAACCTCCTCTCCTCCCCCACAAGAAGTGGTTGACGTTACACCAGAGAATAGTCAACCAGTTCTTGTGACTCAAACTCGAAGTCTTCGCAATAAAGCTACCGATGAAGAAAATGACAAAGAAAATGATTCTGAAGCCACTGAATCCGATGCGGAAGGCGAATCTGAGGCAGAAGAGGTAATCCCTCCAAAGAAAATTCGAGGAAAGAAAGCTCCTATTACCCTCCCCGAAGATGATTCTGCCTTGGTTCAGGAAAACCTACAACCACTTTGTCCTCGGTACATTCTCGCCCTAAAAAATGTACCCTATACTTACTACCTCGAATCAGAAAAAGAAGAACTTAAGAAACTATGGGGATTAACAGACAACATTGTTCTTTGACTACCAGTAGAAGGAGAAACACCTCTGAGTTGTCAGAAGAACGAACTGGTAGTTTACCCTGAACTTTTCAACTGGGGACTTCGATTTCCCCTCGATCCAATGATTGTAAGGTACTTCGAAATTCTTGAGTTGTGCCCAACACAAGTCACTCCAAACCAACTGTTCACTTTATTCTCTGCTATTATGGTGTCGAGGCTAGGAAGTATCCCCCTCGAAATAGAGGATTTCATCTCACTGACCAAAATCTCAAATGGGCCAGTTTTACCATTCTACTACCTCACTTTGGAGGATGATCTGAAGATTATCGATGACCTCCTCGAGGCTGACAAGTTTTGGAAGCAAAGGTTTGTCTTTTTATCAGGAGCTTGGGAAAATGGTAAAGAAATTTCCGATGACAACCCCTCAAAACTTACTCTCACCTGGAGAGATAGCAGTAAGTAAATCATTGTTGTATTGTTAATATTTTTTTAACTTATTAAGCTTAGTCAAATTAACCAAGTCTACTTATCTAACTGTTTATTTTTTTTCCAGAAATTCCGAGGAGATTCAAAGGTCGTCGAAAGACTGCAAAGGACATCTTCAAGAGAATGGCTGAATGGGCAGAGAAAGCCTGGGGAAATAGCTTTCACTCAGCCTTTCAACCAATCAACTTCGTCAACAGCCATCTCTGGCGCATAACCTTGGGAGCTGACTTCCCTGAAGACCCGATGCTCCCCCCAGATTCCATTGAAGCGGTCCAAAGAATACTCGCACCAGATGGGAAAACCTACCTTCCCACCAGGAATCGATCTGACAGTCACCTGCCACTAAAAAAGAAGGGAAAGCTAACCCTCAAAAAACCCAACACAAGCAAGGCTAACCCTTCCAAAAATTCGAAGCCTGCAGGGAAACGAAAAGTGCCTGCATCTCAACTTCCTCCAATATCCGAAGAGGACGAACCTGTACTGAAAAAGAAAAAGAAAGAAGACAATGCACCAAAGAAGAAAAAGAGCAAGTCCACTACTCCAAAGAAAAAGAACGAAGCTGAAATACTCGAAGAGGTATTGGCTTCCGAGGTGCATGAGAAAACCTTCATTGAAGAAAATCCTCAAGGGGGATTGGCACTAGGAGATAGCCAAGAAAACGATTATCTTAACCTCGGAGATTTCAACTCGAGCGGGGATTTTGTAGTCACTGGTGAAGATTCTCAGCCTACCAACACCATTCCATCAACTTCTACCGGGGCTGCCATAACTTCAACATCTAATGCAATCATTCATGTCCATCATCACCCATCAAACTTCCCCAACCCTGACAGATCCGATGAGGTAACTTCAATCCTTCGACCTTTTACTAACTTAAGTGCTGCAGCCAAAAAATTGTGTGAAGAAGTGAACAATTCACATACACAATTGGAGCTCCTTGCACAAGAATTAATCAAGAGCAAAAAGGAAAAAGAATCTGAAAAAGCTTCAAAGGATAAAGCACTTCAAAATTTCGAGGCTGAGAAAAGAAAACTTCTTAAAGAGCATAAAGAAGAAATCGAAGCTTTGGAAACTTCTCATCGTCTGGCTCTTGAAACTATGAATACCCAACATTCTACTGCCATTTCTGAGGAAAATAAAAAATCTACCGATGCTGAAAAACTTGTTAAGGAAACTCAGGAAAGACTGGAAAATTGTCAAACTCAATTGACTACACTTCAAACAGGATTCGAGCAGGAAAAGAAAGCTACCGTCAAGAAAGCCGAAGCTGCTGTTGGTTCTGTGATGCTTGATGGTATCAAGAAAGCTCAAACTCAAACAGCTATCAATCTTCTTCGAGAAATCCATGCTGCCTATCCAAGGTTGAATTTAGCAGAATTTTGGAAACAAGTTCCAGAGGAAGATCGTCCAAAGGAAGCATTCGAGGTGCCATCAAGCTCCTCAGAAGAAGATGATGCTTCTAAAGGGTCATCGGAAGAAGAGGATGACTAAACAGTAGATTATATATGCCGTGTTTGTTTTTTGTGTGTTTTAATTAAGTAGTTTTCTCCTTTTTTGTAAGCTTCAAGTTTTATCCGATGAAACAAGCAACTTTCTTAATATTTCAAATTTCTGGTGCACTTATAAAACATGGCACCTCGAAAATTAGATGCACTCATAAAACGCAGCACCTCGAAAATTAGATGCACTCATAAGACGTGGCACCTCGAAAATTAGATGCACTCATAAGACGTGGCACCTCGAAAATTAGATGCACTCATAAGACGTGGCACCTCGAAAATTAGATGCACTCATAAGACGTGGCACCTCGAAAATTAGATGCACTCATAAGACGTGGCGCCTCGAAATAGGTTGTTTCTTCAAAGCTATTGCTTTGGAAAATTACTCTTGGTCAACTTTCAAAGATGATCAGTCTTTGCCAAGTTACCAAAATAACAAATCATTCATCATATTAAACAACCAATGGCCAAAAGAAATTTTATTATGAAATTCAATTTTAACCAGACACCTCATTAAAACCTTTCTGGGCCAACAGATAAGGAAAGAGTATGTCTGTCTTGTAAAAATTCGAAGTTCAATTTTACTCACAATACAATTTCAAATGTTCTATATTCCAAGGGTGTTTGAGCATCCTCCCCTCACGATCAGAAAACCTATATGACCCTGGCTTGACCTTCATTTTGACTTCATAAGGACCCTCCCAATTCGGAGCCAATTTTCTGAGGTGCTTGTCCTTAGTATGAAGAAATACTTTTCGCAATACTTTATCGCCAACCTTGAACTCCCTCTTCTTAACTTTAGCATCGTACCTGCTTCTCATTAAGGTTTGATAATGAACCACATTCAAATATGCTTTGACCCTCTTTTCCTCTAACAAATCAAGCTCAACCCTTCTAGCTTCATCATTATCTACTTCGGAATATCGCAATAACCTGTAGGAAGGCAATGTAGATTCAGCAGGGCACACAGCATCCATTCCATACACTAAAGAAAAATGAGTCTCTTTTGTGGCCTCTCTAGGGGTTGTTCGATATGCCCACAACACTTCTTGAAGATAATTTGGCCATTTCCCTGCTTCTCCCGCCAAATGTTTCTTTAAACCCTCCAAAATAGATCTATTTGTAACTTCCACTTGCCCATTTGCTTGTGGGTGGAAAGGAGTAGAAAAGCATTGTTGTATTCCTTTCGAGGAGCAAAAAGAGTCCATTTCCTTGTTATTAAATTGGAGACCGTTGTCCGTTGTTATTTTTCGAGGAACCCCAAAACGGTAGCAGATGTTACTTAGAATAAACTTGATCACATCCTTAGCTTTTGTTCCAGCTAAAGGTTCTGCTTCTGCCCACTTCGAAAAATAATCAACCGCGAAAATAATCATCTGTCTTCCACCTGAAGCCATAGGCAATGGTCCTACTAAATCAATCCCCCATCTATCAAAAGGAACTGCCTCAGAGATTATCATTAGGGGTGTCGCTGGTTTATGTATCAAATGTGCATACCTTTGACAAGTATCACAGCTTCGAACTAATAACTTGGCATCCTGCAATATAGTAGGCCAATAATACCCTGCCAACAATACCCTACGTGTTAAAGATTTGAAGCCACAATGAGCTGACCCATCTCCATCGTGTAATTCAGATAGAATGTTTTGAGATTCTTGCTTACTCAAACATCGTAATAAGGGCCTCGACACAGACCTCTTATACAATACCCCATCCAACACCACATAACCAAGAGCTTTATTCTTTATTTTCTTGAGCAAGTGCTTATCAAGAGGTAGTATTCCCTTTGTAAGAAAATTTAACAAGTCAGTTCTCCAATCACCTCGAATGTGCGTCGAATCATTTACTACCTCCTCAACAAATTCACACTGCTCAGAGCTTGATATAATCGAAGGCAGTGGTTGTGTCACAATCCATGGATATTCTTCAGAGTAAGCCATTGTTGCTAAAGAATCAGCCATTGTGTTATTACCTCTTCGAATATGCTCCACCTCAATACTTTCAAACTGTGCCATCACACTTCGAAGTTCTTGCAAAAACAAAACTAAACGGTCTTTTTTAGCCTCTGATATTCCTTTAACATGGTTAACTACCAACTGCGAATCTGTTTCTAAGCGCACGAATATTGCTCCACAAATTTTTGCTAACCGCAATCCTGCTAGCACCGCTTCATATTCAGCTTCATTATTCGAAGCATGAAATCCAAATCTTATAGCTTGAAACATATACTCCCTTGTTGGTGCCGCCAATTCAACTCCTGCACTCGACCCTTTATTACTAGATCCTCCATCAGTTCGTACCGTCCACATCAGATTCATGTTCATCTTTTCATCTTCTTTCTCTTCGGATCTACTCGAATGAAACTCAACAAAGAAATCTGCTAAAGCCTGAGCTTTGACAGCCGTTCGTGGAGAGAATAACACATCGAAATCTCCCAATTCAACAGACCACTTAGTCATTCTTCCTGAGATATCTGGTTTTTGCAATACATTTTTCAATGGATAAGAAGTTCGAACCACAATTGTATGTGCTTGGAAGTAGGGACGCATTTTTCTTGCTGCCACTACTATGCACAATGCCAATTTTTTTAGCTTTAAGTAACGTTTTTCAGCATCAACCAAACTTTTACTAACATAATAGACGGGCTTCGAAATTCTTGAATCTTCACTAATCAGAACTGCACTCACTGCATAATCCGATACTGCTATATACAAAAACAGTTGCTCACCTTCTCGAGGCTTTGATAATATTTCAGGAGAGGACAAAAGATTTTTGATCTTAATAAAAGCTTCTTCACAATCCGAAGTCCACTCAAAATTATTTGGTCGACGCAACACCTAAAAAAAAGGCAAGCATTTATCTGAAAAACGAGAAATGAATCTGTTCAGAGCTGCTAACCTGCCTGTTAGCATTTGCACTTCTTTGATATTCCGAGGCGAAGACATCGATATCAAAGCCTTCAACTGTTCTGGATCCACTTCAATTCCTCTTTCACTTATCACATATCCCAGAAACTTACCAGATCGGACACCAAACATGCATTTTTCTGGGTTCAACTTCAACTGTATTGCTCTGAGATTCAGAAACGTCTCTTCTAAATCATCAATATGACCATCATCACTTTTGCTCTTGACAAGCATATCATCGATGTACACTTCAATATTCCTCCCTATTTGCGAAGCAAACGCCTTATTCATCAACCTTTGATATGTAGACCCAGCATTTTTCAATCCAAACGGCATCACCCTATAACAATGTAGACCTCGATCAGTGATAAATGTTGTGCTTTCTTCATCCTCTGGATTCATTCGAATTTGATTATATCCTGAAAATGCATCCATAAATGTTAGAATTTTATTTCCAGAAGTAGAATCCACTAGTTGATCAATTCGAGGTACTGGAAAAGGATCCTTTGGGCAAGCTCTGTTTAAATCTGTGAAGTCTACACACATCCTCCATTTTCCATTCTTCTTTTTCACCACTACAGGATTAGCTGTCCACTTCGGATATTTGGACTCCCGGATATGCCCAATCTTATACAATCTATCTACCTCAGCAACTATGGCCTCGGATTTTTCCAACGAAAAAGCTCTCCTTTTTTGTATTATCGGCTTGATCTTCGAATCCATAGCCAAGCTATGACATATAATATCAATTAGGACCCCCACTACATCCTCAGACCTCCAAGAAAACACATCCAAATTCTTAGATAAAAAATTCAACAATCTTTCTCGCACTGACAAAGACAATAAAGTCTGAATTCGAAGTAATCTGTTATTATCGAAGACGTATTCTTCTATTTCTTCACTTACTACCACAGAACTCGGGGTTGACCTCGGATCATCAATTCCCTCATCTGTACTACCAGAAGGCAACCCCTCAAACTGCTATTTCTCCATTGGATCATCGGTATTTTTTTCATGTAGTCTAAATGCAGCAGCGTAACACTCTCTAGCCACGTTTTGATCACTTCAAACTACGCCAATTCGATCTCCGACTACATATTTCAAACATTGGTGAACTGTAGAAACTATAGCGTACATTTTTGCCAGCCATGACCTTCCAAAAATAGCATTGTAGCTCGATGGACAATCTACCACCATAAAAAGTACTCGTACTTTCTTTTTGAAAGGCCCCTTTCCCAGAGAAATTTCACCTTCAAACTCCCTTACTACATTCGCTGTCGCACCAGTAAACCCAATTATTGTTCTTTCTGATCTTTCTATCCGAGGCGGAGCATTTAATCTATCATATGTTGATTTGAACAACACATTAGCAGAAATTCCAGTATCAATTAATACTCGTCGAATTTCCACCCCACACACTTCTGCTCCAATGACCACTGCATCTTCATGTGGCCCAGTAATTCCTCTCAAATCATCCCCATCGAAAATTATAAATGGATCATTCTTTTTATTGTACAGATGTGATGATGCTCCTCCCTCAATTTGATGCGTTAAATTTACTATATGTCTTTTCCTCAAATTATTAGTATCATTAGTCATTGAGTCTCCTCCAAATATTGTCAATCATTCAAAGAACGTACATAAATCCCGAACATGTCCCTTACGCATCGGCTCATCAACTGACATCAACAACAATCGACTGGGGTCTGGGTCGACATATTCCGAAGCCACATCAAATTCATCATCTGCCGCATCTAAAATCATCAGTGCACTTTCCTGCTTAGAATTAGGATTACCCACCTTTTGAGTTATAGCTTTAGCGTTCCTTTTGACATACTCCAACAATTTCCCATTCTCTATCAAAATCTGCATTTCCTTCTTCAAAACAATACAATCATTTGTATCATGCCCAATATCATCATGATACCTACAGAACCTGTTATTGCGTTCCTCTCTTGGCCTATTAATTGCTGCCGGCTTTCTAAAATTTACTGTTCCCTTGGTTTTCTCATATATCGATGCCACACTTTCAGTCAAATCCGCATAATATTCTGGCATTACCCACACATTCGATCTTGGTCTGAATTGGTGTTGGTTATTAAAATTGTGCTGACTAGAACCCCCTTGATATGAATTCGAACCTCCTCGAACATTTTGATTGGAAACATTTTGATTACCCCTCGCGCGTGACGAGTTGTTATTCGAAACGTTCACTTGACTATTTCCTTTCTGAACAATACTATTTCCTCCTCGAACTCGAGTAGACTCTTCGACTTTGATCTGATCTTCAACCTGAGCCATGAGAGCTCCAAACGTTAATGCCCTACGCCTTGTTGTTTCATCAGCTAAATATTCTGGCAACAATCCTTGTTTGAACGCTGCCATAGCCACCACTTCCTCACAATCATCTAATCCAGCTTTTGTTGACACAAATCTTTTAGTATAATCCTTCAACTTTTCTCCCACAGCTTGCTTACATTGTATTATCGTATCTCCATTAGCTCTCATTTCTTTGCTTCCCACAAACTGTCTTCGAAAAGCTGTGTAAAAGCCTCTAAAATTTGCAATGGACTCCTTAGGAATCTTGTTATACCATTTTAGTGCAGTTCCTTTGAATGTCTGAGAGAATGCTCTACAAACCAATTTATCATCGTCTTCGAAGTTAGTCATATAGTTTTTGAATTGCTCTATATGATCATCTGGATCCTGAGTTCCATCAAACTTGTCAATTTTAGAAATGTCAAACCGCCTCAGAAGTGGCACAGATCTAATCTCACTAATCAGCGGTGAGTCCCTCCAATCTACTCCTTGAACAAACTGGTCTTCGTTCCTCATTCCCACAGTAGCATACAAACTTGGCTCACCTTCAAATTTCCGAGGAGAATACACTCGTCTTTCCTTCTTTTGCCTTCCTTCCTTGTACATTTTAGCTGGCCGAAATTCATATCCTCCTCCTTTTGAATGACTTCGAAAATGCTCATATCTTGATGTTTCATCTGGCTCCGAATTTTCAAAATCCTCTTCTTCACTAGAATCTACATACTGTCGCTTCTGCAACTTCTCTCTTTTTCTCATTCTACTATGCTCCTTTTTATGCTCAAAATGTATTTTACGCTGAACATTTCGAACGTCGCCGTCGTCATTCGATGGATCCGACTGATCATCCTGATCACCTCTTGCTATTTTAGATCTAAGTCTAGCGCCATTATTATCTCGTTTCTTTTTAGCATATTCATCAAGTTCCGTCACTTTTCTTATCAACTCATTCATTTTACCTTCAAAATCAAATTGGTTTGATTGAATCGGAATTGACTTACCTGCTTCTTTCTCTTGCAGATCAGATTTCAACGTCTCCAAAGCTTTTCGAACAGGTGGATTATCTCCTTCCTCTGAATTCATCTCCGATCAACAAAAATGTAAACAAAATACTTCAGAAAACGAACAAATTCGAGACTCGATTTTTGATCTATCGATCAAGGTATCTTTGGCCCCTCCTTCTAGCGCCAATTTGGTGAGAATAGAAAGTAACTAGAGAAGATTGAGAATATCTACTTAGAATCAACAGATATTTTGAGATGTGAATATTGTCTTTCTCCTCTAAAAATTTCATAGGCGTAATCAACCTCCTCGGCCTCTTTAAATAGGCCTAGTAAGTTAGCTACAAAGTCGGTTACATAAAAGAGATATTTACAATTCAGTCCATATTCTTCTTATAAGGCTTAATCTTACTCTATATTAATAGAACTTATCATTCAAGTCCTTATTAATTACATTTAAGTCCCTTATGAATATATTTCCTTATGATTACAAATGGGGTGCAACTGACCAATAAAGTAAAAGCGCGGAAGCTAAGGTTGTAAGTCGCTCGATTCGTGATGGTAGATAAAAAACTATTCCACATGGGGTAATTCCAGCATGGGGGCGTGCAGTGGGAAATTGGGGGCGAAAACTCTAGCCCGCAAAGATTTAACTTTGGATTACCACTTGTCCGACATGTACAACAAAGAAACTAGTCAAAAAATACGACAACTGCCAATTATGGTCAAAGTTTCAACACCAGTCAGTGGTTAAGCTAACATCAATACTAGGGGCATGTATGTTCGATCAATGGCGTCTACGCTTAGTCGGCCTATTGCTACCTAGATTATGAAACATGAGATTTTTAATTGTTGCAATCGATTACTTCACCAAACGGGTTGCTATCAAAGCTCTAAACCGAACAAAAGATGATAAGATCAAGAAAATTACATGGAAGCGCATAGTATGCATTTTTTGGCATACATATAATCCTCATCTACGACAGCGGGCTAAAATTCGACAACAAAGAAATAAAGTAATTCTGCCTCGAATGTGAAAAACAACACCACTTTTCTTCTCTATACCACCCGCAAGAAAATGGGAAATTAGAGGCTAATAGTCTAACGATCGTGGATATCCTAAAAAGAGCATGGGAAGAAAAAAGTAAATGGCCAAAAATTCTACCATATATAGTCTGGACATACCGAACAACTTCGTGAACTCCAACGGGCAAAACACCATTTCAGCTTACCTACGGGGTGGAGGTTGTGGTGCCAGTAGAAATCGGGGGCCCAGTCGCACATATCCTATAATACAACCAAGAAACTAATGAATAAAGGTGATAGGCAGATCTAGACCTATTGGAATAAAGTTGGGACGAAGCACACTTGAGGGAAATTTCCATGAAATAGAAGTTCGAACAACGCTACAACACGAAGTTGAAACCTTGACCCATTTCATTTGGGGAGCTTATACTAAGACGTGTCTTACAACACATGCACGAACAAGGGACATGAGAATTTGGCACCCATTTGGGAAGGTTCTTACAGGGTGATTGAATGCAACCGACATGGGACATATTTTATGGAAGATATGGAAGAAAGGAAATTTCACAAGCCACAGAACATAAAACATCCGTGTTTATATTATTTTTTGTCTAAATATGCTTATTTGATTTGACAAGTTATTTATTTATGAAATAATGTTGCATTTTCAAAACACTTTTTAAACGGTTAAGAAGAAAAGTACCATCTTTCATAAAATGTTATACCCAATCTGTTATCTGGCCAACAGTGAGTATAATCTAAACCTATAACTTTCATAATGTTTAAATCGAAAAGTCGGTAAAATAGGGGCAAGCTTACACGAAAAGAGGGAGCAACAAGCAAGGAAGTCTTGCTCGAACTTGTGTGGTGTAAAAATAAAGGTCCAACGAACCCCTAAACTTTGTCCCAAAGGTTGCAAGTCCGCCTATAGATCTCACAATCTTTCAAGGAAGAAGGCGGAGTGTGCGTGAAAATATGATCTAATACGATAGGCAATGAGGTATAATGAATCACGACGGGTAAGTAATGGTATGACATGCATCCGTATACTCTACATTCTAAACAAAAAGTCGTTTAAGACAGTTCAACAAAAAAACGTTTATTTTACAACGACAAATAACATACATGTCCTGCAAGATATGGACAAATAAAAGGCGACCACACCCGTAGAACAACCGGAAAGAACCACAAATGAGCCCAAAACACAGATACAACAAACGAACATAAAATAAGTTCAAAAATGACAAAGACGAAAAACAAATAGCAATTATAAGCCACAATCAAGCATCCCAAGAAGTGCTTGCATCATCGCTAGCCTCGATCAAGGATTTTAGCTACTTACATGTCGTGCCTTTACCTCTAGACGACATCTTCGGAAGAACAAAGTGAGAAGAACTAGCTTCAACATGAGCCCTGCATGTCTTGATGACTTGGGCTTTAATCCCGTTTATTCGTTGCTTTGCATGTGCCTTCTTGTCCTCCAAACAAAAATCAAGGGCTTGAGACAGATCGAACCCCTCTAAATCTTGGTGATTCGCCCATCTAAAAGTTGGCTAAGGGACCCATACAAAACAATGAAGGCATCAGGATAAGAAACTGCAATATCTAAAGCAGCTCAAATTTCCTCGTTTGACGATTCAGAATTTTGGGACGGAGAAGCAAATGACACCTCGAGAGCAAATGATAATTCATAATTCAAGAGTTCTCCAAAGTGGGACTAAATATCCAGATTGGGATAAAATTTGTGCATAGCTTGGATGTTTGTGGTTCACTATGATGGAAGAAAAAGTCCATATACATAAATATCACATTTTTATACTTTTTTGTAAGACAAATATCATGAAGACATCATTTTTCTGCCTCATCTGTGCGAGTCTCTATTAAGATCTTAAGTTGGTTCACTCTCTAGAAGTTGGCCATGTGAGCTACATTTTCATCAATCAGCTCATCTATAAGTCTTTTTACCCTTGCAAAGTATGATTTTTTTGATTTTTTGTGGAAACCGCAGTCTTCTTAAGCCACACAAACTCGGGACCGAAAAATCAAGGGACGTCATCGGGAACATATCCCTCTCAGACTTACACAAGATTCTTATGAGTAGTGGAGTATTATCCGATGGTATCCCCTCATTTACCCATCTAAAATTATCCGATGCATTCTGAATTTTAGCATTTTTCTCATTTTTTCCACCCGCTTGCTTTGGTATAGCTTGCCTTTCTTCCTAATTTGTCAAGGGATATCGACCAAAGCATCGAAAATGGTAACTTGGGACCACGTTCTTGGGAAAAATCTTGGCCAATCGACGGGAGGCCCTCGAAACCTACATCTTTGTGATGTTTGGATACAGTGGGCACATCTTTCTAGTAAGTGTGCTTAGACTCAGGGGATTGCGAATATGGTGACACCACGGGGGCAGGATCGATAGCCTCGACAGCTTGTTTTGAGTCAAAATCTTGGGATGAGCCTAATAGTTTGCGGTTAAACTTAAAAATAATGTTCATCATGTGGAACAAATGTTTACCTCCGTGAGAAAGAAAACTTGATGCCTTGTAAGGGAAGAATAACTTCCACTAGATGAGAAGTAGACTTTTACAGAGGGGTGCTCTAAATGGAAAAGAAAAAATAAGTGAAAAAATAGTTAAGTATTTAAACAGATAGATGGGCCCTCACCTAAGTGACATTTGGTAAAAATGATTAAAAAATAATAAAGTGGATAAGCAAGAGGTCGTCATACAATATCACCTTGAAGAAAAGATCAACCGCGACTGAAAACATTCGATTAGCTCGTCGCTTATAAAGAGAGTGTGGGGAGTTACTAATACGTTACAAATAAATCCAAGGTAAATTAATTGAACCCAAACCTAAGAAACCCGACTTTAGTGCGAGACGCGACTAAGTACACAAGTCTAACTGGCTCACATTGGCCCAATGTGGAAGAATTCTTCTCCCAAAGCCTACCGACTAAGCCAAGGCTCATTCGGTCCCTCAGTGTAGTCCAAAAATATTAGCTCGCAAATTCACACAATAAACTCGCAACGAGCCGGTGACCCCACGATCATTAGATAATATACACTTAACCTCTGTTATCCTTCCTTCTCCCGAGTACCATCGAAGTGTACGGATGTCGTATCTGAAAACGTACGGAAGCATGACTTGTACAATAAAACAGCCCTGAAATACGTACTAACATCTGGAAAAGAATTTGGAATGCTAGAAAAGTTTACACCAATGAGGAGCCAAAAACCTAAGATCTCTTCAAACCGAGGCTACTATATATTGAGGTAATATTGCATTTGTACGATAGATGAAAGCTAGAGAAAAACAATAACAACACCACAAAATATTGCTTTGTAATCTGTATCACAAATAATATACAAGTGTTCTTCACTTAAACGTTTCAAGTCCATACAATATTTTATTATAGATGTTTATTTCTTCAAATTCTTCAAGTATCATCATTTTGGGTGAATTTTGCTTCACTAAAATGGATATGAGCTAGAGAGGTGTGCATTAAGGGTGGAGATAAAGTTTGAGATAAAAGGATAAGCCCACAAACAAATCTTTACCTTTAAATAAAAACTAATGAGAATGGTGGATATTGGATAATTGGGTTGGGAAAATTCAACCCATAAGTGGGTTTAATATAACGCGGGTGGCCGATTTGGGAGTACCCATGGAAATAATTTGCAAACAAAGAAAATATGTCCAAACCAGGACTAAATACTCTCTTAAAATCCAAATTAACACTGAGAGGAGGCGCCGACAGAGCTAAGAGGTAAAGCTCACACGCAGCAATGCTATAGACATACATAATTATGTTGCTAGAAAACCCCATTGATCGGGCATCTACACTAAGGTATACGCAGATCATATTTTTCGCGATAGGGAGAGTTTCCTAAAGAACTTGGGATAAACCCAGAGGAGTTCAACTAGAGAAAAAAATGTTACCACTCTTCTCCACTCTCAATTCCAAGCTTAAGATGATAAAAAATGAAGAAAACCAAAAAAATCCATATCACCAATGATTGAGCCCAAACAATCTACAATAGAAGAAATATAGCGTTCGAGAGGAGATGACATCAATATGAACAAGGTAAGAACCATGAGAACAAAACTCTATGAATCATCATTGTCCAGAGATCTAACATACAATCATTCCATAGTTTCCATAGTGTCTTGGTAAAAAACCTTACCCGCCTCGGTGCAGTAATCTACCATTTTGGAGTCGTGAAAGGGCTGAAAATGGTGTGACACCTAAAAGGATCCTACAAGATAGAACTGAATCATACCCCTGAGAATAACATCGAAGGTTTGGCTGACCAGTATCTGAGTAACGGGTTCCTAACCCAGATTCCATGTGGAAATAGCCTCAGCTAACGTCTCCTTGACATCTGCTTCGTGAGTAAGGCTGATCTAAGGATGAAGAGTTAATATATGAGGAGTCGACACAGAGAGGAACCTATAAACACTAGGGCCAACGACAGATTGGGGAAGGTTTCGAACAAACATAAACCTCATGGGATGAACACTAGTGCATAGGAGAAATGTGATAGTTTCTCTGGGGAACAGTACCCAGGATACTAGTCGGCTTCCCTAACCTGAAAGAGACGATAGTAGAGATGGACATGAAAATAAATGGAGAGTTAGGAGCGGAGAAATCCATGGAAGTTATGAAAGGTATAAAAGTAATAAAGATTTTGGAGTATGTAAGATAGTTGTGAAACGTTTGAAAAACTATAAATAAATGTTAAGTGTTTTAGTAGTATTTAAGACTCCATAAATAACATATATGGTTAGGGAGAGAAGAAATAGAGAAGGAACATATTTTGTTGTTTGGAGTCGGAGAGAGAGGGGTAAATAGATGATTATTTGAAATCATGTGGTATTTTAGAAAGGGACATAGTTTGTTGTTTGGAGTCGAAGAGAGAGGGGTAAAGAGATTTTGTTTGGTATTTATTTTTTATAGGGTGATAGATATGCGAAAGTGCTAAAGATCAAAATATTACATTCATATTGTAAGTTAGGTAACTTATGGAGAGGTATTTCTTTATTTTTATTTTATTAAAATATTTTTGAAGGGTAGTAGAGAAACTGTGAACTAGACACGGGTTTCTGAGCTCGGTTTTTTCTTGCAGGAAGTAGTTTTGAAAAATATTGGATTTATGTTTCATGGTTTTACGAATAAATAGTAGCAACGAATAAAACATAGCCTAAGGCTATATTTCATGATTCTTATATTCTAAGGGGAGGATGACAAAGATATTTCCTTGTGTTTAGTTTGTGGGTCAGGCTAAAATTACCTGAAATGCATCTATCCCCACCCAATTTTGAGTTCACCCATAACTAGCCCATCCTTTTTTGAATCAAAATATCTTTTTAGGGTATTTAAAGTGTGTTTTTTTCTAAACCACATCCACCATTTTGCTTCAAGAACATAAACCTCAAACTCTTCACTTTTTCTCCATTCTCTCTACACATATTTTGTCTCTATAATCTGGCCATCCATAATTCTGAATTGTTCCTCCTCCTTCTCCTCTTCCACCACATTCTCCTCTCCTCTTGCATCATGGTGGGAAAAAAATCTCATCATCTTCCACCACCAAGGTGATTTTTTTATCTTTTTCAATTTCTATTTTAGGTTTATTTTAGGTTGTTTTAGGTTAGCTTTAGTTGATTTGGATTGTTTGTTGTGTGAATTTGATGGGTTAGTTTTAGGGTTTCAAATTTATTGTCAAGTTTAGGGGTTTATGATAGGGTTTTGAGTGTTGAAAGCGGTTGTCTTTTGGTCACTTTCCTCGTCGGAATCGGCTGAAAATGGCATGCACCATCGGTGCCTAAAGGTATCGATCTTTTTTTAATTTATCAAAATATTAACCTAGTTTATTTAATTATTTATTTAGTTAATAGTATTTGTTTTATGTATTTTATTTACTAATATATATTTTCATGTTTAATTCAGTACGTGGACTCACGAATTTTGGAAGGACGGTCTCTCACGATCGAGAGTGAGACGTGGAAAAAATATTTCCTTTGGCACATGAGAGCTTTAAAATTTAAATTTTAAAAAAAAATATAATTGACATTAATCTATTTATTTTATTTTAATTGATGTTAAATATAATATATTTTTATTATGTTTAATGTGTATTTTTATTTCGAACTTAAATGATTCTCCGTGGGAGAGCTCCCTAATTTTTACACCCTATAATTTCATTTTGTAGGAAGCTTATCTCTTCATCAATGACTTTGATCCATATTTTGCGAGAACAAAACAAGGCAAAAGACTAGATCGCTAACGAAACTCTAAAAGTTACTCTAAATATGGATTTCAATCAAGTTCAGACCCTAACTATCTCAGAGCAATCACGATTCTTTAAGATTTGGGTACTAGCTACCTAAAGATCGATCCTTCGACCTAATCATACTCCTTGATCTATTCAAATCAAGATATTATTCATACATGTATTTTTTTGCATTTGAATTCTTCTGGTGGCCAACTAGAGCTCTGGTGTTTGGTCATTTGGTTGGATATAAAACTATCTGGCGTCAAAAGTTGAGTTTAATATAGAGTTGTCAAGTTTTTTAAGGTCAAAATCAAAATTCATCTATAGGTTTCCATGGATTAAAGGTCGAAGCTCCTGAATGTTGGTGTTAGTCTGGATTACGTGACAGGGATGATACATGTGTTTTCGTATTGGCAAAAATTCAATTCTTAATTGTTAGTTCCTTCAAGTTGGTCATAGTCTCTAGCTTAGGTTAATTTTAAAATATTGGGCTTCTCGTTGGGCCAATCTCTGTATATTTTTAATTGTGGCAATGTAATTCCAAGTTTAAACTAAAAAATCGTATTTTTATTAATTAAATTTAAAATTAAATTTAATATGTTTTATTTTGTTTAATGTCTAATATAAAACTGGTCCGGAATAGAAGGCAAAACATTAAATAAATTTTAAAAAACAAATTTCTTAATTAAAATTTTAATTTTAAATTTTTTTATAATTAACCTGGTCATTCATTGTGTCGTTATTCAATTTTTATGAGATTTTAAGAAAATAAGTTTGGATTTAAAATAATTATAACTAACACATTTTTATTAATTTAATTACATTTATTTTTATTAATTTAATTTAAATTTAAATTTAATACATTTTTATTGTGTTTAATGTGTATTTTTATTTATTTAACCTAAATTTAAATATATTATGAAATAAATGACAAAACAGTTATAGTTCACTACAAAAAAACAATTATAGTTCACTCTTAAAAAAAGTCACATTAAATAAATTTGAAAATATAAATTTCAAATACAAAAATTGTGAGAAAATTAATAAATAAATACTAAAAACTAAAATATATAAAAAAAAATATTTGTTAGTAAGTAAAATACATTAAAAATAGTATTAAATAAATAATTAATTAAATAAAGTATATTAAAATTTCTACAATAATAAAAATCGATATTTTTCGGAACAAATAATCTAAAAAAAGTGAAGTTTAAAAAAAACACAAACACCATAGTTGCTAAGTGTTATACACCTGTGGTGCACAACATTAAAGGGTCACCTCCAACACTCAAAATTCTACCCTAAACCTTTAAATTTGTACTTAAATTTGAATTCCTAAATCTAACCCATCAAATTCACACATCGAACGATCCAAATCAACAAAAGCTAACCTAAAAATACCCTAAGCTTGTGTTTTTAAGAAAAATTGAAAAAGAAAATTAAAGAATAGGTTTGAACATTTATGAAAAAAACTTTGAATGTTGAGAATTAGTAAAGAACATGTAAGAACACAAATTCTAGTAGAAACAAGTTTTATTTTAAAATTTGAAAATGTTTATTATGGGTGGAGTTAGTAAATTAGGTTGATTTTGAAAGTATACAACATTCGATTCGCCGTGCTTAGGCTCCTTCTTCCCTTACCTAATGAAAGAGTCCACTACCTACCTTAGTAGTCTCAAATAGGACGTGTGAAGCCCACAAGGGGTTAGCCGAGTTGGTTGAGTATCACATGATTGTGACCAAAAGGTCATGAGTTCGAGTCCTTCTACATACGCTTTCTTGGTTGAGCCTGTCACCTTGTGTGGTTTACCCTGTGCGCACTCATTACACTTTGAGTAGCGGTTCGTTAATGACAATTTTGTAAATAAATCCAACTTAAATAAATCTGGTGTTAAAAAATCAAACCTTAATCCAATATATATTTTTCATAAAGATAAATACATTTTTTATAAAGTACAGATTGTAAAATACCAAGACAACCAACAGATTACATGACTACATTTATAAGTTAGGGTTGAACATGACTATTCTAATAACACCAAAGTTAGTCTAGTAAAATTAAAACCCAAGATCCCAAAATAAAAAAAGAAGTGAATAAAAAAGTTTGAATTACTTTAAAAAAAATATAGCAGTCAAACCACAAAGGGTCGTTGATACCCTAAAAGTCGTGGAGAACCACGAGTTATCATTTTCATCGTTAAAAACTAGTGAGAAAGAAGCTTCTCACTTGGTTTTGATATTTTTACTTATCTTCTTTTTTAACATAAAAAAAGAAGATAAGTAAAAATATCAAAACCAAGTGAGAAGCTTCTTTCTCACTAGTTTTTAACATAAAAAAAATTAAAAAAAAAACATAAAAAAAATATTAAATAATTTTAAATTTATTAGATTTATTAAGCTTTTAGATTTAACGAATGTCTTAAATTTTATATATAGGTTATTTCCAAAAGGTAGTTAAGTTGGTTGAATAATGCATGTTTGTGATTAAAAGTCGTGAGTTTAAGTCATTTTACATACGTTTTCTCGGCTACCATTGTCATCTTGTGTGGTTTACCTTCTGACGTTGTTGGTTTGCAGGCTATTGCGTCCGATTGAGGATTAACCTTGTACACACTCATTACATTGTGAGTAGCGGCTGTGAGTTCCGTCAAAAAAAATATTCAGGTCGACAATTTTAGTTTATTAATGGGTAAGGCTAAATTGAGACCTCAATTGGCTATAATGAGACCCTTCTATAATGAGACCATATTTGGCTATAATAAGACCCCCAAAAGACCAATTTACCCCTAATATAAAAGCTGTATTTTCAGCCCAAAAACCTCCTTTCTCTCTTCTTCTCTCTTCTCTCTTCTCTCTAGCTCAACCTCTCAAAATCCCGAAAAAGGCAAGATTTCTCAAATCTGACATTACAAACACCTTAAGGTTCGAATCCTTTACCTATACATGTAATTTTTAAGTAATTTACTTTAGTATTTTTAGTGATATTTAGAGTTTAGGGTTCTGCCTAAAAAGTCCGATTTTCATGTATATGTTGTTGTTGTTTTGAAAAAATAGTTGTAGATTCGTGTTAGTCGATGCATTAGGAACGTTTTGGTACCATAGTTGTTGAATTTGGGTTGTTTTGTGAGTTTTTGGTTCGATTTCAGATCTAGGGTTTGGGGGCTGCTGGAAGTGCAAAATCGCGAACAAGCACCTCGCAACCCGTGCAAAATCGCGAGGTACTTGTTCGCGATTTCGCACTTCCAAGAGTGGTGAAATTGCAAACACTGAGCTCGCAATTTCACCAAAATTGCGAGCAGCTAGTTCGCAATTTTGGTGAAATTGCAAACTCCGTGTTCGCAATTTCACCAAAACAGAAAATGCCCATTTTTTGTTGTTTTGTCAAATTATGATGTTTTTATTCCCAAATTTATTAATGATTTTATTTGTTGTATTTCAGCATGCCTCGCACACAGCATACACCTATTCCACATTCAGGCTCGAGCAGTGATGGCGAGCAGGAGGAGGTTTTGTCACAGTCACGGTCCGTAAGGCGTAGGCCTAGCGCTTCGACTCCGGCCCCTATTATATCCCATGCGTTTGGGACGCTGGATCAACAATTTCGGAAGGTGAATCCGCATGTGCCTGCTCTATATCCAGACTACGCACAGCACGAGGCATACAACGTCTTTGGAGGAGAGGTAAGTAATGATTGTTTTAAAGTACATCATATGTTCTTTTGTATTATTTCTAAGTTATTGATGTTTTATGTAGGCTCGTT
The DNA here is from genome assembly GCA_036936605.1 of Limnanthes douglasii subsp. nivea. Taxonomy (NCBI): domain Eukaryota; kingdom Viridiplantae; phylum Streptophyta; class Magnoliopsida; order Brassicales; family Limnanthaceae; genus Limnanthes; species Limnanthes douglasii. The sequence continues at coordinate 273,519,014 of JAUPFV010000004.1, forward strand.
GGCCGTCGCGGTGCTACTCTATGTATGGTACCCACCATGCATGGGATCTTGCTGGGTAGAGCAGGGTCATACAGCAGGTTATGATGTCTTGCTTCGGTCCCATCACCGATGTCTTGGAGCGTTGGAGTACCAACGTACACCTTGTAGATGCTTTTCTTAAGAGGTGGCATTCGGAGACCAACATATTTCACTTTAGTTTCGGTGAGATGACGGTGACGTTAGACGACGTCCACGTTATTACTGGTCTCCCGGTGATAGGTGATGATTTTATTGTTCAAACATTTCCTAGTAATGGACAACGTTTGGCATGGTATTTTAAGGCATTAGGTATACCTGAGGATGCACTTAGGTATGAGTTATGGCGTAACAGGGGGGTAATGTTAGATCTGTTCGTTTACAGTTTTTACGTGAGCAGTACATGCATCCCTATTTTAAGGATGATACATTGTGTGATAGTACTGGAGAGTGTGTCACTAGGGGTTATGTGCTACACATGCTGGGTTGTTGTGTTTTGGTGAACAAGACGGGGAACAGTATATCGTTAGATTACCTGCAGTTTGTAGAGCATTATAGGGCGTCCATTAGATATAACTGGGGCCAGCATATACTAGCTTAGCTGTACCACCATCTAGGAAAGTCGTCGCTGCACTCGACTTTAGGGATTGCAGGTTTTATTGCATTGTTGGAGACGTGGATATACGATCACTTCCCCCCTATTTGACTATGCTCAAAACTCTGTACGAGTCTTCTATGCCGACTATATGCCGATATGTGTCGACACCGTTTCGTGTTGATGATGAGACTCGTATCAACATCCGACAGATACTGGTTTAGTTGACGGAGAACAATGTGAGTTACGATGATTTGTTACTTTTGTTTCCATATCGTTAATTTATTATTACTTATAGTTTTTTAAAAATTATTAACTAACATATTACAGGTTTGGTTCATGCCTTACCGCACGAAGCGTGCTCATTTCCCTTTCCAGGGTTTGGCTTGGATTGACCACACGCTGAAGGCATTCGACATAGTTAAGGCGTATTATCCACTTCGGGTGGCTCGACAGCTAGGGCACATTCAGGACATACCACCGGCGTTGCGGGCTGTTTTACCAGCGGATAGGAGGAGGCGTGTCAACACGCGCTTTTTGTGGTATAAGGCCACATGGATAGGCTGGCAATCACACGTTATTGTCGAGAGGATTCGTGGTGACACATATATTACAGGCGGTCATGGCACGGCCTCTTTGTACGATGTATGGATCCGTGACCACCTATGGTATATTTTACTTGATCCTAGTGTGCTCGGTCCATCTGCTTCACATGTTTCAGAGACCCCGAGTGCGATGACATATCAGGCACGACTGTATCACCTTTGCGATCATGTGATTGATGGTGATTCTAGAGCGGACGAGATGAGTATGGAGGACATGCGTCGGGAGATACACGAGTATTCGCTTTTGGCGCACGAGTACCGCCATGCCAATTGACTGCATTTGTATTATATGACTACTAGGATGATTGTTTGGTACTACCTTTTGTTTTACTTCAGTTATTGCTTTCGTTGATATGGTTGTATGGAATTGCTTTTGTTGCTTCAGTTATTGCTTTTGTATGGATGTTTACCTTTTGTTTTACTTAAGTTGTTGCTTTCGCTGATATGATTTTAGGGAGTTGCTTTTGTTTGGATGTGTATCTTAAAAACAATAACACTTAAAACAATAACACCTAAACTTCTTAATATGTCGATTCCATTAAAACATTACACGTTAATCAAAAGCATTTCATAATTATAAATACATAAGTAAATAAATTAAAGCAAACGGTAGATAAGCTAACCCTTAGTTAGCATTGCACACTTAGTTTTATGGATTCGGATAGTTCATTCCATACTCAAAGCGTTTCTCGAACGAATATTCATCTTCATCACTACTTCCTTCGGGAGTTGAATACGTTTCAACGGCGCTGGCTATTGCGTCGGCTATTTCTTGCTCCTGCGACTGTATCGCATATGACACCATCTCCTGCGTAATTGTACTTTGCACAACCATGTTGAATACATTTCGGACTTTGCTTTGGACTTCGTAAGCTAGCGACTCAATATGTATAGTAACTGTTTTAAGATAAGCTAACCTATCGAACACTTCTTCGCGTCCGTGTGGTTGGGGCATCATACATCCTGGGCAGGATGCCTCCCTACCGTGGTTGAAGAACATTCTGCACAAAACCGCATTGATGAAACCAGGAATCTCCTCTTGCATCGTACCTCTCACGAAGTCAAATCCGTTTAGGAGGCTTGCATCTTCGTGCACGTTTCAGCCTGAATCACCCATTTTTATAACTTAAATGTTTAGTTTCATAGTCAGATTATAGTATTTATAGACTCGAAGTCGGTAGTTCAATTCGAAAATTGTTAGCATGAAATGTTGTTTTTGTTCCCGCGTAAATCTCTTTTAAGCGGGAAACCTTCAGTTCATTCCCTCCATAAGATAACGTTATCTGAGTAGACCTATCGATAAACGACACTTGTAAGATAAGTATAACGTAATCCAAGTTGACGAATGAGTATGCGACACCTAATATTTACAAAAGTACTCTAATGTTGCAGTGCAATAATAGTAAGGGTCTCATTATAGCACAACTTTTATTACCAGGTTTTTCGCTATAACGAGACACCTACAAAAATTGCCGCAAAAAACACCAGTGTTTAATGCAGTTCCCGCCCAAACAACCACGAGCCTATAAATAGACGCTAAGCACTCCTCGAACATAAACAGTTTAACCAATGGAGTTTACCCCTAATGAAGATTACCATTTGCTCGAGGCAGTGAAACTTGCCCTCTGTGAGTTGGGGGAAGATAGCAGCGATGCGTTTTTCGAGCTGGTCTTGTGTAATATGTACTTCAACTATGGCCGTTTAGGAACTGAAGGTTTTTTTGTGCGTAACTGTGACCAAATCAAAGAGAGGTACATTATTTGCAAACCAATGGATCGTTTGTTGTTTCTACCATTTAAAATTAAGCAAGAAGCATGTCGTCTGGAACATGACGGTGGTAGACTACATCACTAAGGATATGGTAGCGTATCTTCAGAATAGGATTACTGAGAGGGAAAAGGGGATTGAGTCTGACGACAACTTGGGATATGACTTCGACGATTGAGCATTATGCTATGTTTTTAATTGTTTGCATCTTGTAGGTTATGTACTGTCTATTTGTTTAAGTTAATGTTATAACTTGTTATAATTATCATTACCTTGTTTTGCAGACATTATTTGGTACCCACAACTAAAGACAACAACCAATAATAACAATAACAACTTAACACAACAACTAATATTGAAAATCACAACTTAAATTAACAACCAGTAATACGAAAATCACAACTTCAAACAACAACTAATAAGAAAAAACACGACTTAAATTAACAACCAGTAATACGAAAATCACAACTTCAAACAACAACTAATAAGAAAAATGACAGCTTCAAATAACAGCCGCTAATAAAATAACAACGTAAAATTACATAAGTGGAAGGCTTAGTCGTATCTAAGTTTGTATTCCACATCATCCACTCCACCCCTTGCAATAATTCTGTCCTCTAGAAATGCTACCATATCCCTTGTGATGTAGTCTATCAAACTCAGGTTCCAAACGGCGGCTGCTTCTTGCTTAATTAGCGATGGCAAGAAACACAAATGTTGTATTGGCTTGTAAAAATTGTATCTACGTTTGATCTGCTCACGAGTATGCACAACGATACCTCTTGTACCTAAACGGCCGTAGTTTATATACATCGTACATAGGACACGCTCGAAAAACTGATCGCTGGTATCTTCCCCCAGTATCTGGCGTGCAATTTTCACAGCTTGAAGCATGTGGTAGTCTTCGTCCGCCGTAAACTCCATATGTAAACGTTAACGAGTTTTATATTTTCGTGAGTGTTATAGGTTGCCCAAGTGTCGTATTTTTCTAGAATTTATGTCCTATTTTATAGGGGGCGAGTCAATTTTGGTGGGCGTTTAATGTTTGGATAGGGTCTCATTATAGCGAAATTCATACACCTTCGAATGTAGTGTTGTCCTTAGCTATAATGAGACCTTGATTTAAACACGTGGGTTGTAATAATTATCTTCGATATGTGTGTATTTTTGTATATATTATGTGACACAACATTAGTCGCCTATTCAGATTACGTTATCCTTACATGTCTGACAACGTTATCCTACTTTTAAGTAGTTTTTATGATGTTTTTAAATTATTATTCTTTCCCACAAATTTCGAATCATTACTTTGAAAATGACTAACGTATAATGATGGTTAAAAAAATAAAAAGTTTCGGACTCAAGAAGTAAATAAACGCGAAAATGTCAGTTATGTGACAATTTATTGCTACTTCGGACCTATTCCAAAGAACAGAATATACGATTTCGACTAAGAAATTATATTTCCACTATGTAATGTTGTTAATGTCACCCTGGAGTGAGATCGTTTTATGTGCATTATCTATCAAACGTATCATTTTGGGTTTCAGATTGTATGATACTGTTTTCTATATTTTGGTGTTATTGTAAATGTCATGTGTATGATACTGTTTTCTATATATGATACTTCTCACTAGGTTATCTACACCTTGTGAACCATCAAACACTCTCTCTCATAGCTAGAGTTCATTTTGTAATTCGCCGATCAAATCTGGTCCAACTTGGTCCCATGAATCGGATTTACTGTATATCGTCAAAGTAACGGAATCCGCAATTACCGTCGAGAGAGACGTCTTCGACGCTAGAAATGTAGTCATGCAAATATTTAGGAAACCAACTCTCGTAGCCGCTAAAATCTTTGCCTTTTGATGATTTTTTCGATCGAGGCACTTTATCTTTCTTCGGTTGAGCCTTGGTTTTCGCTTTTTCTTTCGACTTGGCTTTTGGCGCTAGAAATGTTCTATTACCTACCGAGGCGGTCGTGCTACCTATCGTGACGGGAGTGCTAGCGCCTAGACTACCATCGTATTCCCACTCGCTAGGGTCTCGTTGAGTTGATTTCTCCCGGCCGGCTTTTTTCCTACCCTTAGTAACAACCGGCTCCTTAGGTTCCAAAACATGAATTCTAGCGGGATCTAGGATTTGCATCATCCTATTTATAACGTGATCTTGGATGTGTTGCCCGTAACCGCGGATGGTGCTATATATTAAGGAGAGTTTTCTAGTGAGCTCGTCTTTGGTATCAAACTCCTCATTAGGTTTGATCCTTAACGTACTCCAATAGACATCACGCTCATATTTTCTAACCTGCCTTCCTTCTTTATAAATCAAAGCTAATTCGTATGCACATGGTAAATTATGAGTTGTCCTAATAACACACCCACACATTCCGGGAGTGAACCATATTTTCAAAGCCGTTGCGAGATTTGTTTCTATTAATTCTATAGCTTTACATGAAAGCTCACATTTGACATCCTTGTAGATGGTTTTGTTAGGCCCCCTAGTTGAGTTTCTTGGACGATACCTACTACGCTCGAATGACTCGAAAATGTTAGAGTGTTGAGCGGTTAGCAATGCATGAACATGTTTCCAAAATTGCTCGAACGTGCATAGACTACTACCAATTGCCTGCTTGAGGCTAGAGTGAGCACTCTCCGCCCTATAACATAAGATAAAATAAATTATATTTCTAACACTTGATATTAAAAAATATTATGTGGAGATGGAAATATAACTCACCAAAATGTTTAAATTTGTTCGTGTGAATATTGAGAAATTTGTGTCCATATTCGTCATTTCATTGCTTCATAACGTACTCGATAACCAATTGAAAAAATGCGTACGTGTGGTGCATATCGGCAAGGTTTTTGTTATAATCTTCGAGCGTGGCCGAATAGGCTACCCTTTAGTAATATTCGCTGAACTCTTCGGCCATGTCCGAATTCGGTAAAACTTGTTTAGCGTAAGAGGTGACGTTCTTACCAATATGCCAATTGCATAGCATATGAGTTGCGTCTGGAATTATATCATCGATAGCATTCATTAAAGCCAACTCCCTATCGGTGACGATAATGTTAGATAATGCACACTTGTTGTTCGTCAACACCTTCTTAGTTACGCTCAATCCCCAAGTGTAGTTCTCTTGTTTTTCGGAGCTCAAAAAAACAAAAGCAACACAAAATGTCTTCTTCGTCGAAGTTTAGCCAACTATTTCAAGTAAAGGTATCTTATACCTTGTATTCTTGTACGTGCTATCCATTATAAGAACTTGAGGGAAAGTGCACATGAAATCGATGATTTTAGGGTGTGCAAAAAACAGCTCGAGGATCTCGTCCGTTGCTTCACAACTTCGCTCCCAAACATAGTACCCGTGTTCTTTTAACTTAGAAAACAAGTATTGCATTTGGGTCTTGCCCGCTTTATCAACCAAATCATGTTTTTGCCGCATGCTGTATATCGTGCGCATGCTTGATACATTTTGCGGGTCTTTAATCTTCAAACCGCGATATATCTCTCTCGGTCGAGAACCGACTTCCGGTTGACTACGAACGAACAATTGTTCTTCGACTTTTAGTCTAGCGGCCCGTGAATGACCATCCAAGTGCAAAAATAGTTCGTGGTTGTGTTTCCCGTTTAGCACAACCACTTTCCAATAACTCGGTAGCTCTAAGACCGGACTCCCCCTTAAATAGAACGGACACCCGCATTTTTCGATGAACATTCTCGGCGCTTCTTAGCATACCCCGGTTTGGGGTTAGGTTTGTAAACTCCGTGCCTCTCGCATCTAAAATATATCCTAGGAGTTTTCATACTTTTGCTACCGTCGTCGTTTTTACTACGGACCAAAATGAATCCTAGTTTTATGCTTTCAGACTCGACCCAATCAATCAAATCGGCTTTGGTTTAAAAAGTGTTCGTACTAAACACTTTCGTGTAATCGGCCATCGAACATGGCGGTTGATCGGGTTCCTACATATGTGATTGATGCAATTATATGAAAACATACTTAAATATAGCCGATCATTTAATTTGTAAAACAGGTCATTTTCGCGAAGATGGAACTCGATTTTTCTGTCAAGTCGCGAACAACCAATACGACATTTCTCCAGATTGCGAGCAGTGTACTCGTGTATTTGGCAAAATCACGTAGTGGTTGTTCGTCCGTTTGGTATTGGTGTGAAGGCAATGTTCGCAGATTTGGCAAAATCGCGAGCAACCCGTTCGTCCATTTGGTACTTTTGCGAACAAGCCGTTCGCGATTTTGCAAAAACATTCCTACAAAAATGCGAACACTGGGTTCGCAGTTCGTCCATTCTATAGCGCAACCACCGTTATATTCGCACATGCACTTCAAAAACACAAAAAATACCTCATTTTGGGTTCGCAAATGGTCCGTCAACGGCTCTTCTTCCTCCGATGCAAAATCATCAAGGTTGCAGCTGAAACCTTCACTCCAATCACTCAAATCCATGGTTTTTTAGAGTTTTTAGTTATTTTAGAGAGAGAAAACTTGAAGGAGAAGTGGAGAAAAGTTGGTTTTTCTTTAGAAACTTGGACTTATAAATAAAGGGCAAAACTGACATTTCACATTAAAAAAAAATCTGAATTTGGATTCTCATTATAACCACATAGATCCCAATATAGCCTTGCCCTTTATCGATTCGGAATTCCGATGACATAAATATAACCGAGAACCGTAACACTTAACTGAAAATTTTATATCAAAACAGAGTATTAAAAGCAAAATCCAAATTTATACCAATAAATACAGTCGTACGAACTTTTGTTTCCACAGCTTTCGTTTTCAAATTCCGGATTATTGTTTATATTTTAAAACCAAAGGACATGACGTTTTGTGGACAACTATAAAGACCTATCTCTCTATATTAAAAGTATTTCACCTAACTCGTTTATCTTTTTTATTTGGGGAGCAACTCTCGGTTTCCACTTACGCTTCTCAATAATTTTGACTTGTATGTATGGAGTCGCAATAATAAATACGGACAAGCCACCTTCTGGAGTATCTTAAGAGACGTACTAGAATTCAAAGATAGTGACGCATTTGTTATTACTCTTTTCTTCAACCATATTTGGTTCCATTCTAACTGTATGGTGTTCTAATAAATACATTTATCTTAAAATATATTAGATATATAAATATTATGAATTTGAATATTTTATTTTATGAAAATTCAGATTATCTAAATAAAAATACGGTTGTAATCAGAAATTTAATTAATAATAAATTTATTTTATAATAAATATATTAGACTAGTGGATAATTAAGGATATTATATATTAGTTGTACGTAGTTTTATGAGAAATGATTCAAAATTATAAATATTGGATCTTAAGCGTCTAATATGGTTGTAGTCCACGATTGGTACGAGATATGGAATTAAAGTGGTGTTGGGTAGTATGAGTTATATTAGATACAATTAAAGTTCCATATCGGTTAAACATGATAAAGATATTTGGTATATAAATATAAACATATCTCCACTGGTGCATGATCTTTTGAGAATAGACCAAAAAGAGCATTCAAGTCCAAAACGGAAAATGTCATACTATCGGATTTGACCATGTGTATGTAAAGAAGTGGAATATACGACGCACATATTCTCAAAAAATTAAGTAAACATTAGATAGATATACCAAGAACATTTAGATTGAATATATCCATTTTTAATCTCAAGTACATTCACAAACAATCAACTTAAAATAGGGATAGTAAATAATAGAATATGTATATCTCTCTCTTTCTAAATATCTTAGAGCTTAAGTCGTCGTCGTCCATATAGTGTCATCGGGGTCTATTCTTCAAGAAATGAACAAACAGCAACTCGCGATCAAAATAAAAATTTGCGACCATTATACTCAGGTCTATAAACTCCAACGCCTCTCGTTAGATTTTTGGTTACTCTTTTTTTTTCTCGGAGGGAACCCGCTGCCGCTACTCAGAGTGCAATGAGTGCGCACAAGGTAAACCCTCAGTCTGACGCAATAGCCTGCAAACCAACACCAGAAGGTAAACCACACAAGGTGACAGGCTCAGTCGAGAAAGCGTATGTACAAAGACTCGAACTCATGACCTTTGGTCACAAGCATGCCTTACTTAACCAACTCGGCTATCCCTTTGGGGGCGCTACTCATTTTTGTTGTCGCCTTGATAATTGTTGTAAGAATGATTAATGGTATGTATTTTTATTTATTACAATGGTTTCATTTATTTATATCCATATAAAAAATGCATGCTATATATTTGTGTACATATAGATCTTACAATTGGTAACATATACATATATATATATAGAGAGAGAGAATTTAAGAATATTATGTAAGTATGTTTATTTCTCCCTACAACAATTCAGTTAATTGATTTAGATTTTTGTAGAAGAAATAAAAAAAATTAATGATCTGAATGTATGTCAAAATTAATCGTGGAACTGTACGTTTGATATTTTGATTGAATGATATGCAAACACACGTTCAATGTTTTTAGATTTAGGATTAATTGTATATGTATCATGATACATTATTAAGGTTTATTGATAAGGTCACATATCGTCGTAGCGTCATTACCTTATTATAAGAGGTTATGATTCAAATTAAATGATGAAAATGATTTGAGGACTTTGCTTAAGATAAAATATCGTATTTGACAATTATAAGGTAAAATGTAATATTATATAAGACATATTTGTTATATATTATCCGAAATCGCATCAAATAATATATAACAAATCGCGGAAAAAGTTAAACCCTTTTGTTCTGATTCATCTATAGAAGAAACAGAAAATCAAGAATACTTACGGGTTTGCCTGCTGCTATCCATCTAGTATTCTCTTCAGTTCTTTTGCGTTCTTCAGCGATTCCACGTTCCCGGCGATTCCGTTTATGAAACTAAGAGACCTGCAGAATCAGATTAGAGAAGAAGGAAAAGTATCCAGACACTAAGGAAGCGGCCGTATTTCTGATTAGGGTTTAGAGTGATGAAATACCTAAACCTAGCCCTTTATTTATAGATTTTACAATGTGAAGCCCAACATTGTAAAGCCCATCCTTTGTTACTTCCTTGTCTCCGGGACCATAACCCAATAAATTGATAATTCAATTTATATCCCTGATTTATTAATTCAGGCTTAAGTGTTGAGATTTGTGCCCTCTTCATCACAGTGCCCAAATTCAACCCGGTTACCACACTTCAGCCCATAACGCCTTTTTATCCATAGGTCCAATTTAGTTAATTAAATAATTAACTCGACTACTTTTAATTTGGACTTCCTTAAGACAATAATCGAATATGTTTATTTAGCATGTCGGTCCAAATTATTGTTAGTCTATAAATATATTAAATAAATATATTCCAACAATATTATCGTCTTTGATAAAAATAAAACAAAACATCTTCTTGGAGGTGAAACATCATCTTGACTACAAATAACTATAACGTCATCTTGGATGAGAGCAATGCAAACCAATTTTTTGATTAAATATAATCTTGAATGTCATATTGCATGAGACTAATACAAAACGTCATCTTGGAAAAGTAAGATGACGTAAGTAAACATAAAGCAACTATAATACATAAAAGCTTTAGACGATGAGTATATGTTATAAAGTTGGACGACAATAAAGACTTAAAAATAGAAGATGATAAGAAAACTAAGGATAAAAGATGGTCAGGTAGCATAAGGATATATGACAGTTTGATTTGAATATGTTATGTTGGGTTTGTGTAAAGAAATTTAAAGCATAAGGTCTACGTACTACGTCAAGATACTATAAACTTCAATATGATGGGTAAATGTCATGTATCATAAGTTACATGTGTCATTCATCCATAATATTTAAGATTTCCAATCATTATAAATACTAATATAATCATTAGATAAAGATTAAACCCTATTTTGAGAGAAATGATACATATTATTTTTATTTTCTATCCATCTTGAGTTTGTTTAGTTTATACGATCATTGGAGTCACTTTGACGAATGGACTATTCATCAATTTTGGCACCGTATATGAAAAATTTGGCAAACTTCTTTTATTTACCAATGGTGATGACTCGCTCAAGAGATAATAGAAGAATTTATCAATGTCACACGGAGAGTGAAACACCAACAATGGCACCAGATGAAAATCTACGATAATCTCGTTAATGAATCATGAGGAAATGGTTGATCTCATACCATTTAGAAAATTACCAATAAAAATGAATATAATTTTTTAAAATTCTTATTTTATTCTTTATAATTACAGATGAATGATTCACGACAAGATCAATGTAAGTCTAATGTGTTGTAAAATAAAAAATGACGAAATATATTTGATATGATGAGTAAATCCTTACAATTGAGAATTGAAAAAATAGTTTTAAAAATAATTTGGATCATGATGAATGTGGTGTAAAAGTGATTTGGTTAGGAATATGGCTGTTATGAGATCGGACCAGTCCGGATTTGAATTTTTTTAGACCCGGACTTGTATGATATCGAAGAGTTCGGGCCACAACTCGCTAAGAGAGCCGATCTTAGAATTCAGACCGAGACCGTTTCACTCCGGGCCAAAACAGTCCAAACAAGTCGGTCATCGGTCTTGATCCAACCTTTTTTAAAAAATTAAATGATATAATTAATAGCCAAAAATTGAAATAGAAAACATACTTTTCAAGAGAAATGACTAATATATTTATAGCCATGTTAGTTGTCATTCTTTATACTTTTTAAGATGTGGGATAAGATAGTATTTTAAGCCAAACCGCCACAATATTTATAGTTATCTTTATTAATAAATGTATTTCCCTTCTAGGATGTGGGATATCCAGTAAAATTATACTTACACGTGGCTTTGATGTGGAAAGAGAACATGATATCACTTAATTTTATAAATGATCATTGCAATTAACTTAAATCTTCTTATTTGACACATCTTAAATGATGAGAGAAACTAATGAAGGAAACAAGAATTGTTGAATCCAAGTCATTTGAGATTTTAAAAAAAAAACTTTGAAGGATTCCGTTACCATAAGTCATTTGAGATAAAAAAAACTTCGAAAATTTATGCCATGTGAACTATTAATCAAGCACAACTGTATGTTTAGTTGTTTTTTCAGGTCAATCATCCTCTTCATACTTGTTCAACATCTACTGGGCATAATTTTATTTTTTTAATTCTTACTTAACTGTAAATAATTGCTCTAATTTTATGTTAGTTTTGCATAATTTATATTTCAATATTTTATAAATTGTCATACACTATACAACCGTCATTTTCATTTTTTATGGATTTTGGGTTTGACAATTGCAAGAACAACATTTTTTAATCAATTATAACTATTTTCGGTTGATATTTATCTTAATTTCATACAAAATGTTAGTGTCTTCATTTCAAAACGCGAAAGGATATCTACCAAATAACAAATTAAGTAATATTTGAATTTGTTAAATGAAAAGAAAAACTTATCTATAATTTGAAATGAAAACTTAAATATAAATATAATTATTGGAGCTAGATTTATTTAATGAAAATAACATTACTTGCATTAAATAACAAAAATACATATACACTAATTAACGACTCCTCAATTCATATAATAATTAGAGAACTGTATTTTTTTCACTTGGATTCTTGATATAGAATCGGGTCTATATACGTTGATAAAACAACTTATCTTTAACATATAGTTCGGACTCAAACTTTTAACTATATGTTTATGTCCACAACTCATCTTACTTTTTATTTTTACTTCTAGTGTCGGTACCTTTAACTACTTCCAATTTATGGATCTATTGTTTTGCCCATTACTGTTTTTCATTTGTCTAACTCACTCATATTTTTTGGAGTAATTAAATATTGATTTTTTAAACCAAAATTTTAACAGTTTTATCAGTTCAGACTTGTAATCTGTGTAGAAATAAACCTTAGCTCGTGATGATTCTTTAAGATTATCAAATCGGTCTCGAGTGAGTTTTACTGGACCGATCCTACATGAGTTATCAGATCTGGTAGCTCAATAACATTACTAGTTAGAACTAGAATAGCTCAATAAAAGTCTACCAACGAAGTGTCGTAAAAATACTAATAAAAAGAAAAATAAATCCATAGACAGAGTTCATCAAATTTTGAAAAAAACTATACTATCATTTTATATTTGAGAAAACGATCAATTAAAAAATAACATTGATAAAATAAAATAAGATCATATATTAGTCAAAAGAACCATAAAATTAACAATTGATATACGTCATTTAGATTATTGTATAAAAATAACAAATAAAACTGTTTTTCTGGTATAAAAATCTATAATATATATACATGAAAATTTGTATTTACAAATACATTGTTGGGCCCAGTGAAACAAGAAGGAACTTGGGTAATACGGTTACAGACTGCCTATTACAAACAAATAATAATGCAAAGTAATAACGTTACAGAGGGGAATGGTTAGCCCTACGACTATCCCGGCCAACGTATTTTGGATGGATAGAAACGGTATCAAAGGTTAGAGAGGACATGATGAGTAGAGGTTAGTGAATCAGTATCCTTGAAAATTCTAGCGTTCCTCTTATTCCAAGTGTAATAAATGGTGGAGCAGCAGGCCGAACGCCAGAGATGAGGGGTGTCGATAGCAGGTCTAGCAATGGCCAGCCAAGCGGACCAGCTGGAGGGAAAGGGGGGCATGTCAAGTTTTCTTGAAAGCGCATCCCATATGGGTTTGGAGTAACTGCATTCAGTGAGGATGTGATCCACGGTCTCTAGGCAGAAACCCCATAGGACACAATCAGGAGAGGAGCTCAACCCCGAGGATATAAGTTTGAATCTAGTATAGAGCTTGTTTGAATATCAAGCCAGGCGATGAACAAATATCGAGGGATTTTATATTTGTTACAGACTATGAGGGCCCATAGAACTTTGCTTATCGTAGGTCTGAGGTAGTTATAGGTGATGTTAACGGAGAAACAATAGTGGTTTTGGTTATGGATCCAGAGGAAGGATTCATCCATGCTAGTGGGGGACGCGAGGTCATTTATATCATTCTCAATCTCCAAGATGTAGAGCTGGTGTAGCCGATGACCTACACGCGTGAGGGAGAGCCAGTGTTAGTGCCTGTCCTGGATGATATCGGAGACCAAAGTGTTACCGCGCATACGAGCGAGACCAATGATGGAGGTATTATAAAGATCAACCAGAAAGGTGGAAAAGAGCCAAGGGTCGAACCAAATAGAAATCAAGACACCATTGGAAATGGTGACTTTGATGAGATGAGCAGTGCAGCTGCGCAACTTTAAGATTTTCCTTCATCCTCATCTTGACGAGTAGGCTTAAGGAATGGTCTATAAACATTTTCCATTTATCCTTTCAAAAAGGATCTTTACCTAGTACATAGTGACTCTTGATTTTTAGTCAATATAGACAAAAAACTCTTAAGAGCGGTCGTCTGATTCCAAACCTTTAGGTTGAGAATCCCAAGGACACCCTCATCTAGAGACAATGTGAGTTTGTCCTAAGTAGGGATGACAATGGGTCGGGTTCAGATCGAGTTCGGGCTGACCCGCTTGGGCCCGTTCTTTTTTACTCGAACCCAAACCCGGCCCAACCCGTAACGAGTTTAATATTTTCGAACCCGAGTCCGTCCCGTTTATGTCCGCGGGTCAGCCCGACCCGGCCCGCAAACATTATTTTTACTATTTTTAAATTTGGCTTATGTTTAATTTAAAACAAAAGTTTAATACATAAATTTTTAAACCAACGTACCTAAAATATAATAGTAGAAAAGAAAAACACCAAAAGAACTTGAAAAGTTAGAAATTAGGATTTAGAGTATATATAGGCAAAGATCTCAAGAAATATATTTATAATTTATGGAATTAGTTTATGGAAAAACAATATAATTAATAAATATATTATTGACTCTAAAAATAAAATAATAATTACTCAAAGACGGTATATTATTGGTAAACATATAAATGTCAGTCTTCTAGTAATTAGTAAGTATTTTTTTTTAGTTATATTTTACAAATTTACAATAATTTTTTAATACATTTTTTATTTTTTATATATAGTTTATATTTGCGGGCCGAGTCGGGTTGGACAAATCAAAAATCCATACCCGACCTGACCCGCCTACGGTCACAATTCGTATACCCGTACCTGTCCCGTTATATGTTCGGGATGGACAAAGCCCGACCGGATTAGACCGGGTCGGGCCGGTTTGGGCCAGCTTGGACCAAGATTGCCACCCCTAGTCCCAAGCAACTTTAGCTCCAGTAATCTTCATATCAGGGCTCGACCAGAAGAATCTACGAAACAATTATAAAAGTTCATTTAAAAACCAGACAGGGAGTAAGAAGTCGAAGGACCAGTAAACCTTGCTAGCAAAGAGGACAAATTTTAGCAGCTAGAGTTTTCAGACATATGAAAGGTGCTTGGAAGTACATTAGTTGATGCAGTGGGTAACTTTGATGAAGACTGATCTGTATTGATTATAGGACAACCTTAAATTTATGAGAGGGACTCCTAGATATCTCATTGGGAGAGAGCCAGTCTTAAAACATAAAGCCTTATAGATACGATAGTGTGTTGTTTCGCAGACACCTAAAAGGTAGAAGTGGTTTTTTGGTAGGGTTAAGAGAAATGCCCGAAAATGCTGTGAATTTATTTAGTCCCTCATTGATGAGGAGGATTGAGGGAAGGTTTGTGCGACAGAAGATCATAAGGTTGTCCGCGAAGCAGATGTTGATGATCTCGAGCTTATGGCACTTCCAATGGAAACCGAAGGAGGGTGCCTAACTCTTTTCACGAAGAATGCAATAGAGTACCTGCATAACAATAACAAACAAATATGGGGAGATAAGGTCTCCATGACGGAGGCATTTCACCCCATTTAATGTCCTAGTGGTACCACCATTAATGCAGATAGAGTAAGAAAAAGTGGAGATACATTAGAGGATCCAACCAATCATGGTGGTGGGGAACTTCATAACATAGAGAACATCAATAAAGACCCGACAACGAATATTGTCAAACGATTTCATTAGGTCAATTTTAAGGGCGCATCTCGGGCCTTTGTAGTTTGTGTGGTAACCGTGCATAAGGTCTTTGGTGAGAAGGATATTGTCCAAGATGTTACGGCCTGGGATGAAGGTAGACTGAGATGGGTCAATTAAGATGGGGAGGACTGATTTAATTCTGGATGCCATGTTATTGGAGATTATCTTATAGATCACGTTATAACATGCAATTGACCTGAAGTTGGAGGGTGATGAGGGTAAGTCTGTTTTAAAAATAAGGGCAATGAGAGTTTTCTTCCACTGAGGGTCAATTTCTTCGTGACGGAAGAAATGCTTGACCGTCGCACAAATTTTGAGACCAACAGTGGCCCAACAAGTCTTGAAAAGCCCTGTACTAAACCCGTCGGGCCTGATATTTTGTTACTATCGATATCAAAAAAGGTTGTTTTGATATCAGTATCCAGGATGAGTTTAATCATATTGATTTTGTCAATTAGGGAGATATTGATGATAATAAGGGATCTATTCGTGGGGCTTCTTGACCCGTTTAGGTTTGAGAAGTGGTTTAAGAAGGTGTTTGAAACCTCTCGGGGGTTAGAGCTAGAAAATTCATCAGGGTTGCTGATGGTGAGGATTTTATTTCTGACCCAACATGTCCGGACGCTATTATGGAAATGTTTTGAGCTCCTATCCCCCCAACTTGAGCCATATTTCATGGGATTTTTTCTTTAAGAAAGACTAATCAACCCCGCTAAAGAAAATATAAGAGTTAGAAGTTTCTCACTCTATGGTAATAAGATGGCTATTTGTATGGTTCCTGGTTAAGGGCCGCCTGGCCTCCTCAATCCTATTACCTATGTTATTAAATTTGCTTTTGTGAAGAGAGGATAATGTCTCTACCGGGTGGGAAAATTAAATAGGGATGATGAACATAGGGTTGCCCAGACGTTGGGCATTCTAGTTATCAACTACTAGGTTGGAGAAGCAAGGGTGGGGCTTTCACGTATTAAAGTATATAAAAGGCTTATGTGTGATTAGGTACGGTGTATGAGATAGAGGGTAATGAGGGTGTGTTCCAAGGTGCGATGGAGGTCAAAGTGAGCAAAAAATTTAGGGAATGTATCATCCCATCGACTATTAACAAGAGCCCTGTCTATCTTAGAAGAGATTGGGTTACCTACTTTCTTGTTGGGCCAAGAGAACTAAAAGCCCTCATATCTAAGGTCATCAAGACCACTAGCTTGGCAACAGTCATTGAAAGTGGCAATAAAGTTGTTCCATAGGTTTGTATTACTATTGTGCTTTAATGGATTACATATGACATTAAAGTCGCCAATGACAAGCCATGAGGTATTGGATCGTCCATGGGCAATGAGAGTAATATCATAGCAAATGGGCAAACAATCTGACGGCTCCTTAAAGTCATAGATAGCCGAAAGGTTAAATGTTTGGTTTTTGGTAATCCAAGTAATGGAGCAGTCCATGATTTGAGATGAAGTGAAATTAAAGGTAATAGTGTATATACTAAGGTTCCAAACAATCCAAATTATGCGATAGTGGTAGTGGTCATGGTTGGTTTTAAAATGCCACCATAGGAGCACGATGTTGATAATAAGGGCAATATTATCAATGTTAACTTTAGCCTTTAATAGGCAAATTGATGTAATGCTATTTGAAAACACATAATCCTGGATTCTTTTTATCTTACAGGGTCGTTGAGACCCCTTACATTCCAATAAGTAATGCGGATAATGATAATCAAAACATAAGAAAACGGACAAAAATAAACTAGCATAAGAGGTTTTCCCCGTACATACTCAACTTGGCACGTTGGGGTTGACCAGCATGTAACATAGGCAGAGTGACTTCATTAACAAAGGGGTCTTAGTCCAACGATCCTGAATCCATATAGCCAACAACGGAGTAGTTGCGCGGATAGTAGTTCATCATTGCATATCCAAATCCTTCTCGTCAATGCGGATACGCAAGGCGTTATAATTGGGTGCAAATATAAAATCGTTTTCACTGAAAACAGCGAGTGAAACTTTGGAAGATTCTATGACACGTGTACTTTTCCCGAGCGACGATGCAGGGGCTGAAGCGGGTGGTCTCCCTTGATTCGGTAAATAAATTTGATTTGTTAAGTTGTGTCTACTAAAAAAATATTATCTAACTTTGGTTTATTATTTTTAGTATATGAAGAAAAAAAATCATATTTTTTTTATTTAGAATAAACAGTTGTTAAATATGAATACAAATACAGTTTATTCGAGAATACTAAAAAGCGCACCTATCAACACAAAAGGTCAAGCTATACATATCCAAAACCAATATAAGTTTATCCAAAAAACGCATTTGACTCATGTTTGATTTTTTTGTACCAAATTAACCCTCAAGTGTATTTAATTACAGAACTGCCATTAATGAGGGAAAAACACTAAGTGTATCCTAAGTTCACCTAAAATTTAAAACAACCTAATTTACTAACCTTACCCATAAAAAACACTTTTATTTAGTAGATTAAACCTCATATTGCTACAAATTTCTCAAGTTCTTGAAAATCTTGTTGAACATTCAAACATCTTCAAGAATAGGTTTTTAATATATACATAAAAAATTGACATATAAAAAATAGTTTTAAAAAAACTTAAATTTTATTTTAAAACTTAACACATAAAAAATATTAGGATGTAAATAAACTAAGTTAACATTTCAAAAAATAAAAAAATCGATAATTTTTCGAAACAAATTATTATAAAAAATTATTGTTTAAAAAACAATATCACCACAGGTGCTCAGTACTATACAGCATATGTGCGTAAAACCCGCACCTATGGTGCTAGTGATTTTTTTTAAATACAATTTGTTTATAGAGAGAAGTGAGGGTTAGGGAGAAGCGTTGGAGAAAATAGGGTGGATGTACTTTAGTAAAAAAAACTTATTAAATACTCCAAAAAAATATTTTGGTCCAAAAATATATATTTATTCCAAATATATATATTTATTCCAAATATAAGTAAACTCAAAATTGGATAAAATTAGGTTGGTTTTGATATGTATAGCATGACCCAACACAAAATTATCTAGTAACTTTGTACTAACACTTAATTTTGCGTATTAGTAGCAGATTCTCCATCAATTAAAAAATGAAGATATTGAAAATTCCAAGCGTTTAATTATTTAAAAGAAGTGGAACTTACGTTTCCCACAAATTTGATGGTTGACAAGTTATATATATATATATATATATATATATATAAAATAATTTATAGAATAAGAACAATGCATGCATCCATTGGCACAAGCAACCAGTTATGATAATTGTGTATTCCGATTATTTAATTTTCTACATTAAAAAATTTATGTATTTATTTTTTTAAATAAATATATTAAAAATAATAATAAAGATGTTTTTACATATATTTTGGACATATTACCACTGTCGGATTTAATTCTAGAGAGTAAGAGAAAATGATAATAGACTATAGCAAAGTCAGTAATAAAATAAATTAGAGCGAAAATAGACAGCAATCAGATATCGATAAGGAGTACAATAAAAATGATAGACCAAGAACACTGAGGGACCAACAAGGGGTCCATTAGCATCTGCAAATGAAATCAAATGTAAACAAGATTAAGTTAGTTAAGGTGAGTTCCCAGAAAATAGAAACGAAAATCAGCTAGCAAACGAAGCGAGACAACAGAGGCAAGACTCGGATGGGAGCCGAAGATTCTGTTGTTTCTTTCACCCCATATATGGTAAATAGTAGTACCAAAACAAGCTCGTTATAGATAACGTAAGCTAGAAGGGGGCAAATTGGAGTCGATGAGCCAAGAGTTCCAATTGTAGTTATTATGGTAAGGGATCACAAGCTTTGCGTGAATGTGTTCCTAGAAGTTTTGGAATAAGCTACAACCATAAATGATATGATTTATATTTTCATCAGCAGAGTTGCAGAGAACACATGAAGGAGGAGTAGTAATACCCCAAGATAAAAGTTTGTAACGGGTTATAAGCTTGCCATGTATGGTCAGCCAGAGAATGAAAAAATGACACGAAATATTAAATTTATTCCACAATAATACCCGCATACCCGACACAGAGGGTAGACGTACGGATGGCATTATAAGTGTCTTTAGTCATGAAATTGGGCGATCCATCTTTAGTTGTCGGTATAAGATGTCATCGAGGAGGACGCTTGGAGGAGGAAAGGAGAAGATAATGTTGTAAATTTCCATGAAGTTGCTTCTAATTCTAGAACTGTGAGGCCATATTCATCGCCCATTGAAATAAAGTCAGGGACATTGAGTCTATTACCTAACCTTGAATCGAAGATGATTGCATGGCCTTAGTGAGTTGCAAGGGGGTGGAGAGTAGTCAGGGGTCAAATAAGAAGAAGGTATTTTTTTTTCATTGTCACCCTGAAAATATTATTGGCCAAAGGCCTAAGGAATAAATTTTTTCTCCATATCCAAGAGGGGGTGAAGCTAGGGGAAATGTCCTAGAAGTTATTGTTTTAATTTATTTAAATTTTAATCTAATCTCTCCAGATATAGTTGGAAGAATTATTAATGATTGACCAAAGATGCTTAAGCACGACCACCTGATTCCAGGTTTCTAAATCTAGAATACCAAGGCTTCCCTCCAACGTGGATACTCTAATATAAGTCTAGGACACTTTGGCACCTGAGATTTTCATCTCATGGTCGGTCCATAGGTAACAACAGAATTTTTAGAAGAGTTCTTTTAGAATTCTGGAAGGGAGAATAAAATTGGAAGACCAGTAAACTTGTCCAGCAAAGAGAACAAATTTAATAAGTTGGAAACGACTAGCATAAGAGAGATATTTAAATGTCTACGAGCTTATGCGAGCCATAATTTTGTGTAAAAGGGGGAGAAAATCAGATTGAAATAGGCTTCTAGTGATCAAGGGAACTCCCATATATTTAACTGGGAGAGAGCCAATCTTGAAACAAGAGAGGTTAATGAGGTCAAGCTTAAGAGTGAGATTGATTCCAAACAGAAAAATATGGCTCTTTTCATGGCTAAGTTCAAGGCACTCTTTACTTCAGGAATGATAAGGAAATATTTTTCATATGGCATGATGTCCATAAAATGCTCGTACACATTCGATAAAGAACTTATGAGGATGATTTCCTGCTCATCGTCCTCCATATTGAAGCTAACTGAATTCAACTCAAGTATGATTTATGTTGTAGTCATATAGGTTCCTCCATATCTCTTTTCTAACATCCATATATAATGTTTACAGTTGTTTATTGAGATACAATCTGATTATTAAGAATTTTTTTATGTAAATCACCTCCAACCAATTCCATATCTCCAACGTGTTAGGCTCTTCATAACCTCATGCAACATCTTCCAAACTTAATATGAGGGCACTATGACTTTTAGAAAGTACCATGACATGAAACTATGTAGATTTCTTATCAATTACAGTAGACAATCCTTTCTTTACTATGAAAATTTTAACCTTAATTCTTCAGAGGTTAAGGTCATTCTTTCTGTTAAATTTGTGTAGGCTAAACTTCATGGAACTCATATTTTGTGGCTTTTTGGTTTCAATATGAGATATTTCTCTCAAACTTTCACATATTCAATCGATCTACATATCTTCTTTGTGGCTTCACACTCTCCGTACCATTTGCTAGAAAATCGTTCATCTTATAATAACTTTTAACATGTTCGATGGAAACAATAAAGCAAAAATGTAAAGTGTACAGATTGTGAAGAAATCCTACATCCATTGGCATAATGTACTTTGTTTTATTATTGAGGAGGTTACAAAAATATATTATCAAATACAACAAAACTTCGTCGCGTTATTTGTTACAAATTCTTACGGATTACAAAAGAATATGAATCTAGAGTTTGCTTTCAGTTTTTATCTCTCCTACCTTACTTCTCTCTAAGAACCGGATCTGCTCTATAGTATACATAGATTTGTAAATTGATCAACATTCATTTACCACTCAAACTTATGTCTTGCTTGTTTTATTTATATGTTCCAGAAAAACATTTAACTTGTGTTTTATAAGTTATCCTTTAATCAATGAATGACATGAAACCCTACTCTTTCAAGGTATTAAATGCTCCAAATTAAATCTTGAAAACAAAAAATCAATTTCAATTAAAATAAGAGAAAAATATCCATAAACACCTACTCAACTATCTCATTACCACCTAATACCTAAAAATTGCATACTATCAACAGCTACCTCAACCGAGCTGAAAAACCATAAGTAATCTTATTTCTATTTTTTAACCAAAAATCACTTTCTTACTTTTTCCTGTTTATTTTTATTTTAAAATTTTTGTATCTTTCAAATCGTAGGAAAAAATTCGAAAGACCATCGACTTTGTTTATAAAACGAATAAAAGTAGATCCATTAATGATTTTTTTAAAAAAACAATTTATTGTTCAAAGAACTCGCATGATTGATTTTTCAAAGAACTTTCATGATTGATTTTTTAATAACTCCCATGATTGATTTTTCAAAGAACTTGCATGTTTAATTTTTCAAAAAAACTCGCATGGTTGATTTTTCAAATAAAATATCGTTGTTAATTTTTCAAAGAACTCGCATGGTTGATTTTTCAAACAAAATTTCATGTTTAATTTCTTAAAGAACTCGCATGATTGATTTTTCAAAGAACTCGCATGGTTGGTTTTTCAAACAAAATAACATTGTTAATTTTTTTAAAGAACTTGCATGTTTAAGTTTTCAAAGAACTCTCATGATTGATTTTTTAAAGAACTCGCACGATTGATTTTTCAAAGAACTCGCATGTTTAATTTTTTCAAATAACTCGCATGGTTGATTATAAACTGAACAACATTGTTATTTTTTCAAAGAACTCGCATGTTTAATTTTTCAAAGAACTCGCATGTTTAATTTTTCAAAGAACTCACATCGTTGATTTATCAAATAAAATAACATTGTTAAGTTTTCAAAGAACTCGCATGTTTAATTTTTCAATGAACTCACGTGATTGGTTTTTCAAAGAACTCGCATGGTTGGTTTTTCAGACAAAATAGTATTGTTAATTTTTTAAGGAACTCATATGTTTAACTTTTCAAAGAACTCTCATTATTGATTTTTCAAAGAACTCTCATGATTGATTTTTCAAAGAACTCGCATGATTGATTTTTCAAACAAATAGTATTATTAAATTTTCATAGAACTCGCATGTTTAATTTTTCAAAAAACTCGCATGATTGATTATTAAATAACTCTCATGGTTAATTTTCAAAAAACTCACATGTTACTGGTAAAATTTTATTTTTTAAAAAAGTTCAAATATCATCAATGGATCTGCTTTTATTCATCTTAAAAAAAACAAATGCGGTGGTACTCTCAGATATTTTTTTCCAAGCTTCGATTTGAAAGAGATAGACCTTTTAAAAGGTAAAAGAAAAAGAAAAAGTAAGACAAAGAAATTTTGGTTAAAGAATAAAAAATCGTTACGTGGATGGTGATGAAGCGTGGGTATTCGAGGTATTATTAAATAATTAGGTATTGATCGAGAGCTATATAAATGATATGTGTATTAAGTAAGCATAAATAATAATTTTGGTATTAGATGACAATATAGTTTGTGAGGATGTAACTCTATTATCATTTCTCTAAAAAGAAACACATAATGTTTTATTCAAAATAAAAAATCTAATTAAAAAAATCTAATAAAATATGAAATCTAGTTTAATGTCAAATCATCAATTTCGATTAACTATTGTTGTAAGATTTTGATTTTTTTTATTAACTCTTATCATAAATTTTGATTATTGTCTATTAACTCATCGGCCCCTATAGTAGATTATTCTTTCTGGTAAAGTTATATAATAGAGGTGCTATATTTTTATATGAATTTTAGGGATCAAATCAGGAAACAGTCCATCGAATATCTCGTTTTTTTATTTAGTTTTTTACTTCAAAAATATCGATGAAGGTTTTTGGGCTTGACAAAATTTATAAATGTGGTCATTTATTTGCAAAATTTAGAAATTTAATCTCTCAATTAAATTTATAGATGTTGCTAAGTCGATAGACTAAATTTATAAATTTTATAAATCATAAACTAAATTTATAGGTTTTGACAAGTCTAAAAATCCTCACGAATGATTTTAAAAGTGAAAACTAAATATAGAAAATGGGATATTCTACTAAATAAAAAAAAACATAATAGTATAGATAAAGATAAAAGAAGTTCTAAAAAATAGCCAAAATTATTTTATGAAGTAATATAAAACATAAATAAATAAATTTAAATGTTTTTAATGAATTATAATTTTGTATAAAATATAAATAAATAATAAAATTAAATATTAAATTTTTTAATACTTTTTAATAAATAAAAAATTTGTAAAAATTTAAAAATTCAAAAACACACTCCATCACGTAATAATTTTCGAAATGTAGGTAATAATTTTCGTAACGTTTTATAAATATTTAAAATTTTGAAAATACAACTCCACTTACTTTTGATATCATTAAAGACGAAAAGATGAAGAGTGAAGTGTTGGAGTTGATTTGATATATACAAAAACAGAACAGGTGGACTAAAAAACATAGCAGGTCTCTTATGTTTGTCAATTGTATCACGTCACTTCATTTTTTTATTTTTTTATAAAAACGTTTCATACGTGTTATAAACGCAACGAATATATTTATTTTTGAAAATATGAGGAACCTACTTATTACAAATTAAAAACGTGAGGGACTTGTTTATTACAAACATAAAGATCTGTTTATTACAGAAAAATGATTTGTTTCTTACGTTTTTAAAACGTAAGAGATATGTTTATAAAACAAAAAGATTGATGCGAGACGATTGACAAACATGAAGAACCTGCCATGATTTTTACACGAAAAGATGACTAAAAATGATTAGTTTATTCAAACTTGAGGGTCAATTTGTTTTCATATTGTCAAAGTGAGACGACGTCCTCCTCGATGCTCTTCACACCCCTCACTATTAACGTTTCTTTCTTTTGGCCCCTGACTATGTGTTTTTTTATATATTAAATTTGATTACACGTTATTTTCAAAAAAAATTATAGATTAATAAAAATCAGTTTTTAGAAAAATATTGAAATTATAATTAAAAATTAGTGCGAGTAAATTTTGTTTAGTTGGACTTAAATAAATATTCAGAACTTAGACTACTCGAAAAAATTGAAAAATAAATGAATAAATATAAGAAATTGATCGATTATTTTTTTATAATAAATTATATAGGTACATAATTATTAATTAAATAAGATCATACTTTATTAATAATAAATTAAATTCTAGTATAGTTTCTATTAGTATTTTTAATATAATTATAATTTTAAATTATTGATATATTTGATGAAGATATAATTTTTTTTATTCTTCATTTTGCAATATGTAATACATATTAGACAATTTTTACATTTATTGATAATAAAAGTTTTGCGAACAAACAATTTTTTATTATTTAAGACATTGTTGTTTTGTTTATAAAATTGTATCGAAACTTAATTATACGATTATTTGTTAAAGGTGAGCGCTCGTGTTCAAATTTTGTCAAAGATAATCTATTCCTGGTCGAATTTGTAAAAACTTTAAGATATATAATATTTTGGAAAACTCATTTTGTTTTAGCTGAACCAACCTCGGCTTCGTCTCTAGATTGATTTGTACTGATCATGTAATTGTCTTACTAAAAACCTTTCATTCCACAAAATCTTCATTGAGGAAAAAAAACTCTATTTTACGGAAGGTAAAAAAATATAACTACCAAGTAGCAGACGACTAGATTCAATAAAATATTTTTCCAAATTGAAAAGATTTCATATTTGCTTGAGAATACTTTAAATTGATTATATATATATATATATATATAAAAGAGAGGTTCCTTTTAGTTCTTTCA
Organism: Limnanthes douglasii subsp. nivea; assembly: GCA_036936605.1. NCBI lineage: Eukaryota > Viridiplantae > Streptophyta > Magnoliopsida > Brassicales > Limnanthaceae > Limnanthes > Limnanthes douglasii. The sequence continues at coordinate 273,544,929 of JAUPFV010000004.1, forward strand.
AATTATGATGGAATGACTACAGTGTTGTCAAATAGGATAAAATAGTAATATTTATCTTCAAGATTTAACTAGCTGAGACCATATGATTTCAATATTATCATCGGTTCACATGTTTTGAATATAGCTTCATATCCGAATCTATATTGAAAGTCATTGAGTCGATATTGAATTTTGGAGAAATTTGGGGTCGGATGCAATGATTTTTTTGAAGCGTTTTGTAAGACAGATTGTTAAAGTGAAAAGTGACCAAGACATGTGTGTGATCAAATTTTATGCGTACAATCGCTACATTTTCTTGTATTTCATCTTTCTAAATTGGATTTATCTGAATCATATATTTATAAAATAATATAAACTACTAAATTTAAAATTTTGAAGAGTTGTAAGTATTTTTACATTCTAGTATAAAGACGCATTTTGTTGCTTCTTGACAATTTATACCCAATTCTTTATTATTTCTTCTTTAAAGCTTTTCTTAGTTTCTAAGTTTTTATTTTTTTGTTCTAAAGCTCGTAGCTTTTTTATCCTGGGATCTTAGTTATTGTATCTTGATTTGGCCTAATTCTCTTTAAAATGGTGAAAATATGAAATTAAATCTATGTTGTTCATCATGCGGGTAATAATTCAGATAAAAAAATTAGAGCATTGGTATTGCATATAATACTATTTCTCCTAGAATATTTAAGGAGGTTGTAAAGCCTCTCATTCGTTGTAGGAAATATCGCTCGATCAGCGCCATAAAAGTATAACTCATTTTAATGTTACCTCTCGAGTTGATCATTCTTCTAAGATTGATGTTCTTCTCTCAGTTAGTTATTCTGAAATATCAGTCCCGGACGAATTGACGAGAAGACCCATAATAAAAATATGTGAGGAACTTACTAAATAAAATTGAGACATCAGGCGTAGTTGAACATAGGTATAAGTATATTGATCATATTAATTATAGGGAGAAAAATAAGGATTATATGATTTTATAAAATATCAATATTCGTTGTCCTCAAGCTCGTGAGATTCCATTACATACCGGAAAGTACGAAGTTGTTTTATTTACCTACATTTTGGAAACGGATATGAGGTTTCCTTTATGGTAAGACATAATAAAATTTTATAAAAAAAAACTGGTATTTTTCCGATCCAGTTAGTACTAAACACCTCAAGGATACTAATGGTCATCATTATTCTTGCTCATAATTTATATGAACATTTTAGTATTAACATGATGTAATCCTTTTTTTATTCATTGTCGATGGTAGAGAAAACTAAGCTCCTAGTTATCAATAAGATTTTGAAAAACGAGTTTGTATATGTTTCGGGTTATTAGGAGACAAAGAGCAAGCAATATGTTTCAATTTGCTATCATACATAGATCATCGTAGGTAAAATATATATGATTGATTCATTTTTATTGTGATGTTTGTGTTTGTCTGAATATGAACTCCATTTAGACTTAATTTGTATATATGTTCTACTGCTAGAGATCGACTATAATTTTCAGATATAACATGGAAAAGGGATGTACATTAAGATTCGTACAAATCTTGCCTTATTTATGAGCAATATTTTATCAGTGGTATTTGGCCTAATGTTAGTTGTATACGTAGTTTATTTATTTATAGATAATGAAATGATGGTGAAGGAACTAGTGCCAGAAGATCATGAAGGGAGCTAAGGCAAAAGGTTCTCATGTTAAAAAGGTTATAGTAAAGCGTTCTCCTAGCACGAAGGCTACTGCCAAACTTGTTAGTGTTGAAAGAACATTTACAGAATGTGTGTCGAATCAAAGCTAAAAATGGTGATGATTATACATTTGACTCATATTGTTGATGAATTTATAGTTGTTGGTCCCTCATATCCTAAAGTTTAAATGATAAATAAAACGGTAGAATTCAAGTTTGTTGTAATTGGAGAAATGGTTATTGATGATGACATTCATTGGATACTTAAATAGATATATGTCAGCACCAAAAAAGTTGTAATAGTTGAGGGTAATGTTCAACATGTGCATGATATTCATGCTTTTAGTGGAAAAAAAAGTCTCATACTGAAGTTATTGTCGAAACTGGATTTTAAGACCATAAGAGATAACTTCTCTCTGAGCTTATGCTGAAACTGATCATTTGAGACAATAAAAAAATAGAGACTACTGAATCTTCCCAAGACAAAAAATACAAGAACGATGATGGTCCAAAGGAGACTCATGCGAGTCTTATTGTTGATAATGTTATAGCTTTGTTTTATGCAAAGTTGAAGGTCGTTGCCGAAGCTATTATAATTGTTGAACAATCAGAGGGTGTAGTTGGTGTTGTTAAAGTTGTTGAAAATCAAGTGGGTATATCTGAAGTATTTTTAACTGATGAAATTTATGAAGGTGTAATTGATGCAATTGTAAATAATGAACAATAGAAGGCTGAAGATAATATATATGATGTAATGGAAACTTCTGAAGAGTTAACGGTAACAGATGTTGCAGATGTCACCATTGGATATATTACTGGCCTTGATGTTGTTTTAGTACTTATCCCATGTATTTCAAATATTTTAAAGTTGATGGTGATCACAAAGGAAATACAGAAGAGAATTTTGCAGATGTGTCGAAGATGCATTCAGCTGTAAGCTGTTATACAAATGAATTTGAAGCATATGGCATGGATACACTTAGCACACCGACTATTGTTGGTGGTGACTCAGTTGGAGCTTTCTCTACTTTAGGAGTATTGATATATTTCTTGGAGAAAATTCTTGAAGTAGTAATCACGTTGTTGCTTCAGTCAATAAGATAAAGCTTATAGTTCATATGTTTGTCTTAGAATTGGATAAAAGACAACTAAACTTAGGGTCATATGTAAACTTTATATACCATTTTTCAGTTTGTTGGTTTTATGTATGTTGTATACTTAGTTTTTATGGGTTGATCTTTCATACTATGTTGAATGCATTTGTCTTACTTAACCAATGTTGTGATAACCCAAATTTTAATATTCCTGACTTTTGACTACTTTTGGGAACTATTGTAGAATTGTTTGAATAAGGTTTAAAGGTGAAACTACGGTTCATATAAAAATTAAGGTGAAAGAAATATTTAATGTTGAGTTGCATGATAAGTTATTATCCATGAACGATTGAGATATGAATGAAAAACCGAATTCGTTGCTTATAAAATAGTCGATGGTTAAGTTACAAATTGAGCAGGAAGCCAAGATGTGGCTAATTGATCCGCTTTCTCTTTAAATTAACTTCTTTAATTCACTACTTGTAGAACAAAAACAAGGTTAAATTTCATGGTTATACATATTTGGTAGGTTGAAGCATCAAATGAACCTTATTCATACTACAATGTTATCTACTTTTTGTCATGAATTAAAGGGTCTGACTAGCAGTTTGAAAGATGAGCAAGAACTTCGAACAGTCGAACAAGCTGATTATAATAAGTGCAAGTTAGATTTTGTGGTTGAATGAGATAAATTGCGAAACAAAATGGATTTCAAATTAGATAAGAGCAAGGTTTTGGAAGAAAACTTAATATCAGACATTCTATATGAGTTGATACTATAGTCAAATTTTAGGCGGAAATAATTGTTGGTGCTTATAATGTCGTGTTACAGACATAGTCGAAATTAGTTCTTGCTTCTCATGAGGAATATCCATATTTTGAATTAGACCATTTATGATACTATATTATTAAGGTTAATAGACCACTTAATTGTCAATGTAGTGATTATCCCAATCGCGAGCCTCTTGCAAAATCAATGAAATGAGGTTATAGTGTTGTTAACCTCACTATAAAGGTCGATGAGTAAACTTTTCACATGTTGTGTATATTAATGATGAAGGAAATAATACTTTCAAAACTGTTGTAACTCTAGTCACTTTGTTTCCCGGTAAAACAAGTCACATGCCATCATCCACACAAGTTGAAGATGAGGCTCATGCTCGTTCGCCGAAGAGGTAATTTTGAAGATGTAACCCATGCTCCCATAACAAAAAAATATGTTTTGGCATGTCAGATAAAATTATTCATTCTTAAATTAATTTTTATTTATTTTGGTTAGGCAGATTAATGTAAGACTCATGACTTTGATGTTGTGAACCAAATCCTTTTTGTTTGAGAAGTTTTAAAAGAATTGAGTTTTTTTGCTTTGAAAATTATTAACCTTAATATTCAATGACTTGTGTTTGTTTTTTTATTGTATTTTTCATTTGATTGCCTATTACTTTGTTATTCTTTCTGAATGGACCAATTTTAAAAGCATAAACCTCTATAAGAAGTACGGAGGTCCTTTGATTCGATTATATATATAATATATAAACTTTATTTGTTTATGTTACGAAGGGTTCATGACTTCGATTAGGACGTTTCCAAAAATTATATGATACGTTCTTTTAGTTTTTTTTTAGTTTTTTTATATAAGGAATGCGTTGATTTATTAAAGTGTTAAATATTAATTTTAATCCTAGTCTTGCCTTTATTTGTTCGAGATATTCCAGTTTTCAAAGCTCCTCTTGTGCTAAATTATTATTTTTATCTAATTTTTGTTTTGGAACTCTGATACTCTTTTAATTAACGTCCTAAATTAACTTTATAAAACAGGAAATCTCATAAATAGAAAATCTATTTCAATTAAGAACAAAACACAATGTTTTAGTCAAAATACGAAACCCAGTTAAATAAGAAATCAATCAAAATAGGAGACCCAGTTAGATATGAAACCTAACAAAATAAGAGACCCAGTTAAATAGGAAACCCAATTCATCGACAAGTCTCTTTGTTGATGAGATACTTGTAGTATACATCTAATAATTATCCACCCATAATTATAGTTGTTAAGTCTTCCTAGATGTCGTTGTGAAGGTTAGGGATTCGCTCTGCCATAGTCGCGAGTTTGAATTTTCTTATTTCATATAATCATATTTGATTTGTTGCTTTAATAAAATCCTTAAAATATAAAAAAACAAATCTTATAAAAACATTAAAACAACAATCTGTCAAGTTCTCGGTAGTCGACATGCTCACATAGACCTTCAATTTAAGTACCATTTTACCCAAATCCAATACTCTGTTAAGAAATAAAATCCGTTTTTGTTTGTCCAATATAACTATATAGTCGTGGGTCTGGACCACGACATAAGTCATAGTCTTGAACATAGTCCAAAAGAGATTAGAGAAGTAGGTAAAACAAGAAAACAGTTTTATTATTGTAACTCACTTGAGAGAAACTCTTTGTAAAAGTACTTTTATAAGATAGTAAATTGGGGAGCTGCTTTCTCCCCTCGACGTAGGTCAATTTGACCGAACTAGGTAAATAAATGATTATGTTTATATTTTTTTTGCATGCTTATTTTTCTTCTTCATTATAAATATCTAGGGTTTTGTTTATTCGAAGTTGATAGTTTATCGATCAAATAGAATATAGGATCATATATATATTGATAAAACATATGAGTCAATGAGAGTAAGCATAATATCTCTAACACACTCTCTCAAACTTACAATACAGTAGTAATAAACATTGAGAGTTTGTCACAAATAAAACGGAACCACGCTGTTGGTTGAGCCTTCGTGAAAATATCAGCAACCTGCAAAGTTGATGGAACAAATGAAATCGAGATTATGATGATCTAAAGATGATGCCTAGTGAAGTGACAATCTTTTTTAATGTGCTTCGTCCTCTCATGAAAAAAAAGAATATTTTTTAGCCATCTGCATAGTGTTTTTTAGGTGTAAAGAAGTAGATTTAGTAATGTTAACCCTCATATATACAAGAAACCATCGTAATCAAACAATCTCACATGTGGTCAATCTCATAGCACGGTACTCTACTTCAATAGATAAACTAGAAACAACATCTTGTTTCTTACTATTATATGAGATTAATAAAACTCTAAAGAAAACCAAGAAACCAATAGTAGATTTACGGTCATGAGGGTCATTATCCCAATCAGCATCATTAGACACGCAGTTCAAGTGAAGAGATCGAATGAAACAAAATGTTATAGAAGCGAGTGCCACGAAAATATCGTAATATTCAAAGAATAGCTCGCCAATGGACAAAAGTAGGACCAGTAACAAACTGACTAACCACATGAACAACATAGACAATAACTGGTAGGGTAACCATAAGATAGACCAAGCTCCCTACGAGAGTACGGCCTAGAGTCAAGTCTAATAAAGGAACACTATCAATCAGAGAATATCAAACATTGGTATTAAGAGGTGTATCTATCGTCCTGTTATCCTAAAGTCACGCTAGCTCGAATAATTATATATATATATATATATATATATATATATATATATATATATATATTGTCTGTGAGATAATATAACATTTTAGAGATTGAGCCACCTTAATACCTAAAAAATAACGTAAGAGTCCCAAGTTATTCATTGTAATCGCTTAGCCAAATCACGTTTTAGTGCCTCAATGCCATCAATATCATTACTTGTAATGATCATCTCATCTACATATAGAAATAAAATAATTCATCTTGCACTTGTACATTTGATAAACAAGGTCGAATCATAATTACTAGCAAGAAAACCAAATGATATAATAATCCTAGAACGTTTTTCAACCCAAGTACGATGACCTTGTTTGAGACCATATAAAGCTTTCCTAAGTCGATAAACTTCACTTGGTTCGTGACCAACAACCGGAGGATGAGTTACATAAAACTTCTCATGAAGATCACCATTAAGAAACGTATTTTTGACATCTAGTTTGAAGCTCTTCCACTGGAAAATGAATGCAATTGCAATAAGAGTACGAACTGCTGCCATTTTTACCATTGGCGCAAAGGTCTTCTCATAATCCATATAATTTTGCAAATACTCTTTTGCTACGAGATAAGCCTAATATATTTCAACTGATCCATCAGACTCTGTTTTAATTTTGAAATTCCAACTATAATCGATTGTATGCTTACCAAGTGGACCTTTAACCATATCCCATCTATGAGTCTGATAAAGAGCAGTAAGATTTTGGACCATAAAACTTTGCCAACGAGGATTACAAACAACTTCTTTAAATGACTGAGGTTTATATAAATCATGTATGTTTGCTATGAAAGAAGCAAACAAAGTTGAGTAAGAACAAAACACAAAATCTTGTAGTTTGGTAGACATACTTGTACGAGTAAATCTTTTGAGAGGTGGAGGAGTTGTTGTTTCACCAAGGAAGTAGCTGACTCCTGTATTAATGGAGCAAAAGTAGTATCAATTTTGTACATGTCTCATGAGCTGGTACAATAATATCAATAGGTATGTCGCTAATATTTTCAAAAGGATCAATAGTCTAAAGTTTAGTCCTTGTTATATTATGTCATTTCGCCGGAATCGAATAAAAGGGAACATGCTCAAGAAACGTAACATCTCGAGATACATAAAGCTTCTCACTAGTGGGATCAAAATAACGATAAACGTGATGTCTAACACCATAACTCAAAAAATACACAAAGGTTTTAGGATCCAATTTGTTGCGTTCAACATGAGGACGAAGGACAAAGTATGTACATCCAAACAATCGTAAGGAAAAATAGTATCAAGGTTACCTATACAACTTCTAAAACAAAGACACCTTTGAACTATGTACCGTGTGAATTTGATTAATCACATATATAGCAGTTAAAATTATTTTTCCTTAAAAACAATATGAACCTCAGTAGATAAAAGCAAAGAACGAGCAGTTTCAAGATGTTGCTATTGACATGTGCGGTAACATATTATGAGACACACCAGAATCAAGATCCATAATGATTAATCAATGAAGTGGAAGACGATGAAAAAATTGAGTAATATGCGGATCTAGACATGAAAAAGTTCTTCTCATTCAGTTTAGTACTAGTATAATGTATTTATAATTAAATCCATAATCTCTAATTGAACAAAATCAAATAATCTAGAAATACCAAATCAAAACTGAAAACAAAAATCAAATAAAAAACACCAATCCAATTCTAAATCGAAAACCAAAATCCAACAAAAACCACAATCAAAATTTAAATTTAAATCGAAAAACTGAAATCAAATCACACTCTAAATCCAAAACTGAATCGAGTCAAATCTAAACTCGAATTGAACTCAAATCCAAATAAAAAATGCAATTCTTATTATTAAAACGATTACAACAAATCTCTTTCTCCTTTGATAATATGCCAACTTTTATCATTTTAAATAAATATAACTTATACCAAAAAAGTCATGCACCCAAATCATCAAAATCAGCTTAATCCCCCGAATTAACTCATCGTGGTATTAATTTAGTTCTAAATCATGATATAATTAACCGTGGTATTAATTTTCTGTCAAATCACTGTATTTTCCGTCAAATCACTAATTAATCCTCTGTATAAATCAAAAGTTTAGTTAAAAACGGTTACAAATTTCAAGAATGCTCCAAGATTTGGAGCCATACTCTAAAATCTTCTCATCTTGAATCTCCTCATCTCTCTCGATGAATGCTGAGAGTTCTTATGTACATCAGCGAGCATCTGATTATCAGTAGAGCTTCCAGGCGTTGTTCCCGCAATTAGAACACCAAAACATCAGGGAAAACCTAGTTTGTTAGCCTGTCATCAGCAAGAAAAAGGTGTCAGTATCGAAAAGCTCATATGCTGACTTATTTAAGAACAATTTTACGAAGATAATCCACAAAAAGGTTATCAGAAAACTTGAAAATGATAATGCTGAGATCAGATTTGACCCATAAGATTTGGTGTTATTAAAACAAAGGTCGAAATACACGTTGGTTGGTAAGTTCCCTATAGGGAAACCCAGCTATGCAATTGTTATGGAATTCTTGGATAAATTCAGATGTTAGGGAGGAATGCAATGTTTCAAGTTGGGATTTCAGACATATATTCATTGAAATTTCTCTTAAAGAAGACCTCCTAAAGCTATGGAAAAGAAATGTCTAACAAATCGGGGAAAAGGTGGTGCGATTGCTGGAATGGTCTCCCAACTTCAAACCTAGTATTGATAAACCCAGCTACGATGGTGTACATTGATCTTCCTAACATGCCAGCCTTTATGTATTGTGAGGAAACTATAACGGAGATTGCTAAAACTTTAGGGAATCCCTTAAGTGTGTGGGTACCATCTAGAAACAGGGCCAGAACTAACTACAACATGATATGGGTAGTTTTGGATGTTTCAAAGGTATTACCTAAATAGATAAAGATTAATTTTGGTTCCTACTCCTACTGGAAAGAATTGGTGTACAACAAGTATCCTAGCTATTGTTCTGAATGTTCTCACCTGGGCCATTCTTTGAGTGAATGCAAGAAGACTATCCAGAGGGCTTCTTCTAAGAAGGCTAGATATTCCAACACACAGCTGCTTGATTTTTTGATTCCACCGTTTCAAATAGAGATGAAAGAAAATAAAATCAAATCAGTAATAGTTAATAAAATAAAAGTTATTGACGAAGTTATTTTGAGAAAATATGTACCTGGAAATCTACCAGTTGGTGTGGAGTCAGACGAAATAATTGGGGCTCTCCATTTGCTTGACTTTCTCCTATCAACTAGGGAGAATCCTCTGATAGCTTGTCCCTAAATTATCTTTTTGAAAGAGGTTCCCCAACAAAGGAATCTACTGGAAGCCTCCTTCAATCTCCTGTAAAGAAGCTCATAAGTGATAAAAAGGTTGAACTGAAAAAAAATAAGAAAGCCAGAATTTTAAACACAAAGGGGATCATCTCCTCAAAAGCTTTGCAGCATAAATATGTTGCAAAGAATCCTAAAATCTCTAAATGACTATTGTTATTCTTAGTTGGAATGCTCGTAGCATTGGCAACAAGGAGACTCAAGCCAGATTAAGATCGATTAAGAGAGCCAATAAAATAAGCTTTCTTGCTATACAAGAGCCTATGGTATGTGCTTCTAATCTACCTTTTATTTCTGTCAAGCTTGGGTTTCATGGTTTTACAGGTAATTATAGCAACAAGGTTTGGTGATGTGGAGCAATGATTTTGTGGTGGAGGTCTTGGTTAATGAAGATCAGTTTGTACATCTTAAAGTTAGGCATTGTTTAGATGCTAAAGAGTTTCTGGTAACTGTAATATATGCAAAATGTACTAGAAGCTTAAGGGATCAACTCTGGGATGGGCTGAGAAAGATTGAAACTAAAGACATGGACTGGATTCTGTTTGGGGATTTCAATACTATTGCAAGGCCTGGGGAACAGATTCATTGTACTACAAGTACTACTGCTCGTATGGAAGATTTCAACAGTTTTATGTTTGACTACAATCTAGTTGATATGGGGTTCTCTCGTAATAAATTAACGTGGTCCAATGGAAGGAAATGGCGTAGACTTGGCAGGGTTTTGGCTAATGACAAATGGATCAGTAGTGTTGTTGACACAACTGTTTTTCACCTACCTAAAACATGTTCTGACCACTCTCCGTTACTTATCAACATAGTCACTTCAACTCTTAAAAGAAAGTCTAATTTCCAATTTCTGAATATGTGGTGTCTGCATGATGATTTCTACAATTTAATAGAGAAGAGCTGGGCAGTGGACTACTCTGGTTCCCATATGTTTAAGTTCTGGTTTAAACTTAAACACTTAAAGACTATTCTAAAGGTTTGGAGCAATAATTTATTTGGCAATGTGTTTGACTCCATAAAGAGTCAGGAAGAGGAAATTAATGACCTTGAAGCTAAAATCATTATGTCTAACTCTATGGAGGACAAAGATGCTTTGAAAAAAACTAAATAAAATCATCTAGTTGTTCTCCAAAGAGAAGAAGGATTCTTGATACAGAAATCTCACATAAAATGGTCTAAGGATGGGGATAAAAACTCTACTTTTTCCACAATTATGTGAAAAGAAAACAAAATAGATCAAGAATCTCTCGTATATGAACTGATGACAGATGGTTAGAGGATGAGGATTTTATTGGCCAATCTGTTGTGTCTCATTTCAAGGAGCTTATTTCTGAGTGTCCTAACCCTTGGTATCTAAATATTCTTAAAGACTATATCCTTAAGTTGGTAACTAATGAAGAAAATGATATTCTAATGGCCTAACATATGAAGAATGAAATATATGAGGTTGTCAGAGGCTTGGATTCTAACGTGGCTGCAGGCCCTGATGGGTTTAATGGTAAATTCTATAAGTACTGTTGGACAATCATTAAAGAAGACCTTTGTAATGCTATTAGGGAATTCTACTATGAGGGCAAGTTTCCTATGAGAATCTATGCTATGGTGCTTTGTTTAATTCCTATAATGGATGCTCCCAAAAGGTGGTCTGATTTCAGGCTTATCAGCTTGACTACTCTTCAAATTAGAATTATTTCTAAAACTATCAACAATAGGCTCTCTTTTATCCCCCCCCCCTGAGCTTATTTCAGCTGAGCAAGGGACGTTTGTCAAGGGTAGGAGTATCCATGATAATATCATGGTTGCTCAGGAACTGGCTGTGGATATACCTAACAAGGTCAGGGGAGGTAACATCATGATAAAACTTGATATGGATAAGGTGTTTGATGGAATTGATCATACTTTTATCCTAGGTGTTCTTGCTAAGTTTGGGCTCAAAGATGATTTTCTTAATCTTATTGAAAGAAATATGGTCAACTGTCATTTTTCAGTGGTTGTTAATGGTGTTTCCAAAGGGTTTTTTAGGTCCAACAAAGGATTCAGACAAGGTGACCCATTGTCACCCAGTTTATTTATAATTGTTCAGAAATACTTAATAAGAAGATCAAAGAAATTATATTCTGACTTTCCTACTGTTAACTACAAAGCCAAGAGGGAATGTGCACTTATCTAGCCTGTGCTTTGCTGATGATATTCTGTTGTTCTGCAATGGGTCCTCAAACGTTGTAAACAAGATAATGAGGGAGGTTAGTCAATATGAGGAGGTTTCTGGTCAGATTGTTAACAAAGGGAAATCTACAGTTATTATCTCTGCTAGAAGATCCACCAGCTACGTAAGAAACTTGGAAAACCTTCTGCGATTCAAGCAGAGCAGCCTGCCCTTCAAGTACCTGGGTGTTGTTATTGGCAACAAAAATACTGTTAGATTTTTTGAGGATCTCATTGCAAAAACAATCAACAAAATGAGTGAATGGGATCACAAAAATCTTTCTTTTGGGGGAAAACTAATTCTTGTTCAGTCTGTATTAACTGGTTATCCTATCTTTGTGGCCCAAAACACTGAAATTCCTAAATCGATTACAAAGAAACTAGAGGCTCTTTATAAAAAATTTCTATGGGGATCTAAAGATGAGAAGGCCACAACTATATGGTGCAAATGGTCTGGATTGTGCAAGAGTTACGATGAGGGAGGTCTGAATTTACGAAGAATAAATGACATGGTTGAAGTTTTTTCTTACAAACTGTGGTACAACTTGAGAAAGAATGAATTAATCTGGGCCAACTTGATGAAATCTATATACTTTAACAATAGTCATCCTCTCACTGTATTGCTAAATCCTAAAAGCTCAACTACGTGGAAAAGGGTCTGGAGAGTTAGGGACATAGCTGAAAAACATATTTTCTGGCAGATTGATGCTGGTAAGGTTGATCTACTGGTTGACAAGTGGTGTAATACTGAAGCTTTTAAGGTTTTTAATGACCATGATGATATAAGTTCTTACAATGGCCATATGGTAAGGGACTACTGTGACTCTGGTAGGTGGAACCTATCGATGCTTGAAAACATTTTGGACCAAAACCAGATTTAAAATGTTCTCAAGGTGAAGGTTAAGAGTGGGTACAACGATTCAATTATCTGGAAACTTAGCGAGGATGGTCTCTTAAAAAAAATACATGGCATGAAATAAAACTTAAAGGTAATAAATCTTATCTTTGCAGCAGACTGTGGAATAACGTTACGCCCCGTAAGTACTCCTTCCTCCTCTGGAGATCGTTAAAGGGTTGGCTTCCTGTTGAATCTGTGCTGCAAAAAAAGAAATACGCAGTTAATATCTAAATGCCAGCACTGCTTCAATAAAGAAAATATAAATCATGTTTTAATTAATTACCAATAAGCTTGGGAGGTGTGGTCCCATTTCTCAGCCTACTTCAATGTTCAGATAATCAGAAACATGTCTCTCTCATATATGGTAAGAAATTGGTTTTGGTCTACTGGTAAGCAAGTTCACATGCTCACCATCATACCCACTATTGTTTCTTGGGTAATCTGGAATGCAAGGAACAAAAAAATGGGAATAAAGATATCTCTTTTGTAAGTACGATTAGTCGCATATTCAATATTCTCTCGAGCATGGACAGTGCTAAACTGTTAAAATTCAAACACTGGGACAATGATAAAGAAACTGGTTTGCTGTTTGGCTGTTTTAATCAGTTGGATAGGACAAACAGTCCAGTATCTCTCAGTTGGGTGTATCCAAAGCTTGGTCGATACAAACTCAATTCGGACGGGGCTTGTGATGGAACTGGTGAAAGTTTTGGTGGCGGTTTAGTCAAAATTAAGGTCGAGGATTACCTGGGTTTTCGACAATCGTACCTGGGTTTTCGACAATCGTCTCTCTGCTTCTTGAGGCACGCAAAGGGGTTTTCGTTAATCACTTTTATTTCTGCTTCCTGAGGCATGCAAATGGGGTTTCTGTTCTTCGATTGATTAGTCAAGGGATGACTGTTCTTCATGAGACCAATGCTCTCTCTGGTTAATGGAAAATTTTATGGTTTCAGAGGCATGAAATTTTCTTGGAGGAAGTCTCACCCTGACTTCCAGAGATCTGAATTACTCCAAGAAACTTGCATGCCCTAGCTTTCAATCCTTCAACCAAAGTTTGCTACCTGAGAATGCTGATGACCAGAGTTTGCTACCTAAGAATGTTGATGGGAAGCTCTTAGACTGATACCAGCTTTTGGACAACCTTGGTGGGTTCGGTTGTAATGGAAAGAGCGACTAGGGTTTGTTTTCTAATCGATTTTGGATTGGGAGTAATGAAGAGACATAGATGTTTTTAGTGTTTTATTCGCGAAGCTACTTGCAGGGTGTATTAATACCCAACCCGTCATAATAAAAGGCCCAATATTGAGTTAAATCATCCCCCGTAATATTAATTTAATTACATAATACCATATAATTTAGTAATCTAATCCTTACAATTTTATGTAATACTAACACGACCCTAATATTTTAACCGGTAAACCACTTTAAATTCAAATCGTGAAATTCAATTCAACTCAATCAATAAACCAAATTTAATTACTAATCGTCAAATTCAAATAAAATCAATTCAACTAGTATTGCAATTCACCATAATAGTTCTGCAACTTTATCACGGTTCCAGCCGTCTTTTACTAATACTAGTATTTAGTTTTAATAAAACTAAACTTGTGCCTTACCCAAACTATTTTATTTATTTATTGAGAAAGAAAATAAATTATTATCAAAACCATCACGTATCAACCTAATATCATCCATCGATCGAATAAATATAAAAATCGAACAATTTTTTGATATCATGTTAAACGGTTTTGGTTTTGTTTATTAAAAATTGATAGCTATCGATTGCATAGAATATAGACTTTTTTATCTATGTATATAGATAAAACATATGAGTCCATAGCCGTGGACTCAATATCTCTAACACGCCAAGTTATTGGCGTGATTTTTAATGGAATTCACAACATTATGCATTTTACTAGTTCATCTGATAAGTTTTGTCGAGAACATTGAATTTCCCAATGTGTTGAAACTTGCACAAAAGAAAAGGTACATTAGTTCACTTAATTACACGTTCGCCTGTTCAAAAATTTGGAAATAAAATCTTCTTCGACAATATGGTAACTCAACATCTATAACAAAATGCAAAAATACCATAACTAGTTTTCCCAGAATAAGTTTTCAGAATCCATATGAAACGATGATTCTGAGAACAATAATGATGAGATAAACCAAAAACATAAATAAAAATCCGCTGCCACTGTCGGGTTAGTAACCCAGTTCTGAGAAAAGGATGGATAAGGTGACATAGACGACATGAAGTAATAGTCTTATTAAAACTTCAAACAACTTAGTTGAAACAAGACACTAACTTTTATTATTGCTAATAAATACCATTGATTGCTCTGCAATCAAACTGCATATTTAACTGGGCACCTTTCTTGACTGCAAACTTGGAACTGGTTCCTTCTTCTCCACACTCTTGATGACGCCGATAACAATAGTCAGACGCATGTTCCTAACAACAAAACGAATAAGAGAATAGTATGCAAAGAAAGTCTCAACTACAATTATAGTGGAAGCCTTCGTCCAAGAATTTGAAAATATCATCAAAAGTGGTGACGGAGGTAAACAATATCGTTTTAGTATTGATATGACATGATATATCCATTGGATGATATTAACATATCATATTCCTAAAGGTAAAAAGATCTCAAAACAATCACAGTGGAAGCCTTCGTCCAAGAATTTGAAAATATCATCAGAAGTGGTGACGGAGCTAAACACTATCGTTTCAATATTGATATGACATGATATATCCATCATACGATGCACGAACAAAATAACATGTGAACTTCTGAAACTCGAACCTCACCTACTTATGATAAAGGAGAGTTATCTAAGAACATGTCCAAAGCGTGATCAAATATACTTCGAGACTTTTTTTTGGCCAAGTTTGACCTAGTGCATCCCACGTAGAACTAGTGCACTGAGGCGCGACCTTCAACTTGGCCACCATGGCGAAGTGCGCTTCAACATAAAGTCACACCCTAATAAACTTCCCGAAGCTTGGCCAAGTCTGCTTCAACATAGAATCAAACCTAATGCGCAACCCAGAGTTTGACCGCGTGGCCAAGTACTTCACTAAAAGTACTTCACTAAAAGGGGTCGCGCCCAAGAACGACTCCCCACTTGGCCATCGTGCCCAAGTTGTCTCCAATACAAGATCACACATTCACGCATGGCCAGTATCTTGGCTAGATCGTAAAAAACATCGCAAGAGGAGACTGCGCATAAGAAAGACCTCCCATTTGACCGCCAAGGCCAAGTGTACTTCAACTCAGTATGGCGAGCTAACGCACGATTTATAGTTTGACTAGATGACCACGTTCCCATTTCCTACTTGGTCATCATGACCAAATGTGCCCAATGCAGGGTCGCATGTTAACGCGCGACCCGACGCTCAAATTTGCAAGCACTCCATAAAATGGAGTCTCGCGCAAGTGAGACCCAACATTTGGCCACCATATCCAAGTGAACTTCAACACAAATTTGTGCGTTAGTGCACGACCAGACACTTGGCCAGATGTCCAACTACACTTCACTCTTACTTAGCCTATATGGCCAACTACACTTCAGTGCAATGTCGCACACTAACGCACCATCACCGTTTATCTTCCACGGCTGGATGCCTCTTTTATGTGGTCGTAATAGTCAGGTATATTATAGAAAGGGAATACATCCCCTTGCACTACCCCAAATCCAACAAAATACGCGAAAACATACATACGATCAAGTGGCCGACGAAATTGGCACACACAAGTGCATCCACCATACTCAAGGAGAACCAAAGTAACCCTTCAGCGCTAACCCATCTCGAGCCACAAATGGTACAAAAACCGTGTCTGCTCCCGCACGGATAAAAAAATTTGACACCGTATAAAGATGTTGCCTAAATGAAATACCTGATTTTGATAAAGTAGTAATTATATCACGAAAGACTGAATTAATAAGGAGGTGTTGTCCAAAATTTCTCAACATCAAGATCACTATATAATGATCATTATAATAGAAAAAGTTAGAGTCAATAATAAAAACAAAATATTATAGTAATTTGAATCCTTATTACAAAATAAATATAATTTTTTCTTCATAAAAGTTTGTGATATCTTATTATATATTTTTTTTTTATCTTTTTCATATTTTATATTCAGTTCATTTTTTAAGTGAGTTTTTTTTTCACCACCAAGTATTTTAATATGATAATAAAGTTAGCAGTATAGATTAATCCATGCATTCCAAAATAGTGAAGGTCAGACTATTAGTTCAAGTAGAGCTCATCGGGATGTCAAAAAAACTAAAAATAATATCATGGGAAGTCTACTCAGATTGGGGGTACCTTCATAAATAGTAGAAGAATTTAAATTTTCCATGTCTACGCTAAGATATGCTTTTGTTCGTTCGTCGTTCAAGATCTTATATTAAATCCGTTTATCCAGGCTTACGAGGCTTTAGAGAATATGACCTTTTTGGAAAAATGGTGTTTCGATTGTTTGAGGTAAAATTGAGCCGGTTAAGATCAAAGAAACATCTATAAAAGAGATCAATTCATTATGAAAATATAAGAACTTAAAATTAGATAAAAAAATTCCAAAAAGCACAAGTTTCTAACTTTAAAAAAATGTTGATTTGTATAAGGTAATCGACTAAGAAAGTTGCCTAACAGATTTCAAGAAATATTGTGGACATGCTAGTTGATATGAAATTGCATGCAGTGATATGTGAATACGAATTAATAGTAAAAGCCATGGAAATACGAAAATGCATCAACATATCGGCTACTGGATAGCTGAAAATGTGACATCTTTACATAATGAAAGATAAATAAAATCTAATAATACTTATATAGCTTCAATCGTGTAAGATTTATTAACTCGTATTTTAGATGTCATTTATTAACCCTTAATAACTCTTACTCAAAGTTTATTAGTAAGTTTGAGAGAAAATTCACAAAAATAAGAGTGAAATATAATATATGCAATATTAAAACTAATTCAAAGAAAAAAATATTAGTTGATGAACTAGGTTGCAGAAAATTACATATCAGGCTTTCTTTGAACAATGTAAGAATTAAAAAAAGGATGAAAGTGAGATTAGTTTTTAAAATAGTTAATGAATAGTCGATTTGGGTCTAAAAACTATGTTAACAAGGCATAAATTGGGTTTAAAAAAATGTAAAGTCGAAAAATGAAAAATATTAACAAATATATTTGAGTCGGGATCAAATCAGAGATCTTAAGTGTGAGTTAACGAGATTTTAACATATCTCGTTAAACAATATTCAAATTCGAATGCATCCAAAATTCGTAAACAATATTGATAAAAATGTGTCGTCGGCCGATAATGATAACAAACAAATAACTTCATCATTTAATATTGATAATAAATAAGCTTCGTCTTGATGAGTCATTAGTCCTTGAACAAATATTTTGAATTTGATTCAAAGATTGAGGATATATGGGTTATAAGCCAAATCCGACGTTTAAAACGTCATAAAGGCTATAAACCAAAACTCCATATAAACCACTTTTAAAAATGATGGAAAAATTATATGCCAAATAATCTCTATATAAACGAGTGTTATATTTTATCGTATATTCAATTATCAACATGTGTTATATTTTATCGTATATTCAATTATCAACATGTGTTATATTTTATCTTATACGAGTTTAAAGATCAACATGTGTTATATAGTTTTTAAAATCAACGATTATCAACAATGATCGATATACAACGAGAGTGACAATCGCCAAGATATGGTTAAATGATCTACATAGATAAGTCAAACTAGATTTAGTGATGGTTAGAAAGTGAACCTGGCTATAATTCAAGTTTATCATTAAAAAAAGTAAGATGTGACACACCTGATTAACACAGACATGATTATAATTCAAACCTATTTATAGAAGTGTAAGAGGTCACGATAAGAAGGTTGTAAATGCCTTAAATACAAATATGGCTATAAGCCAATGTCATATTTTAAAAGAGTAAGAGACCACGCATTAGATTAACGCAAACATGACTATAAGTCAATTCCATTTATAAAAGTGTAAGAGACAATGCTAAGAAAATTGTATAGTTCAAGTTGTAAATGCCTTAAATCAAAATATAAGTATAAGCCCTGATATTAAAATGTTAGATGTATGAATAATATGATAGAAAAAACAAACAAGGATCTTTGTTTAAAACTTTACAAAGTCATTTATTTTACAATGTTGTTTAGGGGTATTATAAAAATTCTATAAATCCAGGATAAAGTGGAAACCTAACATGTTATTTTAGTGTTCTAAGACGAATGGTAACGTTATCAATAATACCCCATTCGAAACCTGCAGAATGAGGATTATTAAACGATGGTGAAATGCCAGGCTTAATTATTTTAAGATACTAGAAGCTTCAAGATGGTTATATCAGATTACCAGTTTACCAAATGTAGTTAGAAGGTGAATTTTTAATTTGTGTAATGGATGATGCCACGTATTATAACTTACACATGTAATCCATTCATATTATTTAGGATCTCAAATCATTATAAATATCGATGTAATCATTAGGTAAAGAGGCTGAACAACATTACAAGAAAAATACATAGTACTTTTGTCTTTTATCCATATTGAGTTTGTTTAGTCCCTACAATCCTCGGGGAAAGATGGTCGCGATTAAGCTCGCATCGATCATGGAAAAGTAAAATTCGTTGCGATCAACATGAGGTTGGTCGTGGCAAAGTGTCAAGACTTGACACAAAGAGGTGTTGTCGCGATCAACACAAGGTTGATCGCAACAAAGGTTAAAAACATTATATTTATGTCTTTTTGCGAGCGTCATTGATCGCGGTCAGGCTAGACTGGTCATGAAAAATACTATGATGTTATTCAATGAATAACTAATGCAAAAATATTTTTATCGCGAACAGGATTGGTCGCGACAAAGGTCATAAACACGAAAAATCGAGTTCTTCGGAAACTCATTTTCTCCGAAGAGGTACTTTTTGAAAGGTTTTGATCTTACTTATACAATTCTAAAAGATTATAACCCTTTGAAAGGGTTTAATCATCTGAATAAATATGTAATCCATTAAAAACAAACAACACAATCTTAATAAATCAATCTTACATGAAATGTCTGTTTTGATATTCAAACATGGTCATCTTGATTCATATTTTCTAGTTGTTTATAATCTGAATTGAAGAAAATTGTTATATCTCAAAAAAACTTATTCAAAAAAATCTAAACAATAAAAAAAACCATTTTTTTAAAAACGTAATCATACGTATCTCAAAATTTCATATTCCGACGATTTTTCAACAAATTCTGTGTTCTACTCAAAATCTCCATAAACTATTATTTCGAATCACTATTTTATAATATGGTTAACCATAACCATATATATATATATATATATATATCATTTTCAAATTATGCAAGCTCTAATATCACTGTATCGTTGAATATCGTAAGTTGGTGTGCATGTTGAAAATTAATTGGATTTTACGTTAATTTGATATATGAATATTGCATTACTACCAAACAATGAAGGTTTTCAAATTTAAATAAACTATTTTAACACTATCAAAATGTATACATACAGATTATTTGGTGCGCAAAATTTAGCATGGGGTTGTTGTGCCGATGTATATGTTTATTTTATATTTGTGTCCCTAATGTTTCTTATTATGATTAAATTAAAACTTATTTACGCATTCAATGTTTAATTAAATAAATTTTAAACACCAAGTCAAAAAATTATCATCCAAATCTAATCAATTATTAAGTGCACAATTACAATATAAGATTTCAAAATTATTTGTAATATTCTTTTTTTTATTAAGAACTTTACATTTCAATATAAAATGTTTCCTATATATTGCAATCTAATTTTATTTTTTTTACAAGGAATGAATTACATCTAATAGAGTTGAGACAATTCAAAAGGGACTTAACTTGACATCCAAGTTAAGAAATTACAACATAACAATCCATTAAATATATTCTATTGTATTTTAAATGAGGAGACCAATCTTGAGAAAGATAATACATCTTGGGCCAACAAGGCTAGAATAACACCATTGACCATACTTGATATGAAATTTAATATTCAAAATAGGGCAAGATCTTTTCTACGACATTTAATTGAAGCAACATGTATCATCTCTTCAACGACCTTAAAAATAAAAATAAAACCAGCAAGTAGTCAATTGGACAAAAGAAAATAATTGATTAAACATATTATAAAGTTGGACACTTCAATCTAAGTGCCCAAAAACTAAAATTTCTAGAAGAACTATTGCTCTAAAAGAATCATGAATGAAGTTATTATCAACGTCAGATTTCACCAGACCAACCAATCGACAGCCTGGTTGATGGTTCTAAAGATACATTTAATGTTCATGGCAGGGTTAATCAGAGATCTACAACAAAAAAATCACATTGTTAAACCTTAACCAACATGTTAATTAAAAACTCGGAATCAGGTTCAATAACCACATTATTATAACCCATATTGTTACAAATAACTAATCCATCCGATAAAATAAGACATTCAACATATTACAAATTATTTATAATATCGCCTGTTTTTATATTCCATTCATAATGATGTTTTCTAATACACTAGCTGTTTTACCATAACAATTGACGAACTCTGTAATAAAAAATTTAAAACAATCCAAAAACACACACAAATTTATTTTAATATTTTCGTGAAATTAAGTGCAAAGCCATAACAAAATATCATATTTGTTGAAAGAGAGATTAGAATACATATTTAAAAAATTCGTTTTTGATTGGAAAAATTAGAATGAAAGGAGTTAGGATCCTATAGCTTAAATTCAAAAAATAATAAAAAATACAAAAACAACCCTCATCAATGTATATGTCTATCACAAAAAAGGGTAATATCGTAAATAAAGTAATAGTAAATGGACAGTAGCGAGCATATAAATGAGAGGCGTCTCCTTGTTCTTCTCGCCCTCTCGTATTAAGACTCTAAACCGGTCTGAGATCTTCAACCAACTCCGTTTATACTCTTTCTCTAGACAGAACTCAATCTAACAACAATGGCGTTCGAGAAGATCAAGGTTGCTAATCCTATCGTTGAGATGGACGGTGAGATCCTTCTCTCCTTCAACTTTTCTTTCCCGTTTCCTTAGTTGAAACTTAGTTAATCGATTCCATGTTCATAGTCCTTAGATCCATACATATACGTAGAAAAATTAAGATCTCGAACAGTATTTGATTCATTTCATGGATTCACGAATCCATGAATCATGACAGAGTTTTACTTGCTGAATCGCTGAATCGTGTTGTTACTACCTGGCTGAGATCATGTTCTTACTAAGAAAATCTTGTTGTTGCTACCATGCATAGAGTAGATCCTTTGGCCTTTTCGCATTTCTATGATTTTACTTGTTTTTTTTAAATCTGAATTTTGCTGATATGACTGGATATGAAAATCTTTTTGTTCATAAATGGATGTTTGGTGATTTGGTTCATTAGTTTTATCTTTTAAATTTTGTTCTCATTCGAATGATTTTGTCTGTGCTTGTTCGTGCTAGTTTTGCTTGTATCCTTATCACATCTGGATCTTTGAGAATAAGTAGGTGGACCAGTGCTGTTTTTAATCTTTATGCTAGTGGACATGCACAGTTGTCTTTGTTTATGAGCCTCTTTCCTCTAATGGAAAGAATTTGGTTTCTTCTTTCTGATGCTATGTTCTGTGTACAGGAGATGAAATGACTCGAGTTATTTGGAAATCAATTAAAGATAAGGTGGGTTGGTGGAAATCTATATGATTCTATGCTGGATATTGTTTTTTTCTTGGGAACTATCTTGATGATTGACTTATTCATAATATGTTGTATCTGCAGCTTATTCTGCCCTTTTTGGATTTGGACATCAAGTACTACGATCTTGGTCTTCCTCATCGTGATGCTACTGATGACAAGGTTACAGTTGAAAGTGCCGAAGCCACTCTTAAGTATGTCCTCGCACTCTGTTCACTGAGCTCAGTATTTCATTCTCCGCATGTTTCTAATTATATATAGCAGTTGTAATACATGTTAACATGATGAGCACGATTGTTGCATTGTTCTGCTAAATTCTTCTTTGGAGCACTTTGTTACTTTAAACTCTCAAACTATCTTTACTTTTACTCTAATCTAATTTATTTATTTTCCATGTAGGTACAATGTAGCAATCAAGTGTGCCACAATCACTCCAGGTAAGCATCATTCAATTATTTATGTTGTAGATGCTCTTATCGTTTTGGCTTGCAAATATTTTAATGTTTGTAATCAACAGATGAAGCTCGTGTCACGGAATTTGGCTTGAAGCAGATGTGGAGGAGTCCTAACGGGACAATCAGGAACATTTTGAACGGCAAGTGATGTGATCGGTGAATGTGTCCCTATTTTCATTGTCAACAAAAGTTTGAGTAATAAAATTCTATATGGCTAAAAACTAGGTCGTGATTTTTTTTTCCAGTAATTATTAGGTCAAGAAATGTCCTTGTCGATGCAATGATACGAAAATTTTAGTTTCTTTCATCCTCTATAGTCCAACATTGTTCATTTTAATTAAAGAGAAAAAGGGGACAAATTGAGCTGTGACTTCTACATGCTGCTCTTCTGTAACATTATTGTGACATGGCTAGTTGTAACTGACCAAAGCCTGGAACGTCAACTCTCTAACTATATAATATATAACACTGATCAAATTTACAATGCACCTTTATTTTTTACAGGTACCGTCTTTAGAGAACCAATTATCTGCAAGAATGTCCCTCGGCTTGTACCAGGTATGTTATACCTCTTTTTTTTTGTTTGCTTTTCTATATAGTTAGGGTTGAATGAAGCTAATACTTTACTCTCTTTTCTCTCAGGCTGGACAAAGCCCATATGCATTGGAAGACATGCTTTCGGTGATCAGTACCGTGCCACTGATACGGTCATTAAAGGGCCTGGAAAACTGAAACTAGTGTTTGGTAAATTTGACGCTCTTCATCTTTATACAGCTGTTTTAAGTTATTCTTCGTAGTTCAGTATCTTGAGTTTACTCTTTTGTTTATACATATGAGGATTGAATTATGACTAATTTTTTTAAAATGTTTTGATGTTCAGAAGGACAAGATGGGACTAAGGAGTTCGAGGTTTTCAAATTTACCGGTGAGGGTGGAGTAGCTATAGCAATGTACAACACTGATGAAGTACGACCGTAAAAACACTGGAGATTCCTTTAAGTAGTTTATTCCCTTCTAGTTCAAATTTCTTATTTGTTGATATGTTACTTGATCTTGTAATGCAGTCCATTCGTGCTTTTGCTGAAGCTTCCATGGCAGTGGCCTACGAGAAAAAATGGCCACTTTATCTTAGCACAAAGAACACTATTCTTAAGAAATATGATGGAAGGTATGTGTCAACTCCTAGCTTATTCCTTTATTGTATTGCTCCTTCGAGGATTCTTAAGAGCTATAGCTATTGTATACTTCTTTAACACATGTAGTCTATATCTTCTTGTTTGGTGAAGATTTAAAGACATCTTTCAAGAAGTCTATGAAGCTGACTGGAAGAAAAAGTATGAAGCTGCTGGGATATGGTGAGTTGCTGATCTTTGCGAACATAATATCAAGTTTACCTGACACTCATTGTTTCTAACTCATATATCCTGCTCTTATGAACTTTGAAGGTATGAACACCGTCTTATTGATGATATGGTGGCATATGCTCTCAAGAGTGAAGGAGCTTATGTATGGGCTTGCAAGAATTACGATGGAGATGTCCAAAGTGATTTCCTTGCTCAAGGTCTGTCTCCAAAGATACTGGCTTCTTTAAAGGACTTGTGATTTGTGCTATGCAAATGTAATTGCATTTTGTTGTAGTGTTATGCTCATTGAACTATGTTGTATCAACAGGTTTTGGATCTCTTGGACTGATGACATCTGTACTGGTATGATCATCTTCTATATTATAGTTAGTTTACTTAAATAAATGGTAGTATGTTGTATACATCGTTTTTGTTTCCAACTGACTAATTCATTGGTACGACAAGGTTCAAGTACCCTTGATTTCTTCGGTTCGAGTAGTGTAATTGGTATGCTGTCCCTTAAAATTAGACTGAATGCCCTGCATTGCGAAATTAATTTTCATTTCGGGAAGTATATATTTGGTACAGGTATGCCCAGATGGGAAGACCATTGAGGCAGAAGCAGCTCATGGTACTGTCACCAGACATTACAGGGTTCATCAGAAAGGTGGTGAGACCAGCACAAACAGTATAGCATCTATTTTTGCTTGGTCTAGAGGACTCTCACACAGGTAAAACATCATTAGTGTTGTTTCTTCTCTCTAAATTGAATCAAAATATCGAATATTAATTTAATTTTGCTTAATAACAGGGCAAAATTGGATGATAACGCTAGACTCCTCGAGTTCACCGATAAACTAGAAGCTGCTTGTATTGGAGCTGTAGAGTCTGGGAAGATGACCAAGGATCTTGCTCTCCTTTCCCATGGCGCAAAGTAAGTTGGATCCAAACGAATATCTGTGTCTCTTCTCACAGGCCAATTCCAATTTTTTTTGGTTAAAGATTTCTTATTATTTACAATGTTTTGTGAATTGCTACAGGGTTGCAAGGGAACATTATCTGAATACTGAAGAGTTCATTGATGCTGTGGCAGCTGAGCTGAAATCATTGCTTGCAATCAAAGCGTAATTCGTACGTTCTCATTGCCTACTTTATCTTAAAATTCTTCGGTAACGTACCCTACCAGAGAAATATAGTTTTTTTCAATCAAAAAACAGTTTATATTCGTTTGGTAGACAGTTTCAACTAAAGATCATGTAGGGTAGCCCCACGATTTGAAAGGAAGAATCTGTACAATAGGGACTTAAGCTCTACGTGGATATGCAAAATTGGCTACTTTGTTTTTTGCGTATTGATTTATATTTCTTGACGTTGATATGCAAAATTGGCTGTATAGTTTGTTGTGGCGTATTCGAATTGTCTTTTAAAGTGGATTTTTATTTCCATTTGTTTATTGCAGGCGGCTCGAAGATCTGGTCTGTGATTGGATTAGAATAAAGGAGAGATGAATTTACATTAGTAGCAAAAACTCATCATCATTGGAACTATATTGTTTTGATGTTAAACGTTGCTTCTACATTTCATTTCCTAATTACTTCTCTTCTCCTCTCCTTTCTCCAGGGCTTCTTAAAATAAAATTTAAAAAGGTAAACTTACTGAACAGTATTAGAAAGGGATCGAGATTACGAGCTACATAATAAATCCACAATTTAAAAAAGTATATTTACATCTTTTAATCCCTTTAACAATTCGGGTGGGTCTCAACAAAAACATTTAAAAAATCTAACTACATATATTATGGATTTTTTCAACCATATATAGTACTCTTATCATATTTCTTTCTCGCAACGTACGATATTTTTTACCATTTTTTTCTATTTTATTTTTTATTATATATTAAAATTATATTTATTAAAATCAAATGATGTATACTATATTTTTCATTAAAATTAAACTATAGAATTAGTTTTTGTCCGACGTTCAAATAATATGACTTTGTTTTGCAGAACTAATAATATACATTATACAAAAAAAAACACCAAATCATTGATTATTTGGAAAAAAATTGTACATGGTAAAAAAATATTAATTGGTGAGGTATAAAAACTCAATTGAGGTTATTTTGAATCTATTCCAAATGTTTTTGGCGAGATCATTCTTCAATTGAATATATTGTGCTTTGTCAAGCAGTCTAACAGTGAACGATGAGCTAAGTCCAATATTTATCACTGGTTGGAAGTCGACATTTTTCTAGTTTCGTGAATGTGTCATTCATCATCAACATCGTGCTATATAAAATAATATATGCTCTTATTATATTATCTAATTCTTCGAGATTCCACATCATTGTTGGACGAAAAATAAGTGCAAATCGTGCATGTAGAACTTCAAATGTAGGTTACACATCTTTTACGCATAACTCTTGTGTTTTGGAAAATAACATAGTTTCATTGTCTTAGGGTTTTTAAATCTATTGGATGAAGGTGTGCTATTTTATATAAATTCCACCAATAAGATAATAACCTATCTTGTATTGATTAGCATTCACCTTATAGTTCACTATCGGGGCGGTACCAAGTTCAATCTCGTCAAAGACCGATAATAACTGTTCATGTGCCCTTTCTATTGTTCATGCCACGACTTAGAAGAATTCATCCACGTCCAGTGTGTGCAATCAATACTTTTAAGCATTTCGGGGGAAATCCCGGTCCTAACCAACTTGTAGTAACCTCTCCGAATCGATCACATTCAGATGTCTAAAGTATTCATCTTCAAACAAGACAGTTATACCTTCACATGAATTTTGAATACAATGAAACGCAGTTGTAACTCCAATGTTGATATATTCATCCCAAACATCTGCTACATTTCCATAGACACGCATACACGTAAAAATTGTGCACTTCATGATACTTGTCAAGCCAGGTGTGGTTGTATTATCACTCAATCGAGTAAAATAGTTGTTGTAACTTGATTAACTTTCTACAATTTTTAAGAATAGTGACATATTTATACGAAACCTTCTTCTAAATTTCTTAGGAATGTATATGCTTGGTTCGCCGAAATAGTCAAACATTATGCAGACGAATGATCTCAACTTATAGTTATTCTTGTATGTGGAGTATTCTCTAGCTGTTGTAGCTTCTCAATAATTCATTCTTGCCTATTGAGCATGGTTTCTTCAAACTCTCATTCTTTTTGCATATTCTAAAAAAATGTTGTGAAATGAATTTTTTGGTGCCATTAAATGAGTAGAAGATAAACTAAGATGATTATCAATTATTTTTGTTAATTTCCGTGTGATGTGCAACTGCCTTTTTATATTGATTTGTATCCAGATTCCAAGTTAGTTGATTATAAATTTAATTTGTAGCTAGTGAATGGTGAAAACAAGTAAGAAAAAATCATATCTCATCAGAAAACATGGTTTTATCTTGTCAAAAGTTAGGGAGTGGATGATGAAATAATTAAAACCAAGCATGGTCTAATGAGTTGTCTCCGGATTCCAAGTTAGTTGATTAATTAAAATAGCTAGTGTATGTTTGAAACAAGTAAGTAAAAAACATATCTTGTCACAAAGCATTGTCTTATCTTGTTAAAGTTAGCGAGTGAATGGTGTAATAATTCAAACCAAACATGGCTCTAATGAATTGTCTCATGTTCTAAGTTAGTTGATTAAATTAATTAATTACGTAGTTAGTAGATGGTGGAGATAAGCAAAAAGAAATGTTATCTAGTTAGAAAGTATGGTATTACCTTGTCAAAATTTAGTGGGTGAGTGATAGAATAATTCAAACGAAATAATTCAAACAATATTTTTATTCAACCAAAATAATTAAAATGCGCAGACATAATAGTGAAAACAACTCACACAATAATATTGAAAACTGTAGAAAAATATAAACAAAGAAAACGGCTAGAGTTTCGTTATAATTTAGAAATATGAAATTACATACAATTTAATTCATTATTTATAAAATAATAATATGAGCTAATAGACCAGCTATCTTTAATGGAATTAACAACTTTAATACCCTCCCTCAAACTCACAGTGCAATGATAAGCATTTCGAGTTTGTTACGCATAAACAAAACTCAAATACCAATACTAATACAAACAACAAAAAAACCAAATTGAAATACTAAATCCAAGCGAAATTCAAATATCAATCCAAATTGAACTCCCAATGTGAAACTAAAATCGAATCAAAACCAAAATCAAATCAAAATCAAACCATTATCGGAAGCCAAAATCAAAATCAAGCGGCCAAAACCAAAATCAAAACGCTAATCGTCGATCACCATCGCCAAACTCCAACACGTCAAATTCCAAACGCCAAACAAAAGTCAAACGCCAAACGGAATCCAAACACCAAACGAAATCCAAACACCAAACGAAATCCAAACGCCAAATATCCAAACGCCAAACGCCAAACAAAATATAATGTAAAACAAAGTCCAGACGTCGAATAAAATCCAAACACCAAACAAAATTCAAAAGACAAACGCCAAATAAAATTTAAACACCAAACAGAATCAAAACGAAAAATGAAATCTAAATCGACTAAAATGCAAAATAATAAAATCTTATTCTAATTCTCAATTTAAATCCAAATAAATATCAAAATTAAGACTGTTACATCAAATCTAAATTGCAACCATTATTACAAAATCCAAACCGAAATAACTTATTATTCTTTTTTTTCTTCGGACAGACAGTTTAAAATAACTGTCCACTAGCACAACAGAAGCACCAAAACCTAAACTCAAATTTTAAACTAGCGAATGATGAAATTACATAGAGTTTAAACCACTATTTATAGAATAAGCTAATGGACCTAATATCTCAATTAGACTTTAAAGCTCTAACAAAAACAAATCTCAAATAATAATTGAAAATAACTAACACAAAATAGTTGAAAAGAGCGCACACACTAATAAAAAACAACACGCACACAACAAACATGTTATTAACCAAATATTTGTTCCAATAACATCTGATGTATATCCTCATTTATTGCATCTTGATCCACTGATACCATATGTAATTGCTCCTCACATACATCTCAATTGGTGACGAACTAACTTTCATTCTTCTAGTAACTGAAACTTCATATCTTCCAACTCATTGAACATTTTTATAGCTTGAAAAAAGTAGTCATTATCAGCACCAACTGCTACGCTCCTCCCTGCATCTCGTACTATAATAACCAATAAAACTACTAATTTTTTATCATAGCAAAATGACTTTTGCTTTGTACTCGACTTTTTGGATTTTCCGTCTTCTTAGTTACAAAGTCTATAACTTTACCCCATAAATTTTCACTCTTTTGGTTAGTCCTAATTTCACTGTCATTTAGTAATGTGGAAATAACACATAATAAAAATTTATTATCTTATGTACTCCAACCTTGTAATTTTTTTATTGGTTGATTTTAGACTTGGGGCAACAAAACTGGCAGGGTTATCCTTTACACTTCCACCAAGAGATATTTTGGTAGAAAAGTATGAAATATTTGGTATATAAGTGTTTGGATAGTTAATATAAACGGAAACATAATTATTTTTAACATATGTTAGTATTCAAAAGGCATAAAGGGTTGGTTGTAGAGATTTTGCATGAGAAAATTAGGAGGCATAAATACAACGGGCCAATATTAGGATTTCAATCATTAATTTGAGGATCTTTTGGACATTGAAGTCTTGAGTATTGTGGTCGAATATTTTAGTTCTGGGATTGGTTAGTGAAATCGTATTGGGACTGTGGATGAAAATTATATTTTCCTGAAAATTCATAAAAGCAATTGAAGATGACAAGAGAAACCCAGAACGTAATCAAATAAGGTGTCAAAAATTCATACAAACGAAACCTCTATTTATAGATCTCAATAAATAGAATATTTTTTGAAGGACTAAGAGCTATTAAAAATTAAATTTAAAAAAAAATGTTGACAGTCAAATGGACGTGTATAGACTACCATTACCAATATATGAAAAACAAATTGAATCCTCATTTGAATCCTATTCTAATCTAAATATATCCAAATAATTTTTTGTTATACATGATTTTAAAATTTTAAAATTTATAAAAACATTTTAAAATTAATTAAATAAATATTTATTTGTAAATTTTGCATGTTTTTGTTAATCACAAGTAATTATCATCTACGATTTAATCGGATTTTAGATAAATTTAAATATAATCTATTTTGGGAGCTTATTGACACTAACCCCAGTTTATAAAATGATATATCCACTCCCTTTTCAAAATGATAATATTTTTAATTGCTAATAAGTAATAGCCAACGCAACCCATTATATAATAATAAAAAAGAAACCCGTTACATAATAATAAAAGAGATGACTGAAACATACATAAAAGTTCTCCATTTTTCACAACTTAGAGATTTGGTCTTGCCTTAACCACTGTAACTGGGCATGAAGCATGAGCGACAACATAGTTACTAACACTCCCAAGCAATACCCTGTAATTTTTTTCACATCCAAAATATACAATCATAACTTTGTTTTATTATAAGAATACAAAAAATAATAGTATATAAATTATATAGAGAAGTAGTACAACCTTTTTAGAGGGCCTAATCCTCTGTTTCCAAGAACAAGTGAATCGAGTTTGAGATGAGCCACAGCTTGGCATAGCTTCTCCCTTGGGTCACCCCAATACACTTTGGCCACCACCTTTGCCTACAAAAATTGTTTAGACACAAAAACATAACCATACAAGGGCTAAAAATTACCGCTGGTCCTCCTTTGTTCAAACTATTATTTTGCATATCTTTTTCCTAGTTTTCGCATTTTAAATATCCGTATGTCTAATTCTCTCATATATGCTGCGATTGTTTAGAAGCTATCAGGTGACCATTCAAATAATTAATTTTTCGTCTTATATTCGATCTCCCAATAATTTGTATATTATTGACAAAAAGGTTGGGTGATCTAATGAAATATTATAGATAAATATTTATGATTCGAATCATCGTGTTTGGATGACTTAAATATGAGCTAAAAGATATGACGAGATCTTTAAATTTGTTTTAAGTCAATCTCTTTCTTTTATATCTCTTTCTTTTATATCCGAAATAATTACTTTTATATCTGAAATAAATACGTCTTTTTGTTTTAAAATGCAATAAACATATCATTTTTTGAGAATGTGAAAGACCTGTTTATTACAAATACGAAAGGTCTAAAATATGAGAAACCCTTTTATTACAAAAATAAAACAGGACGTGAGTCAATTGACAAATATGAAAAACCTGCTATGTCTTTTTATCCGGTAGGTAAAATTTTAAAATATAAAATTACTTAAAAAAATAAAAATAAACAAAATAATCTAATTTGATACAAAAGCTAAACCCGATAAAAACATAATTTTTTAATTAATTTAGATCGCAGATGTGATCTGCATCGAATCCAAAACCATATTCAATAAGATTAGAAACTTACCCCTTTGGTCTTCGCCATAGTGTCAAGAAAATCAAGAAGCTCTGGCTCATAAGTGAGTCCATATTGTTTTGAAAAGTTTGTTTCTCTGAACTCCTCTAGAGGAATCAAAGCTGAAACAACCAACCCATAACTCTTTAAGACAAACAAACAAAAACACATACATGTAATTTTATATGTCCAAGTTGTGCTGTACTTACGCGATCCGTTGTCCTCGAAAAGTAGTTTCCGTGTATGATCAGCAGTAGGAGGCTGAACATGAATCAAGACAAGGCAATCACCACCAGCATCAATCATGTTATCAGCAGCCCATCGAAGCGCGGCTTTACTGGTGGCCGAGTAATCCATGCCAATCCCGACTGTACGTACCTTACCCATCAATTCCAACCTTGTGTTTATGCTTTTCCTTGAACAAAAGAAAGAATGCTGATGCTTTTTCTTATAGTGTATGGACTGAAGTGGTAGGCGACAAAAAAGTAACTTCTTGAAAATACTAGAGACTCTTGTGTTGGGTTGCTACAATAGTAAGATTCTTTCTTTTTTCTTATTGTAGGTCCACTTTTTTATTTATGTTTCAAGAAGAAATAGTTATGTTTTGATACTTCTATCAACTTTGTAAGCCATTTAGAAGAAACCACTTGGATAGGTTTAGATCGTTTAGTTGGTTTTTTTTTAGGCATTCGGTTCTCAAAATACATTTGTACAAATTATAAATATGCTTTGAGCTTAATTTTTCGGTTTCATTTTTGTTTTTTATGCATTAAATCAAAACCGTATCTAATTTTACTAAAAACGATAGAATATTTTGTTTGGTTTGATTTGGTTAAGCCAATCGCATCTCGATAAAAAAAAAATCAGGGTTTGAAGGAAAATTTATTATGTTATTTTTTTATTAGAAAATTAATTAATATAATTTATTTTTTATAAAGACGGTCTACATCTATCCGCATTTCTTTATATTAATTTTGTATTGAAGTTTTTTTTAGGCAAATGAATAATTAATTATCTAAAAAATGGGATACAAACCTAATTGAGATGGGTTACAGAGATAAACATGATGGAATTTTACAAAGAGTTTGAAATTTATTTCGGCGTTAAAAGTTTTTTTTCGTTTTTCTTCTTTTTATTTTTACAATTGTTGGAGATAAACTAACTTTGAGATTAGGAGAAATTGATGGAAGAGCCTCCAATATGACGATGAACGAGCTCATCAGTAAGATGAATATCTGAAGAACCAAAAGGCTTTTAATACAACATTAAATGAGATGAGAAGTTTCACGAAACTAGATGATCTACTCTTAGAAGAAGGTATGTCATCTTCTATTGAAGACTAAAAAAACTCGACAATCATGAACAAATGATAGATTCCCCAAGACAGAAGGCGAAGAGTTATTAAGTACGAGCTTGAAGAAAAGCCTCAGGTAATGTTAATTAAATAAAGTATTTGGGATGAGATCTAGTATTTATTAATTTACTATATCTTATGGTTCTTGCTATGCACCTGAATATGAGAATTGAAAGAGTGGCAGTCATGCAATATGTGCTCCTTGTTAGAACAAATATATAGATCTATATTAAGAATCATAGCTTTAATTATTCACAGTAATATAGGGAATTCGTAAGCTTTCAAGGATTCTATAGCCTTGAGGGGGATATGAACTTGATCGTTTAAAAAAATCCAATCTCATCTTACAATAATGGATCCACTTGGCAAGCCAATCAGCTGCCAAGTTTTGATTTCGATTGATATAAGACAGAATCATATTAGAAGTAGTTATACTTCTACAAATCTTAAGAAGAGAGTCTATAGTCAAAATATATTTTCCTTTAGTAATAAGCTTAACCAATGTATCAGAATCTGTTTCGATTTCGACATTTGTCACACCTAAAGAATTGTAGAGATTAAGGCCATCAATAAGGGTTCTTGTCTCAAAAATAAAAAAAGTGAGCTTACCATAATTTATACCGAAGCTAACAATGATTTCACCCTTACCGTCTATAATTAGGCCACCCCTACTAGTCTAATTGTTGCTCAAACATACGACTTCGATGTTTAATTTAAGTCTATTATTAATAGGAGAAAACCATGAATGCATGTTATCAATACTACTCTTGTTAATATTATTAAAACAACCTATTTCAGAAGCAATATGAAGGTCATTCGGCCAATGGTCTTTGTTAAGAAGGTTGGCATGATCAAGCCCACTCATATTTCTCCAAATCACCCAAAAGACTATAACTGGAAGGATACTTATTGTATGGGCTACTTATTTGAGGACCATAACCAGTTTCTAATTAGGTGAGAGATGATCATAAATTTGTTGATCCTAAGTAAAGCCAAGTATAACAGGCTATATCATAGTAAACAAATAATTGATTGATGGTTTTTATGTTATTACACGTCGGATATTTAGACAAAATATAAAATATTTTTTTCTTAAGAATAGAATCAACGGGGATCCAAGAATTTAGAATCCTTCAGACAAGAAAATAGAATTTTTTAGGAGTGATCGAGTTCCAAATGTGTTTAAAGAGGTTTGATTTATTCTTTTTCCTTCCAATGAATTTATATGTATCTTTAGTTAAATTTGATCCATTTTTAGTTAGAGTCCAAGTAATAATAGTTTGCTCATTTAAATTAACTTTAATAGCTTGAATAGAGAGAATCATAGAAGAGGTGACCTTAGCCTAGAGCTTATTGATTTTCCAATTAGAGTTGTCCCAATAAGAACTAACCTTTTCCTTATGATACTAGTCATTTTTTCATTTCTAGATAGAGAAATAAATGGAGAAGAGTGGCACCAATTTTCTAACCAGAAATCCATATCCCCTTGTCTACTTTCCAATATATGTGATCCTTTGTGAAGCACTTTATATCCATAAGCCTTATTCTATATGTAAGAGTTGTTCTTTCTATACTTGACTTTTAAAGAATGAGCATTCTTGCAGTAGATGTTGTGAGTGTAAGTGGCTAAGATAAACTATGTTTTATTTTTATTTGTACCAGAACTTGTAGGAACAAAGCTTTTGAAGATCATGAAGGCTCCTAACATTAAAATTTTCCTTCTCGAAAGGCCTGCATATATTAGGACAATTAAACCACTTTATAGTGTTGGTGTTTTCAGTAGAACCCCTTAAGAAGCATTCAATAGCCTTTTAATTTTGTCAATACTAGAGTTAGGAAGAGTGCAACTTTATATCGAGTATGATGGGATTGAATTAGAACATATGGAATCACCACAACCTACCACATAATGATAATTGCTTATGATCCCATGATATAACCTTATCTCTTATATTTTCAATCAATTTTACATAGTTGACAGCCGTATTGTGTGTTAATAGGGATGCCAAGGTAGATCGTAGGCAGAAAGCCATGAAAGAATCCAGAGCTGGATTTTAAAGAGAGGAGTCTTGACTGATCAACATTGGTAGAGGTAATAAATTTTTTCCTTAGTTGATGGACTGGCTAGAAACATCATGGTAATGTTGCATAAACTTGGAAAACTTTTCCATAGTAATAGGGAGGCCATTTTAAGAATTTTAAGAATAAAGACGTGAGACAAACTATCAAAAGCTTAGTTCATGGCAACTTGAATCATGACATTACCATTTTTAGTCTTTTAGTTTATATCAAAAGCCATTTTTGTAGCTACAATATATTTTCTTGAATATCACAACCATGAATGAAGCCTCCCTAATTTTCTTAGATAAATTTAGGGAGAAAAGTAGCAAGTCTGTTGTTCAATATTTTAGAGAAATTTTTGTTGAAATGGTGCAGAAACTTATCAGTGTGTAGTCTTTCCAACCTTTTGGGTCGTTGTTTCTAAGGATCGGGAAAATTAATGTAGACATTATACCATGGGGAATATTTTGGCCTATGATAAAATCCTTAATGGAATTACATATGTCATCTAGGATGATGCTCCAGCACGATTGATAGAACATGTTATTAAAACCATCAACACCAGAATTACTTGTGGGATTAAGATGAAAATTACTTTATTTTAAAAAACATTCATTAGGAATGCTTAGAAGAAAATAATTATCCTCTTGGGTAATCTTAGAAATAATAATATCCAAGGAAGGAATAGTAGAATTTTGAGTAGGGTATTATTAGCCTTGAAGTACAGCTCAACAAAGTGGCTCCACTGCTCTTGATCAGTAATCTAATTGTGATTTTCAATAATACCAATAATCCTGTTTTTTTTTTCTTATTTTATTGATTGTGTTTTTGTCACCCTCCTTAAGCCAGTTAGCATAACTATTTTGTTGCCAGTATATCTCTTCTCTATTCAAAATATGAAGCTAGTTAGCTTTAGCCTTAGACAACTCAATTTGTCTTCAGTTTTTTGAGAAGCTTGGTAAGCATTTACTGTCTCTTTAACACAAATAACAGAATCGAAAATATTTCCAAAACATTTCTTGTTCCAATTCTTAATAGTTGTTTTAAGCCTCTTTAATTTGGCCCTGAAGATCACCATAGGAGGACCATCCATGTTTTTATTACAACAAAAATTGACAGTATCCGTGAATTCTTCATGTTGGGTCTACATATTATGGACCCTAAAAGGGTTTTGTTATTGTTGTTAAGTTGAGAAATGATAATACTAATAGGAGCATGATCAGAACATAATATGACCATATTATGAGTGACAATATTAGGAAAAGAGTCAGCCCAAACACTGTTGAAATAAACATGGTCCAGTCTCTTCCACTTATTATTATTTGACTAAGTGAATTTAGTTCTTGTAAAACCAGCCTCATCCAACTTGCAGTCTCAGGTAGTATCATTAAATTCCTTAATACCTTTAAGACAAAGAGAAGAACAAGTCATCTTGAAAAAACTTGCCTATTAAGCTTGTGGTAGAGTTAGACAATAATGTTTCTTTTGTAAGACAGTAATATTGTGGCCGTATTAAAGGTCTTTCATAAATCTCAATTTTGTTTGATAGTTTGACTATTTCTGCGAATGACTTTATATGTCATTCATTTTGAGTAGTTTCTCTTTCTTTTTAAATGTTAGAGTGTTGAACCATTCCTTTATACAAGAATAATGCGGAAAGTTGCTCTATTTGAGTAACTCTCTTTTTACCTTAATACCAAAAGCTCGGTTTTCTGGAAGTTTTATTGCAGGATTTGATGTAGAATTCATTCCATCTTGATGAGGCTTAAAAGGAGAGGAACTAGAATGCTTATTTTGTAAAGAGAAATGGACAAGCATCCAATTCAAAACAAACGAAGAATTTAGCAAAGGAGTGCCATGTTCTTGCAATTTTTGGAGATCCAATTTATGTGTTCCAATTTTATATGGGTATGGCTATATATACCCAATACTTGTTTAAGTTTACCAAAAAAACGTAGTTGACTTTAGTTTGACTTTTTATGACAAAAATACCATCGAACTTCAATTTAATTACGAAACTGACATTAAGTAAAAAAACACTAAGTATATCCTAAATATACCCAAATCACAAAATAATATATTTTACTATCTTTACCCAAAAAAACACTTTGATTTAGTAGTTCTACTATTTTACAAATAGTTTGTATGTTTATAATGTTATTATAAATTAATATATGGTTTTGGTATATGTTAATCTTTGTAATTTAATTAATTATATTAATAATATTAGACTGATAATATCAGTTTTGTAAAAAAAATAAATAAATAATAAAAAAAAGAATTTGAAAAACTAAAATTAATGTTGAAATAGAATAATATTTTTCAAAAATATATTCTATATATTAGCGGATAATATATGGTTTGGTTATTATAGAATACAGATACTAATATTAATAGCTTTATTTTAAAGCTTGATAAATAATATAAAATAATATAATATTTTATATAATATTAATTTAACGGGTACCCATCGGGTATTACCCAGTGGATCGGGTTCGGATTGGATACCCGTGAGAAATTTCTTAAGCCCATAACTCATCCCATACCCGACGGGTAGTAAATTTTCAAACCCACAACCCATCCCTGGGAAAGTTTTAAAACCCATAACCCATCCCATCGGGTCGGGTCGGGTACTTGCGAGTTCAGATAAAATTAACATCCCTAATCTAAACAATCAAAAATCCATAATCAAACAATATATGAAATCTAGAAAATATTTACTTCGTCGGAAAATTTAGAGAAAAATAAGATACCTTAGAGAGAAGTAAGAGTGAATATGCGATATCTTTCTTTCAAACAATTATGTAGCAGTAAAAAAAGCAGGAAAGAATCAATTCTCTCTACTTTTACAGCTATATATTTCACACCTGCAACTTTGTCTATGGTGGTTTCAGGCCGTTTGGCCTGAAACCAAAGCATCTTTTTCCGGTTATGGTTGCTTCCTACCATCTACTCCCTCTTCTCGGTACCCAGAATTTGACAAACTCATTCCTTTCTAGATTATTAAAATCGGTCGGTGGTCCATCTAGGCTAAGCTCTTCTCTTTCCAGAGCTTCTAAGTCGGCCAGTTATTTTATTTCGTTGAAATTTTCTATTTCCGGTACTTATTCCAAACTTAGACTTTCCATCTCTTTGTCCGACTTCATTTCCGGAGTTTCATCCAAGCTATTCCTTCCTCTATTCGGAGTTCCTTCCTCGGCAGACCTCCAGTGGTCTAGTAGATACATCAGTCTCTCTCATCGGGAAGAAGCTGATTCGTCAAAGAACTGCGCTGCCAACTGTAGTACTTACATTCCGCTTTCACGGAGTGATGGAGGAGGCTCCGCTTTCGCCATGGCTGATGGTTTCGATGAGAGCATATGTCAAGGTAGCTGCTTCACTGTCGCGTTTCATAGAGTGATGGAGGAGACTCCGCTTCCACCATGGGTGACGGTTTAGATGAGACCATACGTCAAGGTAGCTACTTCACCGTCGCGTTTCAGAGAGTGATGGAGGAGGCTCAGCATCCAGATCTAAAAGGCGGCACTTTCTCTTGGAGACTTCTCAGGGCTTCCACACATATATCCGTTGTCTTTGTTTGTGTATTTTTATTCTTTTTATAAAGTAATTTGGATGATGCTGAGTTCCTTCTCTTTTCAGCCGGAGGTGCTCGTTTGACCGGTAGCGCTGGTGTCGATACTAGCTCAGGCTTGCAGAAGGATGTTTTCATAATTATTGATGTTCTAACATCAAAAGTTGCTGCAGGATGCAGACGTCTAATTTTTATATTTGAAGAAATTAATTTGGTGGACCCGTTTCACCAATCCATGATCTTTTTATATTTAATTATGCGGTCTTTTGTTAATTATTATGAAGTGGTCCTACTTTATTTAATAATTAATTTAATTTATCTCTTATAGGATTGTAGGCCTTATTTCCTTTGACTTCAATTTTAGGAGCTTTAATTACTTTATATACAATTACATTTTAAGTTGTAGCTAGGAAGGACCTCCTTCATATGTTACTCTTTTTTATTTAAATTTAAAAAGTTTTAAATGGATTAAAAGTAGTGGTTTTTAAAGCAATTTTAAATATAATAAAAGGGTTTTTATACTAATTTTAAATATAATTACCGTAGCTTTAAATATAACATTTAATTTCTATTGCGGTAGTTCTAAAGGTAGTAAAATTGGTTCGGTTATTGGCACTCCTTTATTTATTGTCCACCAGACTGAGAAAATGGATAAACTCCATTTTGCCCGTATTTGTATTATGATCTCGGCGGGTTCTGATATTCGATCAGATCTTACCATTAAAATAAAAGTGCTTGGACGTCATACTCGTCTTTGTAATAAAGACTCCAAGAAGCCCCCCCCCCCTTGAGCACCAAGATTTAGTCTTCAGAGGAATCTGACCCATCCGAGATGGACCCAGAGTTTGTAGACAGTAGTCATATTGCCCCCTACAAGAAGCTAAGGAGGATGATAGCGGAGAAGAGGTAGATTCGCCGCCTCAGAAGTACCGACCCTATGGAGCCAAGGGATTATCCTCCGACAGGTCCTCTGTGTGATGCACTGTAAGTATTTTCTTTATGAATATTGCTTCTTGGAATGTGAGGGGTCTTAATGACCCCATCAGACAAAAAGATGTTACTGATTTTATTATTAGAAATAGTGTCTCCATGTTAATCTTAGTTGAAACCAAAGTCCAACAAGCTAAAGTTGACCCTATCATTAGATCTATGGCTCCTTTTTGGGCATGTTATTACCAATCATTCCTCCCACCCATTAGGTCGAATTTGGATCATCTCGAACCCTAGTGTTATGTTTGTTTCTATGATTTCCCAATCTCCCCAACTCATCCACTGTTCGCCCAAATGTCATAATTCCAATTCCTCATTTAATTTCACTGCTATCTATGCATTTAATGAGACTCACGACCGTTCTCCTCTGTGGAATAATCTTATTTCGATTTCCCATCTAACTCAGGGAATCCCCTGGGTTTCCCTAGGATATTTTAACGTCATCCGTCACCCGTCGGAGTGCGTTGGATCCTCCAAAAACTGGTCAGCGGCCATTGATGACTTCAATAATTGCTGCTACCATTGTGAACTTAGTGACCTTAGATCGTCTGGCTTCCAATTTTATTGAATCAATAAGCAACCATCCCACCCAATCCTTTCTAAAATCGATTGGGTCATTTTCAATCCTGATTGGGACACTCTTTTCCTAATGTCATTTGCTCATTACGGCTTTCTGCGCACCTCCGACCATACTATTGTCACTCTCAATTTTGGTTTCCCCAGGCAAAGGCGTAAAAAACCTTTCAAATTCTTTAATATGTGGCAATCTCATCCCCAGTTCAAATCCAATGTGACCAAAAGCTGGAATCACCTATCCTGTCCACTAGTATGAGTCGTGTCACTGACAAACTCAATCATCTCCAGCATGAGCTATCCTGTTTCAATCGAAAAGAGTATAGTGACATTAGTGTTAGGGTTATTAATGCTCAAAATACTTTTTGTGCGCTCAATCAAACCTTGCCTTGGACCCTCTCAATCCTTTTATAATTACTAAAGAAGTCGAAGCTTCCTCGACTTTCATCTTTCTTAGTCGTGCCGAAGAATCCTTTCTCAAGCAAAAATCCAGAG
Source organism: Limnanthes douglasii subsp. nivea (assembly GCA_036936605.1). Taxonomy (NCBI): domain Eukaryota; kingdom Viridiplantae; phylum Streptophyta; class Magnoliopsida; order Brassicales; family Limnanthaceae; genus Limnanthes; species Limnanthes douglasii. The sequence continues at coordinate 273,585,722 of JAUPFV010000004.1, forward strand.
AAAACTGGATCAAGCTTGGAGATAAAAATACCAAATTCTTTCACAACATTACTAAAAATCGGCTCTACCGTAATAAAATAATTTATATCACCAACGATCAAGGGATCACTGTTTCATCCCCCACGATTGTCTCTAAGGTTATTGTGAGATACTTTGAAAACTCCATTGAAACCCGACACCCTGATGGTTATTCGGGGTTGGATAAAGTTGCCTCCATCATTGACTCAAAAGTAAATGAGCTCGATCAGGCCTCCATGATCCGAGAGATTACTAGCGAGGAGATTAAAACAACCCTTTTCAGTATCGATAGTGATAAATTTTCTGAGCCTGATGGTTTCAATTCTAGTTTTTTCAAAACCTCCTGGAATGTGGCTGAGGAGGACATCTGTAATGGTGTCCAAGAATTCTTCCAATCTGGAACTATTAACCTCTCTTAAAACTACACTTCCATTGCTCTGATCCCCAAAAAAGAATCCCCTTTTGTAGCTGCAGATTTTACACCGATTGTTTTATGTAATGTTGTTTACAACTCTAAAATCTTAGCAATAGAATTTAAGATTCGCTCCCCTACCTCATTGATAATTCTTCATCTGCTTTCGTAGCCGGTCGAAACATATCGAACAATATCCTCCTTTCCCAAGAGCTCCTTAATAGCTACCACACTAATGAATATGGCAAAAGGGTTGCTCTTAAGATTGATCTCATTAAAGCTTTTGACAGTGTCCGATGGCACCCCATCCTTGATATTCTTGTATCTATGAGTTTCTCGGATAAGATGATCACTTGGATCATCAACTGCATCTCTTCCCCCTCTTACTCTATCCTCATCAATGGTGATCCATATGGTAACTTTAAAGGTAGAAAGGGCCTCAAACAAGGGGACACACTCTCTTCTTTTCTTTTTGTCTTTGTCATGCAAGTCCTCTCCAAGATCCTCAAAGAGCAAAACAATGACAATAACTTTAAATTCCACTGGAAATGCCATAAGCTCAAAATCATGAACCTCTGTTTCACACACGATCTCATGATCTTTTTCCATGGTGATACCAACTCTCTTCTTCTTATCAAAAAAGCTCTTTATAATCAGTACGCTCTTTCTAGTCTTAAAGTAAATCCTTCAAAAAGCCACATATACCTCTCGGGCATCAACAATCCTCTTCGCTATGAGCTTCTTTATATTATGGGCTTCCTTGAAGGTTCTCTCCCTGTTAAATATCTAAGAGTTCCCATCCTCACTGGTCGACTCACCCATTCTGATTGTCGCCCCCTTCTCCATAAGGTCACCGCTAGGATTAATTCTTGGACTTCCAAGCATCTGTCATATGTGGGCCGCCTTCAACTCATCAAATTTTTCTTATTCGCGGGCCAAGTTTACTAGTCCTCCATCTTCATTCTTCCTTCTGGGATCATTAAAGAGCTAACCCAAATTTTTTGTAGATTTCTCTGGTCGTGATCTGCTATGAAGATTCATAAAGCAAAATTAGCCTCGTCCACCATTACCTCTCCCACTAAGGAGGGCGGCCTTGGGATCCTTGACCTAAAAATCTGGAATCAGGCGGCTGTTCTCAAACATCTTTGGTCTATTATCAGTAATAGCAATCACTCGATCTGGAGTAACTGGATAAAAATTGAAAAAATAAAAAAAACAATAATAGACCAACGCCTCTGGCGGACAAGTTATACAGGGTGGCTATTGGCAACTGCTCAAGTACCTCATTCTGGTTTGATCCTTGGCTCCTCCCCACCTCACTCGTACAACACTACGGAATTGACATCATTAATGATTCAAGACTCGGGATACATCTCAAAGTCTCTGATATCATCGTTAATGGACAGTGGAATTGGCCTACAAGCATCAGGTATGCTCGTGCTAGAAGTACTGCCAACCTCAAAGAGATCAACATAATCATTCTCACTCTCCCTTCTCCTAATGTCGGCTCAAATGACATCTCGTTCTGCACGACCAAGGCTGGTTGTCTCAAATTTACCATCAAAGACACCTATAATTCCATTCGTATGCCTGCTCTGGCCGTGGGGTGGGCCGGGTTAGTATGTTATAAATACAATATCCCTCGTCACTCCTTTATTTTATGGCTCGATATCTAGGGAAACTTTCTACGAGAGACAAGTTACTCAGTTGGGGTATTAATACCCCCCTGATTGCGTCTTATGCAACTTTGCCCCAGAAACTATAAATCACCTCTTCCTTGACTGTAGTTTCACTCGAAGTATCTCGACAAATGCCAGCTATAAATTGGGCTTTACTTTTCCCCTTCTTGCTGACAATCTTGGGTTAACAAAGCGTCAAACTGGTCTCACTCTCGAAACCAACATACCTGGCGTTCTTGTTTCGGCGCGATCATTTATCACGTTTGGAAGGAGAGGAATTCAAGAATATTTTGCTCCCCTCTGACCAACGCCTCCTTGGTTTCTCACCGAATCTACTCAGATCTTCGGTTTCGATTCCAAGGCACCAAGATTAGTTGGGTAATGTAATATTTTAACATTAACTCAGTCAATTATTTTGTGCAGGTCCCCCTCACTGTCTCTCTTCGATGCTCCCATGTACGATGGATTGTTGTGGACTTTTGGAGCTTCCCTCAGTCGGTTTGATGTTATTGGGGTGTAGAGCGAGATTTTGCTTCTAAGACATTCCTACATTGTTCTTAGACTCGTCTACAATCCCTTTTATCATATCCTATTCGGTTATGTTAGTAAATTTGTTTATCGCCTTTCATTTGTTGTATGTATTTCTTCGGGGTATGCCCTAGGTATTTGTATGAACCTTTTATTTTATTAATGTTTTTTTCACAAAAAAAAGAGTGAATATGTCGTGTTAGAGAGAAAATGAGGCAGAGAGATTTAGTAAAAAATAATTTATATATCGTAAATGATATTTTTGTCTAAAATTGGATCAACTTATAGTAAATGTGGGTAAATTCAAAACTCGATAAACTTAAACTAGTTTTGAGTATGTGTAGCTCAACCCATTTTATATTGAAGTATTAAATTGATTAAACACGAAAAAAAATTCAATTAAAATAAAGATAAAAGTATTATGAAAACACGAGCCTTCGTATGCATCGGTAATACTAGGGGTGGCAATTCCGGTGTTGTCCGGCCCGAACTTAGAACGAATCGGATTCGGATTCAGAAATTGTAACCCGCAATCGGGTCGGACCGGATTCGGGTTTCAAATTTGTCCGGCCCATTCTGATCCAAAAATCATAAAATATATATAAAAATAATATTTCTATATATAATAAAAATAATATATTTAAAATAAATAAATATATTTAAAATAAATTGAAAAATATTTAAAAAAATTTAAAATTAATATCCGCGGATCGGGACAGGTTTGACCCGCGGACATTATAGGGTTTGAAAATATGAGTTTTGTCTGTCTGACCTGGTCTTTACCAGTTTTGTTAGTCTTACTTCCTAATTACTCCTCAAGTTCGAAATTAAATCTTTTAGACAGGCTTTACACAGCGACCCGGAGGTTATAATATTGCTGGGAATTAAAACAAAATTATAAAAGAGCAGGAGGTTGAAGGTATTTTTTCGGTGATATTTGGAACCTTCTACGTGTTCGAAGAAATGCCTGACCGAAAATCAATCACCGAATCCCTGGGATTTCGATTACCAACGAAGAGAAGAAGATTATTAAGATATCAGTCTATAACTTTTTCGCCATTCGCTCGCTTTCTTGCTTATGCTGCTTCCGCTTCCGTTTCCATGGCAGCAAAATCTCAAATGTCAAGCGGCTCAAAATCAGCTCAAGACTCTAGTCCTTGCAGTAATGGTTCAACAAAGCAATCTTTGAAAGGGAAGAATAAGCAACCTGAATTGTCCAATGATGGAGAATCCACTCAAGAGGAAGATTCTGAAGTTGAAGGAGTTGTGCAAGCAGATTTTGAGTTCTTTGACCCTAAACCTGAAGATTTTCATGGTATTAAGATTTTGCTACAAACCTATCTCGATGATATGGAGTGGGACTTAAGTGATTTTGTTGACGTAATATTGGGGCAAACCACCGTGGGGACTGTTGTCAAAGTTGCAGACGAGGAGGATGATGGACTGTTTTCTGTTGTTACAGCTCTCAATTTAGACAGATATAAGGATCACCAATGTATTGTGGATCTGAAAGACTTCCTTCTAAAGGTCTGCACCGAAAAGGTTGTGTTGAGCAACTTGAAATTGGTTTTGAGAGAGCAGACAAAGGATGTTGGTTTGCTGGTTTCTCAGCGAGTCCTTAATCTACCTCCGCAGCTTTTGCCTCCTTTGTATGATGGCCTCTTCGATGAAATTTCATGGGCCATAGAAGACGAGCCGACAAAGGAGCTCAAGAATTCCTTTCGGTTCAAGAGTTATCTCCTAATCACTAAAATTTACAAAGTCAAGAATGCAGATCGGAGAAAAAAGTCAACTAGCAATGCGGATGCGGATATAGTGTATGTTAAGCCGGAGGATGAAATATTTTTCAAGCTCAGCTCTTGGTCATTTATGTTTCCTTTCAATAATCAGCCGGTCATGCCTCATGAGCTAAGGCACTATAAGGTGATGGGTTTAGTCATGGGAATAGAGGCTGACAAGATTTCTGAATTCAGACACCAGTTGAAATCTTACATAGATGAATCCTAAAGCCAATAACTTGCCAAATCAGATTTTGTCACTTGGATCAGATTTTGTTGGTTAGGCCTAATATCTCTAACAGTACCGATTCAAAACGGCGGATTCAAAGACAGACTCTACCTGTGTTTTCGCGAATTTTTTATATGATTTTATCCATTTTTTTTATGTTTAACGTATCTATGTCGTAAACACGTTATTAATATAATTTGTTAGTGTTTTGGAGACATTTTCCAACTTTGGTTCATTTGTTTTTTTTTTCTCCGGTAAGTTTGTCATTGCTTGATTTAACTATTTAAATTTTTTTGACTTAAATTCTTAAATTTAGAAAAACAAATTGGGTTGGGTAGGATTTAATCTTATGTTGGTAGAAAATGAGGGTTTAGATAACTAGGTGGAAAAAAAAAACAAAATCATGTGATTTATTTTTTGTTGAAATTTTAACATAGAAAAAAGACATTGTCAATGAAAGTAATAGCTCTTCTCAATTGAACCATAACAAACTTATACTTTTATTGTTCTTACACTTTATGTGGTACTATAGAATCAATAAAGCTCGTTGAATAATACAATGGAGCCTATTTTACAACATTACGAGAACCGTATCCAACAAGCAATGGAGTTTTTATCTGATAGATGTACAATAACAGGCGAAACCAAGTTCCTTGATCATGTCTGCTTCTGTAATAAAACTACCATCGTAAAGGAAAATAGTGCTGCTTCCTACTCGGACTTTATGGAACTGTACATGTGACGAACGAAGAACAAGCTAGCTAGGAAACCTATAGTCCCAAGCATGAGAAAGAAACCAAAACAGATACAGGCCATATACCCGAAGAAAAATGAGATTTGTAGGAGACCTGACATATCAGTTCTCATATAGTAGTAGTAAAAGCAGTAGGCGTACATGAACAAGCCAGTTGATCCACCTAGAAGGAAAGACCTACATACACCAACCATGCACAGGTCAGAGCATTAAAACTAATTATACGACATGATGTACGAGAACTAAGAACGGAAACATACCTCCACCACCACTCGTGGTCTTCAGAATTTAGTTGAAAATATGTAAATGTTACGGTGATTGAAGCAGTGACGATCAAGAGGATGACGAAAACTATAAACAGAATGCTATAGATCGTGTAGACTTTGTGACCCCACACGCTTGCAAAGACATAGTATAGTTCGATAAAGATAGTGCTAAATGGCAGAACACCGGCCATAACCATCTGAGGAAATATTTTGCGATACCAGGCTAAAGATGGAATTTCTCGACGATGTTTGGCAGTAGGACAAGGAGCTTGAAAGTCAGCTTTGCTGTTTTTCCCAGTGATCCCTCCCAGTAGTAGTAAAGGAGCTGATACCAGACTCCATAGAAGAAAAATGATCACAATTGTTCCGGAGGGCAACGCAGCGGTGGCTTTGTAGCTGCTTGCTACAGTGTTGAGAATACAGAATGCGAGTGACAGAGGTCCGCTGAATAGACTTCCAGTCAGTAATAAAGTTTTTACCTACGCACAAACGCAAGACTGCTAAATTCTCGAACAACAGTCAACAATAGATATAATACATAGTTATGTTTCTGTTGTAATATACACAGGACTAAGTACGCGATTCAGATGGAAAACATAAAATGTAGTGTGGCCGCTATACGCAAACTGGTATATGCAAAGGTCATGTAATACAAATATACGTATGCTGATATTAAGCACAAACATGTGAAAATCTTACCCAATCAATGCCTTCTAGCTGGCAATAAAAAAAGGTAGCAGTATACCCTGCAATCCCTGAAGTCAGTGCATATACGATGACCAGCGCAGTAAGCAATGCCCCTCGGTTATACGGATCGAATACACCAAAAAAAGCGAGAAAAAAAATGCAAATTACACTGCAACGCACATATAAGAGGAAACATAAGAAAATGAGAACAGATGGTGATAACAAAGTCCTAGAGATTTAAATTTCAAACATCAGTTCACCAAACATACTCACATAACAAAAATCTGGGTGCCAGAACCAAGTGCGGCAGCAAACAACGACGTGCACTTTGGATACCTAAATACATCACCATGAATGCTCTTCCATCCAGTCTCGTATTGGTCTGCAGCAGTTTTCTCATCGTCCACGTTCCTGCACAGATAAAACATCAATACGCTATACTACATAGAATCACATACTCTACTCATCTGGATGTGGAGTATTGTTCTTACTTGGTACTTTTCGAGACTCGCAAAAGAATTACGGTAAGGAAACACGTTAAGAAAAGAACTGTCACACAAGAATTAATAACCGAGAACCAATGAATTTCCAAGTGATGTGGTAACAAAGAATACTGCGTATACTTCTCCATCCTCGTCTCAAAAGAACTAGATATATTCATCCACCTAACATTGTACAAGAAGTCGACCTCGACATCTTTGTCTTCAGTTAAATTGACACGAGACTGTGTCTCAGACCGAACACTAATCTCGATGACACGGTCTTTATTGTAAAAGATATCGAAATGCAGATGATTATATAGGTAGTTCTTATATCCAGACGGATCAGCTGCACCATCCTTGTCAACTAATCCCATGAAGTTATAAATGGGCAAGTCATCATAGTACATTACTATATAGTAGTCTTTTGAGACAGCGTCTCGGAACTTAGCTACTTCTTCATTTGTCAACCTCTTCTTGCAAGCACTGACAGACTCTTTCTCTTTCAGAAACTCTAGTTTATATGGGGCCGTGACCAGTCGATCTCCACTCAACACTTCTCCGAGAGTTTCCTTCTTTGAAATAACAGGAGCTGTAACACACATCTCCCATGAAGTAAATATGCATTAGTTTCCCAAATCAGAAAAGAATGGTGAACCATACAATACGAACCTGATGAACAGAAAGGAAGATCAAAGTAGCCGTATGTTTCACTGTTGGCATCCAAAACAATTGTGTTAGCCCTCAACTGTATATACCTAACTCTTATGACCATAACTTATAAAATTGGTCAATACGGATTTAGTCCGGTTCCGAAATATTAGACCGTTTAAGTTACGGTCATTAATAAACATCATAACGACTTCTCTTTCTAGCAGAAAATAAAAAATAAAAAAATTTAATTGATCAGTTTTAATGAATTGTATTATTTTTTTTTATAAAGAGGAAAACAAAAACCGGCTGTTGGTTATATTTTATTATTTTAATGAAATAATAATCAATGCTATCTTGCTAGGTTAGAACCACAATTAATTTGAAATTCTAACAATTTTCTAAAACCACAACTAAAAAAAAGTATTAGCTAATTTTAACTAGACTAGTCTCGTGTTTCGTGTTTGTAGCTTTTTTAGTTTCCAATAGTGGCATTCTATGTTTAGTTTAATAGAAAAGGTGATGTGACAACTCAAACACTAAACTCTTTACATTTAGTTTTTCATTTTTTTCTCGACAATACATTCTTAAATTTTTGTCAATAATATTTAAATTTAAAAAGTGGACATTATTGATAAAAGATTTGGTGAACCAAACCTATGACAAAAAATCTATCGTCTAAGATAACAACAACTCCTGAACAATAGCACGTACACCAAAAAAATATACTCCTTTCATTCTCTTTTATTAGTCGTTTTAGAAAATGGTTAGAATTCCAAATTAATAGTCGTTTTCGCCTATCAAAGTAAGTTTGACTATTATTTATTTAAAATAATAAAATATGATCGTGTTTCTGTTTTTTACTTTTTGAAAAAAATATTACATGTTCATTAAAAATGACCAATTAAGTCTCCTTACTTTTAACTTTCCACACGAAGAAAAGTCATTATGAAATTTATTAATAGCCAATATTTCAACTCCTCAACAATAGCAAGTACAAAAAACAACTACATCTATTGGAGACTAATGAAAAATAAAAATGAAAGAAAATAAAAATAATTTGACCCAAACCTGAAACATAAAACTAACTTTTTGCCATTGTAGATAGCCTAAAAAGCGGGCATCAATAACAAAATGGTATAGCTAAATCTGGTTTGGAAAAAATAACTAGTCCCAATTTTTTGTTCAATTTAGAAGCTTACCAAAAATATTTTTATATTTCCGCCGGAACAGATCTTCTCAACCGTGAAAAAGTTTTACGCCACGGGTGAACAAACTGAACTTAAGAACAAAATAATAAAAATTTAAAAATACTTTATTTTTGGGACTAGTTAACATTATTTGGACCGGATTTGATCATGCTCCTAACAAAATCACGGTAACAATTCAATAAAAGAAAGTTATAAAAGTATAAATTTACCCGACACAATAAATCTCTAATTACATATAGCTACTTTTCAAATAAGGGTACAACTATAAGCATGTAATAATTTTAGTCAGAGGTTTTACTTCTTTTGTCACTCTATTTCATCTGGACATGTATTTTATTCCACTAGTTAGAAGCAACAAAACACGAACGATCTGCGCTAAAACCATAAAAAAACTAGAAAAAAATTGTTCAACACAAATCGATAGGATTACCCAAAGCTAGAACACAAAATCAAAATCAAGAACAATCACAGATTTATGAGTATAGATCTGAATATATAAAACCAAGATTTAAATCACCTGGGATTATGAAAGGGCCCACATTTATTGGCGTAGAAAGGAACATCATCGTCCGCACTGTAACGATGATTGGAGGAGTCTGATGTCACTGTGGAGAAAATGCTGAGGATGAAGACCGAGACAGCGACGAAACATGATGCGGTCTTCGCCATTGCGTCGTACGATAAGGAAGACGAAGACTTGGAAAGAGAGAGTGAGGAGTGATCCAATAGAGAGTCAAACGATTTTTTTCGTTATTATAGTGCCGGTAGTCAACGGCTCTCTAAGTACGTCTCGTTAAATATTTTGTCTTAAGAGCCTCCTATAAAATGAATTAAGTAAAAATTATTTATCATATAATATCCAAAATCAGATTTATTCCCTTCTTATAATCAAAATTGATCTATTAAAATATACCAAGCATGTTATATTTCAAATATCCTTTCCGGACTGTATAAGCATAAAATTTAGATTAGCTTTTGTAATTTTTTATTTATTTATTTACATATGAAATCTAAAAAGCTCTAATTTTTGGATAGTCATCTTACGAATCAGCATTATTGTTGGAATTGAAAAACTCCAATCATCATTCCATAAATATATAATATATATTTCGGAAATTATTGGTTAGAGGTTTTCTTTTTAATCTTTAATTAATTTTTAGAATTTTATTTTATTTATTTATTTTCTACACTATTATTCGTCATTTTGATTTTGATATTGATGGTAAAATATTATACTTTGATTTTTTTTTTTGGGATTTTCAAATTCATTAGAAATTTAAGAGTTTTTTAAAATTAAAGTTTTAAGATTTTTGAACTCATTATGTACGAATTGATTTGGTTGTTGTATGAATTGATTGTAGATGTTGTGTTGTTCATTTATACCATAGTTGTCACGTAGCGGTCTGTGGCGGCCGTGACGAGGCGAGACGAGACGATATTGTCTCGTGACCATCTGTGGCGAGACCTTTAGTGTGGCGCTCGATGTGGCCGTCTGTGGCGGCTGTGGCGTTCACCGTGGCGGTTGTGGCGAGGCGCTAAGCCTGTTTTTTTTTAAGTAAAAAAATAAAAACCTAAAACTAAGTTTTGGAAAGATGAAGATGTTTAGAAGTAGTTGATGTTGGAGTTATTGAGGTTGAGGTTGATGAAGTAGACTTCAATCGAAGAATCTATCGTCTTTAATAACTCGCATAAGAGATCGGAGGCTTGTTGATGAAGACTCTAAAGAAGAAGATACTCTATTATGGGATATAAATGGAGAACATGGTGGAGATGAGAGGTGTGAAGATGTTGTCTCGGACGATGATGTATTTTAGTCTATGTTTGTCATTTGACTCAGATGTTTTAGGAATTATGTGGTTGGATGTTTTATAATTGGATCTTGTAGTCTATATGTTTGTCATTTGACCCGGATGTTCTAAGAATTATGTAATTAGATGTTTAAGTTGTTATTGTTAGTTTAAATGTCTAAATAGTACTATTTAAATTACAGTTATGTGCTATAAAAATATTATTCATGTAATGGATCGCCGCATGTCATATGGTCATCGCCTCGCTGATGTGGCTATTTTATTCCTCTTCGCCACAGACCGCTGCACGCCACTGATGACTATGACTTATACTCCTGTTATATATTGTTTAAGTTGTGAAACTTTTAAGTTTTAAGGTTTTTAGATTCACAAACTCGTGTGTGCAAAAAATAGACAGTTGATATGCGAAGAAGATGACATAAACACAAATTGTGAACTCGTGAAATGTAAATGTGAATCGCTAATAATGGATAAACATAGATGTGGTTCACAAATTCTTATGCAACTATGAAATGCAAATTACATTATTAATAGACATCGTGAATTGTGAATGTTTATATGATATGTGAATCGCAAATGTGAATCATCGTGTTTATATGAAAACTGATGTGAATGACGAATAACTTACTAAATATCAATGTTTGTCGAATGAGAATTGCGTATGTTTGTATATATAAAATTCGAATCATTATGTTTATATGAAACCTATAAACGTGAATCACGAACATCTTACTAACTATAAATCGTAATTGCATGTATTCAATGTTCAAACATGTCATGTATGTTGTCAAGCTAAATGAGAAAATTTCAATCATTCCTATTAGTCATTTTGAGGAGTTAGAATGTGTGGTTAACTTTTATTATCAAAACTGGAAGAACTACCTAGAGGAAATTTACATTTGATCTATTTTGGTGGTGAATATTAGAACTCTTTTTATGTAATAATAATGAGTTAGCAGATATGTTACCAGTATTGATCTAGAAGGTTGATCAACTATTAATATAAACATAGTCGTGGACGTGACTAATTAAGAAATACATAAAAAATTGATTCAAATTTATTTGAAGCTTTAAGTGAACATTTGGATATTGTGTAAAGTAGTCCCGGTATTAGTTTTTAAGGCCATAAAAAACAACTTGATAATATTTGTTGGGTTGATTGAATTACACGTGTCGGGAAAGTTTTTGAGGAAGATACTACATCTTTTATGTCATTATGTTGTATATAATGATTTTGCTTTAAGTATTTGCATAATACCATGTAGAAAATAACTACGTATTGTAAGAATAAAATCTCAAAGGGATGTTCATGGAGACTTTATGCATCACTTGATACCTCAATTTTATTTATGGTTATTAATAAGTATGTTGGACAACACCGAATTTGATTGCTAAAGAGATACAATAGTGTATTAGATCCAACAATAATGAGACAGCCAAAAGCGTACGATCATTTGTAAAGAACGACTATGGGTTAAATATCTTGTGTCAAAATTTATAAATTTCTTTAAAGAAATCTAAGAAAGATGTTTATGGTGATGGTTATATTTCATTTAATATAGTTAAATGGTAACTCAAATAATTAAAGAGTCTTGATAGAATAAGTGACTACTCCCTCGAATATACCCTCAAAATTAAGTGCTTTAAACCGTGTTTTGTTACATTTGGTTCTTAAATTGAAGGTTTACACTCTTATTATTTAATTTTATTCATTGATGAAATTCATTGAGTGAGAAACACAAAGGAGTATTATTGTATGTCATAACTAAATATGGTAACAACGGTACATTTAAAAAAATTGTAAATTTGTTTATATGTGTATTGCGAACTACTGCTTATAATTGCTTATAATAAATGTGAATCACAAATCATTAGTATAAAATAAAATATGAATTTTGAATCACATTTTACTCATAACACGAATCGGAAACAACATGACACTGACAAATGTGCGAATTGTAAATTACTAGTAAATTTGAATTACATAATGTTTTCATATAAAATGTGAATCATGAATCACCTTTTACTCATAACCCAAATCACAAACAACGTGAAACTGACAAAAGCGCAAATCGCAAATTACTTATAAATACAAATCGTGAATGGTTTTATTATGAATGGTTCTTTTTTCCCAACTATGCATGTACTTTCTCGATTGCATTTAGTATTGTTAGGTCAGAAGATAGGGATAAATGAATATGGTTTATTGAGATGTTGAAACCTCATTTGATGGATCGTCAAGTCATATTTATATTGGACTGTCACTTAGGTATAATTAATATCGTTTCTGTTTTATTTCCTTATTACTCTCACGTGTAGTGCATTTTTTTTATTTTATTAGAAATTTTAAGTATGCATATAGTCGTACATTTATAAAATTTAGGATAATGATGGGTCACAAGTTTATTTATGATAAAGGTTAAAAGTTCTTGTTTTTTCCAAAATTTCTTGTCGGAAAAATATTTATATGCATTTTTCAAAAGTAAACTATACAGTTTCGTGACCTCTAGTCATGTTGAGTATTTTAACCTTCCGATTAAATATTTTATATTCTCTCTATATTGGAACTGATTGACAATAATAAGGATTTACTTATGAGTCAAATATCAAGACGTTATGCGGATGGTCGAGGTTGGACTAGTGAATTATTTCTTGAATTTGAGAAAAAGCTTAAGGTCAATTTGGGAATTTGTTGTACATGGCTCATTTGTTCGCCTACATCCATTTTGGGTGAAGTATTTTCGGAACTTGTTATGGTTGTTGATCTTATGTGTTTCAAATGTTCTTATGGTATGTGAAATATATTTTTTCCATACTCTCATACTCTTGCTATCCTACTAGCCATTGAAGACAATTTCTTAAAATATATCAAGCCATTCTATCACATAAAATCTTACACAATAACTTATTCATATAGAATTTTGGCTTTGACTAATTTTTATGAAGTATTTACTTCTATTAGTTCTCATAAAATTATCCATCCAAAGTTGAAAAAAAATCTAATAGACCTAAGAATAAGTGTGTTCCATCTAAAGGGGAAATAATATGTGGAAAAATGAATTGTAATCGTTGTTCAAGATTCCGTCATAATAAATATTCATACGAATAAGCTTTATAAGAGTGATGTAATTGTAAACATTTTATTTTTAACTTTTATTTGTTAGTTTCTTGCTATACTGTGTAAGTCTTGTTGAAAATGTGAATATTAAATCAATGGTATATCAAACGCGAAATGTGATTCATGGAAAAATATTATGCAAATTATGTGATTTTTCAAATATACAAGTTGTGAAATCTCCTCCAAAAAAGACTATTGTGAAAAAATGTGAATCGTGAATCATCAATACGTGGTAACCATAATTATGAATTATGATCCATATAACTACTAAGTGTTGAATTGTGAATAATTTCATATTCATTAACAACAATCACGAGAAGCAGAATAAGTAATTATATGTGATGCTAAACACAAATCATGATTATATTAAGCACTCAGTCTTGAATTGTAAATCCTTATAATTATATTAAGTAGTAGAATTGTGTATCATTATGTAATGTCAAGTGCAGATATGATATATATAAATATCGTGGGAAGAAACATAAATCGTGAATAATGTTGTTTTAAAAACGGTAATTGTGAATTGCATCATATAATATTACAAAAAAAAATCATTATTATTTAAATGTAATATACATCAATTATGACTCATATTTTTTGTGTTTGTATTATTTAAAAAAATATCAAACTTATTTTCTCTTTTTATTGTTGTAATGTCTTCATCGTAAGTTTCAACAATTTTTTATATTTCAAATAAAATCTCTAGCACACTCACATAATAATATGCATAATAAGTTGTTATTGTTCTATTGTAGGATATTTCTTAGGTATTTTAACTTTATGCATGACTTTTGCGAATAATATTACTTTTATAAAGGTCTTTAAGATGTAAATAGTTGTCCTTTAACCGTCAATATATGTTATATATATACCACTGAATGACCTGAAATAGTTAGTAATTTACCACATCTTGTTAGTGATGATCAAAGTTATGTGCAGCTATAACAAACCTTTTTTTCTGAAAGTATCCAATGTATAACCATAATAACCTGTAAAACATGTTTGCAAATCTGAATTTAGAGCGGAAATGTAAATCACGAATAAAATATAATGGAAATCGCGAATAAAGACACAATACACATGTGAATGGTGTTAAATGTGAATCGCAGATGAAGTGATGATAACTAAATTTAAAGGCTGTTGAATGTAAATCGTGGATGTACTAATAATTACCAAATGGGAATAAAAAGAATATATCAATTGACAATTGAATGGGGAAAGTATTTGGATTGATATTGTTTACCTTTTAGTCAAGTTGGTATTTGATGAGGTCAGATATTTTAGGCACTGTAACTTGCTTTTATCCGGAGGGCTGTTCGGGCCAAACCACCACCATGAAAACCAAAAAGGAAAAATGTTATGGAATATGACTAAGCTAGGTGCTGGTCATTTCACATCTTAGGCTAATGATTCTTAAACTTGACCCGACTCCACAATCCGAACCGATAGGACTATGGGTCAATGATTAAGTATAAATACCCCAACCACTTTCATTAATGAGGGTGATCAGAATTTAATACAGGCACATAACTTAATAATCTCACTACACTCTACCTTAAACATTAAATTCTCAAAACACTTTACCAAATTACCCTCGAACAGAAATAAACCACACAAAATTGGCGAACACAGTGGAGCACGACGGTGCTTGAATTTCACAATTCAAAACCAGCAAACAAAGTAGTTCGGATGGATCCGAATGAGTAGAGTATTCCACCTTTTGAGGTGGAAGTTGCAAAGGAAAACAATGAATATACTATCGATGAGTGCGATCAGTTGAGAGTTGGGATAGAGTCACTGAGAACAATACAACAAGCAAATAAAGGGTTTAAAGAAAATCCGGTGCGTCGGTACTTCACCACACTAAAAATCCTGGAGAGAACGAGCAGTATCTAAAGACCCATCTCAATTCCAAGAAGACACATCGATCGAAACATGTGAAGAGTTCTATATCTGAGTCCTTCAGCAGCTCATCTAATGAGGTAGAGCTTGAAGAATCAATGTCTTCAAGCAGTAATGAAGAGCGGTCAAAAATGAAAATGAGATTGACTAAAAAACATTCAAGAATAAGAGATAGGCATGACATGCTTAAGAAGCACCATGGTAAAGGTAAGGGTTCAACCGACCAACATATTAACCAGTTGCTGATTGATCTTTTTGCTTTTCTGTCCAAACCAGGTATTTTTGCTACTCCAAATGAAGATACTGTTTTTAATCGTAAGAAGAATTGGAGACAATCGCCTGTATCTGCAAAAATACTCTCCTTACATCTTCCTAAAAGGTTTGACAACTCTAAGATGGAGAAATATGATGGGAGCCGAGATCCGGACAACTATCTAGAGTAGTTTAGAACTTCATGGTGAATTTTGACGACAACGATGACAAACTATTGTGTAGGGACTTCTCCCAAACTTTCATAGGAAGCGCCCTCAAATGGTACAATAGTCTCCTTCAGGGATACATAAGAAATTTTGATATATTCTGGGTTGCCTTCCAAAGGAAATTCGTTGGAAACAAGGAGTTTAAGCGTAATGGGGACACCATATTCCATTGTGCTCAAGAGCCAAATGAGTCTCTAAAGGAGTATATCAACTGGTTTGTGAATATAAAGAATGGGCTAGCAGATTTCTTCGAATAAGTTTCAATTGGTTCCCTCAGACAAGGTTTGAATCCAGGTAATTTAGTTGATTCAGTGACTTGGAAGAAAGCTATGACCTTGGGTGGTTTGTTGAATCAGGTGGGGAAACAAATGAACGTTGATAGAACTAAGAAAACCAGAGTACACCGCCAGGTTAGGTCCACTGCTACAACAATAACTCCTCCAGCTGCTAATCAGTCCGGTTACAAGTCAAAAGAGATCAGAAAATGATCTAACCGATCAAGGAAAAATCAGTCTAACCAGACTCAGAGCCAACAGGTCAGAAAACAGAAAGGACCGTGGGTTCCACCTGAGTGGTTCACTGAATTGGGAAGATAATGTGGCTACAATCTATGACAAAACTAAAAACGAAGTTCACTTTAGAAATCCAACAGCATTGCAATCCCCGAGAGAAAATCGGAGCACCCATTTCTGCAAATACCACAATGATATAGGCCACGATACCCATGATTGTATAGCCTTGAAGCAAGAGTTCCAGAACCTCATTGAAAGAGGTAAGTTGGAAGTCTATGTCAAAAAATGAGGAGGAAGCAGTCCGCATAATGCACAAGCCAGTGCCAATACTCCCCGAACTGGTCTTTCGAACGATCTTGGAATGTTAACACAAGAAGGTGTAACGGTAATTACTGAAAGGTTCGATATAGACTCTGAGTATCTTGATCCAGATCCGAATCAAAATCCGGTAGGGGTAATAACAGATTAGACCAAAATTGTTTCTGGTCTGATTAACTTTTTTAAATCATTGACCATTTTAGGAGGGGATACTGTGACTGCACCTTCTAGTTCATCAAGGAAGAGGCATGTCCGTAGTTTGGCCACCCAGTTGGATGTAGGGATATCCACCCACCTCTATCAAACCCCATCTCCCTTTATAGTTTCCGATGAGGATGACCTGAGCGACATTATAGGGCCTCATCAGGATGTTGTGGTAATAGGGGCATCAATAGGAGGAAACAATATACGCCAAATTCTGATTGGCACGGGTAGTTCGACAAACATTGTATTTTTAAACTCCCACAAGCAAATGAGAAACCCTTCGGTCATAAAACGTTTGAACATAACCATCGTAGGTTTCGCAGGAAGTTTTGCAGATGTGATTGGGGAATTCGAAGAGGAGGTGTTGTTGGGCAAAGGACCCTTTAATAAATGGTAAGAGTAGTGTTTGTTGTGGTGGATTACCCAACATTTCACAATGCAATATTTGGGAGGTCTTGGCTCTCCAAAATGCATGTTGTGACCTATACATTCCACCAATGTTTGAAATATGTTGTCCAAGGATAAGTAGGTGTTGTCTGGAGCAGCCAGAAGGTAGCCAGAAAATGTTATGCAACAGCCCTTGCCTCTAAGTCCTTGGAGACAGTCAAGGTTAACAGCGATTAACAGCTATTGGAGCCTTCCACTGATGATAATGAAATTTATGATCCCAGGGAGGCTCAGTATCATAATACCTATTGAGAAGGTTGAAACCCACTTCCTCGCTGAAGGAAATAATGTTAAAATTGGTACCAAGTTGGCACCAGATTTGAAACATCGGTTGGTGTCCTTTTTTATGAATAATCAACATGTCTCCGTGTGGTGCAATAGTGATGTTACTAGAGTGCCATTTGATATTATTTCTCATAAGTTGTCCATACGAACTGATGTTGCGCCAGTTGTACAAAGGAGAGGGACTTTCTCTAAAGAAAAAGTATATGTGATTGTTTAGGAAGTTGATCATTTGACCAAAATAGGTCACATTAAAGAATCTCAGTACCCTTTGTGGACTACCAACCCTGTTCTTGTCAAGAAAAAGAATAAAAAATGGCGTATGTGCATTGATTTCATTGATCTTAATAGGGAATGCCCCAAAGATCTTTATTTCGTTCCTCGGATAGATCAGTTGGTGGATTCAACTTCTGGAAATAAGTTATTGTCATTCATGGATGCTTTTTTCAAGGTACAACTATATACAAGTAGATCTGAAGGATAAAAACCACACTACTTTCATCATAGACATAGGTACTCATTGTTATACAGTGATGTTGTTGGGATTGAAAAATGATGGGGCGACTTACAAAAGATTAGTGAATAAAGCCTTTGTTAACCAGATTGACAAAAATATGGAAGTTTATATAGATGGTATGATGGTTAAAATCTTCGAAAAAAATGTTGATACTGACTTTTAAGAAACATTTTCTAACTTAGAGGCTGTGAATTTGAAACCGAACCTTGAACAGTGTGTATTTGGGGTCCGATCTGGAAAGTTCTTGGGTTACATAATAAGTGAGAAAATAATTCAGCCTGAACCGGATCAACTTAATGCCTTACTAGCTATGGACCCTTGTCGGAGCACCAAAGAAGTTTAAAGGTTGACCGGACGATTGGCTGTTTTGAACAGGTTTATTTCAAGATCATCAGACAAATGTGTCATGTTCTTGCAACCATAGTGTTGAGGAATGCCAAAAACTTTAATTGGTCTCCATAGTGTGATCAGGCTTTTATTGAAATCAAGAAACATTTGTCTTCACCTAAGACTCTCTTCAAACTTTTTCGGGGGGAAAAACTCTAAGTATATATAGTTGTATCCGAGTATGCAATAAGTGTTGTGCTAGTAAGAGAGGTGGATAATTACCCTCGTCCGGTGTATTACATTAGCAAACGTCTGTTGGATGCTGAAAGACGATATTTGAAGTTGGAAAAACTAGCATTTGCCTTGGTAATTGCAGCAAGATGAGACCATACTTTCAAGCTCATTCTATTGTCATTCGAACATCTTTTCCCTTGAAAAGTGTTCTTCAAAAAGCTGATGTGTCAAGCAAAAATGACCAAGTGGTCAGTGGTACTGGGTGATTATGATATTGATTTTGCACCCTGAACGGCGATTAAAGCCCAATCAGTGGTTGATTTCTTGGTAGAATTTCATGTTGATAGATCCTTCGGGCAGATGTCAGAAAACTAGTCTAAGAAAGAATGGGTAGTTTAAACTGATGGTGGATCAAGTACTATGGGTTGTGGGGCTGGAATTTGTTTAACTTCTCGCTATGGTGATAGTATGTACCATACCATATGTTTTGGTTTCAGGGCTTCTAACAACGAATCTGAATATGAAGCAGCAATAGCTGGTCTTAAGCTGACTCTCATATGTGGGGCAAAGAGAGTCTGGTTAATGAGTGATTCCCAATTTCTAATTCACCATGCTCAAGGGCAGTCAGAAGCAAAGAAAGAACAATTGATTAAATACTTGTTAATATTAAGGGAAGTTGATGCAAGCTTCAAGAGTATCTACTATGAACACATCCCTAGATCGGATACTACTGCGGCAGACTCTTTGGTAACCATAGCTTATTCTCAATCTTACCCTTGGATTCTGATGCAAGAATGTCCATCAATACAGACCGGCCCAGAAAAAGGTAAAAAAGATGAAGAAAGTATGAGCATAGTAACCATTCAGCCTAAAGATTGGAGGTATGACGTTCTTCAGTTTATTTTCGATGGGATTTTGCCTCCGGATAAGGCCATAACTAAGAAAATTAAGTATAAGTCTCGTGGTTTCTCTATATTAAGGGAAGTTCTTTACAAGAAATCTTTCAGCAGATCTCTCTTGCGTTGCTTAGGATTTGAAGAATCTGAAGTTGTGTTATTTGAACTACATGATGGAGAAGGTTCTACACATTGTGGCTACAAAGCACTAACCAAGAGATTTTTATTAGCAGGATAATACTGGTGAACCATAATGGCAAATGCTAAAGAGATGGTAAAAAAGTGTGATCATTGCCAAAGATATGGAAATGAAATTCATGTGTCAGCATTTCCTATGGAATCCATATCTGAACCGATACTCTTCGACAGATGGAGGTTGGGTCTAGTTGAGCTTCTTCCCATGGCATCCGGTGGATGTAGAACAATTATAGTTTATATTGACTATTTCACTAAGTGGATAGAGGCAGCTCCTTTAGCTGGAACCACTTCTAAGGCAATCATTAAATTTATATTATCTAACATATGTTGTAGATTTGGTCTTCCCCGAAAGATTACTAAAGATAATGGGCCATAGTTTGATAATAAAGACATGGTAATGTTTTGCACCTCCAGAGGAATTCAACATTGTTTTTCTTCTCTTTTCCACCCTCAAGAAAATGGGCAAGTTGAAGTTGCAAATCAGACAATCTTGTTCGGGTTGAAGAAGAGTCTGGAGGGAGCTGCAGGAAAGTGGTCAAGGTTATTTACAAGAAGTGTTGTAGGCCTACCAAACTACACCTCGAGCTGATACACGAGAATCTTATTTTTCTCTTGTGTATGGGATGGATGCAATCACTCCCATAGAAGCTACTTTACCATCTCACGGAGTCCAAAATTATTCTGAACATGCTAATGATATAGCAGTCAGGAATCAGTTGGATTTGATTGAAGAAAGAAGAGTTAAAGCACATTTGAGGACGGCGTATTACTAGGGTTTAATGAGGATCAGATTTTCCTCCAAAGTTAAAAGAAGAGATTTTCAGTCGGGTGACAAAATCTTAAGAAAAGGTTTTTTACACACCAAGGAAAAACAGTTCGGTAAGCTGGCTCTGAATTGGCAGGCTCGTATGTGGTATGTGGGAAAGTTAAACCAGGAATATACAGGCTCCAATACAAGGAAGGGAGAGTAATAAAGCACCCATAGAATGTTGAACATCTCAGGTGATACTTAGGATAGACCTCTCTTGTAAATATTTACTTTTTAAGTCTCAATGTAAATATTATTGGGCCTACTCTTTCCTACCCTGGTGGCACGGGGAGGTTTTAACAAGGTGTCCGAGTTTTTCAATAATATCTTATGTCTTATTCAAAAGTTGAGTGCAATTCTATTTTTAACTTAGCCATAATATAAGATGGTCCGATAATAAATGTCTATTAAACACTTCGGCTCTCAAATATCTTTGAGCTGATCGGATATATTAAACACTTGGTCACATTTATTAAACACATGTGGTTGAGGATATTTAATACCCTTACTTAACACCTCTGAAATATTGAAGGCTTTCTAAACATTGGCCATAAAGAGTTAAACAAAATTCAAAGCCTTGGCTTGTCCCCTTCAGTTTTTCTTCACCACCATCTTTTTCGTACTTTTGAGTTCAACACTTGAACTTTCACCAACTCCTTTATTATTTTCGGAATCTTCCCCACTTGAATAGTTGTGATTATCACCATCAGCCATCGTATGAAAAAAGAGGTCATTGTATTCCACGAATTTACACAAAGGACCAAGAGTCCTCTTAGGAAAGGTCTCATGAAATAGTAAGACCATATCGGATTTGATGTCAACATCTCTTTTCTCCAATGTGTCTACCACTCCAGAGGCATACTTCTCTATTCCAGCAGCTATCTCTTCAGCTTATTTTTGTACTAGAGTTGTATTCTCCTCTGTTTTCATCTTAACAACATCCTTCAAGTTGGCCTTGTCCTCGGATAGAGTCTTGATGGTTTGGTCTTTAGCCTCTAGTTGTTTTTTCAAAGTTTTGATCTCATCGAAAGAAGAAGTTTCTGGTCCGGAATACTTGGTCTTGAGTTCTCTTTGAGCATCTTCTGACTTGAGCAGTCTGGCGGCCAAATCTTTTTTCTATTTCTTCAGAGATTCTATACTTTGTTGGGGAGTAGAGATGCTATTAGTTAAGCCTTGGTTTGCAGTGTTCAGGGAATTGATAGTGTTTGTTTGTTCCCTCATTTGTCTTTCCAGGTCAACTACCGGATGGATGTAACCTAAGAGGGCGTGACTCAGGTTGTCTTTCTCGCTTGATATTACATAAGTCTCACCATTATGGGTCACAACATTGGACGAGTTGGCATGATAATAAGGCCTCGCGAAGTCATATTTGTAAGTCATTGAAATATATGTTAATATTCTGAAAGGAACTAAGATTTACCTCTCCATCAGCAGTCGTCTGTTCGGAATAAAGATTAGGCGGAATTTCTTCTTGTAAAGTAGGATCGGCAGGAGCCGGATGAGGGACTTCAGAAGGACGTAGAATTATCTCTGATCCTAGAGTGATTTTTTTCTTCTTTGCAACTTTTTCATCATTGTTTGCCTTTCGTTTCTTTTCCTTCTTCGTAATCTTTGGTGGGTTGTCTAATCCACCAGCCTCCTTGACAGTAACTTCAACTGCCTCTAGCAGAACAGCATTAATCATTTATTTATTCTCCGAACCAGTCACTTCGGTAACTACTTGAGGTGGGCCAGTTTGGTTTTCTTATTTCTTTTGTTCTTCATCTTGTCCAGATGACTAGGGCTTTGACCCTGGAAGGCAAGTAAACGTTGGCGTCCTTAACCTTGGATTGGTGAGTTATTCGGCGAGGTGTATGCTTCTCGAGGTATTTCTCAGCGTCTGAACCCATGGCAATAAAAGGGTGAAGGCTTCCTAACACTCGACACGACCTTCTCTTTAAGGAGAGGGTTCTGAGATTCTTGAACAGAGGATCTCGATTGAAGAGGAGAAAGACTTGGGACAAAAGGCAGGTTTCTGACCTTAGATGTCTTTAATGACGATGACCCTTGGTTTGTGTTTGCTTGTGATTGATTGATTCCTTCACCAGGAGAAACAGGAAGACCAGCTGCAGTCCTCTCGTCTCTTGTAACTTTTCTTGCCTTTTCCAATTCAGACAAGTTCAACCAACCCCCTTTTACCAATGCATTTCTGGCTGTGAACATATATTACTCAGGCGCAATTTGAAAAAAATATCACTAAGCTTTCCCTCTATAAAAGTATTGTGTTTGTGAAGACAATAAAACAATAGAATAGATTTATATAACTGTGAAAATTGGAAGTTATCTAGGAGAAGATACAACGATCAAAGAAATGATCAAGGGCTACAAAGTATGGGGGTTAAAACCTAGGTTACTTTCTAGCCTAGTAGGTACGAGAATCTAGGAGAAAATATTGGGAGGTCAAACCAGAGCCTGACACGTGTCCCACGTTGAAAAAAGACTCTTGGAATTCTTAATGGTAAAATCATACCTATCAAATTCTGGACAGGTTGACTCTTGAAATTCTTGACAGAGGAAGATAAAATCTTCGATTCGGACACGGAAACAGATCGAAAAGAGTTGATTTTAATTCTTAAAAGTTAGTTCTTCTAAAGATTATTTGCAAGACCTAAAGGGGCTACTGATGAGGTCGGATATTTTAGGCACTGTAATTTGCTTTTATCCGGAGGGCTGTTCGGACCAAACCACTACCATAAAAAAACTAAACAGGACAAATATAATAGAATGTGAGTAAGCTAGGTGCTGGTCATTTCACATATTGGGCTAAAGGGCTCTTAAACTTGATCTGACTCCACAATCCGACCCGATAGGCTCATGGGTCACTAATTAAGTATAAATACCACAACCACTTTCATTAATGAGGGTGATCAAAATTCAATACAAGCACACAACCTAATTATCTCACTACACTCTACCTTAAACATTAAATTCCCAAAACACTTTACTAAATTACCCTCGAATAAAAATAAACCACACCAGTATTCATTGGTTATGTCCATCAAATCACTCATAAAATATTATATCATTGTTTAATGAACTGACCATACTAATAGATCATCTTATTTTATGCCATTTTTAATCTCGGATAATTTATGGTATTCTTTGATGTCAATTAGAATTTATGTTAGGTTATTAACATCTTGATTTATTTTCTCACACTCGGAAACTACCCAATGTGTTATCTTCAAAAGTTTCCAACCTATATCTTCTACCAAATTCTATAAAATATATAACAAGAAAACATTAATAGAGATGTGAATTGTGAATGAAGAGGATAAAGATGTGTGAATCATGAATAGAGAAAAGAATAAATTAAAAATTACGGATGGCGAAGATTTTTAATGAAGCGTGAATCACGAATGAAGAAAAAAGAGAAATGTGAATCTTGAAGGCATATAAAATAAGATAATGCACTAGAATTTTGAATGAATAAGATAATGAATTATGAATAAAGAAAACTTAAATTGAATAGATAGTTTTTACAATATCGCAATAGTACATTATATGTTTTTAAAAAACAAATCTTTCATTACAAAACATGTGTATCATTCACCTTCTATTCTTCTTCGTTGTTTAAAACATGCATATATTCATTTTTTGCATCATGTGGTTCATTGTAGTTAACGATATGTGGTGTATATTTCAATTCATTCTTCTGGTCTGGGTTTTGAACATGTACATTCTTCTTCACCATATCATATTTTGCGGGACAGCATGTTTGATAACATCAACGTCCAATCTAGTTGGGCTACATCTTCTTGATCTTGCACCGCTTCTTGATCTTAATGAACGTGAACCGTCTCCTATTTAGCATCATATACCACATCATCTTGAATATGTAAGAACAATCTACAAATAATGAATGAATGTATACATAATATACAAACACAAATCGTAAACAAATCCAATATAAAATTACGAACAAAGAAATATGAAAATGGGAGTCGTGAAAAAAATAAATATATCATCATGAATCGTAAACAAGACTAATATATAATCGCAGATCACGAATGAGTGTAATATATAATTATGAATTACGGATGAAGTGAAAAGCTAAAATACATTATAATTACTTCATTTTATGCATCCTCTTTTTAGATTTCTTCTTCTTCTTCAAGTTGGATTAGTGCATCTTTTTGGATTTGCCTCAACCTGGATTACTGCATCATCCTTGATTAGTTCATCCTGAACCTGGGTTTGTGCATCCTTCATATGAGAAACAAATATCGCCTATTTTACACATATTTTTTGCAAGGTCATTGATCTACAATTGGTGATGTATTATCAACACATTTACGTTTTTGGAAAGGTGATTGATCCACAGTTGTAGTTGTTTGTAATATATGCAACTTAAAGGTTTGGTTTAGTCTATATTTCAAAATACTTCTCTCACTGTTGCAATGAGTAAATTTTTCTCCAAATTTGACTGTTGCAGCTCATTATTTGAGCTTTCAATATGAGTCCCCTCTTTCATCGAGATTTTATCTTCGCCTTATGTTTTTTCAACTCCTCGTTCTTCGTCAACAAATTATCAAAAAATTGGAATATTAGATTAGAAAATTGTGAACATAGGCTTATGAGAATCACGAATCACAAATGTAAACCAGCTAGTGATGCGAAGCACGAATAGCATCCAAAGACCTAACAAGAATGTCTATCGTGAAAATTACTTTTTAATATCGTGAATTGCAAACACTTGCTACAAACACGAATTGCAAACACTTGCTACAAACACGAATTGCTAACCTATATCTGATACAAACGCCAATAAAAATTATAAATGCGAATGAAAACATATTATATAAGTTTGAAGTGTTATATATTGAGGCTTTTTAACTATCTTGAGTGATACTTCCATACGTATGTTTTCTACTTTCAAATCGTAAACCTTTTATTAAAGATTTGCATTATGTATTGACCCAATTACTGGTTTTTTAAGAAACTTTATGTAAAGGATTTTTTACCTTAAGATATTGTTTATTTGTTATAGATACAACTCTCTCTGATTAAGTCTCAATTGATCTTTGCTTAGTAGTTCTTTGTGCTGATGTAGATCTCTGTGGATTTGAAACATGAGTTCTTCTCTTGGATTTAGATTTCCTTAGATGTGCATCAGAAATTATTTGCTTTGAAGTAACCTTCCTTGAAGATGAGTAGATTTTTCAGCCATGACTTAAATCTAGTGGATTATTTCTGATTGAGGGTAATTTTATAAAGTGTTTTGGGAATTTAATGTTTAAGGTGGAGTGTAGTGAGATAATTATGCTTGTATTAAATTCTGATCACCCTCATTAATGAAACTAGTTGGGGTATTTATACTTAATTAATGACTCATGGGTCTTTTGGGTCGCATTGTGAAGTCGGGTCAAGTTTAAGAACCTCATTAGCCCAATGTGTGAAATGACCAGCACCTAGCTTAGTCACTTTCCACTATATTTTTCTTGTCCGGTTTCTCATAGTAGTGGTTTGGTCCGAATTGCCCTTCGGATAAAAGCAAGGTGCAGTGTCCAAAATATCTGACATTATCAGTAGCCCCTTTAGGTCTTGCAAAGAATCTTTGGAATAGCTAACCCATAAAAATATAAATCAATGCATTTCCAATGTGTTCTTCCGATCTGCCTTTGTATCTGAATTGAATAGATCACTTTTTCTTGTTAAGACTTTCACATCAGCCAGATCGGATTTTGATAGGACTGATTTTACCGTTAAGAATTTCAAGAGTCTTTTTTCAATGTGGGACACGTGTCAAGCTCTGGTTTGACCTCTCAGTCGTTTTTCTCCCAGATCCTCGTACCTATCAGGCTAGAAAGTTACTTAAGGTATAATACTTATGCTTTATAGCCCTTAACCATGGCTATGATCGGTTTATCTTCCCCTAGGTAACCTCTGGTACTTTCACAATTATTTAAATCGATTTCACTGTTCTATTGTCTTCAAGAGCACAAACACTTCTAGAGAGAGAAAGTTTAGTAATTTTTTAAATTGTACATAAGTAATTTATGTTCACATCCAGAAACACACTAGTAAAAGAGGGTTGGCTAAATTTATCTGAATTGGAGAGAGCGAGAAGAGTTGCAAGAGACGAAAGAATCGTTGATGGTTTTCCTGTCTCTCCCGGTGAAGAACTCAATCAACTAAAATAAAACACAGACCAAGGTTCATCGTCGTCAAAGACATCTAAGGTCAGAAAATTTCCTTTTGTCCCAACTATTTCTCCTCTTCAATCAGGAACCTATGTTTAAGAATCTCATAACCTTCTCTCTAAAGAAAAAACAGTTTCTGGTGTTAGGAAACCCTCACCCTTCATTGCCATGGGTTCGGACGCTGAGAAATCTCATGAGAAGAACACCCTTTGCCGAATAATTCGCAAATCCAAGGCTAAGTCCACTCCTAGCTCTTCGAAACATACTACTTCGGAGACCATAAAGCCTATGGTATAAACCAAGACATTCGAACAACAGTCTCTTGCAGAAACCAAGCCATCCAAAACAGACATCCATTGTAATTGAAGAAAACATGGAGGACAATATAGAAGATACTCCTTTTTAGGCATACGGACAGACTAAGAACACCGCAACAGATCGAAGGGGCAAAACTAAAGTTGGTCTGTCGAATCCAGATTCACTTATAGAGTGTCTGAAGGGAAAGTAGGGCCAAATTTCGAGAAAGTCAACATGAAATACCTGATATCCCTCCAAATGATAGCTTACACTCATACCACTGAATTGGGTCGTATTCGTACAAAGTGGGGGTTTCCTGATTTTGTTAAGGTGAGAATCCCGATCACCGTGAAAACTGCGATGGACTGTAAGTCTAACGAGCTAGTGGTCGACACAAAGGTGCTGAACTAGGGACTCAAGTTTCCTTTGGATCCGGAGATAGTTAGGTACTTTCATGTGATTAAGCTATGTCTGATTCAGATGATCCCAAACGTGTGGTACACTATGATGGCTGGCATAATGGCTTCCAGACTGTCCAAGATCCCACTACCAATGGAGAAATTTGTTGTTGTGGCAAATTTGTGCAAAAACCACCACATTCCCTTTCACCACTACAATATGGGGAATGATTGCAAGGTAGTGAATGACCTACTGGAGTCCAAAAATCCATGGAGGACCCAGTTCATGTTCATCAGCGGAGCCTGGAAGAATGGGAAAAAGATAAAAGTTGACTCTAACCCAAGCCGACTAATTAGCCGCTGGAAGAGCATAAGTAGGTTGTATTTACGTTTCCCTTAGTCTTTTAAATACTATATGGTATTCCGAACTGACTTGTGTCTCTTTTTAGTTTTTCTGAAGATGTTCTTAGATCATGTAGAGGCAAGTCAAAACACTTGCGCTAAGCTAAATGCCTGGGCCTTGGAGAAATGGGGGAATGATTTCCACAACTCCTTCACCTCAGGGAATTTCGTGAGGTCTCATCTGTGGAATACTACAGGGAGAAGAGACCTCACCTGGGAAGAACTGACCACCCCTACTCCTGCAGACGTTATCCTGGGGAGAACTGAGGCTAAGGATGCCAAGCTTTACTTGCCTTCCAGGGTAAATCCACTAGCCATCTGGACAAGATGAAGAACAAAACAAAGAAGAAAACCACAACAGACCCACCTCAGCCAACTACCAAGGGACCGGTTCGGAGAATCAAGGAGGGATCAATGTTGTTCTGCTAGAAGCAGTTGAAATTACCGTCAAGGCGGCTGGTAGATCGGGCAACCCACTAAAGATTACGAAGAATGATAAGAAACACAAGAAAAGTAGTGATGAAAAAGTTGTAAAGAAGAAAAAAATCACTATAGGATCAGAGATAATTCTACGTCCTTCTGAAATTCCTCCTACGACTCCTACTGATCCTACTTTGCAAGAAGAAATTCCACCCAACCTATATTCTGAACAGGCCACTTCTAATGGAGAGGTAAATCTCGATGCATTTCTAGACATATTAACATATATTTCAATAAATTGGACAAGGATGACTTCGCGGGGCCTTATCGTCCTGCCAATCCGTCCAATAGTGCGACCCATAATGGTGAGACTTATGTGATATCAAGCGATCAAGACATCCTGAGTCATGTCCTTCTAGATTACATTCGTCTGGTAGTTGACCTGGAAAGACAAGTGAGGGAAAAAACAAACACTCAATTCCATGACCACTGCAAACCAAAGCTTGACAAATAGCTTGTCTACCGCTCAGCAAAGCATAGAGTCTTTGAAAAAGGAAACAGAGGATTTGGCTGCCAAACTGCTTAAGTCAGAAGAGACTCAAAGAGATCTCTAGATTAATTATTCCGGACTAGAACTTCATCTTCCGATGAGATTAAAGCTTTGAAGGGGAAACTAGAAGCTAGAGACAAAACCATCAAGACTCTATCCGGGGACAAGGCCAGCTTGGAGGATCTTGTTAAGAATAAAACAGAGGAGAATACAACTCTAGTACAAAAACAAGCTTAAAAGATAGCTGTTAGAATAGAGAAGTATGCCTCTGGAGTGGTAGACTCATTTGAGAAAAGAGATGATGGCATCAAATCCGATATCGTCTTACTGTTTTATGAAACCTTTCCTAAGAGGACTCTTGGTCCTTTGTGGAAATTTTTGGAATATGATGACCTCCCTTTTTATACGATAGTTGATGGTGACAAGCACAACTACTCAAGTGGGGAAGATTCTGAGGATAACGAAAAAGTTGGTGAGAGTTTAAGTGCTGAACTCAAAATTCCAAAAAAAGATGGTGGTGAAAAATAAACCGAAGGGAACAAGCCCTAATGTTTTATTGTTATGATGTGTATTTTTTATTAGAAAAATAAAGTCCTTGGATGGCCAAGGCATTTTGTTGCATTGTTTGTTTAATTTATGTTCTTTTTAACTTAAAGTCCTTGAATGGTCAAGGGACCTGTGAGTCATGGATTGGTTTTAGTCCGATCAGACTCTAATATCATATTTCCCTTCGTTTGAATTTTGTTTAACTTTTTACGGCAAATTCTTAAAAAGCCTTCAATATTTCAGAGTTGTTAAGTAAGGTTATTAAATAATTTCAATCACATGTGTTTAAAAAATGTGACCAAATGTTTAATATGCCCGATCAACTCAAAGATATTTGAGAGCCGGGGTGTTTAATAAGTATTTAATATCCAACCACCTCATACTATGGCCAAGTTAAGAAAAAATTTGCACCAGACTTTTGCAGAAGGCATAAGATATTATTGAAAAACTCGGACACCTCGTTAAAACCTCATCGCACTACCAGGATAGGAAATAGTATGCCCCCTAATATTTACATTTAAGTTTAAAAGGTAAATATTTACAATAGAGGTTTATTCTAAGTATAACCTGAGGTGTTCAACGTTCTATGGGTGCTTTAGTACTCTCATTTCCTTGTCTTGGAGCTTGTATGTTCCTGGTTTAACTTTCCCACATACCACACAAGGGTCTTCCCAATTCGGAGCCAGCTTACCGAACGGTTTTTCCTTGGTCTGTAAAAATACTTTTCTTAAGACTTTGTACCCCTACTAAAAATCTATTATTTTAACTTTGGAGGCAAATATCCTCCTCATCAAACCCTAGTAATGCGCCGTTCTCAAATGTGCTTTAACTCTTCTTTCTTTAATCAAATCCAGCTGATTCATGTCTGCTATATCATTGACATGTTCTGAACAGTTTTGGACTCTGTGAGATAGTAAAGTAGCTTCTATGGGAGTGATTACATACATCCCATACACAAGGGCAAAAGAATATTCTTGTGTAGCAGCCAGAGGTGTAGTTTGGTAAGCCCACAGTATTTCTTGTAAATAACTTGGCCACTTTCCTGCAGCTCCCTCCAGATTCTTCTTCAACCCGGACAAGATTGTCGGATTAGCAACTTTGACTTGCCCATTTTCTTAATGGTGGATAGGAGAAGAAAAACAGTGTTGAATTCCTCTGGAGGTGTAGAACATTTCCTTGTCTTTATTATCAAACTGTGGCCCATTATCTATGGTAATCTTTCGGGGAACTCCAAATTTGCAACATATGTTTGATAAAATAAATTTAATAATTGCCTTAGAAGTGGTTCTAGCTAAAGGAGTTTCCTCTACCCACTTAGAGAAATAGTCAGTATCAACTATAATTGTTCTACATCCACCGGATGTCATAGGAAGAGACCTAACCAGATCTAACCCCCATCTGTCGAAGGGTATCGGTTCGGATATGGATTCTATAGGAACTACTGGCACATGAATTTCATTTTCATATCTTTGGCAAGGATCACACTTCTTTACCATATATTTAGCATCTGCCATTATGGTTGGCTAGTAGTATCCTGTTAATAAAACTCTCCTAGTTAAGGCTTTATAGCCACAGTGTGCAGAATCTTCTCCATCATGTAGTTCAGATAACACCACTTGGGATTCTTCAAATCCTAAGCAACGCAAAATAGGTTTGCTGAAAGATTTCTTATAAAGAACTCCCCTTAGTACCAAGAAACCACAAGTTTTATATTTGATTTTCTTAGCCGTGGTTTTATCCGGAGGCAAAATCCCATCGGAAATAAACTGAAGAATATCACACCTCAAGTCTTTGGGTTGAATGGTTGTTATGCTCATACTTTATTAATCCTCTTTACCTTTTTCTTGGCCCGTTTGTATTGATGGGCATTCTTGCATCAGAATCCAAGGGTAAGATTCGGAATAAGCTATGGTTGCCAAAAAGTTAGCCACAATATTCTTCGATCTAGGGATGTGTTCATAGTAGATACTCTTAAAGCTTGCAGCAATTTCTCTCAACATTAGCAAGTATTTAATCAATTATCTTTCTTTGCTTCATATTTCCCTTGAGCATGGTGAATTAGTAATTAGGAATCATTTATTAATCAGACTTTTTTAGCATCGAATATGAGGGCTAACTTAAGACCAGCTATAGCTGTTTCATATTCAGATTCCTTATTAGAAGCCCTGAAACCAAAACATATAGCATGGTACATAGTATCACCATAGGGAAATAGTCAATAGAAACTATGATTGTTCTACATCCACTGGATGCCATGGGAAGAAGCTCAACTAGACCCAACCCCTATCTGTCGAAGAGTATCGGTTCAAATGTGGATTCCATAGGAAATGCTGGCACATGAATTTCATTTCCATATATTTGGCAAGGATCACACTTTTTTACCATCTCTTTAGCATCTGCCATTATGGTTGACCAGTAGTATTCTGCTAATAAAACTCTCCTGGTTAGGGCTTTGTAGCCACAGTGTGTAGAACCTTCTCCATCATGTAGTTCAAATAACTAAACTTCAGATTCTTCAAATCCTAATCAACGCAAGAGAGCTCTGCTGAAAGATTTCTTGTAAAGAACTTCCCTTAATATCAAGAAACCACGAGACTTATACTTAATTTTCTTAGTTATGGCCTTATCCGGAGGCAAAATCCCATCGGAAATAAACTGAAGAATGTCATACCTCCAATCTTTGGGCTGAATGGTTACTATGCTCATACTTTCTTCATCTTCTTTACCTTTTTCTGGGTTCTTGCATCAGAATCCATGGGTAAGATTCAGAATAAGCTATGGTTACCAAAGAGTCTGCCGCAGTATTATCCGATCTATGGATGTGTTCATAGTAGATACTCTTGATGCTTGCATCAACTTCCCTTAATATGAAAAAGTATTTAATCAATTGTTCTTTATTTGCTTCTGAATGCCCTTGATCATGGTGAATTAGTAGTTGATAATCACTCATTAATAAGACTCTATTTGCCCCACATATGAAAGCCAGCTTAAGATCAGCTATTGCTGCTTCATATTCAGATTCGTTGTTAGAAGCCCTGAAACCAAAACATATGGTATGGTACATACTATCACCATAGAGAGAAGTTAAACAAATTCTAGCCCCACAACCCATAGTACTTGATCCATCATCAGTTCGGACTATCCATTATTTCTTAGACTAGTTTTTTTACATCTATCCGGAGGATCTATCAGCATGAAATTCTACCAAGAAATGAGCCACTGGCTGGGCTTTGATCGCTATTCGGGGTGCAAAACCAATATCATAATCACCTAGCTCAACCTACCACTTGGTCATTCTGCTTGACACATCAGCTTTCCGAAGAACACTCTTCAAGGAAAAAGATGTTTGAACGAGAATGGAATGATCTTGGAAGTATGGTCTCATCTTTCTTGCTGCAATTACTAAGGCCAATGCTAGTTTTTCCAACTTCAAATATCTTATTTCAGTATCCAACAGACTTTTGCTAATATAATACACTGGACAAGGGTACTTGTCCATCTCTCTTACTAGCACAACACTTATTGCATACTCTGATACAGCTAGATATACGTTGAGTTTTTCCCCCTGAACAGGTTTAAAAAGAGTCTTGGGTGAAGACAAATACTTCTTGATTTCAAGAAATGCTTGATCAAACTAGGGAGACCAATTAAAGTCTTTGGAATTCCTTAATACCTAGAAAAATAGAGCACATTTGTCTGATGATCTTGAGATAAACTTGTTCAAAGTCGCCAATATTCCGGTCAGCCTTTGAACTTCTTTGGTGCTCTGAGGAGGGTCCATAGCTAATAGGGCATTGAGTTGATCCGGATAATGTTGAATTCCTTTTTCACTTATTATATAACCCAAGAACTTTCCAGATCAGACCCCAAAAACACACTTTTCAAGATTTAGCTTCAAGTTCACAACCTCTAAGTTAGAAAATATTTCTTGAAGGTCAGATATATGTGCATCTTCCTCCAAGATCTTTACCATCATATCATCTATATAAAGTTCCATGTTTCTGCCAATCTGATTAGTGAAGGCTTTATTTCCCAGTATTTTTCAATCCGTTCAGAATCACTTTAGAACAATGAAGCCCCCTGTTTTTAATTAAAATGGTATGATCTTGATCCATCAGATTTACCTGTATATGGTTGTACCCCGGAAATGCATCCATGAAAGATAAAAGTTTATTCCCAGAAGTGGAATCCACCAACTGATCTATCTGACGAACATGATAAAGATCCTTGGGGCATGCCCTATTAAGATTAGTATAGTCAATGCACATGTGTCATTTATCATTCTTTTTATTGACCAGGATAGGGTTGCCAATCCACAAAGGGTATTGAGCCTCTTTTATGTGGCCCATCTTGGTCATACGATCAACTTCTTGAACAATTGCCTTTTCTTTACAAAATGACCTCATTATTTGTACAACCGGCTCAACATCAATTCCTACAAATAACTTGTCACAAATGATATCAGCTGGCACTCCAGTAACATCGTCATTGCACCAAGAAAATACATATTGATTATTCATTAGAAAAGGCAACAGTTTGTGTTTCAAACTTGGTACCAATTTTAGTATTCTTGCCCTCAGCTAGGGAATGGTTTTCAACCTCTTTTACGGGTATCATGACACTGGGATCCTCCCTACAATTATCAATTTCATTCTCATCGGTGGAAGGCTCCAGTAGCTACTAATCTTTGTTAATCTTGACTGCCTCTACAGACTTAGAGGCAAGGGTTGTTGCATAACATTTCCTGGCTACCTTCTGGCTGCTTCGGACAACACCTACTTGTCCCTGGGCAGCATATTTCAAGGATTGGTGGACCATGGAGGCCACAACATGCGTTTTAAAGAGCCAAGACCTCCCAAATATTGCATTGTAAGATGTTGGGCAATTTACCACAACAAACAGTACTCTTACCATTTTCTTAAAGGGTCCTTTGCCCAGCAACACCTCTTCTTCAAATTCCCCAATCATATATACAGGACTACATGTGAAGCCCGCGATGGTTCTGTTCGAACGTTATATAACCGAAGGCTTTCTCATCTGTTTGTAGGAGCTTAAAAACAGGATATTTTTCGAACTACCTGTGTCAAGCAGAATCTAGCGTATATCATTTCCCCCTATTGATTCCCATATTACCACAGTCTCTTCATGAGGCCCTGCAATATCTCTTAGGTCATCCTGATCGAACATTATAAAAGGAGATGAGTTTTTATACAAGTATGTGGATATTTTTACATTCAACTAGGTGGCCAAACTATGGACATGCCTCTTCCTTGATGAACTAGAAGGTGCAGTCACAGTGTCCCCCTCTAGATGGTTAGAGATTCAAAGAATTTAATCAAACTGGAGACAGTTTTAGTCTTGTCTGTTATTACCCCTACCCGATTCTGACTTGGATCTGGATCAAGGTACTCAGAGTCTATATCAAACCTTTCAGTTATCACCATGGCATCTTCCTGTGTAGACGCTCCAGGATTGGTTGAAGGAGTAGTTCGGAGACTATTGGCATTGGATTGTGCATTATCCGGTCTACTTCCCTCTTGTTTTTTGACATAGGCCCCCAACTTACCCCTTTCAATAAGGTTCTGGACCTCCTGCTTCAAGGCTATACAATCATGGGTATTATGCCCTATGTCATTATGGTATTTACATAAACGGGTACTCCGGTTTTCTTTGGGAAACTGCAATACTACTGGCTTTCTAAAGTGAACTTCATTCTTAGTTTTATCATAGATTGTAGCCACACTTTCCCCCAATTAAGCAAACCACTCAGTTTGAACCCATGGTCCTCTCTTGTTCCTGACCTATTGGTTTTGATTTTGGCTAGACTGATTCTGCTTTGATCGATTAGATCCTTGTTTGGTCTCCTTTGACCTTTACCCTGACTGATTAGCAGCCTGAGGTGTTGATGTTGTAGTAATGGACCTTATCTGGCGAGGAAAACTGGTCTTTTTAGTTTCCTCCACATTGATTTATTTTCCCACATAATTCAACAATCCATCAAAAGTTATGGCTTTCTTCCGGGTGACTGAATCAGCCAAGTTTCCCGGATTTAACCCTTGTCTAAGGGAAGCAAATGCAACTTGTTCGAAGCAATCTTCTAGCCCATTCTTTATGTTCACAAATCTGTTGATGTACTCCTTCAGAGACTCGTTTGGCTCCTGAGCACAATTGATAAAAGTTTCCATATTACCCTTAAGCTATTTTCTTCCAAACAACTACCTCCGAAACGCAACCCAAAATATATCAAAAAATTTAATAGATCCCTGAGGGAGACTATTATACTACTTGAGGGAACTTCCTGTGAAAGTTTGGGAGAAGGCCCTGCAGAACAGTCTATCATCATCATCGACGCACCGGATTTCTCTTTAACCTATTTTTCAGCTTGTTTCATCGCTATCAACGCATCTATCTCAACTCTCAATTGATCGCGCTCCTCGATAGTATATTTAATGTTTTCCTTTTCAACTTTCACCTCAAAAGGTGGAACATTTTGCGCGTTCGGATCCATCTGAACCACTGTGGTTGCCAATTTAGTGTAGATTGAATCTTATTGAGGGTAATTTTGTAAAGTGTTTTGGGAATTTAATGTTTAAGGTGGAGTATAGTGAGATAATTGAGGTGTGTGCCTGTATTAAATTCTGATCACCCTCATTAATGAAAGTAGTTGGGATATTTATACTTAATTAATGACTCGTGGGTCTTTCAGATCGGATTGTGGAGTCGGGTCAAGTTTAAGAACCCATTAGCCCAATGTGTGAAATGACCAGCACCTAGCTTAGTCGCTTTCCACTACGTTTGTCATGTTCAGTTTATCATGGTAGTGGTTTAGTCCGAATTTCCCTTTGGATAAAAGCAAGGTGCAGTGTCCAAAATATTCGACCCTATCAAAATCTGTATTTATTTATTCGATCATATACATCTGAGTCACCATATAATTGCACATTATATTTTGGATCACCTTCATCTTCCTCTAAATTAGCTATATTACCTTCATCAATGTAATTATTATTTTTGTTACTTCTTCCTCTTGTTTTAGTTATACTTTTTCTTATAAACTATCTTATTTTTCCAATCCATCACTTCTAAATGATTTTTTTATGCATCTATCAGAGACAATCCTTTTTTTTAAACCTACAAAAATGTGGGTTGGTATTAATAATAAATTGTGGGTTCTTATTAGACGTAATTGTGAATAATTAACAATACAAATACGTACGCTCTAAATCAAAAAAAAATTGAACGCTTAATAAACACGAATCATGAATGATTAACAACGCAAATGTGCAAAATAGAAATCACAAATAGTGAATGTTTAATAGAATGATCAAGAATGTAAACACGGATCTCAAATCCTTATTGGGCATGGATCACCAATGATAAAAAATAAAATTTGCAATCATAATAAACATGAATCACGAATTCTTATTAGGTGTGAATCATAAATTAGACTTGAATATAAAATTCTAAGTAAATACATTATAATCATTGATTTTTTGAAGTGTTTCTGTCAAATCACCTTCTCTTTCTATTTATATTCCCACCCATTTGAAAAATCTTGGGATTGAGGCTTCATTGGCGGCTCTTTCCCCAAGTGTTGTGTGTTCCGGAAGGAATGATTTCATATATATATATATAAGATTATGTCTGTATATCGTTATTCTTCTATTTAAGAAAAATTATAAATAAACTAACCAATAATATAGCAACACATCCTACAATTCTGTCAGGTTTAGTGTGAAATTGGTTTGTATTGAATTCATAAGTTTCTCCCTTATTGTTGTTGCTCAATTATAGTCGTTCATTATTTTCATATCTTTGACATAAGTAACCATTGTTTCACCTAAGATGTCACCAAACATTGAGAAGAATAATGTTGAGTAAACTAACAATATCAGGAGTATACCCACATTTTTTGTCATGCAACTATATAATCAACTAGTTTTTTCCTGCCAAAAATACAAGTTCTAAACATTAACATGACCACCAATCACGAATAATAATATTAATATAAAGTATGAATTGTGAACCACAACTAAAATATAAATCACGAATCGTGAAACAAGACTAAAATAGAAATCGTGAATTGAAAACTACAGTTAAATACAAACGTGAATGGTCGTAAATGTGAATCGCGAACAATTATCAAATAAATATAGTCAACTGGTAGGTGAATAGCGAACTACACTTCAAATTGAAGCGTGAATTATAAGAACAACCCAACTTTCAACCAATACATCGAATCCTTAATCTTTCATGTTAAAAAAACATGTTAGTTAGTCAATTTCATATTTAGAAGCTTCTTACGAATACGTTGTTCTAAAAATCATAAAAGCTATTTTTTTCGTCGTAAAACCCCAAAACTAGAAAACTCATGTCCTAAAACTAACCAATCATACTTGAATCGATACCAATGAATGTTTTTAATTATTTACAACTAGAAATAAACTTACTAAATGTAAAATGAATGGAATAGACAGTATAATCGATATCACAAATTTTCAAGTTTAGTTTTCTCTGGAATTCTGAAACATTGATCTGTCGACAATGATGAAAAATTTAGGACTAAAGATAAACTTTTGATACTTAAAGGATATCGAAAAATTCAATCGTCGTCGGATTCACAATGAGATTTATAATAGTTTTTAATCACTCAAGTAGTATTTATTAAATATAAAATTATTCTTTATTTTATAAAAAAACACATTATTCTACCTATTTAATAACATAACATTTAAGGATTATATATTAAAATGATTACAGTTATACTATAATTAACAAATGAAGAGCATAATACATGGAAAATGACAATATCAATAAGTATAACTTTTAGAAAATGACACTAATTAATTGAAGTTTATTTGGGTCTCATATAAATGTATAATAAAAAATAATATGTGGTTATAAATATAAAATAAAGAAGGTTTTGTAGATTCAAATAAAATTACCATGTAGATGATAAATATATTTTGTGATTTACAAGGGTAATGAATTTTTTATCGTCCCTAGATCGTATGATTACTGCATGCATAAAAATATAGACGATGAGACTTATGTTAGAAACAGTGTTTGAAGATTTTCCGGATAATTCTCTAAAGTCTTGTGATACAATTTCTAATTGAAATATTTTTAGGATTCTCCAAAAAATCTCAACTAGATAAAATCAGAGATGTTTATCTTTAACAAAGAGAATGATTATATTGATGTCTTTTGTTTTTCAACAGAACTCATACATTAAGCGATTCGATCAACAAGATAGGTTTGGCGGTTAGGGTAGTTAGGGGTAGATAAGATCAACGAGATTTTCATTAAAAATGGTTCAAATTTCAAATTTGAATAAAACGTTAAAATTTTGAATTTTAAAATTCTGTTCACTTGCAACAATAGCCGATTTAACCAGAATAAAATATTTCCAAACTGACCTGTCAGCTCGACCCCAGCCAGGAGCTACGCCCTTTGAACCCTATTAATAATGATATAATCTAACAAACATGCACTCCGCACTCTACTACTTGTTCGATAATATATCATGATTAAATTGGTCGACCAGTCGATCCAATTATACCAAAATATCTAACAATCTTCCCCCATTTTAGTGTAATTCATGATCAACTAAACACAATCACAACAATTAACAAATTTATGCATAAATGAAATATCGTAACGATTGAATTTCACATTAGTATATTACACATTCCAAATGTCTGAATATCAAGGTATCACTAAGGATTGAACCTTTACTATTCATAATGAATACACGAAGATAATATACACATAAATTTACATTCCCACTTATTCTTACTTAACACTATTTTTACTACATTTGTGTCATTATCCTTCTTAAGCATATCAAAGCCAAGTCCTAGCTTCGTGAAGCGGCTAAACTTCATGCTCAAATAGGTAGGTATTCCTCTTGCACCTGCATGTGTAATTTTTCAAAAGAACTATTAAGAAGATAATATTCAACCTTCACAACTTGTAGGTCTGAACACGTACCTTGGGATGATATACAAATGTGTTTCAATCTCTTGATGTTAAGCTTTCCACATTGAATTCAACACCTAATGTTATATTAGATGGAAATTGGGTATCTCAACATGAGAGATTTCATATGGACTTAATCCCATCCCAATAGCCAATTTGTGTACAAGATCTCTACTTAACCCTTTGGTGAAATGATCGGCTAAGTTATATTGAGTTCTCACAAACTCTACTGAAATAACATCATACGTGATACGCTCACGAATCATAATGTATCTAACACCTAAGTGTCTAGAGCTGCATTTGTAAACTTGTCTATATACATTGGCCAAGGCAGCTTCAATATCGCATCTCATAGATATAAGTGATATCGATTTTGGCCACAACGGAATTTCGTACATTAAATTATTTAGCCACTCAGCTTCTTTACTAGCTGCTGCTAATGCCACAAACTCTGATTCCATTGTTGAATCAGTAATACAAGTTTTTTTTCTTAGACGCCCAAGAAATACCAATCCACTTGTGGAAGAATGATCTTCCATATTAGAAATGTAACTCGCGTCTTAATATCCTTCCAGTACTGAAGGAAATCCATTATAAGTTAAACCATAATTCATGGTTCCTTTCAAATACTTGAATACTCGATTTAAAGCTTGCCAATGATGTGAACTAGGATTGCTAGTATATCTACTAAGTTTTCCAACAGCAAAAACAATATCCAGCCTAGTGCTAGACATGGAATACATAAGACACCCGATGGCTCTTGAGTATTCAAGTTGAGATACAACAACACCTTTATTAGGTAGAATCTTAAGACTAGGATCTATAGGTGAGCTTACCGGAGAACAATCTTTAAAAATAAATTTATCCAATATCTTCTCAATATAGTGAGATTGAGAAATCGATATACTATTGCTATTTCGCTTGATTCGTATATCAAGAATCATTTCAGGTTCCCCAAAATCCTTCATCTCAAAATTAGATGATAAGAATTTCTCTGTTTCATCAACCTGATTATAGACAAATCATAGCTCATTTACCAGAATTATAAAATTTGTTATATACACATTTGTCTGCTTGATTAAGAATAAATCCATTAGACAATATCACATTATCAAAAAAATTATGACAACCTTTTGGTGCTTATTTCAAATCATACAAATATTTTTTCAACTTGGATACCTTCTTTTCACAACCAGGAATGACAAACCCTTTCAGTTGTTTCATATAAATCTCCTCATCTAAATCACTATTCAAGAATGCAGTTTTAACATCCATTTGATGAATTATAAGATTGTATACAGATGCAAATGCAATCAACAATCTAATAGTGGAAATCCTAGCAACTGGAGCATAAGTATCAAAGAAGTCAATTCTTTCTCTTTGTCTAAATCCCTGGATAAGCAATCTAGCTTTATACTTTTCAATAGTACCATCTACTTTCATTTTTCGTTTAAATATCTATCTATTTCCCAATGATTTACAACCATGAGGTAAATCATCTAACTCTCATGTATTATTATGCATGATAGACTCTATCTCATCTTGGATAGCTTCTTTCCAAAATGTAGCATCCATTGATGTCATAGCATCACTAAAAATCCTCGGATCATCTTCAATAACAAAACAATATTGATATTGGTAGTCAATCTTATCTATTGACCCTTCAACTAAATAAATTTGAAAATCAGATCTGAATGACTTAGCTTTTCTAGCTCTAGTACTTCTCCTTGGTTCAGAGGGTTCAGGTACAGAAATAGTACCACTTGATATATTTCAGTTTGAATTGAGTTCATATTCAAAGAGTTATGAATATTATCTCTATGTCTAGGTATAAAAGTAAATCTTTCTTCACCAAATATTGCATCTCTTGACTCGATAACAGTGTTCACCGACACATAGTCATTAGATTCTAGCACATAGAACCTATATGCAATGGAACGCTCAGCATATCCAATGAAGATACAATCTATAACTCTTTCACCTAGATTTTTCCTTTTAGGTTCAGTGAGTCTTACAACTGCTCTATGACCCCAAACTCTCAAATAATTCAGTGTTTGAGGCTTCTTAAACCAAAGCTCATATGGGGTCATCTTATTCATTTTAGTAGGAATACGATTTAATAAATAGCAGGCTGTTAACATAGCCTCACCCCAAAATCCTTCACTCAAACCCGAATAGGACAACGTGGAATTAACCATCTCTTTTAAAGTTCTATTCTTCCTTTTAGCTATACCATTTTGTTGTGGTGTATAAGGAGTTGTGGTTTGATGAATTATACCAGTAGACTGAAAATATATAGGATCATAATATTCACCTCCTCTATCCGCACGTAGATATTTAATCAAATCATTCTTATGTATCTCTACTTCTTCCTTATATATTTTACACTTATCAAGACCTTCATTTTTAGCATGCAACAAATAAATGTAGCAATATCTAGATGCATCATCAATAAAAGTAATAAAATAGTTTTTATTTCCTAACGAATGTGTAGTATGGAAATCACATAGATCACTATGTATTAGTTCTAATATTTTGGAAACTCGGTTAACATTATTAAAAGGTTTTCTAGTTATCTTAGTTAACATACAAGTTTTACATTTTTCATTGTTTACACCACCATGAGGAATAAGGCTCATTTTCGACGTGTCTTTTATTCTTACATAATGAACATGTCATAATCTAGCATGCCATAATTCGGTTTTATTCAAATTTCTACATATACTAGTAGAAGCCATACAAACGGAATCATTTTGGAGCGACATATCAATATTTCACATAAATATACCATTACACAAATATCTGAATCCCATAAATACACCATGTTTTGATAATACATATTTGCCACTTTCATACACTTGTTTGAAACCACAATTGTTTAAAACAACACCAGACAAAAGATTTTTTTCGAATCCCAGGAACATACAATACATTGTTTGATAATATGTATTTTCCATAAGTAAATAATAATTTAACATTTTCTAGTCCTTTAATTGGTTCGGTAGCAACATTTTCCATCTTAAGTAAGATCCATCTTCAATCGGTTGAAAATTACTGAACCAACGAAGATCTTTACATACATGACTTGTTGCTCCTAAATCAACCCACCAAGTAGCATCATCATCTTGCACATAAAATGCTTCAGATATATAATTCTTACCATAATTAAAATTTTGAAATAAAATCTGACCTTGTTATTTTTCAGGATCTTTAGATCCACTTGAACCAGCATTGTTACCATTTGGACCGCATTGTTCTCGCTAGGACTAAGCGTAACTTGCAGTATGCTATGAAATATATTATAACCAAAAACTTTTACGAACATCGGCCGTCTTAGCTCAGCTGGTAGAGCGCGTGACTTTTAATCCCGTGGTCGTGGGTTCGATTCCCACAGACGGCGAATTATATTTTTTCTTTGATATTATATCCCTTATATCCCTGCTATATAGTATACCACAACAGCTATAACATCTAGCCGTCTTAGCTCAGCTGGTAGAGCGCGTGACTTTTAATCCCGTGGTCGTGGGTTCGATTCCCACAGACGGCGGTTGTTTTTTCTACAATGTTTTTTTACTCTCTAATTTCTCCTGTCAAATTATACTAATTTTGTTTCTTCTACAATTTTTACTCTCTAATTTCTCCTGTCAAATTATACTAATTTGTATTTAGAATTATTAGATTATCACACTATTTATTAAGCATAACACCTGTACAATACCAGCTTTGTTTGCATATGTTTATCACACAATCTGCAATTACTATTCACTGCAATATTTGACCAACTACAGAGATAACTATGGACCGTATATTAGATCTCATTTGTCATCACACTTCCTTTCTATTGTTTACAAATAATAAAAGGAAAATCTGTAAACAATCAGGCCGCGCCAGAAAGAAAAAATATCTAATAATCTTTATGTATCACGAAACACATGTGTTGAACAATTCATGAAGTTGAGATGTTTAATGACAAGAGTGAGAATGATCTTAATATACATGCCAGCTGATACAGTTAAACCAAATGAGACAGAGGCATTGTATAACTCTGATAGACTATCTCCAGGTAGAACCACCAAGCCTAAAGACCTCATCTGTGCTACTGTCTTTCCCCGAATTCCTTTGGACTTCACCGTTGCCTTTTTCATCGGTTATATCACCATACATGTCTTTGAGCTTAGCCAGATTGCTACTTGCGGATGTCCTGTCTTTCTTTACATCTCTCTGTGGACTCGAATGGCTGTTATAATGTGAACTGCCAGCCACTACGCTTCGGCTACGGCTTCTGCTTCTACTCCTACTCCTACTCCTGTTCCGGTCTACACTTCTTCGGCTGTCACTGTCTCTATAACGTCTATCATCGTCATAATCTCTCCTACTTGACCTTCGATCATAATCATACCTCCGCTCTCGACCTCTCTCTCGATCACGGTCCTCATCCCTATCTCTGTAGCGGCCTCGATTGTGGTCTCTCTCTCTACCCAGGCGGTCTTTGTCACTGTCCCTGTCCCTGTCCCTATCTTTTTCCAGATCCCGATCCCTGTTCCGATCCCGCCCTCGTTCCCGGTCCCGGTCCCGGTCCCTATCTGAATCCCTCTCACGACTTTGGCTGCGCCAACTGCTTGGGGACTTACGAACATCTCCATTGCTGGCTTTATCATAAGAGGATGGTGGAAGAGCACGCCTGACAGGCGATGAGTCCCTGGTTGATGCACGGTGAGGAGCGCGTTGTCCGAATGACACTGAAAGTGCGGCTTTAACAGAAGGTGGCCGGCGAGCAGTGTCATCGGATCCATGACGAACAGAATCCCCAGTGGCGCCAGAAGTTTTTGTAGGCAACTTCATCTTTTCGAGATTAGCTACCATCTGCCTCATGACAGGAACAGGGATGCGTGGAAATAGAGTATCAAAGTAGTACTGCAATAAATCAAACACATCAAATTAACTACTGAAGACGGCCAAATATTAGTTCTGAACTGAATGTAATAGCGGGAATCAACGAACTAACATGAGTTTACAAGTAGGTTTTAACCAGAATAACAAGTTAGCTGGAAAAAATGGTTTAATGCTCCAAAAGTGTCAAAGACAAGATAGAAATGTAATAATTTCAGTCAACATGTACTAAAGCTCTTCCTCTAGAAGTGGATGTCCCCTTTAAGGATACTAAAGTCGACGCAGATGTTTTTAATTTGTATGTTGCTCTTTAGAGAGTCCACAAGACAACCAACAATGCTACTTGTTTTTTACAGCAAAACCACCTGATATCTAATGCAGACAAAC
Organism: Limnanthes douglasii subsp. nivea; assembly: GCA_036936605.1. Classification (NCBI taxonomy): domain Eukaryota; kingdom Viridiplantae; phylum Streptophyta; class Magnoliopsida; order Brassicales; family Limnanthaceae; genus Limnanthes; species Limnanthes douglasii. The sequence continues at coordinate 273,630,517 of JAUPFV010000004.1, forward strand.
TTTTAAACATGTCATGTTTATTGTCCAAATGCACATATATCACTCGTCAGCCATATCCCAACAAAAAAAAAACATCTTGGGATACATTGCTGTTCTAAGAGCTTGAAATGACAACACCTCAAAATTTTGAAAAGCAAATTGTCTCATGCCAATTACTTTCATCAACATTTTTTCTTTATTACATGTTTTCAGTTGGACAAAAAAAAGGTTAGTAAAGTTGGACCAAATTATATGAAGATCAATTTAGAGCAAGCATGTAGTAATCTCCGAGAGTTCACTAATCATGACAGGAATTAATAAATGATAGATATAGTTAGTATCATACATATCAATCATAACAAAAATTGGTAAAACATGACAAAACACCGGAGGCAAGCACGTCCATCTTCACTACATGTACTTTCAGCACACAAGTTTAATTCAAGTAGTGACGGTGAAGTGCATTCAAACTCACCTGACCAAGAAGCAAATCACGTACATAGACACCCATAGTGGTCATCCTTTCATTGAATCCCGGTGAGAATTCCTGTAAAACAAAGCCAGAAATTTGAATTCGGCTAAACTAATTATACAATAGAAATAATAAACAAAAATGTTATCAAGTTATTTCTCTGTGGAACCTTAGCAGTTATTTAATGAGCTTGGAGTGAGCAGCTGTGGACTACGCAAAAACAAATGCTATTAATAGCAACAAAAAAATAGTAAATCCATATCAGTACTTTTAAAGATGTGATGGCATAAAATAAAATGTCATTGAAAATTTCTATTTAAATTACAAGACAAGACAACTATACCCCATTTTTCATAGAACTGTCTAGAAAATTATATATTTCTACGATACTAAGGACAACAGTATCTACATATATGCAGACCAGAACGTAAGAGTATAATTCTAGAAACGAGAAGGTGAAGGGAGTGTTTGGTCCAAGGTTTTTTGTAGTAGATAAACAGACAGGTGGCGAAATTATGAGAGGCAAACACTTAACTAACTGTTCAACTACGTAGTCAATGGGCTTCATTAACCATTGAAATCTACTTCAACAGATATTCTCTTAAGACAGGGATAAGACACAACTTTAAGAATACAAGAAGGAATAAACATGGCATACCCACAACTGGCATACCAGACAACATCACTTAACAAATGGCCAACATGAAATTAAATAGTGAAAAGAAAATACTTCGGGTTTTGAGAAGAGATGTGCTAACTGACCAACATGAAAACAAAAAGTGAAAAGTAAGTACTTCGGGTTTTGAGAAGAGATGTGTTAACTGACCAACATGAAAACAAAGAGTGAAAAGTAAGTACTTGGGTTTTCATAAGAGATATTAGCTAACCATCATCACAGCTTGATATAATATTTAGCCTTGTTAAGTACCATGCCTAACTGACAGTTTCAACCAAACTAAGACAAAAGTTATCCTTTGTTATTCATCTACATACTTTTCTCAGGATGCATTGATTCATATAATTTTTCTTTACCTATGTCGTCAATAGATCTACTTGCTACCATCATATTTTCTATAAATGTCTCAATCGATCTCTGTTTACCCGTCTAGCAATATGTTCATGAGTCATGACTGAAGTTTCAAAAGAATGACCGCAATACAACCAAATCATGCATCAACATGGATACTCATAGAGAACCAAGAAAAAAATGTGAATTTCTCTTCAGAGCAAAGATAATGGTGAATAGTTCTGTAAAAAGGTAGTATGCTTTTGCTGCATATCATTATCAAGTTACACACACCTCTTCGTCGGTGATGTATGGTTCAAACCAAGTCCACAAAGTCTTTGCATCCGCAGCATATCTCAAGTAGAGAAATCCAATCTGCAATCAGATTCTGAAATATTAAAAACAAAGCATAATGCTAAGATATGAAACAACATACACAACTATTACAATCACTAAATATGTAGTCCAAGGAAGACATAATGTGTCCAAAAAGTGAATGAAGCCCGAATTATAAAAACAAATTGAGTTCTTATTATTGTGTCTTTATTATTTAAAGGGTGTGGGCTGTAACTGACAGAGAAACATGCTGGATGAAGTAGCTTGATGGTCTGTGTAAACAACGTTGATCTAAAGGGAAACAAATATAAAAAGATCATCCCTGCATATCCAAGCAGGGAAACAGCATACACAGCAATAACACAATAAATATATAGTCCAATATGGAGACATAATGCGTCCAAGCAAGGACTGAAGGTGGGATTATGAATGACAAATGGAGTTCTTATTCATATGTCTTTATTATTCAAAAGCTGTGGGCTATGACTGACAAAGAAACATACTGGTTGAAGTAGCCTGATGTTCTGTGTAAGCAGCGCTGATCTACCACCAAGGAAAAGAAAAGGTAAAAACTGTGCATATAGGGTGTTCCCTGCATGTTATACAAGAAGTAATCCCTATTCTATGTTCTGAAATCTTAGTCACATCGATCTTAGAAATATAAAGAACGGCTGCATTTAGTAAAAAATAGTAATATCTGATCTACCTTAACTATTGCACAACTTTACGTGGCTATAAAAGTTAAGGAGCACTTACAGCTCTGATGTAAGGAGAATCAGCGTGCTTTAATAGACCATGCATCTGCTTTACTGTGACTTTCATAGTAAAAAACTTGTAGAGTAGACAGAATGCAGTAGAAGGACCACGGCAATTTCCCGTCATCCATGGCTCGACATGGTCAACTTGATTGTAAATTTCATCAACAACCTCATGATAAGTTTTCAATCTGTAGAGCTCCTTGAAATAATCAGAAGACAAAATGTTCATGCACAGAACCTTCTCCAATAAGGTGTCAATTGGTTTCCCAGATGTCTGGACTTCCATATCAAGGTGTCAAAGCACAGGCTCCCAAAAGCTACACCGAACTATAATAGTTTCAAAATCCAACTCCTGCAACAAATAAGCCAATTTATTACAACAAGGGTATCGCAATTGCAGAAAATTAAGTCAACTGAAAGCAAACCTTACATGTCTGCATTCAATAAACATACAAAACAAAACGTAAGAACATAGTTCGAAGCCAGAAATCAAAGCTTTTGCTTTGTCTACTTTAAGTGGGCTATATTCTGCAAATTGGGTTCGATTAAAAACGTCATTTCAAGCAACACCTGAACCGCAAATAGCTCAAATTCAATGCAGCAAGACGAGGCAATCAAGTATTTTCAAGAACCAAACTCGTGGAAAACGAAACCATTGCAGCTGGTTCTATAATTACAAATAAATCATCGCCAGCCACAAAATAGTTAGCTAAAAAGCATCAAATCAATATCATAAAGCTACAAATCTTGCTAAAAGATTCGAAACAAAAGCGAGAAATTGAAGCTATGACCAGAAGAAAAAATGAGAGGAGAATTAGCAGGGAAATCATTTAAATTACAAATCAAAAGTGGGGGTAAGATACCAATCGAAAACTCACCGGAAATACAATGCCTTCTACGATTTGAGGAAGAGGAATGAGGGGAAATCGAGCTTGAAACAAACCCTAATTTCTAAGGTTTTCGGAATAGAACAACCGGACGAGAATTAGCTGATGGTCTAAAATAGTCCCGGCTTCAAATTATAGGATCGTGGGCATTTGTTGACCGACCCACCATTTACTTCCTCTTTTAATTAGTTTATCATAATAGTCACTTAAGAGTTATTTTTATTATATTTTCACCTCAAAAGTTTTGATCTTTTTAATATATCAAATATCAAATTTGAGTTTGTCCCTTAAATATGACTTGAAAAAATAATATTACAAATCCAAAATTCAAAATATATCATGCGCCAAATTTTCAAAAAATTTCCTTCCAAGGGATTCACTATTTGAAATAGGGAGATCGTCTTCGTGAACTGAGGAATCAAATCCATGAGAGCAAGAAAAGGCCGAGAGCATTCCACCCTTAATGAATCATCACCATCATCTTATTCAAATAATTCATTTTGAAATCGGTAACAAAAGCTTAATCCAAATCTTTCAAATCTTCAAAGGAGTTTTCCATCATATTCATATCTGCAACACCTTAAGGCTTTAAATCCCCACCCTTAATCAGCTCCTTTATTCCTTGAAAATTATGATAAAGAAGGAAACAAGAAAATAACACCAACAGAGCATAGAAAATAAGAGAAAAATTAGGTAGGATTTAGATTGATGTAACCGAGTCTCAGGTTTCCCAGAAGAACAATGGCCAAGAGATGGTTCGGGCATTGAAATGGCCAAAGTTTTGCTTCTCTTTGCATCTCAGAGTCCATTTAGCAAGCCAGTCGGCGGCTTGATTCCGGACTCTTGAAATGTGTCTGATGGTTATTTTCGGATTGATAAGCTTTCTACAAATCTTAAGAAGAGTGTGGAGGTACCAAACTGATTTTCCTTCAACAAGTAACTTGATTATCAATAAAAAAAACTGATTTTTATATCAATTTCAGTCCAATTATTCTTCTTACAAATAATCAGACCCTCGAGTAAAGCTTTGGCTTCAGCTAATAAAGGAGAAAGTTTCCCAAAAGTGTTACCAGCTCCTTGAATGATTTCTCCTCCGCTATTTCTAATTAAAATCCCTCTAATAGACTCGTCGTTATGGAGACAAGCTGCATTAATACTCATCTTCATTCTGCCCTTTTGAGAAGCTGTCCATTTAAGGTAAATAAGCTTTTTGATTCTGCTTTCAATTGAGTGACAACCTAACGAGATAACTGCAGCAAATGCCTTAGACCAATGCTTACTAGTCAGCTTGTTAGATATGTCAAGGCCAGATATAATTCTTTTAACAACATTTATGGAATTATTGACAGAGTCGTAATCTCCCTTAAACTTAGATTTGTTTTTGTTCTTCCAAATTAGCCAACATATAATTTGAGGGATTATATAAGTCATGTAGACTTTATTTTTTTAAAAGCAAAAGTAGGTTCCAATTACATGCGTTAATACCATGTATCTTTCAATATTTATGTTGAATAAGTCACCAAAGTAATTCCATATTTTCCAAGCGTAATTGTAGCGCACAAATAGATGATTTGTGTCTTCGCAGTTATTGCAAAGCTGGCATTTTGATGCCATATTTAAATGCCTTTTTTCAAGATAGAGTCTATTGATATGTAGCTTTTAATAAGTTTCCAACAAAGAAAGGAAAATTTCATGGGAGTGACTGCGTTCCAGATTTTCTTGAACAAACTGGACTGGATGTGATGTTGTCTTATATTGTTCCAAGTTAGTTTAGTATTAAAGTTGTGATCAGTTGAGTGTTTCCATATCATCATGTCTTCCTTATCACGGTTCATCTTGTATTGGTTGATTTAGCAGATTTTGTCCAAGGAAATAAAGCTTTTCATAGAGGTATTATCCAATTAGTTATTTTCCATAATGTTTTGACTTTAGCATCGAGAAACCAGTTGTTGTCATTATTGGTGTGATTAGAAATTTGAGGAAAATTGTGCCAACCATCAAGCCAAAAGTCTATATCTCATATTCCTAGAATCCAACTTATACTGCCTTCAGCTAGATCATTTACACATGCAAACATTTTCCAAACTAGAGAACTAGATTTGTTAAAATTAAGGATAAATCTTACTACTATATATATTATGCATTATGTTGGACCACAAGCTATCGTTTATTCTGAAAAGAAACCAAAGTTTTTTAGAGAAGGTGAACTGAATATCATTAAGCTTTCTGATATTTTGTCAACCATCCTCAAAAGGCTTACAAAGAGAAATCCATGAAGTCCAATGTATACTTTTTCAGTATAGTTGGATCTCCATAAAAATTTATTGAAAACATTTTCCAATTTTTTGATTATGCATTTAGGCAGAAGCCTGTTCTCATCTAGTAATAAGGAATAGACATCAATATAAAAGAAACAAAAGACAGTTTTCCATCGTAAGATAAATAATTGTTATCCCACTCAGTGATTTTAGCATTGACTTTATCCATGATAAAATTGAAGTTTTTTTATTTGTTGTTGCATCAGACTGTAGAGGGTTATCCCCAGATAACTTGTTGGAAGAGTTTCACCTGTGAATCCTATATGACATTTTAATTTGGTAATTCTGCTTTGTTGAAGTCTTATAGAGGTAATTAACTTTGTCATCTCTTTGTTTATTTCTTGACCAGAAACCTTTTGATAATTGTCTAGGAAGCTGCTTAATTTTTGTATTGAAGAGTCCAAACTGTTAGTGGAGATGAGGATATCATCAGCGAAGGCTAGACTGGGGACAAGGTAATCAGTTCTTGATGCAAATTTTATTTTTTATTTGAATTGAATAAGATGAATAGCCCCCTTGGTTAGAACTTCTTCCCTAAGAGTGAAAAGGTTATGAGATAAAAAATCTCACTTGAGGTTGAAGTAAGCAATGACATCCCCCTTGATTAACATTGAAATATTAACATCTTTAATCAGCTTCTGAATTAAACATATGAATTCGTTTGAGAAGCCAAATGAGGAGAGAACTTTTGATATAAAAACATGGGACATTCTGTCAAACACTTTAGAGATATCTCACTGTATCATAATGTTCCCAGATTTTGGTTTTCTGTTAAGGTAGTATATTAATTCTTTGGCTATAAGAATGTTATCATGTATAGACCTCATTTTTACAAAGGCTCCCTTAGTGTTGAAGATAATGTTAGGAAGAACTTTAGATAATCTGGAGTTTATAAGATTTGAGAAGACTCTGTTAATCATAGAATAGAGTCCAATGGATCTATAATTATTCCACTATGTAGGATTACACGACTTAGGTATTAAGCAAAGTTCAGTTGCAAAGGTACCTTTTGGGATTTTGTTACCTTTTAAATAAGAATTAAGAGCATTGCAGAGATCAACCTTAATGATGTTCCAACACACTTTGTAGAAGAAAATATTATACCTGTCAATCCCAGCAGCACTATCTGGGATCATGTTATTGATAACATTCCAAACTTCCTCCTCACAAGTAAGTTGCAAAAGAGATACATTTTATTCATTAGTAACAAGTTTAGTTATGTGGACAAAAAATTTATCTTGCATCATATCATTCTCTTCTTCAATGTTGTTGTAAGGGAAGTAAACAATATGTTTTTAAAATAACATTTCGCTGATTTGTCAATAGCTTCAATTTCCAGAATCCAGTTGTTATCTTCTTTGATGCTTTTGATCACATTCCTTCTTGTTTTCTTGGAAATATATGCATGATAAACCTTGTGTTGCTATCTTCATCTCTTAACCAACTGATGTAGCATTGTTTTCTCCAAAAGTCCTCTTTAATTCTTAAAGCCTGAATATATAGACTGTTAGCTTTAGGTAGAGCAGCTTTAGATTCATGACTGTTAGTATCTGAGTGATGAATTTCTATCTTCATAATATTATCTTCTTTGGTTTTAACTTTGTTGAATATGTTACCAAAGTGGGTCTTTTTTCATTCCTTTAAACACTTGTTAAGTCTTTTCAGCTTTAACCATAAGATCTAGTTAGGATTGCCATTAATCCTAAGCCTCCAGTTATGTTCAACAATACTTAGGAAACTTTCATCATTAGTCCACATGTTCATAAATTTAATTTTTTTTATGTTAGGATTTTGGGAGGCATAAGTAGAAGTAGTGATTAAGAGAGGAGCATGGTCATAACAAGTTCTGACCATGTGAAAAAACTGGATTTCTTTGAATGTTGTGATCCATTTGTTATTAATCATTGCATGATCTAATCTCTTCCATCTTTTGTTTCTGTTCCATGTGTATTTGGAGCCAGCGTCTGCAGCATCCTCAAGTTGGCAATCTCCAATGGCTTCATTAAAATTGTTAATGTTGTTCTAGCAAATGGAAGTGTATCCAAGTTGCTCGTTTGAAGAGGTGATAACATTGTAATCACCAATAGTGATCCAAGATTTATTTATATCAGCAAACTTTTTGAGATTATCCTATAACTCAATTCTTTGGAGTCTCTAGCTTTTGGCGTAAAAAATAGTAAGATTAAAGTTGTTATCAATGCCACGATAAAGAACCTCCATATGCGTGATCGAAAAGAGTCTCAATTAGGATATCTTAATTCTAAAAGATTCATATCTTGTTTGATAGGTTGGCAATATATCCAGTATACCCCAAATTTTTAGTAATACCATCAATCTTATCATTGTTAGGTATAGGTTCTTGAATGGCTAGAATTTTGATTTTTTTTCTTTGTTGACCATAGAAACCAGTCTTCTCACTGTTGGGTGTTATTTATGCCTCTGACATTCCAAGTAAAAATCCTTATCACTATCATGTAGGGATTTTTGGAGTTCGTTGTCCCCAAAATACTCCAAGTATTTAATCACAAGCTTGCTAGGTTTTTCTATTTTTTTGCTGATTTAAGTTTTCTGTTCAAGATGATATTGGAATCCTGATCATGAGGAATGTCTTTCAGAGTTAGAGTGACAGGATTTATGCCTATATTGTCTTGATCAATGGTATTTCTACCGGAACATAGATTTTTATAGTCATGTAGGCTACTTTGGATGTACCTTTATTCCACTTTCTGTAAAGCTTCAATTATTTTCATTTCTTCAGGTGTGGATTAATCTTTACTGGTTGTATTTGGAAGGACTTCATCAATGACCTCATTTTTTTGTTTAAATTAGCTTGATCTTGAAGGACGTGGATTAACTATCTTCTTTATCCGAGTTCTAGAACTTTTGAGTCACTATGGACTTTATTTTTGGTATATAGACCTCGTTGATCGTTTGAGTGTTCTTTATTGTTTTCTTGCTCTAAATTTCAATTTCTGGATTTCCAGTAGGTTGACTATCAATTTCCTTAGTTTCGTCTCTCATAGCCTTCTCTGTATCAATCTTTTGAGACTTCTTGCATCCAGATAATTCGTGTCCTAATGGTAGCAATATTTGCAATATGAAGGAACATTTTTGTAACCTAACGAGATCCATCAGCCATCATTAGCTCCGAAACCAATCCATATACTATGTTGAAGTTCTTTTTGAAATGTCAAGTTCAATGTGAGCATAGCAAGCATTTGTATAAGCTCTATTCTTTTCGGTACTATAACTTTATAAAGGACGCCTAAAGAGGATGCAATATATATCTTGACCCTTATATTGAAATTATGACTCCATCATATTAATCGCATGATAGAATCATCAAACCTCCAAACATTTCGAGCCCATAAAGAACACACATCTTCCTTTAGATCACATTCTAGTAAAATATGACGTGAGTCCCAGATTTTGAAACTGAAAGATCCTTTAAACTTGTAAGTGTTCAAGAAATTATTAAAAATGATCTTTTTGGTATACCATTGCTGAATTTTCCGATTAAAGTAATTTTTGATTGTTGGACAAGAAAATCTTTTATTTCTTTGGCATATTCGAAGGATATATGATCCTCTATTTCTTTGACATTATGAGGTTTCAAATCTGATTGTAAGGAAAAGCTATATGGTTTAACAGATTCTGCATATGATTTCTTGTATTGACTTTTAATGATTCGCCAACACTAGTTTTTGAAGAAAGAGTTGGGAATTCTTCGTCTTCAAAAAACTGATTGATGTCCCTAAATATGTTTACAATACGTTTTTATTCATTTTTATTACCGTAGATTTAGTTTTTAGATTTTATATTTAAATCAATTTTTATAAATCAAATTTCAATCGATTTAAAAAATAATCATCCTACATGCAACAAATGATAAGTTTTTGTTTGTTTATTTTTTTTTAAAATAATTTCATAAAATATAAAAATCGATCGTATAATAAATGTTTGTTTATTTTTTATGGGATAGTTTTATTTGTATAAATATACAATAAAAAATGCAAATTGCGTATATGGTTTCGCATCTTTCGTACAAAAATAAATACTTTATTATGATTATATTTTTCGTGTGGAATTGTTTATATTTATATTCTTTTGAATTTTATAATTTACATATATATATATATTTATATATTTTATGTTATTTTAGAATTGTTTGCGTATTCTATTTATAAGTACTTACTGAATTTTGAGTATATGTCGACACTTAGTCTATTGTAAAAAGTCGCTGATAATGTTTGTTGTTTTCCATTATATACATTTTTTTCACATGAATATTATAAGAACCCAATTTAACCAAATACATTCAGTAGATAGGTCAAACGTTAGGTATTATTATCATTAGAATGTACAACGATTGACATAGTGAGAAATATCATAGGTAAGAGAGTTTGGTAGGGATGTGTAAAGAAAAGAACACATAAAAAATACGATTATTTGTTTCAATTGAGAATATATCATATACCGCCACAATTTGGTTATTGAAAATTAATTGTTATATGTGGGCAACACAACCACTCATCAGTCACTCACTTTGAAGGTCCTACACAAATCGTAAAATTACATTCGAATAAAAACATATGTCCGTAAATTATCGTTGCACGGCCTAGGGATTTCAGAATTTAAAGAACTATAATATAAGTATTATCTTCAACATTAAAACATATACAATATGCAGATAAATATTGCTTTGTTGAAAAAACTAACAAATCGCACATATAATACTTGTTATCAAATATGAAATAAAATAATTGCTTATAATGACATACGACAGTTGATGGGTCAGATTTGATCACCAAATATTTTTTTTGTATCCTAAAATAATTGAATCATTGCGCACACTCTCACGAGTACTCATTGCGTATAGTACTAACAAAACAATGACATTGTTTGAAGTTGTTAGTGTAAATTCAACACACCTAAATTTTACATGGCTGTTATTTTTATAAATTGGAAAAAGTTAGAAAACTAAATGTGGGTTTTAAGTCGTCCATGCTCGATGATGAAGGATAATATGTGTATATTATTGAGTATTATTTTGACAGATCGGGAATTAGATTTGATGCAATCTACCGAATATGTACTTTCTAATGCGGTCTATATGTTATAAAAATACACATAGGCAAAATATTCTTGTAAATGTGAAAAAATCGTTAGCAAAAACATATAATTTTTAAGACTTTATGGATTTTGGAACAAAACAGTCGAATAAAAACCAAGGTAAATTTAAACACAAATTTAGCAAAAATAAAATAATTATTTATCATTTACTTAACCATCACTAATTATGTTATGTATATGTGAAAAAAAAACATACTTTGAAAATTGTATTCATTATTTCACGAACGAGGTTCAACATTTGAGTATTACAGTTGTTACTCTTTTTATCCATGTTTAAATATTACCAACACACTAAAGACGGATACTTATAAATAAAATAAATATTACTTCAGTGTGCATTAAAAATACTATCTTTCTAAGCAGAACACTTCAAAAATCGAGATTTAATTATTAAAGTTTAAAGAAATAATCTCATAAAAAAGTGTTTTGAATGACAAAATATCTTTGGGAAACAAATCTCAACTTTTATATAATAAAGCTAAGTAAATATAGGTTATTAATTTAATTTTAGTATAAACATTGGCATGCTTCTACCTTACAACAATTACATCTTGTCAGGTTAACAAATTCATATTATGTCATTTATTGGTAAAACCAACAGTTTAACTTCATATCTTTATCAATTAGAATATTTATTTGATTTCTAATATGTATAGTTATCTGTTCTTATTTTATTCTATCATTAACTCAAGTGATATAATTACAAATGTACCTTCTAATAGTCATTACAAATGTTTCAATGTCTAATTTTAATTACCTAAACGATGTACGAGTGAGAATTGCCGATACTTCAGTTGTATTACTCCAAATAATCGAGCCATCATATGCGAGATTCTTTATATTCTTTTTATAATAGAACTATTGAACCACTATTAGTTCTTTTCTCAATTTCGTATTTATTTTACATAATCAACATACCAAAAAGTCCTTAATAAATAATTATATTTAAAGACGTTGATGAATATTGATAAAATAATGTCATACAAACATATCAAGCATAACCATGCTTATGCCATACACTTACATTGCAAGTCGACTTGTAAAATATTCGACCTCAAACTACATCAAACATCAAAGATATTCATATCTCAAGTCATGGTAGGCCTTGAGTCATGTCAGGTCTTAAGCTATACCAAGCATTAAACCCTGGTAGGTCACTCAAACCAATAAAATACCAAACGACTAATCATGGGACAATAAGTATTTGAATAACTAGTCTATGACCCATTTCCTTACTATTGGTCATCCATTACAAGTAATCATCGTCTAGTTAACTTTGTTAGTAAGACGAGGAAAATATTTAAGGGTAAATGAAGCACTTTATTAGGTATCAAAATTCAAAATCCTTTAAAGATAGATATTAAGGAATAGTTTAAATAGAAAATGAGGGCAGACCTGAGTGAGACATGGATGTAGACATACAATAGGATTATAAAAAATATAATATCTAGATGAATCTAATCTCTTGGGGAAATGTAAAAGTTGGTATGGTACTATCGACATTTTCTAATGATGCAACAAAAGCAATGAACTATATGGAACATAATGAAGGAAAAATGGTTGAGGATGACGTCCCCATTGTTGAAATGTTTATTGTTGAAAAAGGTTAATTCTGAAAGAATTGTTGTTGTTTTGCTTTCGACAATGAACATTGAGACTTCGAATGACTCTTCTGTTTGTAGAAAATACACGCATCAAAAGTTAATTATGGTTCTTTTCTATACTGGTTTGGAGCACGTGTGTTGTAAGACAGCAACACGGTAGGAATGTTAGTAACTTTTGATCATTTATGAACCTAAGATTTAATTTTAGTCTCATCCATAGTAGCACCTAATCAACAATTGGAAGAGAAGATCTATGAAGAATTGTTCCCTGCAATCATTCAAAATCAAAACATACAGCCATTAAAATCTGCACCATTATTTTATACTTCATACGAACTTCTTGAAAACAAAGAATTTAATTAATTGCTCTCCAAAAAAAATTACCCAAACCTTTCCAGTAGGAGAATTCAACCAACACAAAATGCATTTATTTGAATCGGCTCCCCTTCTTGTCTCTAATCCGACCCGTCGCAAATCAGTTAGAGCAAAACAATCAACCTAAGTAAACCAAGTATTTAAGCACTAAGAGGACTTCATAATTCAAACAAGATCACTAGCCCAAGCAAACAAAGCCTTTAGGACTTTGCCCTAAGTCATCCTTCATAACCATAGAGGATTCCAGCTCTGAATTATTGCATTAGGTTGACTCTTAATATGTGAGGATATGCCTGACGGTTATTAGGATCAGAACTTGTGTTAATACTGTTGTCACTACTAGAGGGTGGGGCAACACACGGGTACCAACCCTTCTATCACATCCCTCAAGGGATTGTATGTCTCCAATGGTACAACAAAGAGTAAATCATGTCTCCAAAACTCAAAAAACTACCCCCAACACTCCTCGCAATATCGCCGACGACTCACTTGTATAAACTATTGGGGGTAAAGAAATGGTTTTCGAAACAATTTAAATAAAATAGGCCTCCGAACACGAAGAGGCCTCCCCGCATAAATAGCGGAGGTCTTAGGAAGTTATCATAGTAGGTTGGAGAGAAAACACCTCATATGTTTGTACATTGGTAAAGACTCCTACTATAATCTTGGTGACGCTTCAGAATTAAAAATGAGTTGAGGAATTTCTTCCTCCATCAATATACATTTATCGACCCAAAGAGAGATGTCGCTCTCGATATAAGAAAAATAGTTGGTACTATTCTTTGATGTAATCAATTGAAGAGTTTGACTATTGTTATATTTTGCAATCGCGAGGTACTATAAGCTAGTGAAATTGTGCCTCAACCAAGCCAGCCCTAATATCTGGTTCACGTTAATGTCTTGCATTATGGTTTCGTGACTTTTCCAAATATCGATACCAATGGAGAAATTTGTGGCTATCACCATTATATCCAAGGTTCCAAAACAACTCTTCTTTTATGTCACCCTCAGAAATGACTACAAAATTATGGATGACCTACTGGAAGCGGATAAAGCTTGGAAGTACCATTTCTTATCTATTAGTGAAGTTTGAGAGAGTGGTCAAGGTCCTACAAAGAAGAACAACAAACTGAGGTGGTTCTCACTTGTGTGGATATGTCAAGGTATTTAACTTATTATGCTCTATACTTTAAACTTCAAATGTTAACCGTCGTACTTTAGTATTGACAATTCCAAAGTCAAAGTTACAATATTTGAGGAAAGAGCATCTGGTGTCTGTATAGAAAACATTCGTTCGTTTAAACAACTAGGCTTGAGAAAACTGGAGGAATGAGTTTTATCAGTGGTTCCCAACTGTAAACCTTGTCAATAAAAAACTGTGGTGATCCTTGAAGGTGACCTGAGTAAAAAATAATTAATGACTCTTCCCAAGCCTGGGTAGATGCACTTTGATGCATGAGTTGTACTGCCCGAAATCCGCAGAGGGTCCCGTAAAATTCAAAGTGGAAGTCAAAGCTGGTGATCTTGAGATAATAGCTACGAATGTCGATGCTAATAAAGCTGGTGGTTCTAACGTAGGGAAGACTAGCAATAAAATCAAGGCCCGAATAGAGAAAGTGAAGAAATCGGTGGCAGCCGAGGGAGCAACAACCAAGAAACAGGTGACTAAGACGAAAAAGCCCAAGCTGGAAGACAATCATCCGACCGAACTCCATGTTACCAAGAAGACCTGTATTTGTGGCTTGTCTGATCAATTAAATAGCCTGGTACTTCCGGGAATAAAACTAGTGTTTCAGAGGTGGGCTCGGTAAAGTGGAACGACAAAGTCGATGAAGAAAATAATCAAGTTCTTAATGGTCAAGAGGAAAAACATGATGAGGGGCACTTAAAAGCGCAGTATATTAGTGTTGTGGCTCCAAATCTATGTGGTGATCAGTTGGTCGACCAACCGCAATATGCAATTGAGGTCCCAAACGGTCAATTACCCGTCATTCTCATCCCCCAAAAGAGCAACTCAAGCGATCAGGCTTCATCAGATGACTTCACACCTGTTCGGTCCTTTTAGCTCAAAATATTGGGCTCCCACGCTTGACCTCTGTACCATCTGGTAGCTCTCGTTGCTGTTACGGAGAGGAAGGAAAAATAATTAAAGAAAATATTGTCAGAGACGGAGCTCCGGATATCCCAACTGGAAGAACAACTTCAAGAGAAAGTAGAGCGAGCCGACCGTGCTAATGCGTGGGCTTAATCTGCTTCCGACGAACTCAAGAAAAAATGACAAATCCTTGTATAAAGCATCAGTAAAGCACAAAAAACGTCTCGGTATGTTGCTATACGACGTGAAGTTGACCGAGGAGAAAAAGGACAAGGTTAACCAAGACGTGGCCACTTTAAAATTCAAGCAAAACATGACTAAGCCAAACTTTTGCAACTCTCCGAACTGAATTAGAGAAAGAGAACATAGTCTCTCAAATTTATTTTTCCTCAAACTGTCTTGCCACCATGAAACCTTAGGAATCCGAAACCAAATCGATATTTATTCTGGATATTCATGTCAGGCTCACAGGCTTGAAACTTGGGTCTTACTGACAATTGGTTCTTGAGAAAGATCGTTCCAAGGGAGTTTCATTGTAAAACAATTATGGTCATCCAAGTTATGTAGTATTTGTGGCGGTTATTATCTTAACTTAATGCATTGATGTTCTCTTTTATTCAATGTCCCGGTTTAATATTTAATTAAAAGTGATAAGTTTCCAAATTAAAGGTAAGTCCGGTTTATTAATCGATGTGAAAGACATATGAAATATAGATGTTGGCCAACCGAGGTTGGAAAACCCCTTAGATCCAAACTTACAATAATTAGGTGTTGACCAACCAAAATTGGAAGACCCATAAGGTCTAAAACTATAAAAATTAAATGTTGACCAACCAAAGTTGGAAGAACCCTTAGGTCCAAACTTATAAAAATGAGATGTTGACCAATCGAAGTTGGCAGACCCTTCAAACATAGTTTTAAGCGACGTGTGACGCCTCACAATGACGAGGCGTCAAAAATTTGCGGCGACGCAACGAGAGTTGCCTCAAAATTTATTCTGTTCACCGATGTTGTTAATTAAATAATATGTAATATATCAAAAAACAATAATAAGAAATTCAGTCTAAAAATCAATAAAATTATTATAAAATCTTAACTTCAAATATTTTAAAACATTTATATATGATTAAACATAAAAAAAATACTCCAATTAAACATAAAACAACCCAAAGATCATTAATTAAGTTATCTTCATCATCATTAATTAAGAGGTTTAACACATGGATTTTGTTTTCCTGTAAGATGTTTTATCAGCATTCACAATATAAAAATAAGAATTTGAATAACTTTTATCGGTATAAATAAATTGATTTGACATTTGAATAAAGTAGTATTTAGTTTACATTGAATATAAGTTAGTGGTTTTGTAGGATGGTTTGAAATTTAATACGGAAATTATGGAGTTATTTTCTATACATAATGAACTAGTAGGTTTATCGTAATAATTACTTCACATTTAATATGTTAATATATAACATTTGAGTACCACTATAATAGGATTAGTTTATATAGAAGAAAAAAAATAGTCAGACAATGGAATAACATTTGTGACGATATGGCTCCTAATGTCGTCGCAGCACGCGTTTTTCCATTCGGACCGCTACGTTACCATCTGTGACGATTTTTTAGCGTTACGGGTCGTCATGCACTGCGACAACATTTTTTAAAACTATGGCCTCAGGTCCAAAATTATAAACATTAGGTCCTGACCAACCAAAGTTGGAAAACCCTTCAGGTCCAAACTTATGAAAGTTAAATATTGACCAACCGAAGTTGAAAGACCCTTCAGATCAGAATTTATAAAACTTAGGCATTGACCAACCGAAGTTGGAAGATCTATCAGGTCCAAACCTATAAAAAAATAGGTGTTGACCAACTGAGGTTGACCCATCAGGTCCAAACTTATGAAAGTTAAATGTTGAATTTAAATCATATCATACGCATAATAAGATGAATTATTTGTGTTGATGAAACGACTAATATTGATACCTCATTAAAACCTTCATGCGTCACCAGGTAGGAAAAATTATGTTACTGTTCGATACATGTAAGATAATAAAAAATGTACATTATTTTAATATTTAGTCTAAACAATATAAGATGTTAAATATTCTAAGGGTGCCAAAACGGTCTTTCCCGAGCCTTTTATCTCTGGTGTGCAAAAATACTTTTCTCAGGACCTTATCTATGATGTTAAACTCCTGTCCTCTAACCTTTAAAACATACTTGTATCGCATCAAATTATGGTAGTGTAATGAATTTATTTGCGTTCGCCTTCTTTTGTTTTCGGTCAAATAAAGTCCAGCTCATCTGCCCTCATTATTATCTTCTTCAGAATAATATGAGGGGAGCATAGTTTCTGACGGGGTCACAACATCCATGTCATAAACTAGTGCGTAAGGTGATTCCCGGTTTGCGGTACAAGGGGTGGTTTGGTATGCTTGTAACACTTCTTGCAAATAACTCGGCCAACCCTCACATTTTCCTTCTAAGTTTTTCTTCAGGCCATCAAGGATCGTTATATTTGTCACTTTGACCTGTCTGTTAGCCTGTGGGTGAAATAATGCCAAAAAAACATTACTATATCCCTTAGGAAAAATAGAAGACTTTATCGAACTATGGGACATAATCTATGGTCTATCTTTTCAGGACACCAAAATGGCTACAAATATTTGATAGGGTGAATTCTATTACATCTTTTTCCCTCGTCCCAAATAACGACTATTCTTCGACCCATTTTAGGAAATAATCCACCGCGACTATTATCATTTATCTTCTATTTGAGATTATCAATAAATGGCCCACTAAATTAATCCATAATCGGTCAAACGATAACGTCTTGGTAATGCACTCGAGCTGCAATGCAGGCGTGTCAATCAAATTAGAAAATTGCTGACAAGTGTCACATTTATTTACTAACTCTCTAGCGTTGGTTATAATCGCGGGCCAATAAAACCCATGTTAGCAAAAATCTTATTGTTAAAGCTTTGAATCTGCAATACGCCAACCCTTCACCATCATGAAATTCAAAAAATACAATTTGTGACTCATTGTTGCCAAGGTAACGCATCAAAAGTCTGCTTAAAGATTTATTGTAGAGTATTCAATTGAGGATCGTGAAGCCGTGGCCCTTGAACCGCACATTCTTAGCCATCGTTCTGTTAACGGATAAAATTTTATTCACCAAGAATTCTCTAATATCTTGCCTCCAATCCTTATCAACGCTCATTGATATCTGGTAGGCCGAAGCCGAAACGAAGATCTGCTCCAAACTTTTTACTATCGGTTGGTTCTCCTATGTAAGTATCCATGGGTAACAACCTAAATAAGCCATTATCACTAACGAGTAAGCCACCGTGTTTACATCCATGTGGACGTGTTCGTACTTGACGCTATCAAATGACGGTTTTTCCTGGCTCAAATAATCTTGTAACATGATTAACTAACAATTGTGAGTCACTTATCAATCGAACTTGCTTGGCCTCACAAACGTGTGCGAGTCTTAGTCCTGGAAATGTGTCCTCATACTCTGCTTTATTATTTGAAGTTGCAAAACTGAAATATATGGTTTGATACATTATTACTCCCATGGGAGTGGTTAACAAAATCCCTGCTCCACAACTATAATCGTTTGACCATCTATTATTCCAAACAACCCACTGTGTATTTTCCTCCTCTAGATTTGTCTCCATGTCTGGTCGTCTAAATGAAATTCAACCCAAAAGTTTTCCAAAGTCGTTGTTTGAGGTTCAAAATAAATGTTAAAATCGTTTAACTCCATGGACCACTTGGTCATCCGACCCGAGACATCAAGACGTTGTATAACATTTTTCAAAAGAAAAATGACCACTATTGAATGTGCTTGGAAATAAGGTTGCACTGTTCGTGTTGCGATTACCAATGTTAGAGCGAGCTTCTCTAATATCAAATTAGTGTCTAAAAGGATTTTACTCACGTAATGGACATGATGAAGACAATTATTGGCCTCGCGAATTAATGTTGAACTTACCGCATGGTCTGATACTGCGATATAAATGAATAGTTTCTCTCATAGGGTTTGGCTTGGTCAAAACTGTGGGAGACAATAAATATTATTTTAACCCAAGGAAAGCCTCAGTGCATTATGTGGTCTAACTGAAATCTTTAGCCTGTCTAAGCACTAGGAAAAAATGTACACTTTTCTGGCGATCTGGAAATGAACCTGCTCAGAGCTGCCAATCTTCTAGTCAAAATATGCACTTCTTTAATAGTCTGAGGCGAAACCATAACGTTCACAGTGTTTAATTACGACGGGTCATCCTTTATTTAGTTTCTCTAATCTTGTAACCCAATAATTTTTGGGGTCGAACTCCAAACGTACACTTTTCTGGATTCAGCTTTAAATTTATTTTGTTTAAGTTATGAAACGTTTCCTCTAAGTCGGATAAATGGTCTCCATTCCTAAAACTTTTCACTAGCATGTCATCGATATATACCTCAACGTAATGCCTGATATTTCATTCAAATTCTTTGTTTACCAACCTTTGATAAGTTACCTCAACGTTCTTTAACCCGGACGACATAACTTTATACTAATGCAAAGCTCTCTAAATTATAAGCAAAGTACCCTCTTGATGTTTAAAGTCTAATTTAATATGGTTATACCCCGCATATACATCTATGAATGACAATAATTTGTTTCCCGACATGGAGTCCACCAGTTTGTCAATGCGAGGAATTGGGTGGATCATTTAGACATGCTTTGTTTAGATTGTTAAAATCCATAGACATCATCTACTTATCGTTTTTTATTTACCAATATTGCGTTAGCTTTCCATCGGGGGGTATTGACATTCATAGATATGGCATACTTTTGATAGCAAATCCACCTGACAATGATGACCTCTGACGTTTCGTAAGAAAAATACCTTCTTTTCTGAATAATTGGCCATACATTTCGTCGTATCGGGAAACTGTGACAAATTATCTCTTCGCGTAACCCCTGTAACATCTCATGTGCACCACTAAAACATATACAATTTTTATCACAAAATTGATTAATTTATCCCGCACCTCCGAAGATAACATAGTGCCAATTTTCAGAATTCATCCACTATGAAATACATAACTCTCGCACTTTTTATTGGAGATAAAAAAGCTCGGGGCCTCCCTTGGATCATCCACATGATCTGATCCCGAAGTCGACCCTGGTAACTACTAATATTTATTGGATTCAATTTCTTTAACGGACCTGGGAGACATAATCGTTCGATAACACTCATCGGTTGTATTTTGACTACTCCGCACAATTCCAACGTTGTCTTATGCCATATATTTCAAGCACTGATGGACCATAGAAGCCACCACATGCATTCAAGACAACCTCGGCCTACTAAAAATTGTGTTATACGACGTCGACGCGTCTGCTATAATAAACAGTACCGGCACTTCTTTTTTAAAAGGATCTCAAACCAACTCTACCATTTCTCCAAATTCTCTTACTACCTCAGGGTTATTCCGGTAAAAACTAAAGTATCGTATCAGATCAGAGAATGTTCAGAGGGTTTTCCATTTTCTTATAAGTTATCATGAACATGATATTGGCAAAACTGATAGTGCCGATCAATACCCTTGGAACCTCGACAATTTCCCCCCACAATTACTACTGCCTCATCGTGTGGCACCACAAATTCTCTCATATCATCATCATCGTTGAAACACAATATCAGACAAGGGTTCCTTTAAAGATGCGATGAAGCCCCAACTTCTAACTGCGTGACTTAGCTAACAATGTGTCTATTGTGAGAAAAATTGGTAACCACTACTATGGTATCTCCACCGAAAATGGTTAGCAACTCAAATAATTTGCAGAAGTCACAGATTTTTTTAGGCTAAAACTATTCTAGGATATTGATCATTTTTATCCCGTTTGGGATCCAAATACTTCGAGGTTATGTCGAATGATTCGATGGGCTCCAAAATGACCAGAGTAAATTGTTAGTTTAGGGCTACCACGAATTCTCTCCTCGTCTAATTATGTCGAGAATGCTCTTAACAAATATCGCCAACTTTACATTCTCAATCAATACTTGGATTTTATTTTTAAATGTTATATAGTCTTTTGTAACTTGCACCACGTCATCGTGATAGTTGGAGTTAATGTTACTTCAGTTTTTTTTTGGAGTTTGGGTCGAGAGAGGTTTGCAGAATTGTATATGGTTTCTTACCTTATCTAAGATAGTTGCCACACAGTCAGTCAACTCAACGAAGTGAGAAAATCGAACTCATTTGTTGAAAATTGGCTTAGTTGTTGAGTGAACACTTACCACTTGTTAAACCACCATCGACCGAGGTGATAATTGGTTTGGGACTCTGGGTCGGAATTGGGATGATTGGTGGTAAGTCCGAACTCGTTGTGGTTGGGGAATTTGCACAAGTGCATGCTGGTAATTTACTACTGGAGACTAAAAGCCCTTATTTTATTGAGCCAAAGAGGCCAATTCTGACGCTTGAGTTTCCTCTACTAATATCCGTTTTCAACTTGCGCTAACAGAGCTCCAAACTTGAAAGCTTATTTTTTTACGAAGTTGTCCTCATGATATCGGGAAATAATCTAGCCTAAACATAGGTAACGCCATAGTTTATTAATAGGCTTCGCGTTCGGTTTTTGCATCAATAGTTCTTCTGGTGTAGTCTCTTAAGCTTTCCCGAACCCTCTGTCGAGAATTAATGATGGCATCCCCATTAGCTCAGAACCTCTCGTTTCCTACAAACTCTTATTGAAATATGGTCCAAAACATGTCAAATTTCTTGATGCAGCCGTACGGTAAACAGTTATACCATTTTGAGGTCCCATCCTTAAGTGTCTGTGAAAACATGCGACACAACAACTTGTTATCGTTATCAAAATTTATCAATTTTTTTAAACACCTCAAAATGACTATCCTAGTCTTTTTTCCCATATAAATTATCTAACTTAAAAATATTGAAACGATTCAATATATGCCATGCCAAGATCTTTGAAGATAAAAAATATGACCTTCAGTTATGTCCGGTTTTAAACATACCGCCCCCTAGGCCTTCAATATGGTCCTCTTATAAACCTTCCTCATATGGATTTGCAAACTTACTACTTATCTGATAACCGAGGCTCTGACTTCTCGAGGGGAACTGGACATAGAAAGTCGCTTGCTCTCCTCTTTCAATAAATACTGTCGTATCTCTATCTACCAGGATGAGGGTCTTTTTGTCAGAAATATTATTATTCTTCTTCTTTTTCTTCGAATCCTTAGATTGGTGGGAAACTCGACGACAGTCTGCCCGCTTCTTCAAACTCTTCTTCTTTCCCTTCCGCATGTGTCGGTACTCTCTGTTTGGGGAAAAGACTCATCAGAGTCGTAAATGCAAAAATCATTGATATTTGTTGAATCATAATCTTGCCTGGATTTATGCCAATAATTGCTCTCTTAGTGATTGATAAGTGCATTTTATATCACCTATTACGCTTCCATTATTCTTAAAATTGTCACCGGTTCTCAAGTATTCGTTGAGTTTTAACGTGTTTTTCCAGTATTCTTAAAGGCGCTTGTGCTCTGGGTAAATTGTGATAATATTAATAAATTTGGGGTTGAAATTGAAGAAACTAGAAAATTAATGTATTTAGGGAAATTTTGGAATAGTTGAAAAGAAAAGAAAATATATTAATGCTAAAAATATATTATGACGAGTGATTTTCCAAAAAAATATATATTAATGCTAAAAATATATTATGACGAGTGATTTTCCAAAAAAATATATATTAATGCTAAAAATATATTATGACGAGTGATTTTCTAAAAAATATATATTAATGCTTGAAAAATATATTAATGTTGAAAAAAAGGAAAATATATTTTATGAGATATTGTTTAAAATATTAAATTAAAAAAAATATTAAAACGAAGCATAAAAAAAGAAATTAATGTTAAATTAAGAAAATAATATTAGAGGCGAAGATTTTATTTAGCTATATTGTTTAAAATATTATTTTATTTTGTAAAAATATTTCATAATTCGTTTTTGATTTTTTAGGGTTTCAGCAGAATATATATATAAAGAGATGTAAAGAAGAAAGAAGGGGTGCTATTTTAGTTTTACGACCGCTTTTGGGAGAGGAGAGAGTGCCGTTTTGGGTTTTGTCTTTCGGCATAATTCAAAAGAGAAAAGAAGTAAAAAAGGATTTGACTACCTGTTAGATTTGGACGGCTCCGTTGGCTTTGGACGTCTTGCTTTGGCTTTAGGCTCTTTATTAGAACGTAGAGAGAAAGACAGGAAATTGACGGTTGATTGGGTTACTTTTAGATCCTGTATAATCCAAAGCACGAAGAAAAGTCAGAATTTGTCACTGATTTTTCTTTCGGCAGAATATAGAACGGCGCGAGCAAGAGAGAAGTAAAGAAACCGAAATTTGCGGCTTCAGCAGATTTCTTTCGGCAGCGGCAACATATAACCAGTCGGCAGCAGCTACTAGACGGAGATCAAAACGCGGCGACTGCTACGGTGGTTTTCCGATCGGTGTTTATGTCAGGTGATACTTACGGCAGTTGTTCGGTTTACTTTCTCTAAACTTTTATTCGTTATTTATACTCTTTCTATAGAATTATGTTAACTTTTGCACCCATGATGATGATTTGTTCGATTACGAACTAATCGTTGTCATGGAACCTTAGCGGATTTGTTTGAATAATATTTAGGGTTTATTGCTTAATTGATTTGTGAGATATGTTTATCGGTTACCTAGTATGGTTGTGTTTATCGTTAGATGCATCGCGAACATCTATTTTGTTAATCTTTAATGAATGCGAAAGTGGATTTAAGGGTTTAGAACTTGCCATGCTAGCATAGGTTCTTGAATGATTCGTATTGTGGTTGTTCATGATTCGTAATATGTCACTAACAATATCATATTACCCTATGTAATCGAAATAGGTAACTTGAGCTTAAAACCAATTGTACCTCAATTCATATAGACATATAGGATTGTCATGCAAGCGGTGTCTGCTTAACTGCTATCTCGTTTGTGGTTGTTTAAGTGGTTTGGTTTACGTGTACAGAAAGGTAGCGTATTCTGATTTTGTGTTATTTGATTAGTAATCGTAGTTATCTTACATATTGATTAAGTATATTAATACTCTGAGTTAAATAAATAATGAAGTTAGGGTTCCATGTTTTCTCTCGCATAAGTAAAACTCATTAGATAATCTCGTTAGTTGATTTGTTTAGTTACATTCATAATTTATTACTCGTTCAAGCATTAGCTTAATAATCATACGTTGTTGCATAAGTGAATTCTTGTCTTATACACCTAGTCTTCGTGGGAACGATCTTTCTTACTTATTATTTGCTACTATTTGACCGCGTATACTTGCGTGAGAAAAGGACTAACAAGTTTTTGGCGCCGTTGCCGGGGACTCGGTGTTATTTGACAGTTTCATTGCTTATCAACAGGAGTCGTTATAAAACTACTGACTTGATTCGGTTACTTTCTTTTTGTGTGTTTTCTTGTGCTTCAGGTACTTGAGCGTGTATGCAAACACGGTCTCAAACTAGAGCACTAGTACAAAAGGAGCTTGAAGCACAGCAAGGAACAGAGTTGATATTCGCAGATTCTGATACTAATTCTACAATGGGAGATCCAGCTCCAAAAGCACTCATGGAATACTCTCAACCAAAGATCATGGATATTCAGTCTAGCATTGTCAGACCCAATATCGCTGCAAATAATTTTGAGATTAAACCCAGCACTATTCAGATGATGCAGAATTCTTGTCAGTTTGGGGGAGCTTCATCTGAGGATCCTAATATGCACATTATGGCCTTCCTTAAAATCTGTGATACTTTCAAGTTCAACGGTGTTTCAGATGATGCCATAAGACTGAGACTCTTCCCATTTTCTCTGAGAGACAAAGCTAAGAGCTGGTTACACTCTTTACCAGCAGGCTCGATCACTACTTAGGATATACTAGCACATAAAATTCTCTCAAAATTCTTTCCTATGGCAAGAACAGCCGCCTTGAGGAATGCTATTACTCAGTTTTCTCAGTCATATGGTGAATCTTTAAGTGAAGCTTGGGAGCGTTACAAGGAGATGCTCAGAAAAATGTCCTCATCATGGGATGCCTGATTGGTTAGTAATAAATTGCTTCTACAATGGGTTGGGTGCGCAAACAAGGCACATGGTCGATGCTGCATCCGGGGGAGCCTTATTAACAAAAAGCTATGAGGAGGCTCATGAGCTCCTTGAGATGATGGCTGCTAATGAATTCCAGAACCCTTCTCAGAGATAGTCACAACATAAAGTAGCTGGTATTCTTAACGTAGACACTGCCACTGCTTTAGCAGCTCAGCTTGAAGCTCTAAACATGGAGGTAGATTCTTTGACTAAACTAGGGGTACAACAGGTAGCTAGTGTGTGCGAGATTTGTGCTGGAGGGCATGGCACTCAACAATGCCCAATCTCTACTGAGTCAATGCAATTTGTGAGTAACTTTCAGAGGCAGAATCAACAACCAATCTCAAACACCTATCACCCAAGCAACATAAATCATCTAAACTTCAGTTGGAGCAATAATCAACAAGGTAATCAGCATTATGGTGCTAAGCCATACGCTCCTCCTGGATTTCAGCAACAAGGGCAGCAATATCAATCTCAACAGTATGCCCCAAGACAACCTCAGAATCAACATCCTGACCTTCTCAACATTCTGTGAGAGACTCTGAATTCGAAGAGATGAAGTTAATGATTAAAAGTCTGATGGTATCTCACAAGACCTTGGAAAATCAGATTGGGCAGATGGCCAGTAACATGATTGTTAGACCTCAGGGAGTTCTTCCTAGCGACACAGAACATAATCCAGGTAAAAGGGACAGCAAGGAGCAATGCCAAGCTATCACCTTGCGATCAGGAAATGTTGCTGAGAACCCCACAATTGAACAAGAGGTGGATTCTTCTCAAAATCAGCCTATTCTAAAAAATTCTGCTCAAAATCAGCCCTCATCTGAGGTTAATTCTGGTCAAGATCAGCAACCTAACAAGCCATCTCAGTCAGTTGTTGAGCCTACGATCTACCCTCCTCCACCTTTTCCGCAAAGGTTGCAGAAACATAAGCTAGATGCTCAGCTTGGGATATTTTTGGAGGTATTCAAGAAGCTACACATCAACATACCTTTTGCTGAAGCATTAGAGCAAATGCCTAGTTATGCCAAGTTCATGAAGGGAATTCTTTCGAAAAAGCTAAAGCTTGGTGATTTTGAGACGGTGGCGCTCACTGAGGAATGCAGTGCGATCTTACAACAAAAATTGCCTCCCAAACTTAAAGATCCAGGAAGCTTCACCATTCCTTGTTCAATCGGCTATTTAACCTTCAGCAAATGTTTATGTGATTTGGGAGCGAGCATCAATCTGATGCCCCTATCTGTGTTTGAGAAACTTGGGCTACCTGAGCCAAAACCGACTAATATCTCTTTGCAGCTGGCTGATCGTTCTATCACATATCCTCGTGGGATCGTAGAAGATGTCTTAGTAAAGGTAGACAAGCTCATCTTTCCTGCTGACTTCGTTATCTTGGATTTCGAAGAGGACAAAAACATCCCAATAATCATGGGAAGACCATTCTTGGCTACGGGCAAAACTCTGATCGATGTCCAAAAAGGGGAGCTCACTATGAGAGTGCAAGATCAGAATGTCACTTTCAACGTTTTCAAGGCTATGAAATCTCCAACAGAGGATGAAGAATGTTTCAGGTTGGATATGATCGATTCTTTGCACAGCAATGAGGTGGATCGGTATGCGAGTTCAGATGTTCTAGGCAGAGTTCTACATGGTGAATCTGACTTCGAAGATGAAAAGATATCTGAATGTGTTCAACTACTACAGGCAGCCCCGTATCAAAAGAGGCTCAATATTCCACATGAGTCGCTCAGACTGGGTGATCTTAAGGATTCTCAGCAAAAGCTTAAACCTTCGCTAGAAGAAGCTCCTAAACTTGAACTCAAACCACTACCAGATCATCTCAGGTATGCTTACTTAGGAGAGTTATCTACTTTACCTGTTATATTATTGCATCTAACCTTTCAGGTAGTGAGGAAGAAAAGCTATTGAGAGTCCTGAGGAAGTTCAACTCAGCCATTGGTTGGACCATAGCAGATATCAAGAGAATCAGTCCCTCTTACTGCATGCACAAGATTCTGCTCGAAGAAGGGAGCAAACCATCTATTGAGTATCAGAGGAGGCTAAATCCTATCATGAAAGAGGTGGTGAAGAAAGAAATTCTGAAGTGGCTAGATGCAGGCATTATCTATCCTGTCTCAGACAGTCAGTGGGTAAGCCCGGTGCAATGTGTACCAAAGAAAGGAGGAATGACAGTAGTAACAAGTGAAAAATGAACTCATCCCCACTCGGACAATCACTGGATGGAGAATTTGCATGGATTATCGTAAATTGAATAAGAACACTAGAAAAGATCACTTTCCCTTGCCATTTATTGATCAGATGTTGGATAGGTTGGCGGGCCATGAATATTACTGTATGCTCGATGGATATTCAGGATACAATCAGATTTGTATAGCTCCAGAAGATCAGGAGAAGACGAACTTCACATGCCATTTTGGTACCTTTGCTTTTCGACGTGTCTCGTTTGGACTTTGCAATGCACCCGCTACTTTTCAAAGGTGCATGATGGCTATTTTCTAGAAATGGTTGGTGATATCATGGAGGTGTTCATGGACGATTTCACGGTCTTTGGAAAATCATACGATGGCTGTCTATCTAATCTGGGTAGAGTACTTGAGAGATGTGTGAAAACAAACCTCATTCTTAATTGTGAAAAATGTCACTTCATGGTTCAAGAAGGTATCATCCTTGGACACAAGGTGTCTAAGAGGGGTTTAGAAGTAGACAAGGCCAAGCTTGAAATGATCAAAAAGCTTCCTCCTCCTATCTCAGTAAAAGGAATTCATAGTTTTCTTGGTCATGCTGGATTTTATAGACGTTTTATTCAGGACTTGTCAAAGATCACCAAACCACTTTGTAGTCTACTGGAAAAGGATGTTCCTTTTCGATTTACTGAAGAGTGTTTCGTTGCTTTTGAGCTCTTGAAGAAAAAGTTGACTTCAGCCCCTATTATCCCTGCGCCTAACTGGGAAGAGCCATTTGAGATGATGTGTGATGCTAGTGATTTCGCTATGGGAGTCGTTCTTGGTCAAAGGAAGCTGAAGGTGTTTCACGTGGTTCACTATGCTAGTAAAATCCTCAATGATGCATAACGGAACTACACAGTTACTGAAAAAGAGCTTTTGGTTGTTGTCTATGGTTTTGAGAAGTTCAGATCCTACTTACTTGGTGCTAAGGTCACAGTTTTCACGGATCATTCGGCTATCAAGTACCTGCTATCTAAAAAGGATGCAAAGCCTCACTTAATTCGATGGGTACTCTTACTTCAGGAATACGAGTTGGAAATTAAAGACAGAAAGGGGACTGAAAACCAGGTAGCTGACCACCTCTCACGTCTTAAGAAACATGAGAAAGACAAGGGAGATGGAATTCTTATCAAGAAATGTTTCCCAGATGAACAGTTGTTCCTGATCCAAGGAGAAGTACCATGGTTTGCTGATTTTGTTAACTATCTGGTTAGCAATGTGATTCCTTCAGATTTTACTTGGGCCCAACGAAAGAAATTCCTGCATGACGTGAAATGGTATCTTTGGGATGAACCATTCTTGTTTAAACAGTTTGCTGATAAGATGATCCGACGTTGCATTCCTTACAGTGAGATTGAGAAAGTTTTACATGATTGTCACTCTACGGTTTATGGAGGACATTATGCTGGGGATAAGACAGATGCTCGAGTTCTTCAAGCAGGTTTCTACTGGCCTACCTTGTTTAAGGATGCTCATCTGTACGTTCGTAGATGCGATCGATGCCAAAGGGTTGGTAATATTTCTAGGCGAAATGAGATGCCCCTTAATATGCTTCTTGAGGTTGAGGTATTCGATGTATGGGGAATAGATTTCATGGGACCATTTGTGTCCTCCTGCAACAATCTATACATACTCTTAGCTGTGGATTACGTATCTAAGTGGGTAGAGGTGAAAGCTCTCCCAACTAACGATGCTAAGGTAGTGCTCAATTTCCTTCGTAAGCAAATCTCCACTCGCTTCGGAACTCCTCGTGCTATAATCAGTGATGAAGGGACTCACTTTTGCAATCGTCAGTTCACAGCATTGTTGGCTAAATATGGTGTTTCTCATCGTGTTGCTACCAGTTACCACCCTCAAACTAATGGTCAAGCTGAAGTCTCGAATCAAGAAATCAAGTGAATCTTGGAAAAAGTGGTGAATCCTTCAAGGAAAGATTGGTCTCTGAAGTTAGATGAAGCAGTATGGGCATACCGAACGGCTTACAAAACTCCACTTGGGATGTCACTATTTCAGTTAGTATATGGTAATGCTTGTCATCTCCCAGCAGAACTTGAGCATAAGGCATTCTGAGCTTTAAAGAAGTTGAATTTCGACATTCAAGCAGCTGGCGAGAAGCGTGTGCTTCAATTGAATGAACTTGACGAGTTTCGTTCTCAAGCCTATGAGAACTCGAAGATATATAAGGAAAAAGTCAAGAAATGGCATGATAGGAAGCTTCTACATAAAGCTTTTGAGCCGGGTCAAATGGTTCTTCTTTTCAACTCTCGTCTAAAGCTTTTCTCAGGGAAACTCAAGTCAAGATGGTCTGGACCTTTTAAAGTCAAGACAGTATATCCACATGGAGCAGTTGAAATCTTTGAGGAATCGCCAGACAAAACATTCAAAGTCAATGGTCAGCGACTCAAGCATTACTATGGAGATGTGGGGAACCGTGAGGCATTCAACATCAGCCTCGACACTATATGACTCCAAGTGGTATCGTCGAGCTATCGACGTTAAACAAGCGCTTCGTGGGAGGCAACCCACTGGGAAACAATGATCAACACTGCTGGACGAATAGGGGAGTGTTATCTTTTATCTTTTAATTTCTTGTAGTTGTATTCATCATAGTAGTTATTCATGTTAGTCATGCTTACTTGCATTTTCATGCCATGATTATATAGACTGTGTTTAGGATCGACTTAGTCTATTAGCATAGCTTTTTTTTCATGCATTTCGCGTCTTTGATCTTTTCAGTTGCTGTTTCTACTTAAGTAGCCAATGATGAAAATTGTTTGGAATGACAGTAGGAATAAAATCTAATTAGGTTGCTTGTCAGTTAGCTTGCTTGTTGTAGAAGCACAATTAATACATGTAGACTCATCGATTGTTTTTATGCTAGTTACGGATACACTTGAGTATTGTTATACATAATCCTTGTTTGGGTTCAGAATTACACTTTAATCCTTTATTAGCTCATGGATTGCAAAAAGATAAGTTTGGGGAGTTAAAAGATAAATATGCGTATTATTCAGTTAGGCGTCAAAGGCTAGTAGCCGCTCGTCGACGTACGTCCTCTCGCTGGGGGCTGCGTATTGCGAGTAGTCTAGGGGTGGAATGAGATGGAGCGAAACACACTCATTCCTAATCTAATTGCAAAAAAAAACACACACAAAAAACACAAAAAAAGAAGAAGGCAAAATTGGCTAGGATGAGCTCTTTGGTACTCGAGTTATTAAGTTCTAGGGGACTTTGTGCCTAGTGACCTAAGACTTTTCCGGTCTGGGATCCGCTAACCTAAAGCTCGTTACATGGGCACCATTGTATAAGTCTTTAAGGGACCTCGTCCATTGCACGGTCAAATAAGCCTTTGTATGTCTGTATATAGAGTAAAGCATAATAAATCTTTGACAACCCCGTAGAAATATGGATGTGCAACTTGACTATGAAGAATCTAGGTTGTATTTCGTTTCTAATCTTGTGATTATTATGATGAGAACAAGTAAGGTCCATTAATTTGTACTAAAGACATGTCGATTGAGTTTGAGCACACACGCACGCTTCTTCACTTGTATTGCTAACATTTGAGTACCTAGTTATTTCATATTCCGAGGTCATTACATTCGTTGAGGCATTTATGCTGAATTAGTTACGGTTACTCGTTCGGGATCATTGCGTTCATGCATTCATTTAAATTCAGTTGCATTCATGCATCAATTGTTAAACCTGTTTTGCATTGCTTGAGGACAAGCAACGGTTTAAGTTTGGGGGTTTGATAAGTGCATTTCATATCACTTATTACGCTTCCATTATTCTTAAAATCGTCACCGGTTCTCAAGTATTTGTTGAGTTTTAACGTGTTTTTCCAGTATTCTTAAAGGCGCTTGTGCTCTGGGTAAATTGTGATAATATTAATAAATTTGGGGTTGAAATTGAAGAAACTGGAAAATTAATGTATTTAGGGAAATTTTGGAACAGTTGAAAAGAAAAGAAAATATATTAATGCTAAAATTATATTATGACGAGTGATTTTCCAAAAAATATATATATATTAATGCTAAAAATATATTATGACGAGTGATTTTCCAAAAAATATATATTAATGCTTGAAAAATATATTAATGTTGAAAAAAAGGAAAATATATTTTATGAGATATTGTTTAAAATATTAAATTAAAAAATATATATATATATATATTAAAACGAAGCATAAAAAAAGAAATTAATGTTAAATTAAGAAAATAATATTAGAGGCGAAGATTTTATTTAGCTATATTGTTGAAAATATTATTTTATTTAGTAAAAATATTTCATAATTTATTTTTGATTTTTTTAGGGTTTCGGCAGAATATATATATAAAGAGATGCAAAGAAGAAAGAAGGGGGTGCTATTTTGGTTTTACGGCCGCTTTTTGGGAGATGAGAGTGCCGTTTTGGGTTTTGTCTTTCGGCATAATTCAAAAGAGAAAAGAAGTAAAAAACGGATTTGACTACCTGTTAGATTTGGACGTCTGCCTTGGCTTTGGACGTCTTCCTTTGGCTTTAGGTTCTTTATTAGAACGTAGAGAGAGAAAGACAGGCCATTGACGGTTGATTGGATTACTTTTAGATCCTGTATAATCCAAAGCAGGAAGAAAAGTCGGAATTTGTCACTGATTTTTCTTTCGGAAGAATATAGAACGGCGCGAGCAAGAGAGAGGTAAAGAAACCGAAATTTGCGGCTTCGGCAGATTTCTTTCGGCAGCGGCAACATATAACCAGTCGGTAGCAGCTACTAAACGGAGATCAAAACGCGGCGACTGCTACGGTGGTTTTTCGATCGGTGTTTATGTCAGGCGATACTTACGGCAGTTGTTCGGTTTACTTTCTCTAAACTTTTATTCGTTATTTACACTATTTCTATAGAATTATGTTAACTTTTGCACCCATGATGATGATTTGTTCGATTATGAACTAATCGTTGTCATGGAACCTTAATGGATTTGTTTGAATAATATTTAGGGTTTATTGCTTAATTGATTTGTGAGATATGTTTATCGGTTACCTAGTATGGTTGTGTTTATCGTTAGATGCATCGCGAACATCTATTTTGTTAATCTTTAATGAATGCGAAAGTGGATTTAAGGGTTTAGAACTTGCCATGCTAGCATAGGTTCTTGAATGATTCGTATTGTGATTGTTCATGATTCGTAATATGTCACTAACAATATCATATTACCATATGTAATCGAAATAGGTAACTTGAGCTTAAAACCAATTGTACCTCAATTCATATAGACATATAGGATTGTCATGCAAGCGATGTCTACTTAATTTCTATCTCGTTTGTGGTTGTTTAAGTGGGATGGTTTACGTGTACTGAAAGGTAGCGTATTCTGATTTTGTGTTATTTGATTAGTAATCGTAGTTATCTTACATATTGATTAAGTATATTAATACTCCGAGTTAAATAAACAATGAAGTTAGGGTTCCATGTTTTCTCTCGCATAAGTAAAACTCATTAGATAATCTCGTTAGTTGATTTGTTTAGTTACATTCATAATTTATTACTCGTTCAAGCATTAGTTTAATAATCATACGTTGTTGCATAAGTGAATTCTTGTCTTATACACCTAGTCTTCGTGGGAACGATCTTTCTTACTTATTACTTGCTACTATTTGACCGTGTATACTTGCGTGAGAAAAGGACTAACAGTGATACCAAGGCAGACGCATCTAACTACTCCTTGGTATATTGGTAATTGTAGTGTTGTTATTCAATTTTGTGTTCCTTGAATCGATGGTCCTCAGATACCAACCCGATCCCAGCTTCCTCTATCTTGACGTCGGGCTCTTCTTGAAAGTATGTGTTCATATATCTCTTATAAGATTGCGATTAGATTAGTAATTTAAGAGAAAATAACTTTGGGTATCAATCTTCTTCCACTGCGGTCGCCAATGGATGATTCAGAAATATTCGGACCCGTATCTATTACCAGATTTTACTGGAATCAAGTCTAGAGAGAGAAGTATGAAAAATAGAGAGAGAAAATGCTAAAAATTGGTTGTAGTATATTAATTGTTCACCCTTCCCCAAAATGATGGTGGGCCAAAACCCACATGGATGATCCACTTTAAATTATTCCACCCCTTTATTATACTAAACACACTCACATATTATTACACTATATACCCTTTATATTATACATTCATATAATTCTTTATGACAAACTTATATATTTAGATAAAACCATCTAAAACTTTCCCGACCCATCCAGGTCGATTAAATCACACCCTTATCAATCGAGGTTACGAACATAATGATATTGGAAGACATTAAAAAAGGTAGAAAATATTGATCGAAAATAGCCCAAGTTCCTCCATTAATTTTTATGGTCATACATGATTACCCTAAGATATACAACAAGTAAGATATGTTGGTCTATGAGATGTAAACTATAATACCAACTGAAAAAAATCGTATTTTATTTCTAAATATCTAAATATGATGAAAGAACAAATACCCAGGACAGAAGATCCGAGTTAAAGTTAATTAAATAAAAATGGATGAAAGCTCAGTTATGACTAAAGCACTACAAAACCCTCAGGAGGAATACTTATAATTCCAAATTTTGCTTTTAAAACTGCAAAGTTAAAGATAAAGTTTCGTAAGCGTATTTTCCAACACACCAAGGACATATCGCTTGACAACCTTCAGCCAAAATTGGAGGGACCATACACGATAACAACTAAGGTCAAACTTGGGGATATACAAACTTTTGGATGAAGAAAGAAAACCTCTTTAACATCGTGGGAAAACAAATCATTAAAAGATCATATAACTTCAGTTACTACTTGTAAACTTACATACTTTATTTTTATTTTTATGATATACACTTTTTTCAAAATCCGGCAGTGTAAGAAGGTTCTGATGAGTTACATTTGCAGCTGAATAAGTCTTCATCAAGACCAACTGACGATACATTTCCCATCATTCTCGTTGAGGATTGCCTAAGGCCTTATTGTACTAAAATTACTGCGACACCTTCAGAAGCTACTAGTAATGCATTACCAATAATCCTTGCTAAGTATCAACTGAGCTCTTAAACAACTAAGTTTCACATTAATAAAAAAAATCTTTATCCATTGTTCGATCCTATTCATAAAACATATAAGATCCAATGCTTCAAGTTCAAAATAAATCAATAAATACAAAGGAACAAAAGTGTAACCCAAATCTTACACTTAGCATAATTACAAACAAAATTCCAAAGCCAAAGGTATAAGATTTTCTAAAAAACTGTCAAAGTAACAAATAAATACATATATAAACTACCTTGGACACCCGAATATTATGTTTAATTAAATTTATTTGACATCATCTGCAAGATGAAGATAATAAACCTTCAGGTGTAAGAACAACTATGGTAGCCTTAACAACAACTATAGGGACTGCATGAGGAAAATTAATAAAAACTTATGTCTCAATTACATAATGAGTACCATTAATAGCCCTGACCTCGAGTTAATGGAGAGCATGATTAATTGAATATATAAATCAATGCAAGATTCAACAACTAAGATCAATCATAAACACCAAACGACTTAGAATTTATGACGACTTGGTTAGCAAAGATAAGATGAGGCTATAATCATCATTTGATTCTCTTGCAATGGTGTGAAAGACTCTGTTAAGATCAAAAATTTGTAAAGGTCTATTTTATTAGGTTTAAGTATACAAAAAAGTTTCAGGTGTAATTTGGTCTAAATAAAACTTCGATAGACTTTATGCACAATATGTAAGCAAACAAAAAAAACTTTAACACCGATACATAACCATGTAACATGTAACGCCGTATAACATAATACTAAGGCATGAGACCTGAAGTCCGAAGCTATAATGACTATAAATTATAAATATAACGAGCACCTATAGTGCTATGAGTACTTGCATTTTCCAACAAAATCACTCGGATATTTAGCAATTCTTCCACTCTATCCTTTTATCCACTAATCCATTATTCTCATTTTCTAGATTCACGATAATCACTTACCTTATCACATTTTTTTTTTGTGTTTAACCACATTCTTGCACTTACTCCAATATTTTATGTCTCGTATCCATTTTTAAAATAACTTTCAATACTAAATTCAATCTTTTACCTAAATTCGATCAATTATTTGCAGACAAACATAACTAACCAACTCATCGATAATTTTCTATAATTTTTATAAACCGATAGATTATAATTAGCTATATTTAAATGTAAGTAAAACTAATAGCATATTAAAATTATATTAGAAAAAAAATCTTTATGGCTATACAAAACTCACCCTATTAATAAAAATGTGATTCATATACAACTAAAAACTACTAAAAGATGGCGTCTACTGAGTATGGCTAGTCCTTCTCTCTTGCTCGCTCTACTGAGTATTTTCTTAGCACAGGGTTCGTTCTCCCTTATTTTAAACAATACATAGAGAGATAGATAGCGTAGCGGAGAAGTAATTTTTCCGTTCTTTTTTACTTTCCTAAATTTTAAAAATCGCTGTTTACATAGCCGTTTATCTTTATGTGCCGTTAATATATTTTTTCGCCTCTTCTTTAGTTTTATGCTATTTTTGTTGTAATTTTAACATGCTTTAATACCAAATAAATAGATGTATACAACTTTATTAAATTTATACGAAACTGTTTATGTGCTTCGTTAAATTTACCTCAAACTATTTATTATCTCCCTTTGTTTAATGCATATTAATATTTTTTTACTAATTATGAAGTTAATGATTTGAATTATCCTAAAATTTTAAGATAAAGCTGAAAAGAGTTATTTTATTCAAAAGTACATATCAGATATTTATGTTTTGTTTCAAATAAAAAAATCAAATTATAAATAATTATTTTATCAGGTGTGTTAAAATTTGGTTCGAATGGGTCCAAATATATAAATTAGAATAAAAGAATATAATAATATCACTTACAGTAATAAATATATAAACTAAATGATTACTTAGGTCAGTTTTTTTAACTATGTGATTATTTGTATAAGTCTAAAATTATTTGTATTATTTTAAATTAAATATTGAAATAATATTAGTCATTTGAATAAAACATATAAATATTTATAGGGGCACGCCACATCTAGATCTATTTTTTTTGTAGATGTCACAACATCTAGATCCTACGCTAGTTTTTGCTTTCCTTCTTTTTTATTCCCAAAAGCTTTAAAAAAATCAATTTCCAAAACTTTTTGTTTATCAAATCCAACTTCACAATAAAATTAAGGAATGTAATATATGTTAAAAGATAAAGATTGTTTTTTATTTCGTTCGTTAATTGGGTAGTTACTTAAGTTTGAAATTCTGAATTTTCAAAATCTGATTTTTTGTGTGGTTTTAGTTGTTTGTTTACTGAATATTGTGTGAAAGCTGTGTTTAGGATACATTTTTTATAAAACTGTAAAATGAAAACCTCCAAATAGTCGGGGCGTCTTTTGCTGTATTTATGTACCTTAATATAATAAATAATGCCTTGCCAATTGCCATAAGAATGAATTATTTTTGTCGTCTTGTTAAGGCGCAATAGTCTCTCGAACACGAAATCGCATCATACATTCATAAATTGGCCACATGACTCAACGTGTACAATTCAGCCGATTCGACTCCGGCACTTTACTTTACTTTCTTTACCACCGAATCCTCCAAAGAAGCGTATCCCCATAAATCCATAACCCTCCGAATCTCATCTTCAACCACCTTGGAAAATGGGAGATGAATCCTACAATCAAGTCAAAATCAATGGCAATGACGTCGATTCTGTTGACAAACCGACACACTCGAGCGAGGAGATGACGTTACTCTCGAACGAGGAGATGACGTTGCCCGCCGTGCTCCACCGTATGACGACGTCGATTCTTTTCCCTGACACAGATGCATCGGCGTCACTACTGGACAGGGTCAAGGACTCTGTATCTGAGAACGGATCACGTCTTCGCGAAGCTTCTTCAGAGTCCGGCCGTAGAGTTCTTGCCTGGACTCGTAGAGGCAGTGGTCTTCGAGCTCTTCTTGTCGTTGGCGTGAGTAGTTATAGTTTGATACATAGTTTTTTAATCCAAAGGAGAAGGTTTTTGTTTCTATGACTCAAAACCCTAATGATCATGAAATTGGAGTGAGGTTATATAGTTGTGGTGCTTTGTTTCCTTATAGTGTCTTGATTTTAGTGATATCTGGAGTTTTACTCTTAATTAGTGTTATCTCATACCTGGTTAGAGTCTAGATTGCCACTTCTATAAATGACATGCTGTTGGTATCGAAATGCAGGCTTGTATTGAATTCTCAATATATTTTTTAACAATGTAAATATATTTGAATTAAATGTTTTAGATCTCTGAAAGATTGAGTCTGTGTATGAAGATGAAACACAGGAAGTAATTGTTCAATATCCTAGATCAAAATGCTATACACAAATGTTACAATTTATGTCATTTGAGTTTTGTATATGAACTAAATAATTAAATTGTTGCTACTGCTTCATTTATATCGGTATATGCAACTCAGGAACGTAAGTTTTGTGAGTTTCCAAGTCTCGAATTCTGCTCTAGATATACACAGGTTTTATTGTGGTTGAGGCTGGCGGATATCGTCTGCTTCTCACTTTCTAAATTTTCGATTTGGGAGGTGTCTGATTAAGTTAATAGGAGTGAAATCATCGAAAAGACAAATTGGCTGGTATTTCATACAGCTCAGTGCTATTTATTTCTGAATTTAAGTAGTATAATGCATATAATACATCTCCTACTGGACATATCCTTTTTGGTATGAGTTTATGAAAACAAAAAAAAAAAACGACTATATGTTTCAATGTACTTTGAAGTTTGCATTCAATAAATTGTAGATGCAAAAGAAATGCTGTATCACTATTCATATGTTGTTATCGGCTCTCTAGATTTTTGTTGGCTAGTTTTCTTCAGACCAGGAGGTATCATAGAGTCGATCGATATTTTCTTTTATATAACAGGCTATCAGTGTTTAATTATGTGTCAGTTTCATCTGTTCGTTCTTTGGTGTGTTAACCTGTGTTTGGTGGTGCCTTGGAAGGGGAGAAGCTTACAGTTTTCTTTTCTACTGAATTTCTAACGCGGCGTTCTGTCATGTTTTCAGGTTGGGGCTATTTCTCTTGTAGCTATGACAGGATTGCTCGCATTTATGCTATTCTTTCTCGCAGCAACTGTCAATGCCGTTGTCATATCCCTTCTCATTTCTTTGGCCGCTGCAGGAGGATTCTTGGCTATATTCTTTGCTTGTCTGACAGCTATATATATTGGAGCACTGTCAGTTGCTGCGTTTGCTATCTCTACAGCAACAGTTTTAGCAATTCTTGCTGTACTTATAGTCTCAGGTATATTACTTTGACACTCCTTTGTGCATTAGTTTTGCTGTCTAAATTGTCTGCCTTCCAATAAGGACTAACATTTAGATCTTTAAGCTAACTGAAAAGGTGATGCTTCCTTAAGAGAAGCTATATGCCTAGCCTATGTGAAACTTGCGAGTTCGTTATTTGAATAGTTGCTTCCAAGTTATAACAATTATCCCCGAAGTTTAAATGGTAGGTGGTTGTAGCCTTGCTAATAATTTTATATAAGTCTTAAGACATTCTTTCATTTTTATCAGAGTCCACCTATATCTTTTGGCTAAGGTTACATGTTCTTCCTTGAACCTTGATGATTGACGAAAAAATTAAAGGGTGTGAGATACATACCGTGAACAAATTTTAGTAACTTGTATCTTAGCAACTTATTAAACATAGTATACTGTAATTTGTTCAGGGTTTATTGAATTTTAGTCATGGACACTGAAATATATGGTACCTAAAACGTAATCTATAAAGACCCGTGAGGGTTATTATAACTTTTATTAGGAGGTAATTTAAAGGAGGTGCCATGCGATTTACTACTACGAAAATGAAACCTTGTTTTATGTTTATATAAGGAGGCTGGATTCATGATAACTTTAGTGCTCGTCTTATATAATACTTAAAGCATGAGTGAATAATGTTATTTGAATCATCAGGTTGGATTGGATTCTTTTGGGCTATGTGGCTGGCTTTGTCCAAAAGTTTGGGATTTGCTAAGCAATCACTTTCGGTGACCGGATCAGCAATATCTGCCTATTCAGGTAGGCATGCTCATTCGTAGGGAAGTTGAAAGGGATTTGGATTGAAGTGAGTTTCAAAATTCAGTCTGCTGTACATATCCTGTACATCTCTCTGATTTCCATGACCTTTAATGTGTTTTTATTTGAGTATCATAGGTGCGCAAGTGTAATTGAGCGCATTAGATATCCGGGGTTCAGATGTTTTGAGGTTTAGTGTTCTGAACTTTCTCTAGTCGTTTTGGACTGCATCTTTGTACAATTCATCCGAATAAAGTATAAAAAGTAAAAGTTTATAGCCTAACGGTGTTGGATATAGTTAATATTTTGCGACCCGTATATGACTTTCAAATTCTTGGTCCAGTCAAACTCGAGTGGGCAGGTTCAGGTCCCTGCCTTTCAACTTTTTTAGTTTGGTGAAACCCTATCCAGCGGTTTGGGTTGGGTGGAAACCCATTTTGTTTTAATGCTTGACTTTCTTACTTTCTATATGGGTTAGGATTATGAGTTGTAAGAACATCCGCTTAGCGTAGCTTTGCTTGGTTATAATAAGCTTTTAATAAAGATAGCTACACTCATTTTTAAGCTACTCAAAATTAAAACAGGTGCTCAGCATTAAATAGTAACATTTTCTCACATCATATTAAGCTAATTTTAAGAATAGTAATAATGTCTGCATTGTAGTAACTGTCCTTTCTTTTTTATTTATATAAAGCTTTTAATGTTAGAAAATATTATATTTAATAATTTAATAAATTACAAATAGATTAGTTATGTAATTGAAATTTTGCTATCATAAAAACAAAGATTAAAATTATATTTCTATATTTAGTTATAGTATATAAAAGTATTGAATAACGTAAATATATTTTATATTATCAAATTATTTATTTAAAAAATTAATTAAATAAATAAATAATTCAAAATTTCTTAAGACATTGGTTTTAAAGTTAATTTTTTAAATGTTTTTAAAATATAGTTTTTAATCACTTTTTATAAAAGTTAAATCACTTAAAAATATGAGTTCAAATTTAAATTTGTCAACAAATTACTTTTTTTAATTTTTTTACTTAAAAATTAAAAATTTATCAATTAGATTTTTTATTTGAAATTAACTTTTCTAAACATCTATGTTTTTGTAAAAATAAAATAAATATTTATATACGGAACTAATATAAGTAGATGTAATTTTTCTTTAAAATTATGAATTCAATTCATTATAAATGGTATATTACAAAGTGTGATTTATAAGTATACTATAAATAAAATTATTTTAAAAATAACTTACAAAGGGTTAAGTTATTTAAAAAATCAATAGATTTATTTAATTAGTTATACAAAATAATTAAAAATCTAATTTCAAATTGTCTAAAATTATAAATAAAAATAATATCATTAAATTAAAAGTTATGCTAACCGGTGTTTAAATAGGTTAAATAGTTTGTCAAATAAGTATGTAGTTAATTAGTTTAATCATATTATTTTTATTTATGATGTTATATAATTCAGAAATAGATTTTTAGTTATTTTCTATAACTAATTAAATAGATAATTATTTTTTAAATAATTTAACCATTGTAAAGTTATTTTCGAAATAATTATTTTTTATAATATATTTATAAGTCAATTGTTAATATCTTTCTAATATTCGATTTATAATTAATTAAATTTATAATTTTAAAGAAAAAATGCATCTAGTTATATTCGTCTGGTATATAAATAATTATTTTATTTTACAAAAAACATAGCATAGTTTAGAAAAGTTAATTTCAAATAAAAGAATTTTAAATAAAAAAAGTTAAAAAAGTAAGTTGTTGACAAATTTAGATTTGAACTCATATTTTAAAATGTTCAACTTTTATATAAAAGAATATTTGAAAACTGTATTCTAAAAATATTTAAAAACTGTTTATAAAAAATATTTAAAAAATTAACTTTAAAACAGATGTCTTAAAAATATTTTGAATGGTTTGCTTATTTATTTAATTAATTTTTGAAATAAATAATTTGATAATATAAAATATATTTACATTATTCAATAGTTTTATATACTATAACTAAATATAATAATATAATATTAATTTTTGTTTTGTTTTTATTATAGTAAGATTTAAATCACAAAAATAATCAATTAATAATTTATTAAATATAATATACTCTAATAAAAGCCTTATAAAAGAAAAATGAGTACAATTATATATATAATTTTATAGTGCAGATATTTACTCTTAAAATTAACTTAATGATTCGAAAATTTTATTATTTAATGCTTACTAATAAATTAATTAGCTACATATTTATTTTTGTAATATATTTTAATATTCAATATAAGATATGACCATCAAAATATGGATTATTTTTGTCACAATGAAATTATTAATTCAAAAATAAATAATCTAGTGCAAAAATATACTATTTAATCATTAACAAATATAATAAAAAGATTATTAATTTAAGTAATCAATAGTTTTAAACTATTATAGTTTACAATATTAATATTTGTATTGTTTCTACGATAATAAAATTTAAATTAAATAACAATATATTAATAACCGATTAAATATTTATTGGTTTAAAAAACAATCATGAAAAGAAAAGATAAGGCTATATTTGGACACCTTTAGATTATAATGAGATACCAAAATCACAATTTTTTTTTTCTGTTTATGTGAAATGACCAATATACCATTCATATATAAAATAATTGTTTTTTAAAAAACAATTTTTTTTTCTTCTCCATCTAATTTTCTCTCTCTAACTAAACTAAAATTCTAAAAATTACAAAAATCCATGGATTTGAGCGACTTGAATAATGAATTTCGCTGCAATATTGATGATTTTGCGTCGGAGCAGCAGCCTTTGACGGACTATCTCGAAACCCAAGCTGTGTATTTTTGAGTTTTTTCTATTTTCAGTGCGTTTTGCGAACTCATTAGGCCATAAAAGTGATGAACTCCGAACCTATAATTCACAGATTTGCATGTTTTTGTCAAAATCGCGAAAGGGTCCTCGTGATTTTGACAAGATTGCGAACACACCATTCACGATTTTGTTAAAATCACGAGGACCCTTTCGCGATTTTGACAAACTCACGAGGACCCATTTCACTCTTTTGACATGTTAATTTTAGCCGACAATTTTTAATTGGATGCTAATTGAGTGACCAGTTTAAATAAAATTAAAGATGTTTTTATATACTTAGCACATATCATTTGTAAGGACCGGACCAACCACCATGTTCGATGACCGATTACACGAAAATGTTTACTACGGATACCTTGTACACCGAACCCGATTTGGTTTTATGGGTCGAATTTGGAAGCAAAAAACTAGGATTCATTGTGTTACGTAGTAAAGACGATGACGGTAGCAAAACTGAGAAAACTCATAAGATGTATTTTAGGTGCGAGAGGCACGAGGTTTACAAACCTAACCCCAAACCGGGGTATGTTAAGAAGCGCCGAGAATGTTCATCGAAAAAATGCGGGGTGTCTGTTCTATTGAAGGGGAAAACTGGTCTTAGAGCTACCCAATTATTGGAAAGTGATAGTGGTAAACGGGAAACATAACCACAAACCGTTTTTGCACTTTGATGGTCACTCACGAGCCGCTAGACTAAAAGTTGAAGAAGATGCGTTTGTTCGTAGTCAAACAGAAGTTGGTTCTCGACCAAGAGAGATATACTGCGGTTTGAAGATTAAAGACTCGAAAAATGTATCCAGCATGCGCTCGATATACAACATGCGTAAAAAACATGATTTGGTCGATTAAGCGGGCAAAACCCAAATGCAATAGTTATTTTGTAACTTAAAACAACACGGGTACTATGTTTGGGAGCGAACTTGCGAAGCAACGAACGCGATCCTCGAGTTGTTTTTTGCACATCCTAAAAGCATCGATTTCTTGCGCACTTTTTCTCAAGCTCTTATAATGGATAGTACATATAAGACTACAAGGTATAAGATGCATTTGCTAGAAATAGTTGGCCAAACTTCAACGAAGAAGATGTTTTATGTCGCTTTTGTTTTTTTGAGCTCCGAGAAACAAGAAAACTACACTTGGGGATTGAGCGTTTTAAGAAATGTGTTGACGAACAACATTTGATTGCCTAATATTCTTGTCACCGATAGGGAGTTGACTTTAATGAACGCTATCGATGATATATTTCCGGGTGCCACTCATATACTATGCACTTGGAATATTAGTGGGAACATTTTCTCTTACGTTAGGAAAGTTTTTATCAAATTCGGACATGACCGATGAGTTCGTCAAATTTTATCAAAGGGTTGCCTATTCGGCGACGCTCGAAGATTATAACAAAAACCTTGCCGAGTTACACCACACGTACGCATTTTGTCCAATGATTATTGATTACGTGATGAAGCAATGTATAGACAATTATGGACACAAATTTC
The DNA here is from genome assembly GCA_036936605.1 of Limnanthes douglasii subsp. nivea. Classification (NCBI taxonomy): domain Eukaryota; kingdom Viridiplantae; phylum Streptophyta; class Magnoliopsida; order Brassicales; family Limnanthaceae; genus Limnanthes; species Limnanthes douglasii. The sequence continues at coordinate 273,674,438 of JAUPFV010000004.1, forward strand.
TTAATATCCACACGAATAAGTTCAAACATTTGGGCAACCATATTAGCAATCGGTGAGTTATATTACCATCTCCATACATTAATGTTTAATATTAAGTGTTAGACTTCTAATTTATTTTATCTTACGTTATAGGGCGGAGAGTGCTCACTCGAGCCTCAAGCGGGAAATCGGTAGTAATCTATGCACATTTGAGCAATTTTGGAAAAACGTTCATGCATTATTTACCGCTCAACACTCTAACATTTTCGAATCGTTCGAGCGTAGTACGTCTCGTACAAGAAACTAAACTAGAGGGGGTTGATGGGGCTATCTATAAGGAAATCAAAGGTAAACTTTCATGTACGACTATAACAATAATATAGGAAAATCTTAAAACGAAATTGGGAATATGGTTCACTCCTGGAATGTGTGGTTGTGTTATTAAGAAAACTCATAATTTACCATGTGCATGCTAGTTAGCTTTGATTTATGAAGAAGATATATCGATTAAAAAAGATGAGTGCGGTGTTTATTGGAGTACGTTAAAGATCAAAGCTAAGGATGAAATTGGTACCGACGACGAGCGTACGAGAAAACTCTCCTTAATATATAACACCATTCGCGGTTACGGTACACACGCCCAAGATCACATCATAAATAGGATGATGCAAATCCTTAATCCCGCTAGAAGTCATGTTTTGGAACCAAAAGAGCCAGTTGTCACTAAAGGTAGGAAAAAAGCCGATCATGATAAATCAACTAAACGGAACCCATCAGAGTGGGAATACGATAGTAGTTTAGGCGCTAGCACTGCCGGTATGATAGGTACCACGACCGCCTCAGTAGTTAATCAAACATTTTTAGTACCAAAAGACAAAGCAAAAGAGAAAGCGAAAACCAAGACTCACCGCAAGAAGGAGAGAGTGACTCGATCGAAAAAATCATTGAAGGGTAAAGATTTTAGCCGTTACGAGAGTTGGTTTCCCAACTATTTGCATGAGTAAAATAGTTGCGTCGATGACGTGTCTCCCAGTGGTAATTGCAGATTCTGGGCCGTTGCTTTAACGGTCTACGGTAACTCCGATTCATGGGACAAAGTGTTTGATGGTTCACAACGTGTAGATAACCTAGTAAACAAGTTGGACGTTTTTGAAGTGTATGACAATGGTAATCAGCATTGGATGACATTACCCGACTACGGCTTAGTGATAGCCACTAGATACCAGTGTATCGTATACCACGTATCGTTCCACCAATCCTACACGCATCTACCTCTATGCGAAGTGCCTCATCGATCGTGTCCTATCATGGAAGTTGGTATAGGTTTTGTACACGGTAACCATTTCGTGAAAGTAAGTATACCAATGAATCCTGTAATATTATATCTTATTTTGTTGCTTAACATTTATCTTAGTTTTCTTTGTGTAGGTTGTGTTTGATGAGTCCGAAAATATTCACCACCACACACTGTAGAAACCGGACAAGGGTAATTTGGACAAAAGTCACCCACTGAACCATCCGAACAGGACAAAAGTACTAAATAACTAATCACCTTTTGACTAAACTAATTGCTAATCAGCTTAATAAACTAATGGGTTTTTGAACTCGACCCGGTTTCATAAGTTTGACCCGAAAGCCCATATGTCCCATAATTAAGGGTATAAATACCCAACCACTTTCATTAATGAAGGTAATGAACATTTAATACAACCAGGCAGCTTAAATCTCTCACTACAAAACACTTAAACAGTTAATCCCTTTGAAACACCACAAAACACCTGACCAAATTACCCTCAGTCGAAAATAATCCACACCAAATTGGCGACCATAGTGGGAGGAGAAGGTGCTTGAATCTAGCATTCGAAACTATCAAGAAAAACCAGTTCGTATGAATCCGGACGAGCAGGCAGTGCCACCAATTTTGGCAAAAGTGGTGGGAGAAAACGATGAATATACGATCGAAGAGCGAGACAGATTGAAAGCTGAGATAGAAGCCTTGAGGGCTGCTAAAAGGGTAGAGATGGGCTTGAAAGAAAAATCAAAAGTGTCAGCCGTTCACCACACTGACAATCCATGCTAGTTCATGCTAGCAAAAGTTCAGAATCAGAATCAAAAGACCCATGTAAGCACTAAAAAGACTCATGCTAGCTTAAAGAAGTCTCACCGGTCTAAACGAGTGGAGAGCTCAGATTCAGATTCAAAATCTTCTAGTAGCTCCTCGAACGAAGATGGAGTTGAGGAGTCCTTGTCATCCAGCAGTGATGAAGGCCGTTCTAAAAAGAAGCAAAAGTTGGTAAAAAAGTATTCAAGAAAGAGGGACAGGCATGAAAGGTTGAAAAAGCATCTAGGGAAAGGGTCATCTCATGGCCACAACCATGGCCGGAGACATGTAGACCGGCTGTTGATGGATCCTTTCACTTTTCATGATGAACCATGTATCTTTGCAACTCCCAATGAAGATACTGTGTTTAGTCGTGGCCGGAATTGGAGATAATCTCCATTGTTTTCCAAGATACTGTCCGGAAACCTTCATAAGAGTATAAAGATGGAAAAATACGATGGGAGTAAAGATCCAGATAATCATCTGGAGAAATTTAAAAACTTTATTATGAATTTTGACGATGATAATAAGTTGCTTTGTAGAGCATTCTCCCAATCGTTTACGGGGAGTGCTCTGAAGTGGTATAATAGCCTGCCACAGGGTTGCATCAGAAATTTTGATACTTTTTGGGTGGCCTTACGGAGGCAGTTCGTTGGAAGTAAGGAAGTGAAGGGCAATTGAGACACTATTATCCATTGTACCCAAAAACCAAATGAATTATTTAAAGAATATATAAGTCGCTTTCTGAACACCAAGAATGAATTAACTGATTTTTTTTGAACAAGTAGCAATAGCTTCTCTAAGGCAAGGTCTGAACCCTGGCAATTTGGCCGATTCAGTAACCAGGAAGAAAGTCATGACGTGGGGCGGTTTACTGAATCAAGTGGGAAAGCAAATCAATGTGGATGAAATGAAAAAGACGAGGGTGCATAGGCAGGTGAGATCGGCCCCAGTTGCACCAAACTAGAACCAGAATCAGTCCGGGTACAAGGCTAAGGAAGCCGGACAGGGTCCCAACAGGGCCAAGGCTCAATCTCACCCAGTACCAGCTCAGAGCCATCAATCCAGAAATAAGCAAGGGGCTTGGGTTCAACCAGAGTGATTTGCTGAATTGAAAGAAAATGTGGCAACCATTTATGACAAAATAAAAGATGAAGTACATTTCAGGAAGCCAGCTGCGCTTTAATCTCCCAGGGAAAGTCGTAATAATTGCTTATGTCAATATCATCATGATATTGGCCATAACACAGAATATTGCATCGCTTTGAAACAAAAGGTGCAAAATTTGATAGAAAGAGGAAAATTGGGTGCTTACGTTAAAAAGAGAAGTGGGAATAGGCCTGATAATGCTCATCAGACCAACCCAACAAACAATGCAGGGACGTCGGCTCCGGACGGGGCCATGGTAATTATTGAAAGATTCGATGTGGAGTCAGAATATTTGGATCCTGATCCAACCCGAAATAAGGTGGGCGTTATCACAGAACACACCAAGACAGTGTCCGGGCTCATAAGATTTTTTGAGTCACTTACCATATTTGGAGGCGATACCATGACTGCATTAACTGCTTCTTCAAGGAAGAGGCATGTTCATACCCTGACTGCTTAATTGGAAGGAGGCATGACTTCCTATCAATCGCAAATTCCTTTTCTTTTCATTTTTTTTGATGAAGATGATTTGAGGGACATAACTGGTCCCCATGAAGATGATGTGGTAATAGGAGCATCCATTGGGGGTAATGACATTAAACGAATTTTAGTAGACACTGGCAGCTCAACCAATATCCTCTTTTTAACTTCCTACAAACAAATGAAGAATCCAACAGTGATTCAGCGTTCGAACAGGTCAATTGTGGGTTTCACTAGAAGCTCTGTGGACGTAATCGGGGAGTTTGAGGAGGAGGTTTTGTTGAGAAAGGGCCCTTTTAAGAAGATGGTCAGAGTACTTTTCATTGTGGTGGTTTGTCCCACGTGCTACAGTGCCATTTTGAGAAGGTCTTGGTTCTCCAGGATGCATGCTGTGGCTTCAACAGTCCACCAATGTTTAAAATACGCTGTGCAAGGACAAGTGGGAGTTGTCCGGAGTAATCAGAAGATAGCAATGGAGTGTTATGCAACAACACTAGCCCCTAGAACTTTGGGGGCAGTTCGGATTAGTGAAGATTAGCAGTTGGAGGGGCCCTCTGGGGGAAAATGGTGAAATCGATGACCCCATAGAGACCCCTGATGTTTTAATACTAATTAAAAAGGTTGAAACTCACTCTCTGGCTGAAGGAAAAAGTGTTAAGATCAGATCTAAGATGATAGCAGAACTAAAGAGCAAAATGTTATATTTTTAACAGACTATCAGCATGTTTTTGCTTGGTGCAATGCTGATGTAACCGGAGTACCAGCATATGTCATATCGTACCAGCTATCCATCCGAAGAGATGTAGCACCTGTTGTACTAAAGAGAAGAGCTTTTTCTAAAGAGAAAACTGTTGTCATAGTTCAAGAGGTTGACCGGCTTACTAAGATGGGGCACATAAAGGAATCTCAGTACCCTTTATGGACAACCAATCTAGTGTTAGTAAAAAAGAAAAACAGAAAGTGGCGTATGTGCATCGATTTTACAGACCTTAATAGGACTTGCCCAAAAGACCTATATCCGGTCCCCCGGATTGATCAGTTAGTGGACTCCACATTTGGGAACAAGTTGTTGTCCTTTATTGATGCGTTCTACGGGTATAATCAGATTTAAGTGGATCCGAAGGACCAAGAACACACTACTTTTGTTACTGATAGGGGCCTTCATTGTTACAAGGTGATGCCTTTTGGGTTAAAGAATGATGGGGCTACTTATCAGATGTTGGTGAACAAAGCTTTCGCTGATCAGATTGGAGGAAACATGGAAGTCTACATTGATGACATGATGGTAAAGAGTGTGGAAGAAGAGTTACACTTGGCAAATCTGCAAGAGACTTTTGCCAACTTGGTAAAAGTTAATTTAAAGTTGAATCCAGAAAAGTGTGTGTTCGGAGTGCAGTATGGGAAGTTTTTGGGGTATGTGATAAGTGAAAGAGGGATACAACCTGATCCAGACCAACTTAGTGCTTTATTGCAAATGGATCCTCCTCGGAATATTAAAGAAGACAAAGATTGACAGGGAGGTTAACTACTCTAAATCGTTTTATCTCAAGGTCCTCGGATAGGTGTGCCCCGTTTTTCCAAACTTTAAAGGGTACCAAAGAATTCAACTGGTCTCCACAGTGCGACCAGGCCTTTGATGAAATAAAAAATCATTTATCCTCCCCCAAAACTCTGTTTAAAACTGTTGATAGAGAAACGTTGTATATATATTTAGCAGTCTCCAAATGCGCCATAAGTGCGGTGCTAGTAAGAAAGGTGGACAATTATCCTCGTCCAGTGTACTACATCAGCAAAAGCCTGATGGATGCTGAAAAAAGATATATAAAACTTGAAAAGCTAGCACTGGCATTAGTAATTGCTGTTAGAAAGATGAGGCCCTACTTTCAGTCTCATTCTATTGTCGTCCGGACATCTTTTCCCTTGAAAAATATCCTTCAAAAGGCAGACATATCAAGCAGAATGACCAAATGGTCAGTAGAATTGGGAGACTATGGCATTGATTTTGCCCCTCGAACTGCAATCAAGGCTCAGTCTGTTGCTGATTTCTTAGTTGAGTTTCATTCGGGCAGGAGTACTAAACAAGCTACAAGTGAAAAGACTAAGAAGTTATGGGTTGTCCGGACTGATGGTGGATCAAGTACCATGGGTTGTGGTGCTGGGATATGTTTAACCTCTCCGTACGGCGACAAACTATATCAGACTATATGTTTTGCTTTCAGGGCCTCTAACAATGAGTCAGAATATGAAGCTGCTATAGCTGGTTTAAAGTTAGCCCTGATTTGTGGTGCCAAAATGGTAAGGTTAATGAGTGATTCTCAGCTTCTTATCCATCATGCACAAGGTCAATCTGAGGCCAAAAAGGAGCAGTTGATTAAATATTTATTCATTCTTAAAGAGGTGGCAGTTAACTTCAAAGACATCACCTATGAGCACATACCCAGAACAGAGAATACACTAGCAGAATCCTTGGCAACCATAGCATATTCTGAGTCCTACCCATGGATTCATGTGCAAGAATATCCATCCATTCAACTCAATCAGAGCAAGGAAGATGAGAAAAGTCTGAATATACAAGTGAGTCAACCTAAAGACTGGAGGTATCCTCTTCTACAATACATTTCAGATGGCATCTTGCCTCCGGAAAAAGCAATAGTAAGAAAAATGAAGTATAAGACTCGTGGATTTTTGATCATAAGAGACGTCCTTTACAAGAATTCTTTTAGTAGACCTCTCTTGCGATGTTTGGGGATTGAAGAGTCCCAAATAGTGCTGTCCGAACTACATGACGGTGAAGGGTCAGCACACTGTGGTTATAGAGCTTTAACCCGAAGAGTCTTGTTGGCCGGATACTACTGGCCCTCCATAATGAAAGATGCCAAGGAATTGGTGAAGAAGTGTGATCCATGCCAAAAATATGGTGCTGAAATTCATGTCCCAGCTGTCCCTTCGGAGTCGAGTTCTGAGCCAATACCTTTTGCTCGTTGGGGACTGGATCTGGTGGGACCTCTACCCGGAGGGTGCAGAACTATCATTGTAGCCATTGATTATTTTTCAAAGTGGATGGAAGCTGCCCCCTTGGCAGGAACTACTTCAAAAGCTGTTATAAAATTCATTTTATCTAATATTTGCTGCAGATTTGGGGTTCCACAGAAGATAACAACAGACAATGGGCCACAATTTGACAACAAGGATATGGAGAATTTCTGTGCCTCTAGAGGCATTCAACATTGCTTCTCTTCTCCTTTCCACCCACAGGCGAATGGTCAGGTTAAAGTAGCAAACATAACCATCCTGTCCGGTCTTAAAAAGAATTTGGAAGGGGCTACAAGAAAGTGGCCAAGTTACCTACAAGAAGTGCTATGGGCCTACCGGACTACTTCTGGGGCTGCTACACAGGAATCCCCATTTGCCTTGGTATATGGTATGGATGCAATTGCTCCTATAGAGGCAACTCTTCCATCATTCAGAGTCCACAATTTTCCGAACAGACTAATGAAGTGGCAATCAGAAGTCAACTCGACTTAATAGGAGAAAAAATAGTTAAAGCTCATCTTAGAGCCACCCATTATTAGGGATTGATGAGAAGCACGTTTTCTTCCAGAGTAAGAAGGAGGGATTTTCAACCAGGGGATAAAGTGTTGAGAAAAATATTTTTACATACTAAGAAGAAGCAGTTCGGCAAGCTAGCTCCAAATTGGGAAGGACCTTATGTGGTCATTGAAAAGCTTAAGCTTGGGACATACAGGCTTCAAGATAAAGATGAAAGGATCTTAAATCACCCCTGGAACATTGAACACCTCCGGTTGTATCTAGAATAAAAGTTATGTAAATATTTACTTGTTTAAAGTCCATACAAATATTAGGGGGCATACTCTTTTCTACCCTAGTGGCGCAGAGAGGTTTTAATGAGGTGTCCGAGCTTTTTAATAAAATTGATGCCTTCTTAAAAATTTCGGAGTGGTTTGGTTGATAGCTTTTTTATAACCTTCTAAGTATCGTTGACAGATCGGATTGATCTAGTGGAATGATGACCATTTAAAAATTTGTCATCGGAGAATTTAAACACTCTCACCTTAAAATACTTATAAAATAACTAGGGGCTATTTAAACATTAGCCAGGGCAAAAATAAAACAAGGCAAGAATTGTGCAAAATAAAGCTGCCCGGCTAGCACTGGGGAATAATATTAAAACCTGTAAAAAGGCCTTCCCCATCCAAGGACTTAGAAGTTTAAAAAGAAAAGGCTTGTCCGGGCAGAAGCCGGACACGATTACAAAAATTCCTTGGCCATCTAAGGACTTTAGTCTGACATGAGGATAAAATAAAAACAAAAGATAGTTTAAATTTTAGGGCTGGACTCCCTTAGATGTTCCTGTTTCGTCTGGTTTCTTCTTTGGATCTTTGGGTTCCTTATTAAGGCTCTCTCCGGTCCATTCTTCTTCATCAGTGGTATCATCATAACCACTGGAATAGTTGTGCCTATCACCATCAACCATAGTGTGGAATGGGAGGTCTACGTATTCCACATATCACCATAGATCTCCGAGCGTCCTCTTCGGAAATGTCCGATGAAAGAGCAAGACCATGTCAGATTTGACTTCAGCATACCTCTCTTCTTGAGAATCTATCACCTTGTTGGTGTATGCATCGATCTTGGCCTTGATTGTCTTGTCCAGATCCTTTATCAAATCATCTTTCTCTTGGGTGACTCTAGACACAAAATGTTCGAGAGAAAGTTTGTCACTAGTTAGGGTTTGAATGACGTTGTCCCTGGCCTTCACCTCCTCATTCGAAGCGGAGAGATCCTTCTCCAAGACAGAACACTTAGTTTGAAGTTCTGTGTTAACCGTCTTCGAAGCGGCCATCCTGGTGGCCAAGTCCTCATTCCCCTTCTTCAACTCCTCGACCTCTCTCCTTAATGCCTCAACACTCTGATTGGCATTAAGCAGGTCCTTAGATAAGCTCTCTTTGTCTGCGTTGAGTGTGTTGATGAGGGTAGATTGGCTTCGCACTTGCCTCTCCAGGTTGAGCACCAGTTGAATGTTGCTCAACAAGGAGTGAGTCACCATGTCCTTCTCCCCTGAAACAGAAAAAGACTTACCATTGAAGGTAACCATGTTTGAGGAGTTTGGAGGAAGGTAGGGGCCATCAAAGTCGTCTTTTTTGAGGTCTCCAAAGTAAAGGCCAATGTTTTGGAGACCACTGATATCAACTCTATCGATATTGTTATCCCCTCCGGTGTGAAAGTTACTTGGAATTTGTTCTGCCAAGGTGGGGTCTGTTGGGTCGGCCGGAGGAAGAGACTCTGGAGGCCGGAGAGTGACTTCATCCCCCTTGGAGATTTTCTTCTTCTTAGCTTTCCTATCTCCACCATCTGCTCCCCGTTTTCGATCCTTCTTGGGAGCCTTTGAAGGGTTTGGAGGTCTACCTGCCTATTTGGTACTCTCATCTTCAACCACTTGAAGTAAAGTAGCATCGATTCCCCTTTGGTCATGCACTTCCTGATTTGCTGTGACGATCTCCTCAACACCACCTTGAGCGGCCTCAGTTGCATCTTGTTTCTTCTTGCCTTTCTTGCCCTTCATCTTACTTGGGGCTTTAGCTCTGGCAGGCAAGGCCAGCTTCCCATCCTTCTCCTCTGTCCTCTGCAAGATAACACTTGGAGGAGGTGGTGTGGTCAATTCCTCCCAAGTAAGGTCTCTCCGGGCAGTTGTGTTCCAGAGATGGGACCTCACTAAATTTCTGGCAATAAAGCAATTGTGGAAAAGATTTCCCCATTTGTCAGCAACCCAAGCATTCAGCTTGGCACAAGTTGTCTGCCCCTGCTCCAAGTAGTCGGAGAACTCCTTCGGCAACACTACCCAAAGAAAAAGAAGAGCAATTTAGTAACAGATTTTTTATAAGAAAAGAAAAACAAACATGATGAAATTTTCACCTGTGCTCTTCCATCTGCTGGTGAGCATGCTAGGGTTGACACCAGCTTTGATTTTCCTCCTGTTTTCCCAAGCACCACTAATAAACAAGAATTCGGTCTTCCAATTCTTCTCCGATTCAAGCAAATCATCCACCACCTTAAAGTTATCACCCATGTTGTAATGATAAAAAGGGATGACGTGGTTCTTGTAGAGGCTGGCCACAACAACAAATTTCTCCATCGCAAGTGGTATTCCGGAGAGCCTAGAGGCCATAATGCAGGCCATATAGGGTGTACCAAGCATTGAGACTCAGCTGGCTTGGACAGAGCTTTATCAGATGAAAGTATCTGACGATCTCTGGGTCCAAGGGAAATCTGAGCCCCCAGTTGAACAGCTCCGTATATATAACTATCTCGCTCAGCTTGCGGTCCATTGGGGTCTCCGAAGTGACCGGATCCCCCACTTCGTCCGGATCTGGCCTAATTCAGCAGTATGAATGAAGGCATAGTTGATGTTCTGCATGGCTAGCAAATACTTTACGCTCACCTTGTGGAAGCAGGGTCCCACTTTGCCTTCCAGGGACTCCGACAGGTCCGGATGTTTCAAACACAACTTCTCTTTACCCTTGCCTTTTTTGTCAGTGGCACCTTCCCCTGTCTGACCGGAGACGTCGGTCTCAAATACGGCCTCTTCTATGCTTTCCTCCATCACCTCTTCCATCACCATGGACGGTTTGTCAGTTGTTGCTGGTGGAGGAGTGTTGGTGGTAGCTCTGTAAGTTGTCCGGACTGTTGAGCATCACCCTCTCCTAAGGGTCTGGTGTCCGGCTGGGGCTCGGGTTCGGAGGGCTCATTTCGAGAGCTAGTCCCAATTGCCTCCGGACCGGAGGATTTATCCTTTGGGACTCTGATAGATGCCCCTGATTCTGTAGCTTTGTCCTTGGCCTCAGACTTAGAAGGCCCTGATTTCGGGGACTTAGACTGTGAAACAACAGTTTGGCCTTTTACTAAGCAGCCTGTTCGGCGAAGTGTAACCTTTTCTGGGGATTTTTCAGCATCTGACCCCATGGGCTATAAATGGAGAGGGTCTCCTTGTGCTTGATACGACTTTTTCCCGTTCAACAGTGGGCTGTGACTCCTGAACCGAGGAGCCTGATACAATGGGCGAAAGACTTGGTTGAAATAACCTCATGGGTTTTGAACTTCTAACAGAAGATGAACCTCGATCAGCCTCTGAAGATGGTGTTTCAGGCTTGTCGTTTGGAGAAACTGGAAGACCCGCAGCAATGCGCCTTTCTCGTTCAACCCTTTGCGCTTTTTCTAACTCCGAAATATTAAGCCACCCGCCTTTTACCATTGCGTTTCTTGTCGTGAACATAAACCTACACCAAAAGAATTTTGAGAAGAGAAGTGAAAACTTTGAGATGAAGGAATGAGAGAGTAATGAAGATGGCAAAACAATGAAAATGAATTAATTTATACTGACAAAACAAAAGAGTTGCCAAATTTCCTTAGGAGAAAACGAAAAGGCAACTATAATGATTGAAGACGGCGCTGACGTCATAGGTATTAAATGAATAGGTTGCTTTTTAGGATTAACCATTCTAGGAGGAAAACGGCTGGTGAGGCAAATCAAAAGATGACATGTGTCCCACGATCCATGGCAGAACCTTTGAACTTCTGAGAAGTTTTCAGTCCGGATAAATCCTGAGTTGAACACTTAGACAGTCCGAATAATGTTGCAAGTGCCTAAGAGGATTTTTTAGGTCTTGCCAGAGGCCTTTGACAAAACCTAAAAAAAAGGTTATTGATGAGTCCAGAAATATTCACCACCACACACTGTAGAAACCGGGCAGGGGCAATTCAGACAAAAGTCACCCACTGAACCATCCGAACAGGACAAAAGTACTAAATAACTAATCACATTTTGACTAAGCTAATTGCTAATCTGCTTAATAAACTAATGGGTTTTTAAACTCGACCCGGTTTCATAAGTTTGACCAGAAAGCCCATATGACCCATAATTAAGGGTATAAATACCCAACCACTTTCATTAATGAGGGTAATGAACATTTAATACAACGAGACAACTTAAATCTCTCACTACAAAACACTTAAACATTTAATACCTTTGCAACACCACAAAACACCTGACCAAATTACCCTCAGTAAAAAATAATCCACACCAGTGTTGAATGTACCACTTCCAGAAATCTATTCTACTTGGTTTCCGTTTCGCACCGACAAAGCTGTAACCGGTTGGGAAATACCGCTCGACAAACGATTCAACAAACATAACCAAATCAAGTCCGCTTAACTATCGACCGCTCACAAAGAACCACCACATGTCTACGATTGGGTTGGAGACTCATGATTTGTAGATGCATCGGTACTTTTTTCCTTTCGTATTTACGAATACTTTATTTGAATTTCGTCATCGTTTGTAATCTATACTAGCACGGTTTATTTATTTAAAAAATTCCACGTCTTTTATTATTATAAATATTAGTTTTGTTTCTAATTATTATAACTAATTTGTGTCAATTTCATCCAAATTGTAAATAAAAATGGTCTGAAATCGGTACAGTGGCACATTCGTGAACACATGGGGCCCAATTTTGTCTAAATCGTGAACAAGTAACGCCACAACTTGTCAAAATAATGAACTAACTTGTTCGCGATTCAGACTCCATGTTCGTGGACATTACTGGAAAATTTTCCATTTTCCATTTTTTGTAAGTTCCTGAGTTCCAAACTCATTTTTTATGGACTAATATACTATAGTTATTTAAATCCATTTCTGTAAAATTTAAGAAAAAAAATATTTTCTTCCAAATTCAGATCTAAAAACAACTTCAAAGTAGCTCCAAACTGCAAAAAAGTACACTAGAAATCATAAAAATTAAAACAACATTCGGGGAAACTCACACTCAAACAAGGACTGAATAAAACATTAACTCAGACAACAACTAATAGAATTATTTTCAATATCTCCTTGGTAAACAAAGTTTATCTATCAGGCCAGTTCCATTTCATCAACTTCCGTTCTTCTTTCGCAATCTCGTACTCTTTCGCTACAACACACATTTCCTCTTCCTTGATGGTAATAATGTCGGAATGGACATGATCCAGCTGAGCCTCTGTTATAATATCCGTGAGTTGGCAGTTGAACATGTTAAACGCAACATGACGTTCCAAGTCGATGAGGTCGGAAACTAGATGTACACGAAATTTCTTTATAACGTACCGCCGACTTTAATCTCATCCAAATGCCTTGAAATATTAGATGGCTGCACCCGATCCATACTGTATAGGAAATACATCTGGCATAGCATTGCCTCCTAATATGGTTTTCCCCATTCTCGCATGTACATTTTACTTACTTCGCCATATGCTTTTATCAAATATTCATCTTCCAACGCAGTCCAAAGAGATTTATTTTTTGTAATTATTTTTAGTTTATCTGTTAATGCCTCACAAAGTGTCTATTTATTGACCATTTTATCTTCAGTTAACGTAATCCAAGTAGACCAATCAATAAACGACACTTGATTCAGATATGGATAACGCAATCCAAGTTGACCAATAATTTTGTGACACATAATACTTACAAAAGTACATGCATCTTGTTGAGCATTATTAGGGGTCGCTATATAGCGTAGGTTCCATTATTAGGGGTCTCGCTATAATGAGACCTAATATCAACTTACACCAAATAGGACTCCCGCCAAAATAAAAACTCCCGCCTATACAAAGACATGAAATATCATGCAACATGACATCCACCAAACATTTACTAACCAAATAAAAAACACAAACACTTTTAGAGATGGAGTTCAACGTCAATGAAGACTACCAGTTGCTTCAAGCGGTGAAGGTTTCCCGCCGAGAGATGGGGAAAGATACCAACGATGTGTTTTTTGAGCGAGTCCTATGCATGTATTTCAGTTTTTACCGTGCAGGAACAATAGGTATTGTTGTGCGCATTTATGACGAAATTAAACACATGTACCTTTTTGTCAAACCGCGCCAGCGTTTGTTATTCTTGCCATTTAAAATAAAGCAAGAAGCGACTTCTATCTGGAACATGACGGTGGTGGACTACATCACTATGGATTGAGCATTCTGATTTCTTCGGTTCTGTTTTGAGTTTGCATAAGTTGTGATTTGATTATGTGATTTTCTTACGTATTGTTTTAGTTTTTATGTTTTTCTTAGTTATTATTTAGGTCTTATGTTGTTTGCGTTCAACTATCCTACTATGTACGCACCTATTTTAAATGAAATTTAATTTTCCTTTTTGTTGTGTTACAAATAACATAAGATACGTAACAAAACAAAATGATATAATAACATAAGATGTTTGTCAATAATATAATCAGCCAAACCAACATTAAAACATAAAAACAAAAATATAGGAAAACATAAAAACAACAACACGTTTTTGTTGTGTTCTAATAACCTAATTCAAACAACAACTGACAGAAACATAACAACAAGAACTAAGGAAAACATAAAAACTAAAATAACAACCAAAGCCAACATAGACTTTAGTTGTCTTCAACATCGACGCTTTTGGTAGTATCATCCTCCATATATGCAATCTATCCTCCATATACAGTATCATCTCCCTAGTAATATAATCATCGACCGTCATGTTTCACACACTCGCCGCTTCTTTCTTAATTTTGAATGAGAGGACCATCAAACGCTCGAGCGGTTGGATAGTCAAGTACCTGATTTTCACGTCGTCACAATTGCATGTTATATGATTAGTTACTCCAGATACACTGTAATAAAAAAATACATCCTACCCAAGACACCATTGAAGAAATCATCGCTCAAGTCTTCGGACATCTCTCGACAAACAACCTTCACCGCCTGAAGCAAACAATAGTCTTCAACCACACTAAAATCCATCATTAGTATCCTGTTTTTTTATAGTTGTTTCTGGCGGTTTGGTGGATAAACTATTAGACTGAGATTCATATTCCTTTTAAAGGACATGAAAGTTTTAGTGGTAAACATTTTTTTGTCAATAATCGACTTTTTGGCGTGAAATTGGTTATGTCGGTAGTCTTGTCTTTGGTGGGAATAATAAATACTGAGACCTGCTATATGGAGACCCCTTTTCTTTATAATAAGACGAAGTTTCTTTAAAATGATATATTTAAATTTGATAGAAAGAATCGATAAACGTAGGATATGTAACAACATAATAATGATATAATAAGATAGGATGTGAAGATATTATTTAATCCAGATAGTCATAACATAAGATAGTCACGATAAATCTTCAAAATAGTCATATAATACAAGTCATGCAGTAAAAATCACTTAATCACTCTCGCGATACCGACGCACCAGAACCGAACACTCCTGCATCGACCGATGCATCTCCTTCATACTCATCTCGTCCGATCTTGAATATTTATCAATCACACGATCAACCAAGTCAAACAACTGTGCCTGGTAAGTCCTCACTCTCGGGGTCTCTGCGACATGCGCACTAAATGACTCGCACTCAGGATCAATCATGGTGTACCATAGGTGATCCTGGACCCATACATCGTATAGAGAGGTCCTACTCGGATGACCTATAACATATGTGTCACCACAAATCCTTGGATCAATGACGTGCAACTGCCATGCTCTCCATGTAGTCTCATCCTACAAATAGGGTGTGTTAACGTGCCTCCTCCTGCATGGTGGTAAAACAGGTCGTAGTGAAGGTGGTATATCCTGAATATGCCCAAACTTTTGAGCAACCCACCGTGGATAATACGCCTCAACTATGTTTGCTACCTTCAACGTATGGTCTATCCAGGCCACTTCACAGAAAAGGAAATGCTCGCATATATGCTTGTACGACATGAACCAGACCTACAATATAATGAAATAATGATTGATCAACACTAAGTAATAATAGAAGAATGACTAATCAACAAATAAAAAAACCTCGTAACTTACATTATACTTCTTAATAAAGAAACTTAGTGACGAGTGTTGATACGAGTCTCATAATCCATGCGAAAAGGTGGAGGTGCGTATCTGCATATAATAGGCATACAAGGATCATAGAGACTATTGACCGTAGTAAAAAAAAAGAGGGGGGGGGGGAGGGGAAGTGATCGTAGATCCACGTCCCCAATAGAGCAACAAAACCAGTAAACCCTAATGTGGTGTGTATGGGCGACTTCCCTAGATGGTGATACAACTGAGCTAATAAATGCTGGCCCCAGTTAAATCTAACTGATGTCCTATAGTGCTCTACAAAATGGAAGTAATCTAACGATAAACTGTTCCCCGTCTTGTTTGTCACAACATAGCAACCTATCATATGGATCAAATAACCCCTAGTGACACATACTACCATAACATCAAAAATAGAGTCATCCATCAAAAAAATCTTGGATGTACACATAACGGAAAAAATATAGCCTAACCGATCTAAAACTACCATCATTGTTTCCATCTAACTCCGCTTTAAGAACATCGACATGTATACCTAGTGAACTAACATACCAAGCTCAACGATGTCCATCGCTAAGAAAAGTCCGTAGGTCGAAACCATCACCTGTAACCGGAAGACCAGTGATAGCGTGGACGTTGTCTAACGTCACCGTCATCTCACCGAATGAGAAGTGGAAGATGTTGGTCTCCGAATGCCACCTCGTGGGTCGAAAAGCCTACACAATATTTAAGTAATTTAAAAAATATATAAAATAACATTCACAACACGTTAAACCAATCTTAACTTACCTCGTCCTTAAATACAATGTATGCCTCGTGAAGTTTGTCGTCCGGATAAATATCCAGCACGTGGGGATTCACTCTCCGGAATTGCTGATCCAGAGTCCCACGTGTAAGGGAAACTACATGCGCAGGAGTGTCGGTGCGACGTTGGTGCCTGACTGACCGTGAAGTAGGCTCACGCTGCCCCATATCCCTGCCACCAGAGTATGATCCTAACTGACAAACAGGAGTATGCTTTATACGAGGCATCCTGAAAATGAAAACAACACATTATTATAAACCAAAACAAACCCAAAAAAACAAACACCCTTTTATATATTTTAAATGGAAGACATAAACTTACGCAATGAATATGCAAGTCAACTTGGGGTCTAACATGGTCAATTTATTAAAACAGGCTAATTAGCGAACACAATATTCCCAATTTTGGTAAAATTGCAAATAGGTCGTTCGCAATCTTGGGCAAAAAATTAAGAAAAATTACGAACACATTCGCGAAGAATGTATTAACGATTTCCTCAAAACGGGGCGCACTGTGTTCGCAATGGTCGACACAGAAACCCCAAACCTGCAAAACTCACGAACCGTAGTCTTTCAAAAATAAACTAAAATCACTAAAAAACATACCAAAATGTCGACAATGACTTAACTAACATATACATGATAAGGGAGAATGAAAGATGAGAGAGTTTATTTAGGAAAGATTGTTAATTATGTAATGGAAAAAGACTAGTTTAAAGCAAACAATAGAATTAGAGACTCATCATGCAATTATCAAGTTGTCAGACTTGTGGGACCTACTGTTGTACTATAAAAGCACCACCCTATTCTAGGAAAAAAGGGTGATTGAAAAAAAATATATTTTCTCTCTCTAAAAGTGTAGAACTTCTCTCTCTAAAATAGTTAGCTAAGTAATCATTAATACAAAATAAGTCCTCAAAACGTTATTTAACTCTGAAAACCCTATAAAAAACTTCTTACCATTTCATTCGCGCCGTTTGTGGGAACTTTGATTTGTACCTAGAATTATTTTCCAAAACCAAAATAGAATTAAGAAAAGTGATGGAAGAACAAGGGGAGTTAAACATGAACAATTTCAAGGAGAATCTTGTAGGCAACGCTTATCGAAGTAATATGGTTTCGAAAGGCATTATGATTAGTGTGCCGAGGACATTTTAGAGGAATTAGTTTTAGTGGCTCGAAGAAATGAGTTGTTGGAGGAAATAGAGAAGTTAAATGCTGAAAAAGAAGCGGCAAAGGGAAATCTTTGTTTCAAAATCCGAAGGGAAAACGATAATGAAAAGGTCGAGTGTGAAACTTATCATCGGTCTAGGGGCAGGAATGATAGGTATATGGGGCATAGTCGTTATCCTCCAAGGAGAAGGGAAAGACGTCACCATGAATCTTCTGAGTCAAGTGATTATTCCCATTACAGCTCCTTAGAATTATGCCCTGAAAGAAATAATTGGAATAGAGGGTATAGCAAAAAGCATGTAGATCACCATCGAACTAGAAGTTCAGGAAAGAAGATTCCTAAGGAAAAGAGTTATGTTGATAAAAGCAAAGTTGATGAGCAAGCTTATAAGCAGAGGAATTTTCCGGTGGAGAACCAAAATTTCAACCGACAGAATTTTGAATGGAAGCAGCAGTACACCTTGCCTTCCGAAGAAGGTCTTTGTGCTTTGAATCATGAAAGTTTGAGGGCCAATGTTTACAGGACAAGTCACAATTGGAGATCTTCTCATTTGTCCTTGGAAATTCTTTCTGGGAACCTCCCAAATTTTTTAACATCTCTAAATTGGAAGAGTTTGACGAAACACAAGATCCTGATAACCATATTGAGGAATTTAAAAATTTCATGATCAATTTTGATGATAATGATAAACTGTTGTATAAGGATTTTTCTCAGACATGTAAAGGGGTAGCTTCCAAGTGGTACAATAGGCTTCCGCAAGGCTATATTAAATTTTTTGATATGTTTTGGAACATTTTCCGACAGCATTTTGTGGGAAGAAATAAATTCCAAGCCAATGGGGATACGATAATATACTGCAGGCAAAGGGTTGGAGAAAGTTTGAAAAACTATACCAATCGTTTTGTGAAAACAAAAACTGATATGGAATATTGTCAAGACTCAGTGGCGTTGACAACGTTTAGAATGGGACTGCTCCCCAAACTTTTAAAGGATACTGTGGGTGAGAATTAGGCAATGACTTTTGGGGCGCTTCTTGACCAAGTTGAAAAGAGGATTCTGGTAGAGGAGACTCAGGCTTCAGAATAAGGATCAAGTGATCAGTTAGAGCAGAATCAGTTCCAAAGATCTGAATCCAACAACCAAGCTCCTCGAACAAATGTGCAGCCTAAAGCAGTAAATTAGTATCCTCCGAGGCCAAGGACGAATCAACAGGTGTACAACACACAACAGGGAACAAGGCCTATATTAAATAAATGATTTCGTCCATATTATTTTGAAGAGTTAACTGAGTGTGTGGCAACCATATTTGACAAAGCCAAGGATATAGTACAATTTCGGAAGCCTTTTCCTATTCAAACTCCAAGGAAAAATGGAAGTAGTTGAAAATACTGTAAATATCATGAGGATATTGGCCATGATACAAAAGAGTGCATTGCTTTGAAAAAAGAGGTGCATACGTTGATTGAGAATGGTAAATTGACAGATTTTATGAAAAAGCACTCCCAGAGAAACCTGAAGGCGAAGGTTGTTCCAAAGAATGTTGATACCACGATGATTATTTCCGAAGAAGTTGATGCTTTTGATATTGCTACAGAGTACTTGGACCCAAAAGAGGGAATGATTGATATTAATGTTGTAGAAAAGGTTGTTCCGAGGGGAAATGTTAGTGATCTATGCGCATTTTGTGAGGGATTGGCTATTTTTGGAGGTGATGTTGTTGCAGGAAATTCAAACAACTCTCGGAAGAGGCACATTGTTAATATGACTACCCAGTTGGAAGTGGGAGCTTCAACACAGATGCACCGCTTTCCTTCCCCAATAATTTGCTTTGATGACGATGACATGAGAAATATGTAAGAAACACATGAAGATGCAATGGTGATTGCCGCAGGAATAGCTGGTGATCATGTGCAGAAAATTTTGATTAGCTCTGCCAATATTTTGTCATGAATACTTACAAGAGAATTGTTGACCCCCCCGTAATTCGACGGTCAGATAGAACTATCGTGGGTTTCACTGGGGTGACAACAGAAGTTGTCGGAGAATTTGAGAGTATAGTGGAGCGTGGCTGAGGGCCTTTCAGAAAATAAGTCGAAATTTTGTTTATAGTGGTAGATGCGCCAACATCTTACGATGCTATTCATCAATGTTGTCAAAGATGCATGATGTTATTTCCATGGTTCATCAATGTTTAAAATATGTTGTGGGAAACAATGAAACGATAAAGAGTAGCCAGAAGATGGCCAGAGAATGTTATCGAGTTGTGTTGTCTTCAAAGAAACTTTGGGGGAGTGAGAAAGAGAAAGCATAGTAGTTTGAAGGGACTCTCTAAAACATAATGCCTTTTAATGATCCGAGAGAGTCCCCCATATTTTTGGTGCCTGACGATGATTATGCAGATTACGGATACCCTGATGGGAAAGTGTTAAAGATTGGAACAAATATTTTTTTTGAGTTAAGGGAGAAATTGATTATGTTTTTATATACAAAGCTAAACATTTTTGCTTGGTGTGTAGAAGACGCAACAGGGGTGCCTCCGGAGATAATTTGTCATAAGCTTTCGGTCAAGAGCAACGTAAGGCCTATCATACAAAAAAGAGACCCTTTTCTCAGGAAACATCTGAGGCAATACTTGGAGAAGTAGAGTGGTTGTTAAGTACGATGAGTCCGGATTTACTCACCACTCACTGTGGAAACCGAACAGGGGCAATTCGGACAAAAATCACCCACTGAACTATCTGAACAGGATTAATGTATTAAAAACTAAATCACTTCATGACTAAGCTAACTACTTACCTGCTTAATAACTAATGAGTTTTTGAGCTCCACCCGAATTCGTAAGTATGACCCGAAAGCCTATGTGGCCCATAATTAAGGGTATAAATACCCAACCAATTTTATTAATGAGGGTAATGAACATTTAATACAACCAGACAACTCAAATCTCTCACTACAAACTACTTAAACATTAAATACCTTTGAAACTCCACAAAACTTCAGACAAAATTACCCTCAATTGAAAATAATATTCACCAAAGTATAGGCCACATTCGAGACTCTTAGTATCCTTTGTGGGCATCGAATCCAGTGTTGGTAAAGAAAAAGAGTGGAAAATAGCAAATGTGTGTAGATTTCACGGATCTAAATAGAACTTGCCCGAAGGATCCATTCCCAGTGCCTCAGATTGATCAACTAGTGGATTCTACGTCAGGAAACTGTTTGCTATCGTTTATAGATGCTTATGCAGGATATAATCAGATCAGACTGGATTCGCAGGATGAAGAAAATACTTCGTTATTACTGGGAGAGGCTTGTATTGTTACAAGGTGATGCCATTTGGTCTGAATAATGCGGGGGCAACTTATCAGCGATTGGTAAATAAAACTTTTGCGGACCAAATTGGACAAAATGTGGAAGTTTACATTGGTGATATCTTGGTTAAGAGTTTGAAAAGATGATGATCACTTTATTGATTTGGAAGAGACTTTAAACAACTTGAGAAAAGTCAATTTGAAGTTAAATCCAGAAAAATGTATGTTCAACGTTAGGTCTGGAAAGTTCCTCGGATATGTGGTGAGTGAAAGGGGAATCGAGGCAGACCCGCTACAATTAAAAGCTCTAACAACAATGACTCCTCCCTGAAATATCAAGGAAGTTCAGATATTGACAAGAAGGTTGACAACGTTAAACAAATTTATTTCTCGATCATCAGACAAATATGCACCTTTCTTTCAAGTGCTTAGGAATGCAAACAAGTTTAGTTGGACAAAAAGAATGTTCTAAAGCATTTCATCAGATTCAAGATTACCTTTCATCCCCAAAAATACTTTCTAAACCATTGTTGGGGGAGAAATTGGTTATCTATATAGCAGTGTCAGATTGTACAGTCCGTGCTGTGTTAGTTCGAGAGGAAGAAAGTGTTTTAAGGCCAATATATTACATCAGTAAGAGTTTGTTAGATGCAGAAAAACGGTATTTGAAATTGGAAAAATTGGCTCTTGCTTTGGTGACAGCTGCTAAAAAAATGAGACCATATTTTCAGGCGCATTCTATAATAGTTGGAACGACATTCCCCCTTAAAAGTTTGCTACAGAGGCCAGATATCTCGGGGAGAATGACAAAATGATGGGTCAAGTTAGGAGATTTTGATATATAATTTGAGCCCCGAACGGCTATTAAAGCTCAAGCTTTGGCGGATTTCTTAGTAGAATTTCATTCAGAGCGTTCAGACATGGAAATTGATGAGCACAAAGTTAAGGTCGAGTGGTTAATTCGAACAAATGGAGGGTCGAACATATCTGGAAGTGGAGCTGGAGTACAGTTATTATCCCCGGATGGGGTAGCAATGTTTGAGGCTATACAGTTTGGCTTTAAAGCTACAAACAATGAGGCAGAATATGAAGCGACGTTAACAGGTTTAAGGCTGGCTCAGATATGTGGAGAAAGGAGGGTTAAATCGGTTAGTGACTCACAACTTCTGATTAGTCATGCATTGAGAGAGTTAGAGGTACAGAAAGATCATCTAGTTAAATACTTGAGGGTGTTGAAAGATTTGGCGCTTGCTTTTGAAGGAATTAGATATGAACATGTTCGACGTTAAGAAAATTTGGTGCCAGGCTCTTTAGCATCTGCTTCATGTTTGAAAGATTATCCACGTGTGATTACGCAGGAGCGTCCTTCGATTACCAAAGATACATAGCAATCGTTGATAATAGTTGAGGAAAATTTTCAAAGGATAAGTAGTGTTATGACAGATGATTGGAGGTAGGAAGTTGTTGACTTATTGGAAAAAGATATGTTACCTACGGATAAGTTGGTAGCAAGAAAAATACGTTTCAAATCTCATGGTTACATCGTTTTAGGAAGAGTTTTGTACAAGAAATCGTTAAGTAGACCTTTACTCAGGTGTTTGGCTAAGGATGAATCACAAATCGTTTTTTTAGAGTTACATGAAGGAGAAGGGTCTACACACTGTGGGTATAAAGCTTTGATTCGAAGGGTATTTTGAGCTGATTATTACTGGCCAACTATATCTAAGGATACAAAAGAATTGGTGAAAAGATGTGATACATGTCAAAGGTACGCTAATATAATTCATAAACCAGAGGTTCCTTTTGAAAGTATTTCCGAGGCAGTACCATTCGATAGGGTATTAACTCGGTTGGCCCGTTACCAATGGAAACTGGGGGAAGGCAGACAATAATAATGGTGGTTGACCATTTTTCTAAATGGGTGGAAGCAGAGCTTTTAGCAGGAACAAAGGCAAAATATGTGATTAAGTTTGTCGTCTCAAACATTTGTTGTCGCTTTGGAGTACCAATGAAGGTTACTACAGATAATGGACCCCAATTTGAGAACAAAGAATTCAATTTTTTTTGTGCTGCCAAGGGCATACAACAATGTTTTTCTGCTCCTTTTCACCCACAAGATAATGGGCATGACTTTTTGAAATATAAGTGTTACAATAATTGGCTCAGAGATGGTGATCAAAATACTAAAGCTTACCAGGCGTATGTTTCCAAAAAGAGAAGGAAGAACACCATTAAGGGGATCAAGGAGAACAATATCTGGATTTACAATCAGGGAGATATTGGAATTTCAGCTGTGAACTTCTTCAAGGAAACTTTAACTAAAGACCCTTACATTAGTAAGGATGTTGAGATTGTTCTGATGCAGGATAAGATCTTTGATAACATTCTCAACATTGTCACTCAGGAGGAGAATGATAATCTGATGAAACCTACAAATGAAGAAGAGATTTGGCAGGTTATCAATAGTATGAACTCATCAAGTGCTGCTGGTCTTGATGGGTATAATATATATTTTTTACAAAGTCTGTTGGAGCATTATTAATAGTGATATTTGTCTGGCTATCAACTCTTACCTTAGTGGTCAGAGTATACCTATTGGAATTTTTGCCACATGTATTATCTTAATTCCTAAGATATCCAACCCTGTTTCCTGGAACAACTAAAGGCCTATAAGTCTCTGTTCAATGCTGAACATAATTTTTTCGAAGCTTTTATACTCTAGGCTAGCATATAACTTACCTAATATTATTCCTAAAAGTCAAGCTGCTTTTGTGAAGGAGAGATCAATACATGATAATATATAAATAGCAAAAGAGCTTATCTATGATATCAGTAATAAACCTAAGACTGGGAACATAGTTATTCAGTTGGACATGTCAAAGGAATTTGACAAAATTTCCCACTCCTTTATAACTAAAGTTTTGTCCTTGTTTGATTTCTCAAATGAGTTTATTACTTTAATAAAAAAGCTGATTAATGGGGAAGTTTTAGGCTACTTCAACCCAAAAATAGGCTTAAGGTAGGGGGATCCCCTGTCCCTAAGCCTTTTTATTATCGGGGAAGAAGTTTTAACTAGATGCCTTAGTAATCTATGCAGTTCAAACAATAAAATGAGATATTCAACCAGAACTGATTACCTAATTCCAAGTTTAGCCTTTGCTGATGATATTCTTGTTTTCACCAACTGTTTACACTTCTCTATTGATTTGCTTAGTGAACTTCTGGACATATATCAATTAGTTTCAGGTCAGGCTATAAACAAGGACAAGACGAAGATAATTACATCAGATAAGATTCATTATACCAGAGTTCATTTCTTTGAAAATCAAAGAGGCTTCATTATTGATACTCTGCCTACAAATTATCTGGGTGTTAGTCTCTGCAAGAACAACAAATCAAAGAACTTCAATGTGATTCTTGATAAAGTTAACTCCAAAAATAAATGAATGGGATCTCAAGTTACTTTATTTTTGTGGAAGGCTTACGCTTATTTCTTGTTTTTTATGTCCATCCTATGTTTTTGGATGCAAAACAGTGTTATCCCTTCCCGCATCATCAAAAGATTGGAGAATTTTGTTTTAATAGATTTCTTTGGAGAAGTAATTACAATGAGAATAACATTCATTGGACTTCCTAGAGTAATATTTGTAGAACTTTTGAGGAAGGTGGGCTAAATATCAGAAAACATTCTGATATGCAGCACACCTTCTCTCAAAAGCTATGGTATAACTTCAGGAAGAATGATAGCCTTTGGGCTAATATTATGAAGAATATTTACTGCAAAGAGGCTCATCCTTTAAATTCTAATAATAATAATCAGTCTTCTTTGATCTGGAAAACACTTATATGTGTAAAATATGTAGCTGATAGTAATATCACATGACTGCTGGGAAGGGTGATGTGGATTTTTAGAGAGATGACTGGCACAATTATCAACCTAACCTGAATCAGAGCAACATTGGTGATAACAACTGGTACTTGGAAGCTAAAGTTAAAACATTCTGGAAGGAAAATTGGTGGAACTTGGGCTTAATGGAAAACTTCTTACCTGAAGAAAGAATAAATCAAATTAAGAAGTTTAAGATTAACAACAACAAAAATTATGTAATGATATGGAAGCTCTCTCAGGACAACCTTCAACACAAAGAAACCATGGAACAACATTAGGCATCATTCCACTCCCTCTGGTTGTATAGGAGGAGTTGGAATGCTTTGACCCTAGGAAGTACTTTTTTTTCCTTTGGAGGTTTATTGATTTGATTATGCAGAGATGACATGCTAACCTAGCATCAAAATGCATGTTTTGCTCTAATATTGAAAACATAAATCACTTGTTTGTCAATTGTAAGTATTATTATGATTTATTTAATATCAAAATCGAAAGTTATATGGTTCTATCTCATGTTGTTAGAATATGGTTTTGGTTTTCAAAATCAAAAGTGCATATAACTCATGCTATTCCTGTTATTATTTGCTCGATGATTTGGAAGAGTAGAAACAACTCAAAATTCAATGGATTCTATGACTATGTAAACAAAACAATTTCCAATATTAACAAGATTATTATGGGTCTTAATATATCTAAATTTTAAAAAGAAAGCATTGGGTAAATGACATTAACGCAGGTATTAGCTTGGGTTGTAGATCTGCTATAAATAACACTATCAGAATTGAATACCTCAAATGGAAAGCGCCTGAGAAGGAGAGACTAAAGATGAATATAAACGCTGCTTGCATCAGGAATGACGAGTCGAGTAGGGGAATTGTGACTAGGAACTACAAAGGTGAAATTATTCACTATTCTGGTAACACTTATGACAAGCTCTTCCCATGCTAGCTGAAGCTCGAGTGTTGCTGGAGGGTCTTATTACCTGCAAAATGAAAAATTGGAAGAATGTTGATATTGAGTTTGATTGTTTGTTCCTTATAAATCTTATTGCTAAAGGTAATTCGCCTTGGTTTCTTACTCCTTTAATTGAGATTTGCAGGAAATTAATTACCTCAACGATGAACATCAAGCACATCTCTAGAACTTAGAATCAGGCAGCGGATTATCTTACGAAATGGTCTATGAGATCCAAAAATAAGATAAGTTTCCCTTACTTGGAGGCTTCAAATCAATTTTAATCTATATAACTCTTCTCGAAAGTCTAGGACTAAGATATATTAGCTCAATTGCAGATTAACCTAATTTGAATCGAGAATTTTGTTTACTGCCGAATTTCCCTTTCTTCAATTTCAACTTTTGATGCTTTGATAAGAAGGTGAAGCTGATGATCCACTGTAATAAAGCCGGATGATCTTTTTGATTTATTTGGGGATGCCTGGAATTTTGAGGGTAAATGCTTGGACAAGATGAAGTCTCGCCATTAATGGTGGTTCTAAGGCTTCACTTTTCAGTGGCGGGTTTAGAAATGTTTATTTTTAAGTTTCGCATTTTAACCGCTTTTTGATTTTCTGTAATTCTTGCAAACGCTTGGTGTAAGATCTGGTGGACCCCTTTTCACCACTAATTAATAAATGTCCACTTTTAAAAAATAAAATAAAATATTATTATTGAAAATTTAAAGATTATAGTATATTTTCTGAAAAATTAAAGATTCACATATAAAATTTGACACTTTAAGAATTAATATATACATATAAATTCTTTCTAAACTAATGTTTTAAGTATTTCAAATGGGTCATGCTAAAACCAACCAAAATGCATCTATCCCTATCCAATTTTAAATTCATCCATAACTGGTATAAATCCATCTTTTTTTACCAAAATATTCTTTAAATGGTATTTTAAATGTTGTTTTAAGCCATATTCACCAGCTTTCTTGCTTCAAGAACAAAAAAAAAAAACAATCCATCTTTCTTCAATCTCTCTCCCTATTTTTACACGTTTTCTTTTTTTTAGAATTCGACCACCCAAATTCTGCCATGTTCGTCCTCCTCTTCCACCGCATTTTCCTCTCATCCTCCACTGTGGTGAAAAAGTGAAGATCCTCCTCCACCACAAATGTGATTTTTTTTTATTTTTGAATTTCTATGTTAGGTTGTGGATTTAGGTTGATTTTAGGTTGTTTTAGTTTGTTTTAGGTTAGTTTTTGTTGATTTGGATTGGTTGATGTGTGAATTTTATGGGTTAGATTTAAGGATTCAAATTTAGGGTTTAGGCTATGGTTTTAAGTGTATTGGTGGCTATTTTTCCATTAGGGTCATATGAATTCTAAACTAGTGGATACAATAATTGACCCGTTAGTGGTGGATCACCTAACCGTGCTACACCACCTCCAGCACCTTCATGACATTTTTCACCACCACCACGACATCAATCACAACCACCACCATCACCATCAGGTCACCGTTTACCACTACACACATTTGTGGCTAGCATTAGAGCAAATATAATAGGTGACCCTGATCAGGATGTTTTGGATGGTGAGGTAGTTGATGCGATTCATATGGAGGAGCAAACAAAGCTTTTTGAATTTTTAGCATGCAACAAAATATCGTTATTCCCTGACTACAAGGAGCACGAGACATTCAACGTTTTCGTCGGTCATGTAAGTATTAAGTTATTTTAGTCAACAAAATTAAAGTTTAATTAATGTATGTTTTGTTTATTTACAGGTTTATTGTTACTTACTATTTTATGTACAACCACACTGTTCTCTTGACATACATGCATATTATAATGTGCTACGTATGTAGGACTTGAAAACATAGCAAAAGGTAGTGAGTCATCTAGCTCGTACTACGTTCAGACCACTCATAACTCATTTGCCTCACTACTTAACTCATTCTGTATTAGATGAGGTATTCGTTGAGCGTTGGCATCTAAAGACTAACACTTTTTCGGTTCAGATTTATGAAGATTCCCATCACCTTGGATGACGTCACTTGCATTACAGGCCTCCATGTAATTGGTAGGACACTAGATGTGGTTACGGCCCCGCGCGGGGATACTTACGAGTTTTATGCTGGTTTGTTGGGACTCACCGTTCCATCGTTTGGCAGGACACTTTATTATTGTTCAGTTCATACATGTAGATATTTCTAACCTCTTCCAATGATCATGAAAATCTTCTAAAGGAGAAAAGTTTCCATTATATAGCCACTCGCGAATCTGGTGCCAACACGATATACCGTGAATAAATCTTATCGCACAAGTGCAAACTTCATCACTTATATCATGTTTAACATCCCTCCCAAGAACATCAGTTTTCTTAAAATCTTTGGCATTTTAATTCAATAAGAAAGAGTTCTGAAGTTGTGTTGGAAAACTTAA
Organism: Limnanthes douglasii subsp. nivea; assembly: GCA_036936605.1. Classification (NCBI taxonomy): domain Eukaryota; kingdom Viridiplantae; phylum Streptophyta; class Magnoliopsida; order Brassicales; family Limnanthaceae; genus Limnanthes; species Limnanthes douglasii. The sequence continues at coordinate 273,702,601 of JAUPFV010000004.1, forward strand.
CTCGGGTTTGGTCAAACACTTTGTCTCCAAATTTATGTTCTGCTATTTAAAGACTCTTTTCAAATGAAGATCGAATTGAAAAATATTGGAGTTTAATAAGTGAATACATCCTGACCCAAAACAGCTCGAAGTTAAGCTTGTTTGTACATAGGTAACGCTTCAGGTTAGAATGAGCGCTCTCGACCCGGTTAGTTGTGGCATGTCCCAAATACATGAACTTGATTGCTTTCAAAACAAAAAATTTATCAGTCTATTTGTCAAGCCAATACTTTTTAGTGTACTTGATCACAAGAAGATAGTTTTTATAGTCACGCTGTATCACAATCCTAGCCGATCAAATTCAGTTTCTGATACCGCATACGATATCTTTTTCCACGCAGACACAAACATTGCATGATTTCTTTTCTCGTTAAAATAATTTATAGTATTCTTTTGAATGTATTGATTTATTCGTACATGGACATATCATGTGCGTTGTCTTTGGGAACACTAGTTCTAAAGCGTTGATGAACGGTAAGTCTCTATCCGTTAAAACACAGACGATTCTCCAATACAGTAAGCTACAATAAACTATTACAAACATTCTAATACCCATGTGAAATTGTTTAATTTCACCCCGGACATAAACGCAAAAGCAACACAATAAGTCAAACCAATAGAGGCCACACCTACGATCTCAAACAACAACATCCCATATCTTATGGTTTTATAAGTGCTATCCATGATCAACACTATTGGAAATGTCTATAACAGATCAACACTACCTGGATGCGCAAAAAATATATTAGTAATGATACAACCATAATATTCGCCAGATTTATGCCATTCATAATTATTATGGCTCTTGAGCTCTCTCAACAAGAATTGCAATTGTGACATGCCGACCTTCTTCAACATTTGGTTTTCTGCCTAGCGTTGAAGATTGTGCGAATAGAAGAAACATTATCTTAATTTAATTTTTAACACCGTTCAATATTTCTCTAGGACATGTCCCGATAAAGGCCGAACACTCAACAAATTCCATATTTTCTTCATAGAAACGGATTTTGTATGAATGAACGTCTAAGTGTTTCAGATTTTCATGGTTGTGAATCCCAACAATAACTTCTAACGACCATTGATTCAGAGTTATCATGGTGCCCTTAAGCTCGAAGGGACAACCAAGTTTTTTTGTTCCATTTTAATTTATTTTAAGATCTTTTTTGGGCACCACCCGATTATACTTTCCCGACCTCTCGAACTCAAAGTATATTTAAGGATTCTTTCTATTATCTTTCTTATCACGACGTTTTCTATTGATAACTAAATTATTATCTATTATGGTATTTTAACCCACTTAACCAATCATTTTTTTTTATAATAATCACTCGTGAAAAAACATGAGTGTAGTCAGTACTGAAAGCTTTCGCCAATCCATCTGTAGCATCCATCCCTAGATAACATAATCCAAAACACAAGTCAAAGTTAGTAAATATACATAAATCCCTAATACAGGTAGAAAAAAGGGTTTAGACTAATGCGGTAACATCATAAGGTCACCGATTTTGTGGCAACGCACCACTAGTTTAAGGGCTTTAAACCACCGGTATTGGAGTCCGGTGGTGCATGTGGTTAGAACCAGTGCTGGTGTACCTACACAATACTAGTTCTAGCTCATAGAATCGGTTGTGCATAGGTGCACCACCACATTTGTTTTATAAAAAATACATCACCGTTATCTTTTCCGACGACTTAACCTCCTTATCCGACAAACAAAGCTCCTCCTCCACCTTCGGTGAACGTAGATTCTCCATAATAATCCCATCTTCCGGTTGCGTCATGTCTAATCTTGTGTTTTGTTAAAAGAAGTTGGAAAAAGTTTGAAAAAAATTGAATATTGTTGAAGAAGGTTTAAATGTTCAAAAAGTTAGTGTAAGAACATCACAAATGGTAGAAAAATCAAGTTTAATATAGTAGTTGAAAGTAGTTTTTTATGGGAGGGGTTAGTAAAGGGAAATGACACAAAAGATACCTACTCACAAACTATACTGTCATCTAATACCCAAACTATCATTTATGCTTATCCAATATTTGTAATACCCTAAATACCTTCTACCAACTATATAACCTTAATTTGTAGGATGGTATTTTTTTTCACATATTTGAACTTTTAGATATTTAAATTTGTTTGTAGCCTCATTTCTCTTTCTCTTCATATCTGATTATACCCTACTAAAAAACCCGATTTCAATGATTCGGGTTATCAACCTAGGTTAATTGGAGCTACATAACACATCAGATTTGGTATATTGACGTCTCTAACTAGTGTGTATCAGTTCATCGAAAAATAATCAGATAGAATAACATTTGTGTATCAAAGTAATCTAATCTTTATGTGTGTGCTTTACAAAATAGAATAACATTCGAGAATATATATTTGATACCTCATCATCTTGTAGTAGGTGAAGCTTTTCAATTATCTCTATGGTTGATGGTTTGGACTCCAATCCCCACCATTTGTAGTTTCTTGAGATCATGTCCGGCTTGACGAGTGCTTGCACAATGGTTGTGTGCTCTATGAAGGGCTGCATCATAAAATTTATTAATATCTAGACATATTCTTTAAACTTATATTTAATTACGTAACAACATTCTTACGAATAGAAGTGCAACACACCCGATAATTCTATCGGATTTTCCGAGAACAACACAAGCTCTTATTGACCCAAAAAGCTTCTACAATATTTCCTCAGACCAATCGTAGTTTTTTTTTGTTTTGTTTAGGTCTTAGACATAATATACTACTGGCTAACCCATTATATTTCCTGAAACTGAGTAGAACATGGTAGATCAAATAAACAAGATCGATAGTCGAGCAACATCCTTTGCAACATGCTCCCCGTCTTCCCTGATGACTTTGACTATACCATCATGTAAAAGACCACACACTATGCTAGATTAGTGCAACTGAACATCCAAATTATAACAGATGTTAGATATAAATGAACCTTTATCATAGCATTTGATACCAATTTCGTATTTGTCGGGCCGAGTTTTTTTGAAGTTCCAGGTATGAAATATGTTTGCATGATCCTAAAATTATATTCGGCAGCTTATATATCGAGTTATGAATCCTCTTGCTTTGGTTAAAGGCATTTCTTCTGTACCGTGTTTAAGCCCAAAACATGATTTACATCATACGTTGTTAGCTTGACCAGTTTCGATCCAATTCGAAAAACGTCCTCATCGACCGAAAACGTATTTATAATCTTCTACGTTAGTTGATAATGATTTTTCATCAAGAAGATCCGTTATGAAGGTCGAATGAGGCTTTCAAAAATGTATAGAAGGGTGTGTCTTTTGTAGCTTCGATGTATTCAGATGCAATGCTATTTATATTAATCGGATTTAGGATGTTTACTAATCCCGATATATAGAAGTATTATTTTAGATACATATTTTTTACAGGTCGATTAAAGAAGAAATAAGCATGTTACTTCTTTGAAACGTCAATCAGACTTCTTGTTTGAAAACTAACAATGCAATTTGTTTGGAAAATCAACCAAGCCACTTCTTTGGAAAATCAACCACGCGAGTTCTTTGAAAATATTAACATGTCAGTTTAGAGGAAACAAGAATGCACATAAACAAACGTGGGAGTTCTTTGAACTAACACAGAATGTCCTAGCCTAATATAACCATGCGATTCTCATACAACAGCTAAAGAAGATGCGAGATTAATGTTTTTTCAAAGGATGAAGATGCGACTCCAGTGTTATTGTCACATGCACATTGACAGAAAATCCAAAATTAAGTCACAACGACTAAATCTAGGAACAATACAATACACTACAACATATAAATAATACAACACATTTGAATATAACACAATATATGATTGAAGATACGGTGGAAACCTACAATATGATTGAAGATATACTAACATCAATACGAGTTTAATTAAGAACGACTATTGTAATAAACCACCCAAAAATACTCTAAATACAGTAGAAACCTACAAATGTAAAAGACACGTGATGGTTTTATCGACGACGTATGAATGATATCAGAATCTGTAATACGTATTGCTTGACGATGAACATCGGCCGACGACGTGTTGATTGCTTCGTCGAAGTGAGAAACATTCGTCGAAGGTTTTACCGGAAGTAGACAAATAGGCACCTGATTTTTTGGTTCGTGGGTTTAGTTAGTAAATTTTTCAGTTTAGTGTTTTTATTGGATTTAATGAGTTTGGAAGAGAAATTGGTAGCGAAATGTCTTAGTTTACAGAGAAAAAAAGTTTTTCAACCTAAAACATCCAATTTATACAAGTATGGGTATTTTTGTTTATTTTTCGGTCAAAATATCTATTGATAATATGCTATAAAATATTAACCGATAATAAAACTATAATAAAACTCAAGGTATTTATAAATATTTTTTCATTAATATTTGAGGGAGAATATGAGGCCTTTAATATTCTTTTCTCTATTAATGGAAATTTCTTCTTTTAAAATAAATTTGGTATTAAAGTCAAAACTTGGTGAAAGCGTTTTTTTTTTGAGTAAGGACCCATTTCAAATTCCTTCTTAACCAAGTATATTTAAGTATACGAGGACAATATAAATAGACAATCGCTCTCACCACTTTACTAGTACTTTCTTCACTACCACCGAATCCCTCTTCCACAGCTTTCCAAAATGGGCGATGAATTTGACAATGAAGTCAAAACCAATGGCAATCGCGGCGACTCTGTTGACCAACCGATATTGTCGAACGAGAAGGAAATGACGTTGCTAGTCGTTCTCCATCGTATGATGAAGGCGATTCTTTTAGCTGATCGCGTCGACCCCAACCAAACGTGGTTTCCGGTGGGGAGGATCACCAACTCTGTTACTCAAAACAGTTCGCATCTTTTCGAGGCTTATACGTTAACCGGCCGTAAATTTCTTGTTTGGACTCGTAGAGGTCGCCATCTTCGAGCTCTTCTCATTGCTGCGGTGAGTATTTACCGCTTTTATATTTTACTTTTTTTTTGTACGAAGCAGATGAATGGTTCGATCGGAAATCGAACCGAATTGTGAACCATACCAATCTTTTTATTGGTTAAAGATTTTTTTATAAAAGGACCGAAATCAACAAAATCGATAAAAAACCAAATCCTTAAATTGGTAGAATATAACTTTTTGTTATAAGAATAACTCTAAAAATAGTTTTTAACCGTTAATATATGATAGCGGTTATTGATTTTGTCATAATTAATACAAATATTATTTTTATAATTATTATAATATAATAGTGAAAACTAACTATTGATTTTATAACTATGACAACTATACAACTTATTAAATATGATAGAGCAAAAAATTATTTACATAATTTCTTTTATCATGGAAATGAAAATGAAGCCAGAACCGGCAAAATCGAATCCACCAAACAACCTGACTGAACCCAACCTATCTAATTTGTATCATATTGGGTTGATTCTGTAATCTGGAACTGAATTTTTATGGATTTGTTTTGGTTCGAACAGTTAAGTTTTATTGGTCCGGTTTAGTTAATATCGAACCGAACCCGATCAAAATTGGAATCCAAACCAAATCGTACTAACTTGATAGGATAACCGGACCGGACCAAATCGATCTGGTTCTTACCAATTTTAGTTCGGTTTTGTAATCTGGGGTGGAACCGAATTCTTAGTCGTCTGGTCCGGTTCAAAATATTAAATTCTATTGCTCCGGACCGATTCAAATGTTAAGTTAAATTTTATTGTTCTGATCCGGTTCGTTCAAAAATCAAACCGGAGCGATATCCGTAATGATATGTTCCATTGCTATTCCTTTTGGAATTTAAGGACTATAATGCATATACCCAAATCGGAATGACCGCTGATAAATATTACTCTCTTCATCTCAAAATATTTATCTTTCTAGAATATTGTTTTTATCCCAAAATATTTAGTTTTAAAATTTCAATACAAAATTTATTATTTTTTATTGATTTCCACCAATTGGATGAATTTTTTTTTATTTATAAAAATAAGAAGTAATTATAGTATTTTTTTAATATCCGGACATAACTTTAAAACCTTAAAACGACAAATATAATGGGGACGACAAATATAATGGGGCGGAAGGAGTATTCGTTTCAAAATGGCATATACAGCTGACAACAGTGTTTTAGTGTTTTCCTAATACCGAGTCTTATTTATTTTGATGTCTATAAAAATATGCTATCAATGTTCGTAAGTTCAATATTCATTCGTTATTATCGACTTTTTCTAAATTATTATTGTTTAATATTCTTCTGACCATGAGGCAAAATAATTGATAGACACTGGTTTTTATATGTCATGTTAAAAACATGTGCAAATGTATTTTCTTCTTTACGTGGTGTGACTGAGAATGCTAGTGTGTTTTGGTGGTGCCTCGGCCGCCCGAAAAGCTTTTCGTTTTCATTTCTACTGAATTTATAACGAGGTTTCCTGCGAATATGTTTTCAGGTCGGGACAATTTCTCTTGTGGCCATGACGGAGTTGCTCATATACGTGCTAAGCTTTTTCACACTAAATTTCATTAATGCAATTGAAGTATCTCTTGTCATTTCTTTGATCGCGGCAGGAGGATTCTTGTCTGTATGTGTCGGAGAAGTATCAGACATTGAGTTTGCTATATTTACTGCAACGCTTTTAGCAACTATGGTTGTTCTGATAGTCTCAGGTATTACTTGGACACTCCTTTTGGCATTGGTTTTCACGTTCAAACTGTCTTCTAATGGCATTTATATTAATATTAGTAGAACGGAAAATGTATGATTGTTCAAATGATGTTACTATTTTGAAAATTAGTTTGAATTTGAATTTTTAAATTTTAGCGGTTCCTTTACCATTTGAAAACATAGCCGATTGTGGACAAGTTAATCCTTGACAGATCGGAAGTTTGGTCGAAATTGATAAGTATAGTGATGGTTTGATAGAGATCACAAAGTTATTTAACAACTTTAGCAATATTATTTCGGAAGGGTAGTCGAATTGGTGGAGTAGATGAGCTTGTGACCAAAAGATCACGAGTCTCATCCTCTACAGACGCTTTCTTGGTTTGAACCTGTCAGTTTGTGTGGTTTACTTTACTTATTGCGCTTCCTTGAATTGGCCTGCGATTTTGTACTAGAATCCTTCTTTTACGTTCATTCTACGAAATTTTATTCATAACAACTTTAGCAATATTATTTTATAGTACTTAAAGCATGAGTGTATGATGTCATTTGATCACCAGAATGGATGGATCTCTTCGCGTTTCTACGGACGGTTTTGTCGAAAGGTTTTGGATTTGCTAAGACATCACTTTCGGTGAGATTATCAGCAATTTCTGCTTACTTTGGTTGGCATGCTCAGTCTCGCCGTGAAATAGAAAATGATTTAGATGGAAGCGAGTTGGAAAAGAAATGTATTTAGATTGAAGCGAGAGAACTTCCATAAACAATGGATTTGGGATGCATAGTTTTACAGAACCGGTCTGCTATAATGCTATATCATGAATACAGATGATAATATTTCATTTGGAAATTAAACTTTTATACTATGGTTCTCCACTTCTCGTTTCAGTTCTCCTTATTGCCTATAAATTTGGAATGCCACTTTTTTCTTAGGTTTAGCACAGTTTGTTAATTAGTTCTTTCCGCCATCTAAACGTAAACTAATCTAATCTTTTTATACGGTACATGACAATGAGCTATCTGGCTGCCCTGCTACATAATATCAATGAGACGAAAGGTGTGTAAAGGTTACTTGAATTTCAGTATCGCAGTTAAGCCAAATATAAATACTTTTATACCAAACCGAGAAGCCTAATATAAATACTTTCATAGAAAACCTACAACACGAAGATTAGTCCCTCGTTAGTACAACGCAGCACGCCAAATTCTATCATGTCGGTAGCCCTTTAAGTTTTTACGAGCAGAGCAAGAAAAGACTATAATAGGTGCTTGGTTGGACCGAACCGTAAGCGTAGTGCTTGGTTAGTGGATTCCATGTGGACAGCGCCCAATCCTCGCGGACTAGATGGAGCAATGCAAAATAGATAGAATAGGAGGGTAAATGGCGTATATCTTATCCAAGTTCGCTGGTCTGATGTGGTTTTTGCGTCATATTTTCCATTTTTAAAATTTGAACAACATGGTTTTGTACCGTACTATCGTTGGATCGGCTAGTCTTCACCATCACAAGCGGAGCAATATGCGGAGCAATATGCAATCCAAATTTTAGACCATAAAATTAAAAAATAAAACAAACGTTGATGGGTGAAAAAGTTCCAACATTAAACTCTCAACATCCCTTTTATATATATATATATATAATCTTTGTTGCAACTTTTAAAGATACAAAGCCCAACACCATTAGCTTATTATTTTATTTATTCAAATAAGATCCTGTACACACTTTTTAAATAATACAAAAATTCTAGTCGTTTTTAAGCGTCGTTTTTTTTATTATATTTTTTTTGTTCTATATTTAACATGATATTAGAGCCAGAGTCGGTAGTAATCTGATGCGGAAACGTAGCGATTCGTGGATCCACTAAGTATTCGATTTAGTATCAGTATTGAATTTCGGTTTGATATTAGATTTATTTGGATATTTTGGATATGTTCGGTAATTTTAGATTGTATATTGGTTTTGATCTTAACAGAGCATGTTAAAATTCAATCGAGGGTTGTATTATTGTTTTTTGATTTGGGAGGAAATCTACTGAGCTATTTGAGTTATTATTCGGTAAATGTATAATCTATTGAGTTATTAAAATTATATTATTGTTTTGATTTGAGAGGAAATAATCTACTAAGTTATTTGATTTATTATTCGATAAAAATATAAAAAAGAGACATGGGTGTATTGAATGAATTATTTGCAAATTTATTTTGCAATTTAATTAATATGACTACAAATAATATTACCCAATGACGTTGAATTAATCAGTGAAATTGCATGAATGAATTAATCGAAAAGAATTAATCGGAGAAATCGTTGAGATTTAATTAGTAAAATTGCATCAGTGAATTAATTACAAATAATTAATTACAATTAACATTAGAATATTACACTAATTGATTTGAGTGCTTACAATTATTTTTTTAATTAAATAATATTACGGTTATATTTTATTAAAAAGAGAAAAGACGTTGGTCGTAAAGAGAAAAGACGTTGGTCGTAGGAGCTGCATTGGTTTTTATTATTATTTCGATTTGGATTGTGATTTCAGTTGGGTAATTACTGTTTTTCGATTTGATTTTTCTTGATATTACTATTGTTATTCAATTTGATAATTGTTTGTATAATAATCGGGTCATGAAATCATTAGAAGAGATATAGTTTTCGGTTTTTGGATCTACTATGTGCAGTCCCAACCAAACAGTCCGATCTAAAGGCAAACGATGTCCGTTTTTGCTGAATTTTGAAGACCGTGGTCGGGACATCAAATCATTCAATCTGACTGGTTGGATTATGATTTTGTGCTACGGTTCGGAAGAAACAGCTACTGGAACAATGCAACAATGTTGTTGGTAAAATCGTGAATTCAATTTGATTTTGATTATTTTTTATTTTGATTTTGACTTTGATTTTAATTTTGATTGGAAATTGGATTTAGTTTGGTATTTGAATTTTGTTTGGTATTTGAATTTGAATTTGGATTTGATTGAGTAATTTGATTGAGTAATTTGATTTCGCTAGATCACTGAGATTTTGAATTTGGGTTTGGGTTTGATTAAGATTTTGATTTGATTTTTTGATTTGTATTTGGTATCTCTTGATTGTTTGATTTTGTTTGATTAGAGATTGTGGATGTTATTGCGAATATGATAGGAAAATATGATTTTCTATAATCTACTAGTAACAAACTGAATAAGAGGAACTTTGTTATGTCTACATCTGCATACCATTCAGATATGTCCTCGTCTTCCACTTCAGGTATTAATTCATCCTTGTGGATTTTGGAATCATGTGCGTCTCATCATATGTCACCTCACGCGTCGAACCTTGTTTCGTTGTCTCATGTTTCACCCATATCTGGTTTATCTGTTAGTGTTACACCAATGTCAGTAGAGGGTATTAACTTTATTTTTACCCCTCATATATCGCTATCCGATATTTTCTACGTTTCCACCTTTGCTTTGAATCTTGTTTCAATTAGCCAATTGTGTAAAAATCTGGTTATTGTGTCTTGTTTTCAGATTCTGTTTGTGCTATATAAAATCAACAGACTCATAGAGTGATTGAGATAGGTCGTAAAATAAGGGAACTCTATGTTTTAAAGAAACTCGAAGTAACAGATGTGGATGTCTATGGTGTTGATAGTGGAAAAACATATTTGACTGATATTGCTGCCTCTGGTGTTGATTTGTCTTCATTTCGTTTAAATCCTTCATCGTCGGAGTTTTATCTTTGGCATTCTTGTCTGGGACATATATCTGCATCGCGTTTAAATTTTTTAGTCTTTACAGATGCTTTAAGTCAGTTCACTTGTAATATCTTGGATTGTAGTGGTTGTAAACTTGTAAAGTTTTTGGCTTACCGTTTAATGAAAGTGCCACTTCTTCTATTTCTCCGTTCGATATTATTCATTCTGATGTCTGGGGTCCATCTCTTATCTCCACAAAAGGTGGTTCATCCTACTATGTTTCTTTCATCGATGATTATAGTCGATATACTTGGGTTTACCTTATGAAACATAGATTAGATTTTTTTAGAATTTATAGAGAATTTCGGGCACTTGTTAAGACTCAACATTCTGTTGTAATAAAATACTTCAGGTGTGACTTAGTGGGTGAATATACATCCAATAATTTTACTCAGTTACTTGCATTTGATGATACCATACATCAGTCTTCTTGCATTGACACCCCTCATCATAATGGTATGGCAGAAAGAAAACATCGTCATCTTATTGAGACTGCTCGTTATTTGCTTTTATCTACTAAGGTTCCTACTATTTTTTAGGGAGAAACAATTCATACTACTGTATATGTGATTAATCGATTTCTCACTGCTGATAATGGAGGGATGTCTCATTTTCAGAAGTTATACGGAAAACTTCTAGATTATTCTTCCTTACGAGTGTTTGAATGTACATGTTTTGTCCTTCGTCCTCATGTAGAACACAATAATTTGGGCCTTAAATCCGCAATATGTGTTTTCTTGGGTTATGGTGTTAAACAGAAAGGTTATCGTTGTTTGCATCCCACTAGTCAAAACTTTATGTCTCTCGACATGTTACATTTCTGAAGCATATCCCGTTTTATTCGAATCTAGCGACATCACATAATATAACAAGTATCAAACTTTAGACTATTGATCCTTTTGAAAATAATAGCGACATACCTATTGATATTAATGTGTCAACTCATGTGACATCGACTACATTTGATACTAATTCTACTCTATCAAGGCCTAAGCCAGCTCCTTCTTTTAAACGGTAACTTAAAAAAAATCCAAAAACATTATTGGTTATTTTTAAAACGAACAAAACTAAATCCATCCATGATATTTTTTTTATTTTTTTAATAAGAAAATTATGAGTCGAGTTAACCCTAGTCTCGCATCTATTTTTTTTGTTCCTTATCTATCATCTAAAAATTATATTGTACATTAGTTTTGCATGATGTAGTCTCTCATCATTTATTGTTGGTCTACTTTCGTATTATGTGGTCTCTCATAATTTATAGTTAGTCTGGTTTCAAATCTTTTGTAGTTTGCATGGTTTCGCTTGATGTGGTCTCTCATACATAGTTGGCATGGTTTCATATTATGTGGTCTCTCATCATTTATACTTGTCATGGTTTCATATCATTTGTAGTTTTCCTGATTTCGTATGATGTGGTCTCTTATAACTTATAGTTAGTATGGTTTCGCATTATGTGACTCTCATCATTTATAGTTCGTATGGTTTCGCATCATTTGTAGTTTTCTTGGTTTTGCATGATGTGGTCCCTCGTCTCTCCATCTCTCATCAATCGTCTATGCGTCTCTCATCTATCGTTTATGCGTCTCTCATCTATCGTCGCCGCATCTCTCATCTACCGTCTTCGCGTCTCTCATCTAATGTCTCTGGTTCTCTCGTCTATCGTTTGTACATCTCTCATCTCTTATTACAGAAAATACAGGTTTTGCAACTATCATTACATATGTTTGAAACTTCATCTTCTTTTTATCCAAAACCTTCGCAATGACATTTTATGGATACCGAGAAAAAACTAAAAACGAGTAAAACCTAAATCAATACAACATTTAATTTACAAATCAAAGTAACTACAGATAAAATACCAAAATCACGAGTACAAACAGAGTTAAAAAACTCAAAAACACAGAATCTGCAAAAAAATCAATTTATATGAAAATAATTCAAAATTAAACATTGAAGTTAAATAAAAACAACAGTCAATCCAAAAAATACGAAAACAATTATATGGAAAAAACACAGGATCGAAAGATGGAAGATAATAATAATCTCATGTAAATAATAATAATAAATGATTTTTTATATTAATTTTACTCAACCTAATAAATAAGGGAGACTTACCAATACAGACCCATTTAACAAACATATTATGGGATAAGGACAAAAAAAAATTATGGGACTTTATACCTTAAATATCCTTCTATATAAAATAGAGTAACCAACTTCTCTTTCTTTGTTTTTTTTTAAATTTTAATTTCTAAAGGTCCGTATGTTTTAAACCGTAACTCGGAAAAAGAGTCCGAAAATACCATTGGTTTTGTTTTTTTAAGACGAACAAAACTAGTACCATTCATGATATGTTTTGATTTTTATTTTTTAAAAAATAATATTTTACACACGTTTCTCAGTTATATGGTTTCGCATCTAGTGACTAGTTTCGCATCTATCAAAATAAAGAAGGTTTCACATCTATCAAAACAATGAAGTTTCTCATCTAGCAAAATAAAGAAGGTTTCATATCTATCAAAATAAAAAAGGTTTCGCATCTATCAAAATAAAGAAGGTTTCGTATCTATCAAAATAAAGAAGTTTAGCATCTATCAAAATAAAGAAGGTTTCGCATCTATCAAAATAAAGAAGGTTTCGCATCTAGCACAACAAAAAATATTTCACATCTATCATAACGAAGAAGGTTTCGCATCTTCATCGCAAAATCCTAAAATTTTTAAAACTTTAAAAGTCTGTATATTTTCAACCGTAACTCAAAAAACAATCTGAAAATACTGTTGGTTTTGTTTTTTTAAGATGAACAAACTAGTACTACTCATGATATGTTACGAATTAATTTTTTTTAAGAACAAATAACGTTTCGCATCTATCAAAAACGTGTTTTTTGCATCTACCATTCCAGAAGGATTACACGTTTCGCAACTATCAATAGGTACAGATCCAAACGCTTCACACCTATCACAAAATATGTTTTGCATCTACCAGTGAAGAAACATACAAGTTTCGCATCTCCTTCACTGAAAAATTAGAACGTGTTACGCGACTGAAAATCCTAAAAACACAAAATAAAACACTAAATTCAACTAAACAATAATACAGTGCGGTAAATAAACTACATTACCATAATTTAAACTCAAAACTAACAAAAAATTCGACTCGAAACACTACGAAAACAGATCTTAAAAAATAGCGATTTTGAGCTCAAATTCGAGTTTCAAACACACAAAACATTGAGTATCTTCGCATAATCAAGTAAAAACACAAATCAAAATCATATGAAAACAAAGAAAAATAAAAAATCGAGTAAAAAAAATGAAAGAATCGCCTAATACAGAGTTGTTTTATTCACGAAAAGAGAGAGAGAGAGAGAGAAAAAATTGGGGAAAAGGTGAAGAATAGGTCTAAAAGCCTTTTATATTATAAAGTAGGTGTATTTAGGGTAATAATGGGTCTTTAATAGTAAATATTTCACAAAAACGCGTATTTCTTGGATATATATGAAATATGGATCTTAATTGGATAATACTTTGGATATTGGGTCTTAAATGGTAGTTTACCCAATAAATAATGCACCAATGTTTGAAAAATTATTAAAATATTAGTAGTAGGAAAACTCTTCATAGTGTAAGAATTTCATTCAATAAAAAATTATGATTATTATTCACGGGTGAGTTAGTGATAAGATTTATTATGCAAACTTATTACTAATTAAGACCCGAAAAATTTAACAAATTATGTATCTAACATATCATTCTATATAAAATCATTAAATATGTGTACATTTTTTAATAATTTTTTTATAATTTTAAAGGTTTGTATTTTTTGAACGTTGGGAAAAAAACGAAAATACTATTGGTTTTGTTTTTTTAAGACGAACCAAACTATATCCATTAATTATATATTTTTATTTTAAAAAAACTACGAGCCGTGTTAACCGTAGCGTCACTTATACCTTTTTGGTCCCTCAACTATTATCTAAAAATTATAATTTACACTAGTTTCGTATGATGTGGTCTCTTATCATTTATAGTTAGCCTAATTTCATATTATATGGTATCTCATCATTTATAGTTGGCTTGGTTTCGCATCATTTGTAGTTTTACTAATTTCGCATAATGTGGTCTCTCATTATTTATAATTGTATGGTTTCATATTATGTGGTCTCTCATCATTTATAGTTAGCTTGGTTTCGCATCATTTGTAGTTTTCCTGATTTCGCATGATGTAGTCTCTCATTATTTATAATTGGTATGGTATCACATTATGTGGTCTCTCATCATTTATAGTTAGCTTGGTTTCGCATCATTTGTAATTTTCCTAGTTTCGCATGATGCAGTCTCTTATGATTTATTGTTGGTCTCGTTTCACATTATTTGGTGTCTCATTATTTATAGTTAGACATGTTCCGCATCATTTGTAGTTCTTCTGGTTTCACATGATGTGGTTTCATCATTTAAAGTTAGTCTGGTTTCACATGATGTGTTTATCGTCTCTCATCTATCGTCTTTGCGTCTCTCGTTTATCGTCTTTACGTCTCTCATCTCTCATACAGGTTTCACAACTATAATCACAGATGTTTGAAACTCCATCTTCTTTATTTTATACGGTAACCTTCTCCAAAACCTTCTCAACGACATTTTACAAAAAACCGAAAAAACTAAAAACGAGTAAAATATAAATCAATCCAACATTTCAATGACAAATCAAAGTAAAAACAGATAAAATACCAAAATCATGAGTAAACACAAAGTTAGAAACTCAAAAACACTGAATCTGAAAAAATCGATTTATATGAAAACAGTTCAAAATTAAACGTAAAATCAAATAAATACAACAAACAAATTAAAAAAAAACAGAAAAAAATTAACAATCGAAAGATTAATTGAATCATTACCAACAACTACAGTAAATTCAAAAAAAATAAAAAGAAAAAAAATAAAATAACACAGTATTATTAGGATAAAATTGCAAAAAAAACAGAATAACACAATATTACAATATTATTAGGATAAAAAGACAAAAAGAAATCAATAAAATATATTATTTTTGTATAATTAAATTACAAATATTTTAAATATTATAAAAGATAGTCGAATATTAAAATGACAGCTAGAAAAGTTTATTGATTTTTAGAAAAAAATATAAAAATAACTTTTGAAATAAATGATAATCTATTTTTTAGTTTTACCTTTAATAATTTTAAAAGAATATTCGGTTACTTATTTGACTTTTTATTTTTCTTATTATAATTAGCTCCACTTCATTATATTTCCGGAGAAATAAAAAAGCACATCGAAAGATGAACTATTATGACATGCATCGTACTTTCTTCAGCATCATCTTTGCAGCACTATTTGTTTTGAACCATGGTAAACATATATATTATTTGTGTTTTTTTTGAGTTATCCAACAATAAATAAATACATAAAAATGCGATATGGGTTTTTGTTTTGTGTGACAGGCCGTATGGATATGCCTAGTGATTCAAAAGCAATTCATCTGGACAAACTTTACCTACATGATCCTTGGGAGAAATGCTACTTAGATGCGGTCGGTCCAAATCATGATATTATTAAATGGTGTTGTAATAGTCCAACTGGGGAAATATGTTTTTGGGATCCCACTACCTGTGATCGAAACTGTGTCTGATCTCATATTCGAGGGATAAATTGTATAATTTTATTAAAATAATATAATATTGACTATGGATAAATTTTATCATGGTTATACTCTTCTTGAATTACTGTGAATATTATTAAAAGAATTAGCCAAAAAAAGAGAATAAAATGTTTAATCTCTTTTCAATGTCCAGATTTAAAGTTAAAGTAATTTGTATTTATGTAAATGGTAAGCATGGTAAACAGTTATTAAAACTATATATTATAAGTAAGAAAACTACTTCTGCAATCCAGAAACTTTACATAGTTTTTTAATAATAATATAAAAAATAGTTTTTAGAAAATATTATATATAAAGGTATTATACTTTATAAGCTACCGTCGAAACACTATATAGCTAATTAGTTATACATACTATTTTATTAGGTAATATCATTTCGATGATATGAATAACAATATATTACTTATTTAAATGGAATAACTTCGGTAATTATTTAAACAAATCAGGGATAATTATTTAGATTTCGAAGATTACAAAAAAATTTATATATAATTTAAAATTTTTGAATAGTATTTTTGGATATAAATATATAAAAACCATGTAATTTTGTTTTATAGTTTTTTTTCGCGATCTTTTCGTCTCTCTTTTTAAAATTACAATGGGTAAAAAATATAACAGGTCCTCCATGTTTGTCAATCGCCTCACATCAGTTCATTTCCTTTACTTTTATATAAACAGATCTTTTATGTTTTAAAAACGTAACAAATAGATCTTTTTCTGTAATAAACAAGTCTTACGCTTGTAATAAACAAGTCCCTCACGTTTTCAATTTGTAATAAATAGGTTTTTCATATTTTCAGAAAAGGATCTGTTTGTTACGTTTATAAAATGTAAGGGACCTGTTTATACAAAAGTAAATGAAATGGACTTACATGATACAGTTGACAAACATAGGGGACCTGGTATATTTTTTAGCCAATCCCAATTCTCAAAATTTTATATTATAGATTTTTGCAATTAATTTCAGCAAATTATAAAAAATTACAACGTAAATCATATAATAAATCAGATTTTTACTGAAACAAATATTTTATTTCTTTAATTGTTGAACTTGAAGTGTTTTTAAATAACATGATGATCTAAGAATGATCCTGTTTGGTTTTGACGATTCGTATGTCCTTATACGCAACCAACAATATAAACTGTAACGTATGAACTAGGTGTGTATTTATGCATACATTTTCTACTTTTTCTGCACCATTTTGTACGTATTTCCACAACCAAGTTCAATATTTTCCAGATGAGATTGTATTTTGATTTTCACACCTAAATGCTTTTTTCTTGCAACTATTTGCACGTATTTTTGCAATCAAGTTACAATATATTTGAGATCACTTTGTATTTCGATTTTAACACCTAACAAACTTTTTCCACAACCATTTCTGACCATGTGGATAACCTGAGTAGTGTTGAACATATCATTCCACTTAGTATTAACCAGAGACCTGTCCAACATTTTCCATTTAGTACCCCTGTTCCAAGTATACCTAGAGCCAAAAAAACCAGCATCCAGCAGATTGCAATGTCTAACAGCCTCATTAAACTCCTCAGTGCTAGCGTAGTCATAAGTAACACACCCCACTTGATCTTCAGAGCAAGAAACAGCATTAAAATCACCCGCAATCAGCCAAGGAACCTCATTAGAAGCAATAGAGACCATTTGAGCCCAAAGATCCCTTCTAAGAAGCCTTTGACTCTTAGCATAAACAGAAGAAAAATTGAAGCTATCACAACCAGAATAGACCACCTTCATATGGAGCATCTGATCATGATCAACCAGAACATTCAACTCCACATCATCACACCAGAGAACCCAAATTTTGTTGGAGCAGTTACCAACAAAATTCTTAAAACCCAACTTAGAAAAAACCATACCAATCTTGCCAATATCAGCCATAGGCTCTTGAATAGAAAGAATTTTAATCTTATGATCTTTAATAATATTTAACAGCCTTCTCAAGGTTGAATTGTTACTGACCCCTCTAGCATTCCAACTAGATATCATGATCATTATCAGAAAGGGATTTAGACTTTTGTTGTTCTCCAATTCGATTCAGAGAATTAACTGTAAACTTCTTTGATTTCTTTCTTTTAAATGCAGATTTCACTTTGCTGGAAAGGATTGTCTCAAAGTTACTTGGAGAAGTTGGCTTGCTGCCCAGATTATCACCAGTAAGAGAATCCAAACTTCTCTCACTCTGCAACTTACTCTGTGCAAAATCTCGATCCAAGCCTTTAATAGCATCTATAATTTCCATGTTTTTATCAGCACAGATGCTCCTTTCTTTAGTGTTATCAGAAATATTAACATGTATCGGATCCTTAATAACAATAGATCTTAACTTTCTTCTGTATTCTTTACTAAAAGATGAAATGTTATTAGAAATACTTTTATCATTTCTTGCAACCTTTTCAGTATCATTGTCAATATGATCTTTAGCAGTTTGAGACCCAGCTTTAACAAAACTAACATTATCTTGAACACTAGCAGTATGATCTTGAATATTTTCAGTAGGCTCACCCTTTCTTTCTTGATTGACGACCCTTTCCTTCTTCAAACAATCTTCACCCTTATGACCAATGTGATAACAGACATCACAATAGGCTGGAAGGTTCTTATAACTAACGTTGATCCAGCATCCATCGTTGGATCCGAAACCAACCCAAAGCTTGTAGATCATTTTCCTAAAGATATCCACTTCAATCTGCGCATAACAGGCATTCAAAACTGCCTTATTTCCATTAGGGACGATGATCTTGTAAGGCACCCCAATAGATGATGCCAGATCTTTGATAATGCTTTGATTAAACATGAACTCAGGGACTCTCTCAAAGCGAACCCACACCATGGTATTAGGATTTTCAAAATGCTTGTTGAACTCAGGACTCCATCGCAAGATCCTCATAGTTTTCCCTTCAACGTTCCATACACTTTTAGCCCAAAAAATACTGACATCTTCAGATAGTTGAAACTCAATAAAGACATGGCGAGAATCAAAACTGTTAAACCTGAAGGAGCCTTTAAATTTAAAGCTTTGCAAGAAGGAATCAAGAACTCTTCTCTTAGGCAAACCATCACTAAACTTCCCTATTAACGTGACTGAAGATTGATTGAGCAATGCCTCTTTCGTTTCCTTTGATAACTGAATAGAACAATGATCAGAGCAATATTTAATGCCTTCAGGTTTGAAGGTCGAAGATTTATCAGTTGACGACTTTTTAACAGCATCAACGAATGATTGATTGTTGTTCTTGTTCATGGCTTGAAGAAGAGTTGGAAACTCTTCAATACCTTGATGAGAATTCAATGAAGAATTCATTACCACATTCATAGTAAAACAACCAGGAAGATGAAAGATCAAGAAGTAGGTTTTGCGTTTCTTGGAGAGAAAGATAGCGCCATCCTCCTCAGCCCCCCATTCTTCTTCAGATCATATCATTTCGATGATATGAATATCAATATATTACTTATTTAAATGGAATAACTTCGATAATTATTTAAACAAATCATGGATAATTATTTAGATTTTGAATATCATAAAAAAAGTTATATATAATTTAAATTTTTTGAATAGTATTTTTGGATGTAAATATATAAAAACCATATAATTTTGTTTTATAGTTTTCTTTCGCGATCTTTTCGTCTCTCTTTTCAAAATCGTAATGGGTAAAAAATATGACAGATCTTTCATGTTTGTCAATCGTCTAACGTCAGTTCATCTCCTTTACTTTTACATAAACAGATCTCCTACGTTTTAAAAACGTAACAAACAGATCTTTTTCTGTAATAAACAAGTCTTTACGCTTGTAATAAACAAATCCATCACGTTTTCCGTTTGTAATAATAAGTTTTTTTTTATATTTTCAGAAAATAATTTGTATATTATTTTTATAAAATATAAGGGACCTGTTTATACAAAAGTAAATGAAAGGGACCGACATGATACAATTGACAAACATAGGGGATCTCCAATGTTTTTTAGCCAATCGCAATTCTTAAATTTTTCATATTATAGATTTTTGCAATTAATTTCAGCAAATTATAAAAAATTACAACGTAAAGCATATAATAAATCAGATTTTTGCAATTAATTTCAGCAAATTATAAAAAATTACAACGTAAAGCATATAATAAATCAGATTTTTACCAAAAAATATATTTTATTTCTTTAATTGTTGAACTTGAAGTGTTTTTTAATAACATGCATGACCTAAGAACGGTCCGTGTTTGGTTTTGATGATTCGTATGTCCTTATACGCAACCAAAAATATAAACTCTAACGTATGAACTAGGTGTGTATGTTTTTAAAGGTTATGCATACATTTTCTACTTTTTCTGCACCATTTTGTACGTATTTCCGCAACCAAGTTCAATATTTTCCAGATGAGATTGTATTTTGATTTTCACACCTAAATGCTTTTTTCTTGCAACCATTTGCACGTATTTTTGCAATCAAGTTACAATATATTTGAGATCACTTTGTATTTCGATTTCAACACCTAACAAACTTTTTCCGCAACCATTTCTACGTATTTCCGCAACCATGTTACAATATTTTCGAGATTACCTTATATTTTGATTTCCACACCTAACAGATTTTTTTAGCAGCCATTTTGCACGCACGTCTTCAATAAAATTACAGTAGTTTTCAGATCAATTTGTATTTTGATTTATACATATAAAATATTTTTTCCGTTACCTGGTTACATGTATTTCTACAACCAAGTTAGAGAATTTTTAATACTAATTTACATGTATGGTGACTTTGTAATGTAGATATAAAATATCAAAACAATACTACTATTCTTCAGATCAAGAATTCCACGTACAATTCAGCTGAAAGAAAAAATAAATAATATTTAATAATTAGAATAATCAATTTATGTAATTTAAATATTTTTTTACAACTAAAAACCTATTTTCGCAACCATTTTACTCGTTATTATGCAAGCGCTTGCACATAATTCTGCAACAAGTTTTTTTTTATTTTTACAACTAAACATTTATTTTCACAACTGTTTTACCCATAATTCCGTAACCAATTAGCACATAATTCTGCAATCATTTTTTCACGACATCTAAAATTATAATTTTGTAACTAAATTAAACGTAATTCTGTAACCAGACTTTGACAAAGATTTATTTTTTTATTTCTTAGTCAGAAGATATGAGTCTAGAAGACGACAATAGACAAATTAAAAAAAATACAAGAATCAAATGATAGTCTTAAATATCATGTCAAAAAACTGAGAAAGAAAAATCAATATATTTTTGTAACCATTTGTCGGACGAAAGAAAATGATGTAATCAAATGGTAGTCTAAAAGATCAAGTTGAAAATTTGGGAAAAAAATCAATATATTTGTAACCGAGTAGTCCAACTAACAATGATTACTTTCATAACTGGAAACATTAATAAAAAAATAAAAAAATCAATTATAAAATATATATTATTTTATATGTTATGAACAAGTCTTTAATTTTGGATATAATAAGTTTCTTCTTAAATGTTCCAACTGCTCTAATTTCCAAGATAGGTAGAATACGTGATAAGATTATCAATAAAGAACAAATAAGAAATATAAACACGAATATTATTAATATTTAAAATATTTCAGATGATAATAAGTAAATACTAATTTAACGTTAAATGATTATCTATACTTTTTCTAATCTTAACGATTTGATTATTAATAAATAATTTTGATATTGGGCGTAGGTTGTTAAGAAACAAAGAGTGAAAAGAGAGAAGTAGCCGCCAATAAGCGGCTAGGGTTTCTGCTTATTAGAAAGTATGTATTACATAGAGTATAAATCTATTATTTATAGACAAACTATATGGGCTAATGAGCTTATGCTTTATATCTTTAACACCCTCTCTCAAACTCACAATGCTTATTCTTGCATTGGGAGTTTGTTACACAAAATAAAAACCAAAATTTCAGCAAAAACAAAACACCAAACTTCAAAACCGTAATCGGAAGCCAAAATCAAAATAAAACGCCAAAATCAAAATCGAAACGTCAAAACCCAAAAATCGATATCCAATCTCCAAACTCCAAGCTTCAATCTTCAATCTCCAAACTCTAATCTTCAAACTCCAAACTCGAAACTAATCCAAACGAAATCTAAACATCAAACGAACCAAACGAAGCCAAACGAAGTCAAACAAGTCCAAACGAATCCAAACTAAATCTATACCAAATCCAAAGCCAAACGAAGAACGAAATCTAAACACCAAAACGAATCAAAACGACAAACTTCGATCTAAGCAAATGTCAGACAAAGTCCAAACGTCAAACAAAATCTAAACACCAAACAAAATCCAAATGAAATCTTAACACCAAATACCCAAACAAAATCCAAACGAAATCGGAATGCCAAATTCAAATACCAAATCCAAATACCAAATCCAAACTCAAATCTAATTTCCAATCAAAATCAAAATCAAAATTAAATCTATGATTTTACTTACAAAAATTTGCACTGTTCTAGTAGCGATTTCTTCCAAACCATAGCACCGTCCTGAACACACTGTCCGAAATTCAAGAAAAATTGACATCGTTCTCCATGAGGTCTGTTGACTGTGGCTGCACACACAGATCCGAAAATAAAAATTTTCTATTTTTTTCTTCCGGGGGACAGCTAAAACAAATGCCCACCGGCAATGCGGAAGACACGAAAACTTCAAGATCTAAACCTACATCCTGATACCATGTTAAGAAAAAAGAAGAAGAGAGAAGTAGCCGCCAATAAATAGCTAGAGTTTCTATTTGTTAAAAATATGTATTAAATAGAGTATAAAATTATCATTTATAGATATATTATATGAGCTAATGTGCTTAAGCTCTATATCTCTAAAATAGATGACTCTTAACTCAATTACCAAAAATACAATTTCTACTTTATCTAACCTTAGTTGGTTGATTATTAATAAATAATTTTGATGTATTGATAAATTATACTTAAACTCAATTACTAAATATACAATTTTATTTTCATAACAACGTTAGACAACATCAAGCATTGATTTATTTCAAATCTTTATCATTGTTACTTTTAGTTATATACCGGCCTGATCCAATAAATATAAAAAAACAAAATGGATGAACCGAACATCTAAAATAACTTAATAACTTTGGATTTTAGTTAATCTATTGTCTTTTAATTTTATTTTTTAATTTTTTTTATTTACTTGTTTTATTATTTTACCATATGTATAATATTAGAGTAACTATTGAATTTAGTTTTATTTTTAAATTTAGGAAAAAATATTTTTTAAAAACTAAGGATTCAATAAAAATTATGGTTTCTCACCGAATCTTCTCTAATCTTCGGTTTAGATTCCATGACACCAAGATTTGTTGGCCTGTGTAGTTGCTTGTAATTTAATTTATTTATCTTTCTACTTTATTTACAGATCTTCTCCTTCTCGGTTTCGCTCGCTGTAGTTTTGCTGTGGACTTCTTTGGAGTTACCATATGTCGGTTCGATTGACCCTTGTTACGATGTATGAGTTATTTTAGTTTATTCTGTCATTCCTATTATGTTTGTTTTAGTACTCCCGTCTATCGACCTCCTTATGTCGATTGTATCTCTTCGGGGTATGCCCTAGACACTTGTATGAACATTTTTTTTATTTAATGTTTTTTACAAAAAAAAAATATAAAAATTCATCTTAAAACACATCATTGAATTAAAAAAATCAAAATAAAAAACTTGTTACCAAATTAATTATGAAAACACGTGACTCAACTAAAGAAGAGACCATGTGCAATGACTAAATTTATAAATTTTACAAAATTCACGAACTTGACCGGTGATTTTAAAGGCGAGAGATTATATGAAAAAAACGGGATAGTCGATAAACTATATCTTGATTTAAACCACATACATATATACATATATGAACAAAACCACAACTAAAAGGCTAATAAGATTGCGCGGTTTAAAAAGCAGCAGCAACGTAATATTGTAGCACAAAACACAACAAACTTCAGCGTTGAATCATTATTTATTCATCTTGATTAAATGTTTATTAGGGAGCTGTTCTTTGCGCCATCTTCTGGTTTTACTACGAATGCACTTTCTTTTCTTATTGCTGTGCCTGAGAAACAAACGCATGCATGTTGATACGTATAATACTCTTAACCATATGTTTTTATTCATTTATTTACCAAACATGTATTGATGTAGCAGGAAATGCTAAATTAACATATAATACTAGAAGATAGGGGATGGATACCTCCCGTTAGGTGTAAAGAATGCCGTGTGTAGACAAAAGAGTGAAACTCTTAGTCATGTTGGGACATCCTTCCACCTCCAATTCATTCATACTATTCATAAGCGGAAATATATAGTTGCAACCTGCCATGGAAAAGTCTCTAAGGCTTGGTAGTTCCTTGAGTACTAATCGCTTCAATCTAGGGAGCACTACCTTCTCTTCATTGAATTCCTTCGTTTCCGCTTCTAATGTATCGTTTCTGAATATATGCTCTAGACGATCAGCATGTTGGACATCTAGGTCCGACAGTTGTGGAAGACCACGGACCACGGATTGAGGAAAAACGAATTTAATTTTGTTGCAGCTTCTAATTATGATTTTTTGCATGTTTGGGAAACTTGTTACTATGCGGTGTTTTTTATACCCTTCGTCCTCACTGCCGATTATTTGCCCCAGTTCGTTGCAATCTTCTACTACTAGTGACTTTAACATGAGCAGATTCGGAGCCAATGCTGACGGGAAAACATATCTAAGTTTATTGCATGAAAACAACTGCAATTCGGTAAGATTTTGAAGGAGGCTGGTGTACGAGGGGCATTTCCATATATGTGTCAGCTGATCCAAGTTACGCAGTGCCAAGTTCTGTATTGGAAGAACCAAATCTGATCTTTCTTCGTCAACTTCAAGTCGAAGTACTTCTTCTACCCCCTCCAAGGATTCGACCCTAAGTTTTTGCAAATTGGTCGAGTCTTGAATGATTAGCGGAGATAAATGATTGTGGCACCATTCCTTTGGTACGTCATGGAGATGCACTACTTTTAATTGCTACAAGCACAGAAAACAAACTCAGTAATCTATGTGGTAACTAGGATGAAACATTTTGTTCTAGATATAAGTTATTATCTTCCTCTAAACTCTTGAACTTTGACAAGAAGCTATAACAAAGCCTTTAAAATATAAAGGTCTTTGAAGACACAGACCTTTGTTTCTAGACGCGGCAGAGGTGGTAACACACAGCTTGTGATCCTCAAATTTTGCACAGATGGGAATGAGAAATATGAATGATTACTTCCGGCGAAAGTAATTAGCTTTGGTGATCCTTGAATATATAATTTTACTACATTAGACAACTCAACGGCCAATTCGTTCCCTATTTCATACGTGAAGATTTGTTCCAACTCAACGTTGTCCTGCAATTCAAACAACCGTAATTTCTGAAGAGAAGGAGCTACAGACATTGGAAATATATGTTTCAGTTTATTGCATCTTCGTATATTCTAATCTTGTAAAGAAAAGAAGAGATGTTTCACCATTCTCCTCTTCCTTTTCATTGCGATCTCCATGCTCGCAACTACCAATTATTTGCACCAATTTCTTGCAATCTTCTATTATTAGCCACTCTAACATGGGCAGATTATGAGCCAATGTTGGTGGAAAAATATAGCTCAGTTTATCGCACGAACGAATCCACAAATTGGTAGGATTTTGGAGAATCCAGGTGTATGAGGGGTAATACCATATATGCGCTAGCTTAGGAAGATCATTCAGATTCAACAACTGTATCGGAAGCAAAAAGTCGGACATTTCTTCAAATATTTGTTGTGTCCCCATTCCTTGGGTACCTGCTCTAGGTACCTTGACTAAAATAAATAACACAATCAACTTACCGGGTCAGTTACAATCAACTACTAACCAAAGGCCAACAAGAAAGAGGTAGATGCAACATAAAACGATTCACATACCTTTACTTGCAGATGAAGCGGAAATTGTATGCCACAATCGGTGATCTCCAAGAATTGCAAAGATGGAAAGGAGAGGTCAGAACAATATCCTCCGCTAAAGCTGGTGAGCTTTGGTGATCCACTTACTTTTAAAGATTTTAGGTGAGACATCAGAATGTCCAATTCACCTCCTTTTCCATAGTTAAAAATATTCTCCAACATAGCATTTTGGTGTAGAGAAAGCTGCTCTAACTTCTGAAGACAATAGGGATCTACGAACATGGGAAATACATATATTTGAGCCTGTTGCAGCCACTGATGTAAAGATTCTCTAATCTTGTAAAGTAAGGATGAGCGTGACTAGTAGATGATGTTTCCCCTTTCTCTTTTTCTTCTTCTATGATATATTCCAACTCATCACAATCACTTATCATGAGACTCTTTAAGAACACAAGAGTTCGTCCAACTGACAACGAGAAAATAGATGTTAACTTACTGCATGCTTCAATCGTAACATTTGTAAGACCACCAAGGCTTACGTTTTGAGTTGGCCCCTCCCACACGCATTTTAATTCGGGTAAATCATACAGGCTCAACTCTGCTAGACTCGAAAACAATATACAATCTCCTGTTTCGTTCCTAGAACTTAGCTGTTCTACCTGGATAATAACGCATAATTTTGGGCAATCTTTGACAAAAACTGTTTCTAATTTCTGCAGAAACCCATTTGGAATCTGCCCTAGACACACTTCTTTTAAACTCTCCATTTTCAGTAGAGTCAATTTTTTTAGATTCGGAAAAGCCGTGGTTGCAACCTTCTGTACTGTTGTTTCAATCAGACATATCATTTTCTTGCAATCTGAAAGCTCAAGAGAATTTAAATTCTTGAAAATTCCTACGTCCTTCAGAACAATGCTTCGTATCCCATCGTTATTTCTCATTACCATATGCTCAACCTTTGAAAAAAATATTTCAAATACTTTAAAGAAGGTGTTAAACACATTAAGTTCTAAGTGTTCTTGAAATTGGATAGTTATGAACAAACATGTTATCTTGGACAATCTGAAACCTTGTCAAATTGGGCAGAACAAAGCTACCGGGGAGTAGACATTTACGTATATTGTCCAGAGACAATACAGTCAACTTTGATAATGAATTCAACTCTGAAAGGCTAGCTTTACCTCTATGGCTGGTATCAACCGGTCTAGATTCCCATAGTTTAATAGGGGAGCCAGTAACATGTAGTTCCTCAAGACGTGAAAATTTTAGTATCAAGCCAGCTGGAATTCTTTCCAAATGTCTACAATTTGACAGATCCAACACCTTCAACCCTTCCATTTCTCCAATTCCATCCGGCAATTCTACAAAATCGGAGTGAAAAAAACTAAGAATCTCAAGTTTCTTGAGGTTTCCTTGTGAAGAGATGTTACCGGATTTGCAATATTCCAAACGCAAAACTCGGAGGTTTATCGAAGTATCTAGTAGCTGCGGCGCCAGGCGACATCCTCTTACAGCTAAAACTTCTAGAGCTCTCATCTGCTCAAAATACGTATCCGAAACAAAGGTTGCCCCATCTCCACCTAGTAGCAAGAGCCTCAGCTTTGGACAGACTAATCCACTTGGAAGTTCTTGGGTTCCATTTATTTTTAAACAGATTGCCATGTAATCTTCAAGGGATTTGCTAATGGTCAGCATGTTCGAGCTCTCAATATATTTCAGAGTAAATCGCTCAGATGCTATCCATAATGCACAATGACGTACCACATCGTGCATTTTCACCATGTTTGTACCGTTACTTATCAACAAACAATAGTCTTTGAGATGGTCAATACATGACTGCACTTCGATTCTTGCTTCTTCAATCGTGTCGGCATCTTTACAGACGCCTAGACCCCATATATATCTAACGAGAATTTCAATCTGAATTTCATTATCTTCTGGAAATAGAGAACACATTAAGAAACATAATTTGATATCTTCTCCATTCAGTATATCATAGCTTAATTTCAGACATTTATAAGCATTTTTATGTTCTATGTTCTTAATGCCCACAAGATTAGACTTTCGAAGACACTGTAGTGCATGTTTCCACTGGATCCGAGTGTTATTTCGTAAAGCGCGGGCTAATGGAACGATTGCTATAGGCAAACCTCCGCATTCTTTTACAACTTTAGTCGCAATATCATTCACAGGAGATGCATCATCGAGACCAGCTCTGTCTTTGAATAATTCCCATGCCTCAGAATCGGACATAACATCAAGATGAATTACTTTTGTGCAGTTCATTCCATTGCAAAAACTGCTAAGCCGAGTTGTGAGAAGAATTTTGCAGCCTTTCTGATCAGCAGTGAATGCTACTCCAGTAGTCGGCAAGTTGATGATATTCCACATATCATCTAAGATAATCAGAATTTTTTCTTCTTTCTCCAAACGCAAGCTTAACAGACCTGCTTTGGTTCGCACATCGTTCTCACCCTCAAATTTGAGTTTGAGACACAACAACCATCACAATTTTGTCAAATAGTTTTGAATCTTTGACTGATTTAATCACTTGTTCGGCCAAAGTTGTTTTCCCGACACCACCCATCCCATACAAACCAATCACTTTGGTGCTTTCATCCTTCAGACCTTCCATGATTTGATCGAGAGCTGCTTTGGAAGATTCAGAAAGCATGAAGTCATTGGATGAGAGGTATGGCATAGGCAAGTGAGCTCGCGGCAGACTCACTTCTTCATAATTATCTCCCTTCTCTCGAAGTTCAGTAATCTTCAATGTTTTTTTCTTAAACCTCTTACTTAAAGTGTACCAACAGGTCCGTCCCATGAAACTAACCTTCTTATTCTTCATCTGTTCCTTTAGACTATCCGCTTCGTCTAAAATATGTGAGACATCTTTCAGCCATTTTTCAACATTTCCATAAATTTGTCGCCCATTCATTCTATCAACCTCAACACGACATGTCACATGTTCTTGTACACCTTTTAATTCTTCAACTTCTTTGTCAAGTTTATGTCTGAAGGAGCCAAAACAGAACAAATATCGGTATTGAACTTTTACGCCAAGGACAAGGTACGCTAAACCAATTCCCACCGCTTCCCGAGCAACTTCTTCCATTTGTGGAGAACCTATACCAAAATAATATATACATTCTATGTAAATTTACATACAATATTTGTAATTTTAGTTTTTCGTAAGTAAGATAATTATTTTATTTTAGAACGAAAAAATAATAATACGTAATTTATTATGATGTACGACGTTCTACTTGCTTAATATTTACTCGACTTTTCTTAATTTTCTTATTATGATTTTTTTATCTTTGTTTACTTGGTTTTCATTCCTCTAATCAGTTTGTACACCAATTTAGCGATAAATTTTTACACCAGATGTTTGATAAATGGTCTCTCATGTTCAACACCTAAGCATGGACGATCAATTTTCATTCCCAAAACGTAGCCAAACTAGTGACGCTCTTTAATACATCAACAATAGTCTACATAATTAATATATTTGAATGAAAATTAATACATCAACAATAGTCTACATAATTACTATATTTGAATGAAAATAATTTAAAGAGAAGTGATCTTTAGTTTCTGTGTATCAAAACTTTGGATCTACGGCCATATATATAAAAGTATGCAGGTTGAGTCTTATCATCTCAATTAAGTTCTTACTACAAAAGGCTGAACAAAATAGAAAAGCAAATGGGAAGAACAGGTATATCAGACATCAAAGCTAATAAACTCACCGGCCCAGAACTTCACTTGATGGTTTGTAAAGAAGATGCCAGAATACGCCTCAAAGAGCAAATGAAGCCTTTGTTTTTTTGGTGAGTCAAATGAAGCCTTTTGTGTTCTTTGTAATTGTAGGCTAAAAGTCAAGTTAGTAGAGATCGTAAAGATGGTGGTCTACCCTCAATAATATTGGGTTATAAATTAGTCAAATTTTGTGTGTATTTATTCTCTCCAAACTGTCCATCCAACAACTGGATTTTTTTGGTAGGACAGGTGGAATTCCTCTTTTCCTGGCCGGTTAAACTACATTTTATATTATTTTATTTTTTAATTTTTATACTGAAAATTAAAAAATTAACTTTTTTTATCAAACTTAACTATTTGTATATCAATTCATACTTCCGAAAGGGATATTCTAATTGGTAGAGTAAAGCATGCTCATGATCTTTGGTCATGAGTACAGGTCTCTCTACGAATATTTTTTTGTCAAATTTGTCATTTTGTGTGGTTTACTTTTTGACTCTACAAACGCTTTTTTGGTTAAGCACCTTAGCTTGTGTGGTTTACAAACGCTTTCTTGACTGAGCCTCTCACCTTGTGTGGTTTACCTTCTGGCGTTGGTTTGCAGACTATTGGGTTAGATCGAAAGTTTACCATGTGCGTACTCGTTGAATAGAGACTACAGGTTCCCTAAAAAAATATCAAACCATAAAACTTGATAAAACAATTAAATTTTAAAAATCATAAATTATACAACAATACCATATATTTTCTTTAAAACTATATCTTATATTGTATTTACTTTTTTTTAGTTCAATCAAATATATTTTAGCTGTGATATACCACACTTTTCAAAGGATTATAAAATAATATTGGAGGTAATTCTTGAAACTCTATTTAGGTATATCTTGTTTTCGCATCCATGGTGCAACTAAATTTCATAAAATTACATCCATCGTGCGATTTTTTCTTTTATACTCACTATGGTTTGACAAAATTGTTGGTCGCCCACTTGGTGCGAATTATTCTTTAATCTTTGCACTATGTGCGTACATTTATTTAAGTATTTCCACGCTCTGAGACGCGATAATAGTTAGAAGTTTTAACATTTCAAGGGCAAAAATATCCAAATTTGTCTTCCATGTATCATTTTATTTTTTAGAATTTTTTTTTATAGTTTTGAATGATGGAAAATATGGTTATGAGACCATATCTAGACATAAATATTGGTCATCCGTGAGACATAATTTTATTTTCCAATTGAATGAGCACCGAAAGTTTTTGTTAAAAGTGTATGGTTTAGTAGATTTTTTAGATGGACTACTTAAGAAGTAAGTTTGGTTGGAAATTTATCAGATAAAGCATTATTGGATAACATTATCCGTTATAGTTTAGTGTATGTCACTCTATATAATGTACAAAATACCATCTTTCTCTCCACAAATCTTATACAAATCGACCCCTGTGTCATTACCTACCTCATTTGGAATCTGTAAAAGTGGTTGGAATTGATTTCGTACATGATTATCATTTTGTTCACATAAGTAAATAAATAACGTTACTTTAATGTATGTTAAACTTATAATGCTTCTCTAATTCTTAAATTAATTAGTAGAGGCTCTTATATTCTACATGGACTATTGCCAAAATTATACTTAGCATAGATTTTGTTCCATACCAAATAAACAAATATGTAGGCAATTCCGTAGTTCATAAAATTAAAGAAATTACCCAAATCAAGCTGGTCTTTATAGTTGTATGTGATGCTGAAGAAATAATATCCGCTTTGACTAAAGATGTGTGATTATGTTACATTTCTTTTAAAATATTTATTTTAAGACTTGTTTATGTATTGTATTATAATGTCATTTTTATCTCGAACCTAATTATGTATTAGATTTATTTATTTATTTTTCATTCTAGTGTAATGTTTGCATTTTTTTATTGTTCTTTAATTTGTTTAGTTTTCTCAAACAAGTAACGTAACTTATTATGATGAGAGATCTAGTAACATATCTTATCATGATGAGTGATTTAGTAATATTAAACCGCACTCATCCTGTGTCGAGATAAGGAATACCCTCGTAAATGATGTTAACACATGTGTCAACAAATTCATTTATCTTTGTTTGTTACAATATACATATCTAACACATGTCAGATTTTGATTATTCTTGTTGGATTATTCTTTAAGTGATATTGTATGTATAAGGGCTTCATTCAAAGTGAAAAGCAACCCTAAATTGTTGATCCAATATACCGCCAACTACTCTATTATATTGTATAACCTAATTCATCATTCACCTCTATACAATGCCGGAGCTACAGTGGTGTCCTTGTGTTCCCAGGAACCCACAAAATTATAGTATATATTATAATAAACATTCCTCAATTCTAAAGTGCGAGTTCTGGCGTTCTAGCCTCAGGGAAAAAACTTCCAGTTTTTTATTTAAGGTTAAAATGGAAACACTTTTAATGGAAATACTCCATACAATATATATTTGATTCCTTATTTTTAAATATATATTTAAACTTTTATTTTCAATAATATATATTTATTTCTTTATTTTTTTTAAATTTTTTTAAATTTTTTTAAATTTATTTTTTAATAATATGTATTTAATTTATTTTTAAACTCTTATTTTGGAAATACTCCATACAATATATATTTGATTCCTTATTTTTGAATATATATTTAAACTTTTATTTTCAATAATATATATTTATTTCTTTTTTAAAAAATTTATTTAAATTTATTTTTAATAATGTATATTTAATTTATTTTTAAACTCTTATTTTCGATATATATTTTAAGATAATAACGTTATAATTTGGTGTGATGGAATGTTAAAACGAGGAAAGGAATGACTACTCTAAAACATTTAAATAGAAAAGTAAGTTAATAAATATAAATAGAGTTAACTTAAACTATATGTGTCTTAGAAAATTCAAGGGATTGTTTTAAATCTTGTTCATGTACATTTTTTTTTGCTAATAACAATAACCTAATTTCAACACTAGCTAAGTAAGTTAAATTCGAGTAAATTAAAATTCGAAGATCAAAGGAAATTTTTTTTAATCCAACATTTTCAAGAACATTGACTATATCATAGATTTGTCGTCTCTGGACTCCTACAGATCTCAAGAAAATCAAAGACGTGTCAAGATACACACATTATACGAAGATAAGTAAAAAAAACTAGGATAAAAAGACCTAAATGTGAGGCAGTATCGTCAAGCCCGATAACTTTGGTGTGGTCATGATTATAGATTGACAAAATACTGAAGAAAATAACCAATACATAAGAGATTCATGAATAAAAAACACTAGTTAACCAAACAAACCAAAAAAACCATACTTAGTGTAAAAAAAATTTAAGATTTATATTGTCTCTATTTCGTTCTTGGACGATAACCAGGACCCCATAGGGATCAAATCCTGGCTACGCCACTGCCTCTATATCATAACGAATCAAAATTTTAATCTCTTTGATGTTTAATAGACTACGCATGAAGATAACCAGTTGCTGAAAGCCTCCGCCGTCGTGAAAGAACAAATGTGGATGAAACTATTGGGTTTTTTTGATGAAGTTGTATGTAAAATATACTACATGTACGATATGAATCATTCACGTTGTTCATGTATGATGTCGTTTGCACGAGGTTGTGCAGAAGTCTTTACGGGGTTCAAATATTTGAAATCCGTTCCACATTTTTTATTTTTTTACCTCTCGCACAATACCAAACAAAATGCATTTAACACGACAGAACGCAATTGTATGATTGTCGAAGTATTTTTTACGAGTATTATGACTCATGATTTATCGTACCCAATATATTATATATTTTATACCTAATTATATTATTAATGACTTAATAAAAAATACTTTAATTTGTAATATAAAAAAATTGAGAGTTTTGTGATTATTACGAGAAAAGTACAAAATACAAAAACTGATTCTACCAGAAAAGTATGTCAATGTTAAATTACATTTGAAGTTTATTATATATGAGTTAACAATTTAAATAATTTTTTTAAATAATTAAAATCAATTCAATTTTTATATATATTCTTAAGAGTAACATTTTTTAGAGTATTGGTTTTATCTTCCTATCACCGGCAACTAACCGTTTTATATGAGTAGTTATATATAGAATCGCTTCCCTCCTACAACTCGATCATGCGAGCTAAAAACCTAATTCAGACTTCACTGAATTATGGACATAGTATACTACTCACTGAACCAATTGGTATTTATATTCTTCAAAAAAAGACGTCACATATCGGTCTCAGCCTAAATCTAAAAACAAACAATTAATTCTACCATCAATATTAAAAAATATAATAAAAATTTAAATTAAATAAAAAAACAATTTCTCACATCATAAATTAAAATATGAAGGTTAAAAATCCAAAATAAATAGATTGACTACTTCTAGCAAAAATATATAATACTTCAAAATCCTAATTACTCAGATAAACTACTTATAAACAAATATACAATAATCGTCAACCATGTAATAACTCAAAACTTTAATTAATAAAAATAAAAATGATCTCCCATTCTCATTCATTATAAAAAATAACAAATTGATTATAAAAAATAACAAGTTTGAACACAACCGATCTCACCACTAGTCTAATATTGTCCAATTTGGAGCCTGAAGGCCCTCACGGCTTTGCATTTGCTCAACTACCAAAAGGCCTCATACTAGTTGAGGTATGTTCTTACTTATATACCGCTGATCATTCCCATGTTTAACTGATGTGGGATGTAGGACTTTGGTCGCCATCCTAACATAAATAAAATCAAACACTAACTACTTATTAAAATTTAAAATAGGAAAATTAGACTGATTTTTTTATTTCTATTTAATAGACTCTCAATTATAATAATAATAATAATAATAAAATTATTAATAGATTTTATTTTTAAATAAATATTTTTAATGAGGTTTTTAATTTAGTCAAATATAAGAAAATGTATCTAACACTCATATTTTCCCTCACTTCAACTTTGACTATTACTTATTTAAAGTTTTTGTATTTAACTCAAACAAGATACCCAATTTTCTAATAATACTTCAAATACACAAGTTTAAATCAGAAGATAGTCTCTCGACTATATTTTTTTTCATTTAGTCCATCGATTTTAAAATCATCGGTGATGGTCCTTGGACTTGATTTTTTTTAATATATTGAGTGAATGAAAAATCTATAAATTTAGTCCATGACTTGCAAAATTTATAATTAAGTCAGTCGACTTGATAAAATATATAAATTTAGTTCATGATGAGTGATTTTTTTTCTTGCCATCGTGGACTATATTTATAGATTTTGCTAAACTGAGAGATTAAATTTATAGATTTTGCAAGCCATGGAGTAAATTTATAGATTTTTCCAAGTTGAGGGATTAAATTTATAGATTTTGAAAGTCATGGACTAAATATATAGATTTTACCACGTTCAGGAACCCTCACCAATGATTTTGAAGTCGGGGAACTAAATGAAAAAAAACGGGATAGTCAAGTGACTATTCACTAATTTAATCCCAAATATACAAGCGTCATCACCATCCACGTAGCCATCTTCCTCTTATTTGAAGCAAACATTTTTTTTCTTACTTTTATTTTTATTTTTTTAAAAGCTTTGTATATTTCAAACCAAAGCTCGAGAAAAAAATCAAAAAGTACCATCGACTTTTTTTAAGACGAACAAAACTGAATCTATGGATGCTACTTTTTGAATTTTATTTTTATTTTTTTCTACCAAATCCAGTAATCATGGTCTTGTGTTTTATTAAAATCATGCGACACTAGACACATATTAAATCATGCGAGACTAGATACGATAAAATTGAGAGACAATGCATTATTAAATCATGCGAAACCATACATGATAAAGTAGGAAGATCATGAATTGTTAAATCATACGAGATGAGGCATGATAAAGTTGAGATACTAGACTATATTAAATCATACAAGACAAGAAATGATAAAGTTGAGAGACTAGACATTATTGAATCATGCGAGTTCGTGCATAATAAAGTTGAGAGACCAAGCATTATTAAATCATGCAAGATCAGACATCATGAAGTTGAAAGACCATACATTATAAAATCGTACGAGACTAGGCACAAGAAAGTTGAGAGACAATGCCTTATTAAATTTTGTGAGACTATGCATGTTGGGAGTGGATAGCTGCAAGATCATGCATAATGAAGCATTGAGGACATGTACTACTTGATGATAAAGGTACGAGACCATGGTAACTGGGTTGACAAAAAATAATAATATCATTAATAGATCTAGTTTTATTCGTCTTAAACAAATAAAGTCGATGGTACTTTTGAATTTTTTTTGCTGAGCTAGAGTTTGAAAAATACAGACTTCTTTTTTCCAAAAAATAGGAAATAAAAGGTTTGGATCAAAGAAGGAAGAAGGTTACTTGTGGGTTTTGTTCTTGGTCGAAGTAGCTTTTGGTAGTTTGCCAATTTTGGATATTAGGTAGTAATGAGAAACTTGGCTAGGTATTTATAGATAGTTCAACATTTAATTTATCTTTCTTGGTTTATTTTATTATTGTTTTTTCTATTTTTTACGATTTTTTTAACTTAAACTTTTCTTTTGAATTTAAGTTTTTATCCATTTTTTGCTCGTTTAATTTTTTTTCTCCTTTTAATAATAAATCTTTGAGTTATTTACAATACACAAAAATTAATAATATGTTAGTATTGAATTCATTATATAATTAAAATAGCAATAAAATTAACGTAAAAATATACAAATTAAGGTTAAATCTTATTTAATCAGCTGGATGTTTAATTTATATGTTATCGATATCATTAAAACAAAATTTCTAGAAGTGGTGGATGATAACCTCGCTGAACAAACAGAGACAAAAGTTTGTTATCTAGAATTAGATATTTTTATCGATATAACTCTTTCTAAAGTGTTATGTTATGTGTATCTCGTATTTCGGTTTTTTTATTTTATGTTCTTCAACTATTTCAATTTCTTCAGATATCTTTTCATTTTATGTGTAGTGTTATCACTTTAAAGTTAATTATATACATTACGATATCCTTAACGATGCACATTTTGGTATAAACTAAGCGACAAGCTTAACATATGGCACAACTACAGGCAAACATACACAACTGATTTTACATTTAAACATAATCTAGACAACCATTTTCGTACAAAACTCGAGATATACGCAGAATTAGTTGTGCGCTAAAAAATTAAACAAAATTCGCTTATTTTATATAATCTAAAGTGATATTTTCGCGACTAGAAAGTGATAAATATTGCATATTTAGCACGGTAAATGCACCTTAAGGCTAAATATTTTGCTCTAAAAAGCTGACTCGAGTGTTATTATCGCGTACTGCCCGTGATATTGTAGAAATATTTCACCAATTGTATGTTAAACTATTGTTGTTTAGGTCTAATGTGTTCGAAACAATATTTTACTATATGGATATAAAATTATGATAGCTTAGCATAATGGTTTCTTACATTTTGGGAACAAATTAACAAAGATCATAACAAGATTGGTAAAATACGATTAGTAATAAAGTAAAATACAAACATGATAATAACAAGATCTTAAAAATCATAATAATATAATGGTTTCTTAATTATGATAGCTTAGCATAATGGTTTCTTACATTTTGGGAAACAAATTAACAAAGATCATAACAAGATTGGTAAAATACGATTAGTAATAAAGTAAAATACAAACATGATAATAACAAGATCTTAAAAATCATAATAATATAATAAAATATAGTCATAACAAAATACAAACACCATCATAAAAGTTGTAACAAGATCATAAATTTTAACACAATTATAACAACATACAACCTTTATGTATTTAGTTTATCCATTTTTTCTTTTAAAATAAAGGAAAAATGTAAAATAATATTTAACAAAATACTTAGCTATTACGAGTGAAGTAGTTGGATGAAACTTTTAGTATAAATCGTAAAAATAAAAATAAAAATAATAATTGAGATTCAGTGTAAGAATATAAAAAATGAGAACACATTATCCATTTAAATTTAAAGTACCATAAATGTTGTAATTATAAGTCTAATTGATTTAATATAATCAATATTCTGTTTATTAGACCGATTGATAATTAAAAGAGTCTCGTAGAGTATATAGTGTATATACTAGCTGAATAGATGACTCATCAATCTAATAGTATAATTGGGTTCTAAGAGTCCAATAAGATTATGGTCAGTAATGTATACGAGACAATAAGATTGTAGTAGAAATAACTATAGCTTAAGCTAATAAATGAGAGATAGTATGAATATATACAAATTAATAAATCTACTTGCATATAAATAATGAATGAAAGAGAAAAATAAAATCAACTTATGTTTTTTCTCACATGCCATTTTTTTAATAATCTTTATCTCTCTCTAAAAAACCTATATCACAAGTTTTTGCATTTCTTAGAACATATAACCATTATTCTATCAAGTGACTATTGGACAACATGATTTTTACACTGCTCAATCATTTTGTTGCCCATACATATACACAAACATGATAAATACATGTATATTTCTAAGTGTATTTTACGTTTTTAATATCTGGATCAACAATTTATATGTAGGTTTTATTAAGTCATATAAATTAAACCATAAACTTTATAATTAGTATTAAACATAACTTTTTCAGTTACGAATACTAAGCCTCTACAAAAAAAATTCAAAATTTCAATTTATATTATTGATTCATTTTTTAGAATTTATTATATATATATATATATATATATATATATTTTATTGAGTCATAAATATTGAACACCATATGCCATCTAAAACTAAAATTTAGCTTCAATTTATAAATATTTTAATGATATTTATAAAGTATTTACTTTGATGTGCTCAATAGATGTCCATATAGTACCGTCAGGCTTATGCAGTTGGATCATGTCCACTTTCTATATTTCGCTTATTCCTCTCTTAAATTTTTTAGAGAGAGAAAGGTTATTATCGAGAGATATTATGCCACTATAAACAAATATATCACTATTATTTTTTATTGTAGTTAAAATATCTTTTAATTGTTAGGAATTTTCTAAAGTCAAACGTTGATGACATACATTTGAACATACAACACTCAACTGAATCATTGCATAAATCAATATAAAATATTTAATTTTTAATGTTTAAATTGGTTTGGTGTTCATATGAACCAACACATAACAAATCCCTTTGGTCTAAATCATTATAAAATAAATATGGAGACTAATACCTTAAGGAAACCAATATTGGTTGACCACAACTTCTAAAACTAATCAAACTTTCTTTTAAATCGATTATACTATTTCGTGGCATCTTTTATACAAGCATTCATAATTGGATCTCAAATAAGCATGAATATGCAACATGAGAACACTATACCAACTATATGCAGTAAATGTGAACTATTGTAAGAAAATGTGTGTGTAATATGCAAATAACAACCCTCTCTACGCAAAACATCAGAACTACATTCACGATGCACCAGTAAGGATCAAATATTTAAGGTTTATGAATAATAACAAAACATCACATATGAAATGTTTATTTGTGACTTATGTAACAATCCAGTCTATGAAAAAGTATAATTTTGTATGCATTTCATGATATTATAAAAATATGTGAAATCTCTAGGGTCAAAGATTACAAGAATTGATTCAATTAATATATTAATAATCTTTACAGCTGATCAAGGTTTCAAATATTTGAAGGGAGATGGACATTATTTTAAATATGAAACAATTAATACATAGATATATAGGATATCACCATATAGATCTTAAATTTCAATGTTCATTCAACATGTAAAACATAATTCATACATCAAAATATCCAAAATTATTGCATCATCAATCAACATGAAAACATCATTTACACATGAAAATATCGTAAATTCAATTGCATCATCACTAATATACAACCTATATGCGCTTAAAAATACAAGATAACAACAAAAAAAATGCAAACAAACTTGAAGTTTTTGTCGTGTCCAACATACACTAAATGTGGTGACGATTTACCACGACGAGAATTAGAGTTCGCAAGGGTAATACCATAAGATATGAGGACTATTGCAATCCATCTAATGTCGTAAAATTATACTATTATAATAGACACAAAGATATTGTCACTGCGACAATTAAACGTTTTACTATGATGATATGACAAGTATTTATAAAATATATTTTTTAAAATTTAAAAAAAGTTTAAAAAATATGAACTTGATTAAGACTTGAGCCATACAAATTCACACTAATAAACATTTACCCATGTTAGAAAAA
The DNA here is from genome assembly GCA_036936605.1 of Limnanthes douglasii subsp. nivea. NCBI lineage: Eukaryota > Viridiplantae > Streptophyta > Magnoliopsida > Brassicales > Limnanthaceae > Limnanthes > Limnanthes douglasii. The sequence goes on from JAUPFV010000004.1 coordinate 273,742,729, forward strand.
TTACTCAAAACTTCTGAATATGTATAAATATAAATTTAACAAGAAAACTCTTTGAATATCACTCGAGTTCTGAACATTCATATGCTAGACTATATTGGATCTTCAGGTTGAATAATAATTTTATTATGTAATTTTATGCGATAAAAATCAATCATAAAGATGAAATTAACCATCTTCAATAACTTATAGTGTTTTATGGTTATTTTGCAAGAGAAAATATTTATTTTTCTAGTAGACTCGTGTAATATTTGTCTTAAGGGAATGAGAATGAATGAACTCTAAAAGATCTTTCTAAAAGATAGAATCCTACACATGTTAACGAGTTATAAAATATATTAGATATCTTGCATCTAATTCATATATATCAAGTCCGTGAAATGATAAACTCAATGTAAATTTGTCATCAGCTACGGCCTATAACCCACGTTTAGCTTTGTGACCCAATAGCTGAAGCGATACACTAGAAATTTTCCCGTATGATATACGATAACCCAACTTACTCTACATAAATTTTAAAAAATTGATATATTTATGTCGTTGATAGAATATAAATATATTACTACTTTCTTGATTGAATAAATATTCTCGATAACTATAATACTTTTACATTTTTAATACAATGAACACTAAACATTAAAATTATAATATCTTAATAAATATACATCACCATAGACTATACACTAAATTGTTTTTGTCAAATATATATAATGTAATTCTTTTTATTACATTCTTTTTTACTTTTTATTATGTTATTTTGTTTTTAAGCAGTCCAATCTTATTGAAATAAAAACATTTATATAGATTGAGAATGGCTAGTAGACTATTGAAATAATACCCCAATATCTTAAGTTAGGTCCAAGCTACTTGAAGAAAATCCTAATTGATATCCCAAAACCCTAGTCACCACAACCTTCTCCTCACGACCACTTTTTTCCTCTTCATCGTGCATTATGGTAAAGGGCTTTAAAAAATTTCCATGTTCTATCATCCACGCTTCTCGATTGCGCTCGACTCTTCACTTACATCCTCAAAATAAGGAACAAAAAAAGAAACCAAGCTTGAGAAAGAGGTTTGGTTAGTAGATCAGTGTTTTGATCGTGAGAAGGTACGTACTTGGTATCCAGAAACCATAGCCTTCTCATCCATCTCATTATTTGAAACTATTGAAAACCATGATATTGAATTTGAGAGAAGCAATCAATAATATCCGATCAACAAGTTCAACATGTATTCTTCTTTCTCTTCTTCACTTTTCATGATTGTATGGTTTGCAATTTCAGTTTTTCACATTGGTTTGACTAGAGCTTGATTTAGAAGAATCCTTTTAGCCTATATATTAAGAAATTAAATTTCATCCATTATAAAATTTGACTTGAATCAGAATTTCAGATTCCAAAGTGTAAACTGAGAAATCCATCTTTATACGCTTTATTTAATCTAGTTAGTTTCTTTATCATTTTTCCTTTTATATTTAATTTCTTGAACCTAAGTCAAAAGATACTTCTTGAGATTTCAAAACTGAAGATAAATTCGCTGCTTTAGTTGTTGAATGAGGTCAAATTTGAAAATTTTGATCATAACTACCATATCAATTTATTTTCCTTCTTTCACTCTAGGTGTTTGGATCCTTTTCAAAGCTCAGAGTTTAGGTTAGATCGGTCTAAAAGCTAAAGCTCATAATTTGATCGAGATCTGGTCCATTAGATTTTCCCAAATTATTCTAGAAAAACTGAGATAATGTATGTACTGTACTTTTCATTGAGAACAATTAAATACTGAGTAATTATATCTTCTTATGTACATCGATTTCAATCCTTTCATTTGCTTCTTCTTGATTTTAGATCCTTCATTTCCTTCCTTTAGATCTTTTAGCTTTTAATTTTAAAAACCTACATAGAGGAGACGAATTACAAAGTCAGGTAATACTTGATTTTTTTGCGTTAGTTTCCAAGGAGTATTTGTATATCTCATCATGTTCCTTATATATTATCTTAATAACTTAGTCCTCTATCTTAATATAATATAGTCTTATAATTTATAGTAGGATTATTGCTCTTATATTATTTGGGATTTGGTCTTGATTTAAGTCAATTTTCATCTTGCATTTTATGGTCCAATTGGTAAGCCAGTCGACTACCTTGTTTTGATCCCTATAAATGCGGATGATGATCATACTTGAGGTAATAAGATTCATACAAAAGACTATGAGTTGTTGAAGAAACCCAAAATATTTAGCTTGATATATCATATCAACTAGAATTTGAGAATTAGTATCAATTCTAAAGTTATTTATATTTAAGTTCGTACACATTAACAGGATATCCAATAAAGCCCTTCTCTCAACTAATATAGGTGTTAACTTACCATATAGCCTACCAAAGCTTGCTATAAGATCCTCAGTGTTATTCATAACAATACCACATTCACTAGCCTCACCATTCAACCCACAAGAATCATCTATATTGACCTTAAATTTGTTTAGAGAAGGACGATTCCAACTAACCATAATACATTTTATTTCTTTTATAAGATGGTTATAGCATCCTATCTTAGCAACTGCCTTGTATTTCTTAGTCCAATGTTCTCTTTTGAGAATTTTAGCATGAGTCAAGCCACATATTATCTATTTTATGTGATTCAACCCATAAATGTTTGATAGATTCAGTCTTCACAATGCTAGAATTTGGACGTAATAATAATTTTTTTTATAATAATGTCAACAAAAAACCAACAATTTAGGATCCTCCATGGCAGAATAGAACACTTCCAAGTGTTATAGTGTTCCACATTTTCTTGTAAATAATAGACTTGTTACCTTTAGTTCTTAAGCTATTCCAAGTCTCTTTAGTATTGAAACCCCCAGAATTAGATAATGACCATTTTATTTCATCATCAATGTTCTCCTTGATGTTGATTTTTTGTATGTTAAGGATGTTTAAATGTAAGACAAAATTTCTTAGCTTTTCGAAATACCAACCATTTCTATTCAAGTACGAGTTTACCTTTCTCTTAGGAACCATATATTATTTTTATTGTAAGTTAACTTGATAAAGGGAGAGGAGATGCACCATATGTCCAGCCAGATATCCATCTCTCATTTACCAACTTTCCAATACATGTAATCCTCGTCATATATTCTTAAGTTGATCAGTATTTCAAAGTGATAGATTGAAAAAGATGTAAGTTATTACAATAAACATTGTTCATATACCTTGTCCAAATAGATTTTGATCCTTAAATCTATACAAAAGTTTATAGGAAAATGTATCTTGAATATCTTGAAATTTCCTTAGGTTTAATCCACCATATTCAAATGTTCTACATAGATTTAACCATTTGGTCTAATGAATTGCATTAGAGGTTGCATTGTAAGCCCCAGAAAAACCTGTAACAAAGCTTTTCCATTTTTTATATGATAGATTAAGGAATATAGAACCATTTCATCCAATATATAGGGAGAGACATGAGGATAATTTCAATGAGGATTAAACTGCCCATATAGGATAGATTTTTTCATTCGCATTCTATAATTATGCTTCTCATCTTTGTTAATAGATCAACATAATTACTAGTTTTATGGTTTGTGTTGATGTTGATTCCAAGATAAGTAATAAGCAATTGATCTGTTTTAAGTCCAATATGAATACCTAACATAGTTGTTATTAAATGAGAGTTATATAGAAGAGGTTATGACTTGCGTTTTATCTTTGTTAATGGTTTGGACAAAAATATATTGATAGTATTGAAGAAAATCTTCCAATCTATCGACATTCTGGGCAGAACCATTGGTAAAGATTAACAGGTAATCTACAAAGGATAAACAAGGAATCACCAATGAGCTTATAGTCTTGAAAACAATTTCATTTCTTAATTCAAACAAGCTCTTAAGACTCCTTATCAGATACTCTAGAGTTGTGATGAAAATGCTACGAGATAAATGATCTCCTTGCTTGATTCCATTAGTAGCTTTAAAGTAATCAAAGGATTCACCATTGACTATAATAGAGAGAAATCCTTAGAGATAATACTTTGAATTATGTCCAAGAAAATATTACAAAAACTAAATTCCTTCATTATCCTTAAGATAAACCTGTGAGGCATTCTGTCAAATGCCTTTGACATGTCTACTTTAATTATGATGTTGTCCTTTTTATTCTTTTCAAAGATCCAAAACTAACTATTTCGCTAGTAAAATATTATCATGAATGTTACGGACCAGAACAAAGCCATTTTTTTCTTCCGAGATAATCTTAGAAACTACCTTAGAAATCCTTGTGTTAATAATTTTGGATGTTACTTTCTTCGGAAGGGTACAAACTAATTAGTCTGTAATCCTGTCAGGTTTAAGGGCCATTTATCTTAAGAATCAAACAGATGATTGTACCTGTTACTCCTTGAGGTATACATTGACCTTGAAAGAAAGCACATATAGCTGGAATTAGATCATCCTTAATTATAGACCAACAACATTGGAAAAAAAAGCTATTGAATCCATCAATGACATCAACATTTAAAGGACTTATGTTTTTTAGGAATATAATTATGAATATCAACTTTATTGCTTTATATTATATGACCAGTAATAATTTATTGAAAATATGATGCAATATACTTTCATAGACTGTCCTGCTTAACAATACATTCATTTCCATCCAAAAATCCAAGGATTTTATTTCCTTTTCATCTCTGTTTATGTAGTTATGATAAAAGTATGCATGCCTATCACCATACTGAATCCAATTAGAGTTGCATTTATTTTGCCAGTATAACTCTTCTCTAGTTAAAAGTTGAAGATAGAGAACCTCATATTTAGTTAGGTTTGTCTTAAATTCATTAAGTTTCTTCAAAAAAAATTTCTAACATTTTAATTTCTACTTTAGATTGGGTTACTGAATCAAAAATCTTACCAAATTGATTATAATTCCAAACTTTAAGACTTTGTTTCAACCTCTTAAATTTATTCCAAAAGAACATCAAAGGTTGACCTTCCAAATCCATCTTTAAGTTTTGATCAACAATGTTAAAAAAGTCTTGATCGCCATTCAACATATTTTGGAATTTAAATGACGCCTTAATTTTTATGCTTTTTCTTTAATAATTATGAAAATTGGGGTATGATCTCCAAATCGATCTTTTAGCTTTGATAAAAAAATGTTAAAAAAGTCTTGATCGCTAGTCAACATATTTGGGAATTTAAGTGACGCCTAAATCTTCATGTGGTTTTCATTAATAATTATGCAAATTGGGGTATGATCAGATTAGGTTCTTGCCATATACCTAACTCTACTTTCATGAAAGCATACAGTCCGAGCATTGTTAAACAATATCTTATCTAGTCTTTTTTATTTTCTCTTATTGGACCAAGTTTATTTTGTTCTAATGTAACCAACATCTTCTAAAGAGTAATCCACAATATCATTGTGAAAATCTTCAATCCGTGTCAAGCATGAAGAAGAGCAAGAGAGCTAATGGGATACTGAGATGACATTAAAGTCATTCATCACCATCCACTCCTTTGTATTATCAGCCAATGATCTTAAATTATTCTACAAATCAATTCAAGGCTCTTTTAAGCACTTTACATACACTATAATCACCCATAAGGTTTTGTCCAATGGTGATGTTTAAATTTAACATGCGTAACTGAGTATGATTTAACATAATATCAACAATGTAGTCTTCCTTCCACCTTAACCATATTTTGGTACTATTATTAGCAAAGTTGTGATGATAATCTAAGATTTTATAGACTTTATCTATATTTTCAGCAACAATCAAAGTTTCTCGCAGAGCTATGAAGTCAATATTCTACGTATTTTTGATGGATTTAGGCCTTTTTTTGTTTCTTTATTTCCTATTACATGAACATTCCAATTCAAGATCTTAATAATTATGTAAAAATATTAGATGATGTCTTGGTTGGACCTTTCCATTGAGCCTTGATAACAACTAAATTCTTTCCTTTTTTACTTTTAGTTTTCCTAATTTTTCTACTGATAATTTCCTTTAAATCCTTGCCAACTTCTATTTTTACTCAGTTTATAAGAGGGAGGTAGGCTTCCTATATTTGTTTGCTTAGGTGCATTATTTTCTTATACTAGGTTTCCATAGTCGTTAGCTACATATATATCAATACATGTCTCAATTGATTGAATTACCTCTATAATTACTGAATTCATAAGTTTATTATTTTCATGTCTCTTGTTACTTATGAATCTTGTTCCTTGTGAGTGTCTTTTAAATTCTCTATATGACCCAATGATAATTGATCGTTAATGGTTTCATGTGTATTGTTGTGCTCTTTATCTTGTCTTAGTTGTTCTATCTTTGCATATTTTTCACTTGTTGTCTTCCTTGATATTGTTTTCCTTCTCTTTATTATGATAAATTTAACTTTAGGAGATTTCATGTCTTCTTGTTTCTTTGTATCAGGGCTGGTATGAGACTTAGAAGTATGAGATGAATCCACTATTTGTTGACGCCTGATATTAGTGAAGTTTTTATAATCAGCATCCTTGTGACCTCAGTACAAACAAGTGTTGCAGTATGAGGAAATACCACCATAGAAAATATACACCCATCAACCATCATTCTCTCCGAAACCTATCTAAGCCTTATCGATAGGTTTCTTTGTGACATCCAACTTAATCAGAGCTATGCAGCAGTTATGCATATCTCTGAATTTTCCAGAATCCAGACCTTTTGTATATTACCTAAAGATGATGCAATGTCATTTATTATACCTTTATTATATAAGAATTCTCGTATATTAGGGAACATAATCCAGACTAAATTTGTTGGACATAAGGTTGTCACTTAAGCAATCTCATTGGATTCTCTCCAATAAGCCAAACGTCCCTTTATCAAAGTATGTCTTGTGTCCCAAGAAATAGTATCTGCAAATTTAAAGGAGTGTAAGAACTGGTGAATACATATGGTTGAAGGCTTACATTTTACAAAATTCTCCATTAATGTGAATTGTGTAGCTTCCAAGAGTTTATCCTTGTCTTTTGCTGAAAATTGTACTGAAATGCGATCACTTATTTCTTGGAGATTTTATGTCCCGTAATCGGTTGTCTCTTAGTAGTTCTTATAATTTATGCGTAAGACTTGGCAATATGCTTCCATTGATTCCGTTCATTTTATGTTGCATTGAATATTGCATTGTTCTTAGATTCATATGTCTAATTGTTCTTGCCTTGGTTGATGCTTTCCTCGTTTTTATTTTGTTTTCGGTTTTTGGTAGGTTGGGGAAACTCTACTTCATGAATCAGAAATTCTTCTAAAACATTTATGTTCTTCTATTCTGATTCTTGTAAACTGACGTGTTGTTGTTATTTGTTATAGTTCTTTGTTGATTTTATATCCTCATGTTAGATAATTCTGATAAGATCGAAAAGAAATCTCAGCTATAATCTGATAGTATGTTCTTTATTATAAATCTGTTATCTTATAGAATCAGTTTAATATTGACTAATTTTTCGATATTAGGTTTACCATTTACTATGCTATTAAATATTCTTCATAAAAATATACTGAATATATATATATATATATATATATTCTTAAAATAAAATTATTTAGCCTTTACTTTTTGATAGATATATAATCAAAATAGATCCGCTATGTATTTTATTAATTTAATATAATAACATAGTCAAATTCAGATTTTAAATTTTATTCATAATCAACAACTTTATATCCAAAAAACGTTTTAGCATAAAAATAAAAACTTAGTTGATGTTTTAAATGGGTGAAGCTATTTCTTCCATAAGATCTATTATTTGCTCCATTTCAATTTTTTAACAAAATACTGAACACTTGTTTTTACCTTCTTGTCCTTTATTTACTTTCAAATTTATAATTTGATGCCACTATCCACTATCAAACCCTTATTACAACAAACGCATCATTGTAATTACAACAAACATATATGATTTAACTTCTAAAATTAAATCTTAAAAAACAAAAAAAACTCAATTATTTTTAAGATTAGTCACAAAATTACATGTTTTTTAAAAAGAAAACATGTAGTTCTAAGACAACCACTCTGAATGACATGTTTTTTTAAAAGCATGTGATTCCGAGAGTTAGGAACTCAGAATCACATATAATGTTTTTTTTAAACGCAATCAGCAGACACTAATCAAACCACAAAAATCTATATTCCGAACTCAATATACAGGAAAGAAACAATTAAATCAGAAATCGATATTAAAAACGATTAAACTAGTAACTCGATATGCAGGAACTCGATTAAACGATGAACGAGTTTTTTTTTCTGCATATAGAGTTCCTGTAACTCATTATGCAAAAAAATCATAGATTTAAAAAGAGATTTTATTTGATATGTCAACCCATATATTTAAAATAAAAATAAGATTAACGATAGATTTTTATCTTTGAAACTCCAAAAACTGCTTCAAAATTGTTTGGTGGCTAGGACTTTTTAGGGTTAGAAGAGAAGAGGTGAAGGTGGATGGTTACTGGAGAAATTTGGGTTTTTGGTGTAAAATTGAAACAATGATAAATTAGATTTTTCCTTCATTGAGGAAATAACAAGATGAAGTTTTTTTATGAATGATGGAGAAAATAATAAATTTTATGGGGGAAATAGCTTCACCCGTTTTAAATTGTATCGGTTAAATATTTAGTGAGGTCATCGGAATTAATCACCCGTTTTAGTTTTAATTTTAATTTTAATTTTAATTTTTATATCAAAACGACCGCGTGCCTCTTAAAAAAATCAATAAAAACTATTATTTTTATACAAATATAATATCAGATTTTTTTACACACATAAACCGATCTTAATTCGTGATGGTGAGTTTTAGTCACGTATATCATAAAGAAATTTGAGTAAACTTTATCCGGATTTTAGTCACGTATAGTCTTTCCCTCTTAATTTTTGCTTTTACTTTTTCTTCACATGCAATCACAGACTCTCGACCTACGTCGGAATTCCATTTTGTCAATAAAAATATTTATGAATATTAATTACAATAAGATTCCCTTTACCTTTTCGGCTGCTAATTTGACTTCTTATTTTTCTTATAAATACAGCCACACTACATTTTACTTTTGTCCATGACAAAAAATAGCAAGATGAACTATTCTGATATTCGTCGTACCTTCTTCAGCATCATATTCGCAACACTATTAGTTTTGAACCTCGGTAAATAATATAAATCTAGTTTTTTATTATATATATTATTGTTTAATGTGTTATATATAAGCAAGTATATATATATAAAATATGATATATTCTTTTGTTTTTTTTTGTACCAGGCAGTAGTACTGATATAACTAGGGATTCAAAAGCAATTGACGAAGGCCTAATGTGGCCACCGGTTGATAAATGTTACTTAGCTGCTCTGGGTCCCCATAAAGATATCATTAAATGGTGTTGTGACACCCCGGCCGGCCAAAGATGTTTTTGGGATCAGGCCGAATGTTATCACGACTGTGTCTAATCGCAAACCAAAATGAAATGATTCAATTATGAATTTCGGGTTGCATCTTATCAAATAAATTATTTGTATTTTTAATAATGGTATATAATAAATTTTTGTTAAACTAATGATTTTAATAGATCGAGATTTGTTAGCCATGTGTTTTTTATTATTTTGAAAATGTTTCAGCGATTAGAGCTTTATTACTCGTATATATACTATAATAATAGATTTTCTTAAATAGTCATGTAACTAAAATTACACTTACACCTCGGACTGATTTTTGATTTAAAATAAAACTTCATCTATTATGTATAAGAAAATAACTTTCCGTCCCCAAGAGGTGGCCGAGTTTGTTGAATATGACATTCTTATGATCAAAAGGTTATGAGTTCGAGTCCCTCTACATACGCTTTCTCGGCTGAGCCTGTCACCTTGTGTGGTTTATCTTCTGGCGTTGGTTTGCAGACTATCGCGTCAGATTGAGGGTTTACCCTGTGCGCATTCATTGCACTTTGAGTAGCGGTTGCGGGGCCCTCCAAAAAAAAAATATAACTTTCCTAAATTTTTGTCCGTCTAAAAAATGTACAATGTAAAGATATTGTTTCCGTCTTGACTGGATTAGTGTTTAGAACTAATTACGTCTATCCGTGAATTTCTATTAAAAAAACGGCTACAAATAAAAATAACAAAATACTAAATATAATTGTATCTTTTTAACTTTTCTAATTTATTTTTACAATATAATAATTTAATTGGAAGTTATTTTAAATTTATTAACGTAATTATCTTTTATAATTTTGATATTTTCATAATCTTTATTTTCTTTTAGATTCGTGGAAAGTTTTTTTGTCAATTAAAATTTTAAAAAAAAATTATTTTTTCATTTGGATAATATACTAATTTTTTTTAGCTTCCACATTATAACAAAGTATGAAATGAAAATTATATATATCAGGTACTTTGGAGACTAGTTCTATAAAAACAATATATCTTTGCTTCCGAATTTGCGTTTTCAAAATTACGTTGTTCTACTACTCCTTTTTTATGTAAACTTTATTATTATTTTTATTTTTTTATATATGAGTATAATTGTAACTTAAATCATTTTTGTGAGGTCTAAATTGATAATTCTATTGTCTATAACGATGATTTTGATAGGGAGCAACACTCCGATGTGGAATATACTAGGCTAGTGAAAGAGGTTTCTAATTTTCTTATTCTTTCATTTCAATTATGGTGCCGAAGAATTTGTTCATAATTGGTTATAGGAAAACATTGATGTGAGAGGGTAAATATTTTATTAATGATTCCTCAAGAAAAAAATACATATTGAAATATTCTCTGAAAAATAAGTTAAGTAGTTGTACAAAATATACAATTGGTTAAATATTAAGTGACAGAGGTAAGCTCATTGATTAAGAATGTGAAGATGAAACTCGTGTCGTTTGTAAATTATTTTTTATAAAATTATTAAGATTGAGAAAAAATAAATATCGTAGAGGGTGGGCCTGAAGCCGAAAAGGAAAATCTATTATTAACAAAGCGTTTAAAAACTTCGGTAACTGAAGTTTGTGGATCTCAAATGTAAATGTTACCACCAAAGTCAATTTCGATTTTGATAGAGAGAATATGGCTCATCATTTCTAATGTAGTTGTTCCGAATTTCTATTTAGTTAAAACTTCTCCAGCTTCTTAGCTTCAAACTACTTTAAACTCTTCTCAAGTCATTAAACTAAAAGATAGTCCTCAACTTTTGCTTCTACCACAGTTAGACATTCTACTCTCATGATGGCTTCTTTAGATGACGAAATTACTGAATAAGAACTATTAGTTATGGATGCACTTATTCTTTGTCTATTCAAATGAATTTTAATATACTAGAGTGGTACTCAATCTATAAAAAAATATCTAATTGTGTCAAAAAAAGATAAAAAAGTTATGCTTGATGTTAGCTTATATCCTTACTGCTTATAAAGGAGAAATAAATCTTTAAGGATAAAATGAAGGATACATAATAATATCAAGAATTATTATACCGTAAATCTAAGCTAAATAGGTTCGAAGGTTATTCTAAGTCACCAAAGCCTTCACTTGTAATAAAAATTCATGATGAATTTATTATTGGAACTTATTTACAATTAATTTTATAAAAAATTAATTTACGAGCTTAGTAGTAACGTCTACGATCAAATCATTAAGAGAAGAAGTCAGGCTCGAGGACAATATAGTTATTACAAAACAAGTTTATATTAATCACTTATTAGTTCATGAGGGGGTTTCAGATGGTTTTAATGAAGTTAACGCTTTAAAGTATCAAGTCGTTAAAGTTGTTGCGAGGGCTTATGAGTTTCCAAGTTTGTTTGATAATAAAGTTATTCTTCTAAATCCACGTGATGGATTGTCTGACATGGACAATCTTCATACCGTAACTTTTTATGTGTCAAGATCATCTTTTTTTCTCTTCTATCTAGCCAAAAAAATCTTATAACATGTCTTTATTCCTCGAAATAACTAAAAGAGATTTAAATTTAGGAGTTGAGGTAAGTATTGAATTTTTTAAGTAATTTTATTTTTCTAATAGCAGTTGATTGTCATTTTAGTTTTTGTTGTATGATGTTTTCAGACTATCCTTAATGGCCTGACTATAACGCATATATCTATTTCTCAACCTGGAAATTATATTTTCGATCTTCGGGAAATTCTTGAAGTTTTTCTCAAACCATTTGAATAATGCTTGGAATTGAGAGAAATCTAGAGGCTAAGCTTCAAAGACTGCTTGGTACTATAAAATGTTTGATGTCTGAGTTGAAGATAAAGAATATATCTGAATCTGGATTAATTGATAAACTTTTGGACAAGTTTTTTGTTTTGTCTCAATTGTGTATTGTTTTGATTTATGTTCTTTAGATAATATCTGCTAATCGTAGATTTGTTCATTTTTTAGAAAATTACTTTCATTAAAGAGAATATGCTTTCTTCATAAAATGATAATAAATTGTATAAAAAAACTTATTTATATTAAGTCTCAAGATGAAATTAAGATATATATGTTCCCTATTGTAACTGGGTTCATTAATTATAGTGAACAAACAGTACGAGCAGTAAGGTACATTGGTCAAAGTTTCATGATTACTTTATCCCACGTAAATCGTTTACCTATAACTATTCAATATCCTTATGAAAAATTAATAACATCAGAGCGTTTCCGCGGTCGAATTTATTTCGAATTTGACATGTGAGATGAAAGTCTCATGCACAGTTTTGAATGAGAGAAAGAAGTGAGGAATCCCTCATTAGACCGTACATCTTTATTCGTATATCCAGATGATATGGAGGAGCATAAACTGAAACATTCTGAAGCTACAAAGCATGTTGCAACCAAAACCCCGTATTTCTTCTAGAGAATCTCCTAATTGTTCCAGAGCAACTAGAAAAAGATTCTTTAAGCAGAACGATTTAGTTCAGATGTAGGATACTTATCCAGAAATTTTCGCAACTCAATCATGTATGATGAAATCATCAAATATTTGACCTTCAAATTGACCATGGACGACCTATGGTATTATGTTCTTGAAAAAATAATGGCTAAAGATTTAAAATGAAGTTATCGTACTCCTAACTCTCGTCATTTATCTGATTTTGGTAAGGGATGTTCTTATATTTGCGATATAATTGAGGGGTTGATAGTACAAAAATATAAATATGATTTAGATGCTTTGGATAAAGCTAGTGGTGCTCAAACCACTAATGCAGTACAGATCCTTCAAGTGAAATTGTTGTTGTTCTAACTGAAGTTATAGGAGACTGGACAACTGAACTGACTCTAGAATTTTGGATATTCAATTGTTCATGCAAAATTCTAAAATTATTAGTTTGTTCTTCCATTAGTAGTTCAATCAGTCGTTCGAAGTCAATGGTAGGAATTGCAAGTACCACCAGAGTTAGAGGTTGTTTAATGGGAGTTTCTACTTCAAACTTTTCATCAACGAAAAGATAATATCGTTCTTCAATATTTTCCATCAGTTGGTTTCAAAATCTTCAGGACTTTGATTGATTGAGATTTTTTTTTAATTCCTACCGACGACCTAGTTGATGATGTAAATTTTTAATAAGTTATTTGATCCAAGAACTAATAAAAAATTATGATCAGAGCAAAATAACATGAGTAATAATTTCTAGAAAATGAATGAGCAATTTATTGATTATTTGTTTCCTCTATTTATAGAGTTTACAAATGATATATATGAAGAGAATAATATCCATTAAACCTAAGTTAAATATCTTAATTGAAATTATCTTTACCTAAAAAACACTTTTTGAATTATACAATTTACATATTGATATCAGAGGCAATGATCAAAGTGCATTTATCGATCAATGGATAAACAATTTACCATGTTCGAGATCAATAGCAAATGAAAGAAAGCTTTAAATAAAACCAAGCACACAACAAATAATTAATATGGGGTTCGATTGTAGAAATAATCATACATCCACGAACAACATACACTCTTTTAAAAAAGCACGTAGGTTATATAAAAACTCTCAAACATAAAGTGTTCAATCATTATTTGTTACAAAGACAACATGATTTATGTAACTCTTTATTCAGTGTTATATGTCATCTCACTTATCTCTAAAAATACCGGAAGTTATTTATCTCACTTAGGAAATATGGTACTCTCATTATTCGTCAGGCCACACCCTTGCATAACATATCATGTTCTGTTTATATGGTTAAGGAAAACCCTAATTCTTTAAGGGTCACTCTACATTAAAGTATAATAATCAACTAATGTAATAAAATCTTAATCCCTTAAAATAGAGAACCTCGTAAATAAAATATAAATTAATACGATTCTTAATTAATATAGAATATCAACATAGAATATCTAATTAAATATGAACCTAATCCGTAGAAAAAAGTATTTCAGCTAAGCTCTCCTGCTTCAATCTAGCATGCATCAATCCAACTCGCTTTAGACCAGACTTCTTTGAACCAATTCAATTTAGACCAGGCTACTTCAGACATGTCATAGTCTAATAAACTCATATATATTTTGATGAACGCCTCTGCATCTAAGTCACGTCATTCACCTAAGAATTTTAATATTTCTTTCCTATACATGTAATCAATATATCCAACTATGCCCATGCAGTCCCTCGGAAATATCTTTATTGGCGAGTTGATTCTAGACCACACTTAACATTTATCTACCTAGGCTAATAAAAACTCAATCACCGGTTTCACCCAATATTCTACTCTTAGAGGACTAGCTTACATGCATCCCAGACTTGCAATGGTCTCATGTAGTTCGTGAGATTTGAAATCGTAAATACTTTGGTTAGAGAATCCAAATGGTTTTCGTCACTAATAATCTTACCCATCTTCACTTGATCTCTCTCTACCACGTCTCAGATGAAGTGTACTTAATGTCTATATTTTTAGTTCTCTCTCGGAACTTTAGATTCCTCATCAAATGAAGAGTACTAGTGTAATTACAAAACAAAACCGTATATATATCTACATCGGTGAGCTTACTCAATTATCATTTAAGACAAATAACTTCCTTTATGACTGTCGTAGTAGCCACATACTCGACTTGCCTAAATGAAAACCTAACGAATTTTTTCATATAATACACCCATCTAACCTTCCTCCAAGAACTGTAAATAGATTAAACCCGAAATATATTTCTTTGTATCAAAGTAACTTGCATAATTGGAGTCCACCTACCCAATAGAAACTATATCATTTGTATCATTCTGATTGTAACACTAACTTATAGCATCTGATTCCTTCATGAAGCAATTGAGTGCATGTCAATGCAGCTTCTCCGAATTTGATAAACATTTACTCATAATACTTATGACATAGGCAAAACCAGGTCTCGTGCATAGAATACATAATGGTACCAATAAAATTTGTGTAAGGTCTCTCCATCATATACTTTTTATATACTATTTCGGTTGGTGTTGAGTGGTATTGAGTTTGAATTGGGAACTAGTGGGATTTTCAACCACTTTTACTTCAAACATAATAAACTTCCTTATGACAATATGTATATATTGTTGTTAAAATAAGAATAAATACCCCTCCAACATGTTCCTCCTCATAGCAGTACCAAGTATCATATTAGAATATCACATTTCTTCCATCTTAAACTCTTATTTTATCTAAATCTTTACCACTTCAGTCTTCCTTTTGTCTATTTCGCGTATTAGTATGCCATCCACATACAAGAGGAATAAGACTTGTCTCTCCGTGTGTGTTTCCCCATTCCAATAGACATTTATTATAACAACTACGAATTGATAGATCCCATAAGAGAACTAAAACTTGTATTCAACTATATTAACGATTATTTTAACCCATAGAGGGATCTTTTAAAAAACCATACATAAATTTGCTTCCATTTTTCAAACTCTTTCGGTTGACATGTGTTAATTGTATCTTCCAATTAATCATGTATGAAGACATTAGTAACATCAATTTGACATAGGTTAAGATTGAATCTAACAACAATTGATAGCAGAACCCTGGTAAGGGTTTATTTCACAATCGGTAAAAATATCTCATTGAAATCTACACCCTCCTTTTGAGTAAATCCCATAGCTACAAGCCTAGTTTTATATATGGGTAAATCAACACCATGGCTACACAAATTCCTCTTGAATATCTATTTACTCATAACCAACATCTTACTTTTTGGCTGCTTCACAAGAATCCACGTGTTCATCTTCTTTAAAAATCTTACTTCTTCTTTCAGGGTCGTAAATCACTTCTGTTTATCATTACTCTTTATATCATCCTAATATTTTTATATTCAAGAATATATTCATTTACTTCTACTGATAAATTATATCCAGTTCTATCGATAAACCATACATTTGAGGTTGTTTCTTTGGTCTTCATACTTTATCTTTTGCTTGCTGATAATTAACAAGATTATGTTGGTCCCCCACCTGATCATCCGGTGGCCTTCGAATACAAGACCCTAAACCAACTTTAGACTCATACAGTGGTTGACCTTCCTTTGTACGTCCAAAGTAGAACCAATTCCATAATAATTTTTAGCAGAAGTGTCTACAACTTCACTGTGTAGATCAGATCCAACATCAACTTCAGATCTCTTCATGGCAGTAATAGGTTGAGTATCCACCGCATTTTTTTATGACATGTCTTCTTCATTTAAAACCATGTTCCTGTTTATTTAATCCTTCTGTCGTTCAGATTAAAAGCACCACAACATATACCCTCTTACTTATTCTAGATAGCTAAGGAATACATATTTCAATGTTCTTCGCCCAAACTTATATTGCTTCACATGTGCGTAGGAAACACATTCTAACACTCTCATATGTTCCAACTTGGATTTCTCTTCACTTCATGCCTCTTGAGGACAAAGAAACTTAAGCACTATAAATGGACCCTTATTGATGATATGTGAGCCGTTTTCATGAATTCTCACTAAAAACACTACTTATTCCAACCATATGAAGTAATACACCTAACCTATTCCATTACGGTTCATCATGTTGTGCTTGAGTGACACTGAGTTAGAATTGGGAACCAACGAGATTTCAAACCAATTTCTCTTTGGACATCGAGAACTTTATTCTGATCTTTTATATATATTTTTATTGAGATAAAAATAAAAAACCCCATTGATATGTTCCTCTTTGCCTCAAAACCAAGTATCCTTTTAGCCTTTCTAATATCTTTCATCTTAAACTCTCTTTTCAACTCAGTCTTTATCACTTCAATCTTACTCTTATGCCTGCCAACTATTAGTATGTCATCCACATACAACAATAATAAAAATTGTCTCTCCATGTGTGTTTTTACATTCCAACAGATAAAGTTTCTGTATAGACATATTCAAAATATCTTATAAAAGAATCACATCTTATATTCCAGTGCCTCATCGATTGTTTCAGCCTATAGAGGGGTACTTTCAACAAACACACATAACCCTCCTTCATTTTTTCAAACCCTTTTAGTTGACACATGTAAATAGTATTTTCAATTCATCATACATAAAGGAAATTGTAACGTCCATTTAATTTAGCTCAGGATTGAATATAGCAACAATTGACAACAGAACCCTGATAGAGGTTTATTTCACAACTGATGATAATATTTCATTAAAATCTATACCTTATTTTTATGTGAAGCCCTTAGCCACGTGCCTAGCTTAATATCTGAGTTAATCAACCCAATGAATACTTTACGAATAATAATTTACTCCCAACCAAGTTCTAACAATTCAGTTGCTTCACATGTATCGAGGTGTTCATATTCTTAAGATACCTCAGTTCTTATTTAAGGGCCATGAGCCATATTTTATTACTGTTTCACATCATGATAAGTTTTGGGTTCTTGAACATCTTCCTGCATTTCAATCAATAAATCATAACCAATTACATCAACAAAACCATAATTTGATGGTTGTTTGCTTAGTCTCTATGCTCTATCCTTCGCTAATTAACAATAGTAAAAATCATGTTGCTCTCTCATCTGATCATCTGAAGGCTTTGGAATAACAAAACCTCAGTATGCTTCAAACTCATTGAGTGGTTGAACTTCCCCAATACAACCCAAAATTGAACCAAACCCAATATCTTCTTTGGTAGAGGCATCACTAATTTCACTTTTCTTTATATTACTAGGTTAAGTCTCTACCGCCTTCTTCAATGGAATTTCTTATTCACTGAAAAGCATATCCTTACTTATCAAAGATTTCTGACGTCGAGGTACAAGACATTACAACCTATACCCAGTTATTCCATCTAGATAGTCGAGGAATAAAATTTAGTGCTTCGTAACCTAAGCTTATCTTGCTTCCCATGTACGTTGGTATCACATCTGAACATTCTAAACTATTATAACTTAGATTTATCTCCATTCCATACATCTTAAAAAGGAAAAACATTAAGCGGCATAGATGGACTCATGTTGATGAGATATGCTCTCGTTGTAACGACGTTTACTTAGAAGCTTTGATCCATTCCAGTTGTATGCGTGCACATCTAACCCGTTCCAATAGGGATTAATTAAATCTCTCACCATACATGTTCTTTTGAGGAGTCTCATTTACGTTTTGGTGTCTAGAAATGCCCAGATTTTCATAATAACTACTGAACCCCTTGTTCACACATTTAAAACTATTATCAATCTGAAGAGTCTTCAACATTTTCTCATTTTGATTCTCTACCAAAGTCTTACAGTTCACAAAAATAGCAAACACTTCATCTTTTTTCTTCGAAGTAGTACCTATACTTACCTGGAATAGTCATCAATTAACGACATAAATTATGTTACACCACCTATTGTAAATTCATGTATTGCACCCAAAGTGTTGAATGAACATAATCTAGTACTTTATTGGATGTATGGATGTTGCACAAAATTTCACCATCTCGATCTTGCCCAAAACATAACTTTCACAAAATCTCACCTTATGAAATGCATTTTTTCACTTAAATGCCCCAATGATGACGCCACAACCTGGTAGAATCCATCATCAAACTAGACACACCCCATACTACTACAGATCCTTTGAGCAAAAAACACACCATTAGGCATATATCCTTTCTTAGCAACAAGGGAGCCTAACAAGACTGTAAGTCTTCCACTCAACCCATATAGGTAAACCCTTCATCATCTAGCATCCGAATAAAAAGAAGGTTACATTTAATATTGGGTATATATCTTACATTGTTAATCACTCTCTCAAGTCCTATATATAACTTGAGATGTACCGTTCCAATCTCCTTGATATCACATGATTCACCATTCCCGAGGTTGACCCTTCCATCATTAAACATTCATAAGTCTTCAAACCAATTCTTATTGGAATTCATGTGAAGTTTTACACCCATTTATTATTGTAACCGTATAACTAAGAGGTTGTTAACACATCAGCATACTCAAAATCATCAGACATCATTGCAACATCTCCGGTTTTGGCCTTCTAGTAGTTTTTGCCTTTTCCCTTCTCCCGGTAGGTTCGAGTGATATGTCATTTATTATTACATATCCAACAAATAAATTTAAACTTTAAGTTGTCCCTTTGGACTCTAACAGAGATTTTCCTTTCCTTTTATTTGAATATATATTCCCCGAACGATCCTTACATTCAGTATGTGCCCTTTAGAGCCCCCTTTGGAGCACTCGTTTTGGAGATTTTTAGAGTTTACTGCGCTCTTAACTTTGAAAATCTTAAATGAGTATTTCTTTTAGGATATGGTTTCCATAAATTATTCATACTCTTTTAAAAGAGAACTTATAAGGATTATTTCTTATCCTCCTCCTCCACCTTCACGCCAAATATATTCAAGTCGAGTACGATTTGGTTGTAATCATATAGGTGTCTTCAGATCTTTGTGGTATTATTTATACACATCGTTTGAAGTTGTTTCTTTATATACAATATTTTTCTTAAGAATTTCTTCATGTAAATCCTCTGCATTCGATTCCATATCCCCAACTATGTAAGCTCTTTATATACCTCTCGTAACACTTTATTTTTAAGCTCAATATGAGGGATCTATAAGATTTAGACAGTACCATATATCAACCTATGTATCTTTATCATCGGTACTAATTGTAGAGATTAAAATCATTTTATCCGTTGAATGTTTCTAGGCTAAGTTTCATGGAAGTCATCTTTCGTAGATCTTCTCTTTCTAGGCAAGATGTATTTATCCAATCAATAAACACTAGAAGTAATCCTTCTACTATTACTTCGTTCTTACCGCACCACTTACTGGGGAAACCACCATCGTTTGGCTGTAGCAAAATCCGGTATACATTTAATTTCCATGTGCAAGACGAGGAAAAATAAAATAAAGCATAATAAAACTAAGCACATAAGAAAATATTTAACGTGGTTCAGATTGTGAAGAAAGCCTACATCAACGAGATATAAAAACTCTTTTATATATAAGTAGGTTACACAAAGACTCTTAAACATAACATACTCCATCAATGTTTTGTAACAAAATTATGTAATTCACATAACCATCTCTTTAGTTTGTATCTATCACCTCAGTTATCTCTCAAAATATCTAGAGTTATTTCTCTTTGACATATTGTATAAACCTTTAAGATTAAATTATTTCTTTGTAACCAAGTCACAACTCAAGCTTCACCAAAGAGTTTCAATAATTCTAGCCTATACATGTCACAGCAGATCCAAAACTAATATAATCCTACGATAATACCTCTATTGACAAGCTATTTCTAGCCTGTACCTATCAATCAATTTTAATTTTATAATAATATTTTCAAAAAAGTATAAAAACTAGAAACTTAGCGTTTTATTCATTTTTTGTCAGGGAATCTTGTGGTTGGATATTCTCATTAGACTCAACTTAGTGTATCTTCTGTATGTTTATGCTTGTAAACAAATAACCTTTTTTGGGTTTTTAGAATTTTTGGTGGTTTTAAATTTTTTTCTTATCATTTTAAGATAATATTTCTTATCATACCAATTCGTCCTCACAAATGGTACCAATTTGGTGAGACAAATGTCGGTAAAGTAGATTCGAGTTTGAGTCAGGGTTTTAGATGGAAACAGAATAATAAAAGACATTAAAAATGATAAAAAAAAGTAAAATAATTGTCTCATATCTCATATATATATATATATATCGCATATCTCTTATTTATATATATATTATACATCTACAATCATGTTAAATAAATGATTTAAGTAATATGATTTAATATGTTATCTATCATTAACTAACTCAATATTTGATTTATTATATTTGAACATAACCTTACAGATTAATATCTAATTGATTATAGTTTTCATCCAGATTATATTATCTTCAAGTAATAGTTATATGGGTTCCTTAGACCCGGCATTATAGCCGGTCAAATTCATATATTATCAATAATTCAAAACTTTGGTGATCATCACGTGGTTGATTATTGTATTGGACTATTGTTAATATAAGTACAATAAAATAAATAATATTAAATAACAAATTAATAGACCTTATGAAGAATAAATGATGAATTTTGAACATGTATTTTTGTTTATATTTTATAATCGTTAACAGCTCGAGGGTAATTTTGTGTTACGAGAATCTTTTAGTGTCAAGTTTGAATTAAGTTCTTTGTTTAATAGCCTTTTTTAGAAAGACAAAGTAAGAGCTAAGCTAAGTAGAGAGAGAAAGTAATATTATATTAATCACCCATCATATCCATTCGTGTGAGTACAATAATGGGCCCCACACATAACTTAATTTCTATCTTATTACACATTTAGTCCCCACATGTCCTCATTTACTCATAATAACTACTTCTATTGTTCTTTTTTACAATACTTCCCTAATAAAAATACATTCTTACAATTTTCCCCTAGATCTTTTATTCTCCCTCATCAGTAGCCCCCCAGTCCTAGTAAAAATAGTTTTACTGGGACTGTAAAGATATCTCCAAATTTCGTCTTATAGCTTCAATTCTCTTCAAAAATGCACTTCCTCAAATATTCCTTCTTGAATAGCCTCCATTTTTGAACGATTTTCCTCTTCGAATATTTTTTATTCCTTAACTCTTCAAAAAACGTCTCTTCGAAAAATATCTCTTCAAGAAACTGCTCTTCGAAAAATATCTCTTCGAAAATATAATCTCTTCGAAAAACTATCTTCTCATGCTATTACCAGTAGCCCCCCCCCCTCAATCCTTGCAATATCTTAGCAAAGCTTTAAAGCAAACCTCTCTTTAATTGTGTTCATCAGAATTGATTGTCTCAACATTATAGAGTTTCCCATATTAGGCTAATAAATTACAAGGATTGGACTGTATCATGACGTGACAAATCGTAATGCCTTGTCACCAAATCTTTCTAGAGATCTTATTCCTGTTCCCAATGCTTTTCATCATTGGATAACCTTTTCACCTTCTACTTTGTTTTTCGAACCAATAAAATCGCACCTATGTTGCCCATAATGCCCCTGGGCAAACAAGAGAAAAAAATCCCAAAGCCTTATTTACCTTAAAGGCCCATCTCTCTCTATAAATACTGACCCCATTCCTTAGCATTCCAAACTTTTTACTCTAAAAATTTCTAGAGAGAGAAAGCTGGCTTATAAACTTCGTTGGATTCCAGAGTGGCTTCTAATAAGTAAAAACTTTCAAGAGAGAGTTGTTGCTGGTGAGTGCGTGGAGCCTCTACCCCAACCTTCTGTTACTAAATTTTAAGGCTCATGGCCTCCACCGGAGAATTCCACTGCTATCATTCCCCTCGAAGTTTCACAACAGAGTCTAATATCTGATCTCAACACCGTCGAACTCATGGGTAAAGATAAACATCATAAACACTTGTCTGGGAAGAGGAAAATTCACCATAAGAAAAAATTCGAAGAGCGCAAGCGGGCTAAAGGGACTCCCTCAGAAACTCGGAACCCTCCTTTGGTTATAACAACTGAAAACCCTCCTCCAAAATATGACAACTCAGGATCGAGCCTTCTAGCCACTCCTTTAATAACAGCAAATGGAAGCCCTCGATTTTCTCCAGGAAGGAACACCCTAACCGAAGACGAGCTTCGAGAAATGTGAAGCAAAGCCTTGGGTGCTAAAGGGAAAAGAATCGCCTCAGATATTCTTGAGCCAGAAATCCAACCAACGTCTACTGCAGAACAAAGTAGGACTATTACCCTTCCCGTATAATCTTCTAGTCAAGCGACCACTGCTCACTTAACAATGTCCGAAGAGAAAGCTCGTCGGATCACCCCCAAGTCTAAGGGAGACATCACTCTTCCCTTAGAACTTGACGCCATTGTAGGCAACAATATTCGAGGAATCGAAAACAAGCATATGGTGGTGCTGCAGAATATTCAGTACAAGTATTTTTTACCCTCCGAAGAGCCCATGCTGAGGACCCGGTGGTGTATTCCTTTGTATATTAACATTAGGTTCCCCTCGGAAGGTGAGACGCCTTTATCAGTGAGAGATAATGAACTAGTCCTTTACACCAAAATCGTGAATTGGGGGTTAAGGTTTCCTTTGGACACATTTTTTATTGAGTACTTTGCCAAGATTGACCTCTGCCCTTCACAAGCCGGTCCAAACATGTGGTACACGCTTATGGCATGCATCATGGCTTCAAGGATTTCGGGCATCGAATTTTCTTTAGAAGAGCTCATCGGTCTATCTGGCATGGCAAGGAATCTGTTTTTCCCATTTTATTCACTGACGTTTGGCCGACGACAAAAGGTTTTAAAAGACCTGCTAGAAGCAGATAAAAAGTGGAGGCAACAATTCATCTACTTCTCAGGTCATTGGGAGACAGGGTTAGGATCGACTCCTTCAAATCCTCACAAGCTATCCCTTTTGTGGACCAACAAATGTAAGTTTACTAACTTCCCTTACCTTTCCTCCTCGGATAATGATGTGCTGACTTAAAATTCTTGTAGCTATGACAGGTATCTCAAAACCATACTCAGATTTTGTTGAGAGTGCCACAAATGTCTTCACCAAACCGAGTGAGTGGGCCAGAGATTACTGGGAAAACGTATTCCGCTTATGTTTTATGAATAACAACTTACCCATGAGCCGATTGTGGTAGTTGGACCCCCTTGACCGATTGACCCTGAAAGAGCTAATGACCGCTCTCCCACAACAAGAAGTTCTAGATCCAGTGACTAAAAAAGATATATTCATCTATCTTACAAAGCGCTCTCGTGCCAAAAGTCATCTTGGTGAATCCGACGAGGAAGTTTCCACAAAAGACCGTCAATCAGACACCGAAGAATTGACTACTAATTAGGAACCATCCTCCTCAGCTAACATTGTGACACCCAATTCAAGTTCTCCTCTAAAGACGTCTGTCCATCCTCGGAAGAAGAAAAAGACTAAGACAAAAGAAAGAAAGAAAGAAAGAACAAAGCTGTCCTGGAGCCGATCCAAGAATTATCCGAGGATGACAAAACACAAGATAATGTTCAGCAAACTGCCAAGGCATTGAGCTCTAAGAAATATGAAGTGAGCCTGAAAAAGAATTTAGAGGTAATTCACCCAAGGAAAACTCGAATCAGACACCTAGCTCTCTTCTTACCCAGGCTTCAAGTCCTGCTCCAATAGAAAATTCTCTTATATTGGCCCCACTCCTCATTCCTCGAAGAAATCCTCCTCAACATGTTGATCTTAATATTCTAACGGGTGAGTCTTCGGATTTTGACCCCACAACACTAGGCTCACCAACCAGCTCCTTCAAAGTTCCTTTGCACGATGAATTCTCACTAAATCTTCGAAGCTTGCTTTATACTTCTGTCAACATGGGAAAGAGGATGCAACATCTAGAGGATCGAAAAAATCATTATAAGTTCAAGGCGTTTATGGTCTCCTCGCAACTTGAAGAGGCAAATAAACAATATGCTATTGTGGAGAGTCAAGCAGATGCACTTTATGAAAAACTGTCTGCCTCTGAAAATTATGTCATTATGCTCGAAAGATGCTGCCAGAAAGAAAGATACCTCTACCAAAAGAAAACGGGAGCTCAAGAAAAAATTCTAACAGAACTTCAGAAAGCTCACGAACTGGCATGCAGGGGATTTAATAACTGCTATGATGACTATGAAAGGATTCAGAAGGACAAAGAAAAGCTGGTGAAAAGAATTGAAGACTTTCCTAGGAAAGTTGAGGAGGAGAAGGAAAAATCCGTGAATGCCTACGCAGCTAAGTGCACAAGAAACCTCGACGCTCGAGATGCTACAGTCCGAGTAGGCCTGATCACCCAACTTCATGCAGAGCACCCTGAGTATGACTTAGGTAGTTTTTGGAAGCTCGTCTCCTTGTCCTCCTAACATTGTTGTTAGTGACAGTGAGTCATCGGATTCCGAAGAAATTCTCTCATCGGACAATTCTGATTAGTGAGGAAAAATGCTTGCACTTTTAGTAGTTTGTGTATAAGTCCTTTTAAGATCGTTTTTGTAACCCATCTGAATTTATTCGAAGATATGGACTCCTCGGATTTATGTGTATGCCACTTCGTGAATTCACAATCGTATAATCTGGTTAATTTTCATATTTATCATAAGTGTTTGCCAACTTGCGTTGAATGGTTGATCTATCCTGACTTGCGTCGTAATAATCATTATGAAATGTGCTAAGGCTAGCTTAGAAAGAATAGTTCGAGGCACAAAAAATATTGTGTTCCCAAATGGAATATGTGGGACAAAAAATAATATTTGAGGCACAAGGTGCTATCTCAAAAAGAAAGATTCGGGGCACAAAATATTGTGTCTAAAATATTAGTTCGAGGCAAAAAATGAGATTGTATTAATAAGCTCATAGTAGCACCTCATCAAAACCTTCCTGTTCCTAACAGGATAGGAAAGAATATGCCCTCGTTATTTTTGGTGAACCTGAAAATACACAAAAACAAATATTACATGCTAACTTTGTCCTCATTCCAGATACAATTTTAATTGTTCGATGTTCCATGGAAGCCTCAGACTTCGCCCGTCCTTGTCTTTCAATCTATATGTACCCTGCTTTACTTTCTCCGTTACTTCGTAAGGGCCTTCCCAATTCCGTCCCAACTTTCTAAGACTCTTCTCCTTAGTGTGCAGAAAAACGTTGCGTAGTACTTTGTCCCCCACCTTAAAATCTTTATGATTTACTTTAGAAGCATATCTACTCCTCATCAATGTTTCATAATGCAAGGACTTTAACTGTGCACGTTGTCTTTTCTCTTCGACCAAATACAATTCCAAGGCTCTACTTTGGTCGTTCAAACGCTCTGTATAAGCTGCCACTCGATATGATTGGAAGACAATCTCCGAAGGGACAACTGCATCCATACCATACACTAAGAAAAAGGGAGATGCAACAGTGGAAGTTCGAGGCGTTCTCCTATAAGCCCATAATACTTCTTGTAAATAATTAGGCCATCTTCCTGCCTTTCCTTCCAAATTCTTCTTCAATCCAACCAAAATTGTTCGATTGGTCACTTCCAACTGACCGTTGGCCTGGGGATGAAACGGGGTGGAAAAGAATTGTTGTATTCTCCTAGAAACGCAAAAACTTTAAATTCTTTGTTGTCGAACTGAGGTCCGTTGTCCGTTGTGATTTGTATTGGTACCCAAAAACGACAAAAAATATTTGAAACAACGAATTTGATAACATTTTTTGCTTTTGTCCCTGCGAGGGGTTCCGCTTCCACCCACTTGGAAAAATAATCCACTTCTATAATGATAGTCGGTCTTCCACCAGACACCATTGGTAGGGGCCCAACCAGGTCATTGCGCCACCTATCAAATGCTACTGCTTCCGAAATATTCTCCAAGAACACCCAGACTTGTGGATTATGTTTGCATAGCGCTGACATGTATCACACCGTTTAACCAAATCTTTCGCATCAGAAGATATAGTCGGCCAATAATGACCAACAAAAAATACCCGTCGAATTAACGCCTTATACCCACAATGGGCCGAACCTTCCCCATCGTGCAAATCTGATAGGACAAACTGCAACTCGTCATTGGCCAGACATCTCAGTAACGGTCGGCTCAAAGATTTATTATATAAAACTCCTCCCAACATGATATAACCGTGAGACTTGAACCTGATCCTCATAGCCTCATACTTTTCAATGGGTAAACTATCCTTTTCCAAGATGTCAATAATTTCTGACCTCCAATCATATGCGATCACATTGCTTACCTCTTTAATGTTCATTGAATGCTCTGTTTCGATCATGACCAAGGGGTGCTCCTGAATCAAGACCCATGGGTAACCCTCCAATCGCGAAACTGTAACCAAAGAATCTGGGATGACATTTGCCTCTCTTCAAACATGCTCGTACTGAACCCCATCTAATTCGGCCACCAAATATTTTAATACTTTTAGGTAATGTATCTGATGAGTCCGGATTTACTCACCACTCACTGTAGAAACCGGACAGGGGTAATTCGGACAAAAACCACCCACTGAACCATCCGAACATGACTAAAGCATTAAAAACTAAATCACTTCATGACTAAGCTAATTACTTACCTGCTTAAAAACTAATGAGTCATTGAAATCTACCTAAATTCATAAGTATAACCCGAAAGCCCATGTGGCCCATAATTAGGGTATAAATACCCAACCACTTTCATTAATGAGGGCGAGGAACATTTAATACAACCATGCAGATCTAGTCTCTCACTACAAACTACACAAACATTAAATACCATTGGAATATTACAAAAATCCTGACAAAATTACCCTCAGACAAAACTTATCCACATGAGTATCAACTTATCTTTTCTGGCCTCAGACTCGCCCAAAGCCTGATTTATCACCAACTGTGAATCACTGATCATTTTAATCCTTTTGGCCCTACAGATTCGAGCCAATCGGAAACCCGTTAATGCTGCTTCGTACTCTGCTTCATTATTGGTTGCCTTAAAACCGAATCGAATAGCTTGGAACATGGCTATCCCTTCTGGAGAAATCAACTGGACACCCGCACCACTTCCAGAATTATTCGACTCCCCATCCGTTCGAACCAACCATTCCGTATGATCGAAGTGGTCAATAGTCTTCATGTCGTTCCTTTCCGAGTGGAACTCGACCAA
Organism: Limnanthes douglasii subsp. nivea; assembly: GCA_036936605.1. NCBI lineage: Eukaryota > Viridiplantae > Streptophyta > Magnoliopsida > Brassicales > Limnanthaceae > Limnanthes > Limnanthes douglasii. The sequence goes on from JAUPFV010000004.1 coordinate 273,770,766, forward strand.
AAAATCAGCCAAAACCTGAGCTTTTATTACCGTCCGAGGCTCGAATGTTATATCGAAATCTCTCAATTTGACTGACCATTTAGTCATTCTCGCAGATATATCCGGCCTCTATAACAAACCTTTCAGGGGGAATGTCGTTCGAACAACAATAGGATGTGCCTGGAAGTAAGGTCTTATTTTTCGGGAAGCTGTTACCAGAGCCAAAGTGACATTTTCCAACTTAATATCGTTTCTCAGCATCCAACAAACTTTTGCTGATATAGTAAGTGGGTTTCAAAAGACTGGCCTCTTCTCGGAGTAAAACGGCACTGACTGCACAATCTGATACCGCCACATAGACAATTAATCTATCACCCACCAATGGTTTAAATAGTATATCACGGGACGTCAAATATTCTTGAATTTGGCGAAAAAGCTGTTGAACACTCCTCAGTCTAATTGAATTGTTTCGCATTCCGCAACACCTTGAAGAAAGGTGCACATTTGTCCGACGATTGAGAAATGAACCTATTGAGCACTGTCAATCTCCCTGTCAGGATCTGGACTTCCTTGATATTCCGAGGTGGGGTCATGGTTGTTAAAGCTTTTATCTGTTTAGGGTCAGCTTTTATACCCTTTTCACTTATCATATAGCAAAGGAACTTACCTGATCATACCCCAAAAATGCACTTTTCCCGATTCAATTTCAAATTAACTTTACTTAGATTGTTAAAAGTTTCCTCCAAGTTAGCAAAATGATCTTCGTCCTACAAACTTTTGACAATCATTTCATCGACGTAACCTTCGACATTTCTACCAATTTGTCCCTTAAAAGTTTTGTTGACCAAACGCTGATAAGTTGCCCCTTCATTCTTCAGGCCAAATAACATAACCTTGTAGCAATATAATCCTCTCCCGGTGATAAACGATGTGCTCTCTTCATCTTTGGCATCTAACCGAATTTGATTATATCCTGAGTAAGCGTCCATGAAAGACAATAATCGATTGCCCGAAGTCGAGTCCACTAACTGATCAATTCGGGGCACTAGAAAATAATCCTTGGGGTAAGCTCTATTCAGGTCCGTGAAATCCTCGCACATCCTCCACTTGCCATTCTTTTTCCTGAACAAGACTGGATTCGAGGCCCATACGGGGTAGTGTGACTCTCGAATGTGGCCTATGATTAATAGCATTTCCACTTCCAAATGAATAGCGACAGATTTCTCCTGAGAAACTGGTCTTCTTTTCTGGACAATGGGTCGAACATCAAGACGTACTGCAAGTTTATGACATATTATCTCTCATGGTACTCCCGTCACATCCTGTGCACACCAAGCAAACATATCTAGCTTGTTAGATAAAAATGCAATCAATCTTTTTCTGAACTCAAAGGAAAGTTTTACTCCGATCTTCAAAAAATTTCTTTGTCCAAACTTATGCTCCCCAGAATCCTCTTCTAGGACCAGAAAGTCGGGGGTCTCCTTCGGATCATCACATGGAATGATGTCCAAAGAAGGCCCCTTTAATTGTTATGCCTTTTCTGATATGTCTCCCCGAACATTTTTTGAGGATAAAGCTATCTGACAATACTCTCGGGCCATCTTCTGGCTGCTCCTGATCGTCCCTATATTGTTTACCATCACGTACTTCAGACACTGGTGTACAATTGAAATCACACCATGCATTCGAGACAGCCAAGAGCGACCCAAAATCTCGTTATACGATGTTGGTGCGTCAACAACAATGAATAGTACTTCCACCTCCTTTTTAAACGGCCCACGACCTAACTCGACCATGCACTAAAACTCTATGACAACCACTGCTATCGCACCAGTAAATCCCATTATAGTTCTGTCAGATTGTCGTAGAACAGGTTGGTCGGAAATCCTCCTGTAGGTACTCATAAACAAGATATTTGTTGAACTACCCGTGTCGATAAGTATCTTCTGAACTTGGTATCCAGCTATACCCGCCGCGATAACCACTACATTTTCGTGTGGGCCCACGACATTCTGCATATCATCATCATCGAAACATATGATAGGGGAAGGCCAGCGATGCATTTATGCGGAAACCCCGGCTTCAATCTGTGTGGTCAGATTCACCATATGTCTCTTCCGCGAACTACTAGAATTCCCCGCGATTATATCTCCTCCAAAGATAACCAATGACTTGAAAATCGCATATATGTCATTTACTTTCCCTCTTGGAACAATTTCCGCCATCATATTCATATTATTCCTCCCCGGTTGAGGATCCAACTACTCTTGTTCAATATCGAAAACGTCAATCTCTTCGGAAATCACCATTGCCGTATCAGTGATTTGGGGGACAACCTTTGCTATCGTACTTTTCTGGGAGTGCTTTTTCACGAACTCTAGCAACGTTCCATTCTCAATCAAAGCTTGTACTTTTTTTTGCAGAGCAATGCAGTCCTTAGTATCGTGCCCAATATCCTAATGGTACTTACAATATTTGTTGACACTTCTGCTTTCCCTCGAAGTCTGAATAGGAAAAGGTTTTCTGAACTGCACCGTTGATCGTGTCTTATCAAATAGTGGCCACATTTTCGGTTAATTCTGCGAAATAGTCCGGTCAAACCCACTTGTTCGAAATCGGCCTTCCCCCTGGTGATAACTTTGTTGATAGCTATAGTGTTGTGGATTTGTCCTCTGACTCGGTGGATACTGTACCGCACTTTTGGCTTGAACATTGGCTCGAGGCCCTTGGTTACTGGAAGCGACTCGTTGAAATCGGTTCTGATCCAACTGATCGCCTAATCCTTTCTCGGATGCCTGAGTCTCCTCCACTAGAATTCTCTTCTCAACTTGATCTAACAATGCCCCAAAGGTCATGGCCTGACTCTCCACCACCGTGTCCTTCAATAGTCCAGGGAGTAGGCCCATCCTGAAGGCTGCAAGTGCCACTGAGTCTTTGCAATATTCCATGTTCATTTTCGTTTTGCTGAATCGGTTGGTGTAATCCTTCAAGCTTTCCCCGGCTTTTTACCTGCAGTAGATTATCGTATCTCCATTAGCTCGAAACATTTTTCTCCCCACAAAGTGTTGTCTAAAGATATTCCAGAACATGTCAAAATTCTTTATCGAGCCCTGTGGAAGCAGATTGTACCAGTTGGAAGCCACCCCCTTGAAAGTCTGAGAAAACGCCCTACATAACAACTTATCATCATCGTCGAAATTAATCATGAAGTTCTTGAATTTCTCGATATAGTTATCGGGCTCTTGCGACCCATCCGATAAACGTTAGCTCTCATGTTTTCATGGCTTGGAAAATATAATCCCTCTTCGGATGGCAGAGTGTATTGATGCTGTCACGCCGAATTTCGCTTATCTATGTTTTGGCCATAACCTCGCTCATCAACTCGAGTATGATGACTCTTTCCCCTCGGGGATTTCCTCTCCAAGATTTTTCCCCTCTGTTGTTCCACACGTCTCCGACCATGTTTTTTCTTTCTATGAGTTTTCCTAGGAGATGAATCCGATGAGCTGTAACGAGAATAATCGCTTGAGTTAGAAGATTCTAGATGAAGCTTTTATTTCCTTCTCGAAGAACGGCGCTCATAACCTCTGTATCTATCGTCCCTGGTTTTAGGATGAAAATCGATTTCACGCCCCTCTTTTCCACTGTCTGACTCCCTTCTCACCTTGGAACGAAGATTTTCCTGTACGGTTTCTTTTTCCGCCCTCAGTCTTTCAATCTCCAGCAACAACTCATTCCTTCGAGCCAAGAGATCCGAGTCATCAAATTTGCCTCCGTCGTGCTGGCCATCATGCGCCTCAAACTCCATATCATTCTGATATGCGTCACCCACCAGATTCTCCTCGCAGTCATTGACAAATTGTCTCCTTGCTCTTCCATGATTCTGCTCGGATTCAGAATTATTTTCAGGAAGTGATTGTCGTTAGAACAATCGTATTATCCCACAGACGGCGCCACTGAAGATTTCATGAACAACTCGAGGGTAATTTTGTGTTACGAGAATCTTTTAGTGTCAAGTTTGAATTAAGTTCTTTGTTTAGGAGCCTTTTTTAGAGAGAGAGAAAGTAAGAGCTAAGCTAAGTAGAGAGAGAAAGTAATATTATATTAATCACCCAACATATCCATTCGTTTGAGGTCCTTTTATAGTACAATAATGGGCCCCACACACAACTTAATTTCTACCTTATTACACATTTAGTCCCCACATTTACTCATTTACTCATAATAACTACTTCTATTGTTATTTTTTACAATACTTCCCTAACAAAAAAAACATTTTTATAATTTTCCCCTACATCTTTTATTCTCCCTCATCAGTTACGACAAAGATTGTTATCGCCACGACTATTAAAAAATAAAAAGTTACAGAAATTAATATTCACCGCGACCATCAATGTCTAAGAAATTTTCTAATGTTCATTGATTTGGTGCCCATAAGCTTAGTCACGGTGTTGGTAATTTTGAACATGAAGTGCTTTAAAAAGTGAGACACTTTGGACAAATTAAACAAGCTAAGTTTAGAAATTGTGAAACAAAGATACCATTAACATTATGTGCTACACTTTTGATAGATATCACCAGCGCCAAAACATTTATTGAGAAATGATTTTCTAAGAACAATAATGTGGAAACTAAGAAGCTGTTATTAAGTTGTCATCGAAGAATTATCATGACAAATGGAAAATCCGCAAACACATCTTGTAAATATCAAACGATTCTTCTAGTAGAAGACATTTACGATTTACCTTCTGATGGATGTTGTTGTGACTTTTGTTTGTACTCAATATAAGAACAACTATGACAAACGAACTCCTAATGAGTTTAGTTATGAGACAACGCAGGAAGAGGAAATTTGTTGAGGCTAAGTTGGAAAACACAAAAAAGAGAAAGTATTCTTGATAAAAGATGAATAAAGGTATGTGCGACAAAGAACTTCGTCGCTATTGTAAGAGGTCAGAATTATAAAAAATAATATAACAAGTACAAAGCTTCCAAGAAAACTAAAGGTAATATCACTTATAATATGTTTATAAATTAATTTAGATTTTGTATCTAAAAATAATTGGTGGATTAATATGGTTGTAACTACTTATGTTTGTATTTTTGTTTCCCGAAAAAATTGATTATAAATTTTAAAATTCAGCAAAACTTTAGATCAAGAAATTAGATCATATTTCTATATATTAAATTGAAAAATCTTGTTGACAGTATATATATACATATATATATATATCTTGTTACGCTCAAAATAGTAAACCTCTATTTTGTGGATGACTTAATGATTTACTGACATTGAGATATTAAATCTTTTCTACTTATCAAAGATGGGATTATTGATTTTCTTTCTCGCTCTGAGGCCTCCAAGTTAGTCCTAAAAAAGGTCACATTTTCCAATTTAGGATCAACCCTGACCTCATGAATGATCTAATTAACTTGTTATGGTTTAAGGTCGGTTCTCTCCTAGTAAAGTATCTTAGAGCTACCCTTCGGAGTGATCGGCCTTCCCACACGAATTTTTTACCCATCCTCCATAACATTACTTCACGTATTGGCTCATAGACTTCTAAACACCTTTCTTACATATTTCGCATTCACCTCATCAAATCAGTTCCTTTTGTTGGCCAAGTTTACTCGTCTTCTATTTTTATTCTTCATTCGAGGGTCCTCAAAGAATTCTCTTAATACCTCCGTCGCTTCATCTGGTTTGGCCACGAGATGAAAATTTCAGAGGCTAATGTTACTTGGTATACTGTTACATTGTCCATGTTAGAGGGCGATCTTGGAAATCTTGATCAAAAAATCTGAAATCAGACGGTCTTTCTTAAACTCTTGTGGTCCTTAATTAGTAATAACTCTAACTCTATATAGTTCGATTAGTTTAAAAATGAGATTATTAAAGATAATAGTTGTTACGCCCTTGATCTTGGTTCCTCCTCCTCTTGGGCTTGGAGGAATATTTTATCTCTTAGGCCTCTTGATAAGTGCATTTCATGTCACTTATTACGCTTCCATTAGTCTTAAAAGCGTCGTCGGTTCTCAAGTATTCGTTGTGTTTTAACGTGTTTTAACGTGTTTTTCAAGTATTCTTAAAAGCGCTTTTGACGATGATAATTCTGTTAATCTAATCATGGAGTTGTGTGCAGGTGGTGAGCTTTTCGATCGGATTATTACCAAGGGGTCTTATAGCGAAAAGGCTGCTGCTTCGGATGAGAATGCCGATCTTAAAGCAACTGATTTCGGATTGTCTGTCTTCATCGAAGAGGTCAAAGTATGCGCGTCAAAAATTTCTGAGATCAAGCTCGCAGATTTTATCTAAGCACGAATATGGCTTCCTTTCCACCCATTTTATCTACGAAGATGAAAGATAGCTTGCGTTTGAATTTGAAACAACAAAGGATATACGAAGGCATGGGAGAATTTCTCGGAAATTTGAAAATAAAAATAAAAAAGGTAATCAAATTAGCTGTCAGAGACATGTTGTCAATTGATCCTTATGTGGTTCTGACTCTTGGAAAGCAGACAGTTCGGACAGCCATTGTTAATAGCAACTTGAATCCTGTCTGGAATGAGGAACTCTTGCTGTCAAATCTTGATCACAACGTATTTTGAGACGGCGATCATCGATGCTTAATGTTGGCACACAAGTTATTCAAGTCCATCGTGTTACCTGATCAAGCTTTGTAGAATTCTATAATATCCGCACACATCGAACACGGCCTTTACGAGGAAGCTATTACCTTATTCGTCGAAATGCAAACAAACGGTGTAGGAGAAAATGAGCGAACCATGTTAATTATGTTACCTCTATGTGAGGCGATGGTTGATGGGTTGAATCTTGGAAGAAGCTTGCATGCTCATGAAGGCAAGAAAGGGATGAAGACAGACCATTATTTTGGAACTGTACTTTTAAGTATGTACGCCCCGCTAGACTGTACTGAATCAACAAGAAATATATTCGAAACAATTCACGATGTAGATGTAATTTCGTGCAATGCTCTGATGTCGGCACTTATTCATAACGAATTTAGGATTAAGGCATTTGAGCTCTTCCGAACGATGCAAGAAGCCGAATCCATTAAGCCTAGTTCTTATACAGTTGTATCTCTTCTTTCATTTTGTAAAGATGAAACGTACGGTGATATGGGCTGATCAATCCACAGGCTTGCAGCTAAGCAAGGTTTTGACGTAAATCCAACCGTAAACACTGCACTCACAGACATGTATATGAACTGTGGTGATGAATATACAGTTACCTGTCTATTTCAAAGTTGTTCCGATAGAGATCTTGTCTCTTGGATTTCCTTGATTGCTAGTCATGTTAAACATAACGAACCAATAAAAGTAGTACGACTTTTTAATCATATGATTATCAGTTAGTTGATGTTCCTTATTTTTATTGGGCTTATGGTCAGGCCCATTTCGGAACTGAGCCTTTGACTTAGCTCTTAGGTCCAGAATCAGGGGAAGTAGGGTGTGAGGCCGCCATCGAAAAGGGGAATGATGTGTGCTAGGGTTTGTTGAACAGAATATACAGGGAGAACAGAAAAATTAGGCGAAAAACTGCTATCTGCTTGAATTGGACAGACAAATAAGAAAAAAAACAATTGGCTACTTTTTGGTATTCTGCAGAATAGAGAAAGTAGAAAGTGAGGAAGCATAGAAAAGTTGTTTTGGGTTTTCTTTCGGCAACATACTACAAACCGACGGATATGAAATATGGACAACTATTTTTTTTGTTTTTCGATCGGTAGTTTATGGATTGTTTCTGTCAGGCGATATTTGGTGGTTATTGTTCGGTTTGACGTTCTCTAAACGTTTATTCATCTATTTACATTCGTCTAGAACTATGTTAACTTTTGAGTCCATGATGATGATTCGTTCGATTATGAACTAATCGTTGTCATGGAACTCTAATGGAAAAGAATTGTTGTATTCTCCTAGAAACGCAAAAACTTTTAAATTCTTTGTTGTCGAACTGAGGTTCGTCGACCGTTGTGATTTGTATTGGTACCCAAAAACGACAAAAAATATTTGAAACAACGAATTTGATAACATTTTTTTGCTTTTGTCCCTGCGAGGGGTTCCGCTTCCACCCACTTGGAAAAATAATCCACTTCTATAATGATAGTTTGTCTTCCACCAGAAACCATTGGTAGGGGCCCAACCATGTCATTGCCCCACCTATCAAATGCTACTGCTTCTTAAATACTCTCCAAGAACACCCCAGACTTGTGGATTATGTTTGCATAGCGCTGACACGTATCACACCGTTTAACCAAATCTTTCGCATCAGAAGAGATAGTTGGCCAATAATGACCAGCCAAAAATACCCGTCGAATTAACGCCTTATACCCATAATGGGCCGAACCTTCCCCATCGTGCAACTCTGATAGGACAAACTGCGACTCGTCCTTGGCCAGACATCGCAGTAACGGTCGGCTCAAAGATTTCTTATATAAAACTCCTCCCAACATGATATAACCGTGAGACTTGAACCTGATCCTCATAGCCTCATACTTTTCAATGGGTAAACTATCTTTTTCCAAGATGTCAATAATTTCTGACCTCCAATCATATGCGATCACATTGCTTACCTCTTTAATGTTCATTGAATGCTCTGTTTCGATCATGACCAAGGGGTGCTCCTGAATCAAGACCCATGGGTAACCCTCCGATCGCGAAACTGTAACCAAAGAATCTGGGATGACATTTTCCTCTCTTCAAACATGCTCGTACTGAACCCCATAGAATTCGGCCACCAAATATTTTAATATTTTTAGGTAATGTATGTGATGAGTCCGGATTTACTCACCACTCACTGTAGAAACCGGACAGGGGAAATTCGGACAAAAACCACCCACTAAACCATCCGAACATGAATAAAGCATTAAAAACTAAATCACTTCATAACTAAGCTAATTACTTACCTGCTTAAAAACTAATGGGTCATTGAAATCTACCCGAATTCATAATATAACCCGAAAGCCCATGTGGCCCATAATTAGGGTATAAATACCCAACCACTTTCATTAATGAGGGTGAGGAACATTTAATACAACCATGCAGATCTAGTCTCTCACTACAAACTACCCAAACATTAAATACCATTGAAATATTACAAAACTCCTGACAAAATTACCCTCAGACAAAACTTATCCACATCAGTATCAACTTATCTTTTCTGGCCTCAGACTCGCCCAAAGCCTAATTTATCACCAACTGTGAATCACTCATCATTTTAATCCATTTGGCCCCACAGATTCGAGCCAATCGGAAACCCGTTAATGCTGCTTCGTACTCTGCTTCATTATTGGTTGTCTTAAAACCGAATCGAATAGCTTGGAACATGGCTATCCCTTCTGGAGAAATCAACTGGACACCCGCACCACTTCCAGAATTATTCGACTCCCCATCCGTTCGAACCAACCATTCCGTATGATCGAAGTGGTCAATAGTCTCCATGTCGTTCCTTTCCGAGTGGAAATCGACCAAAAAATCAGCCAAAACCTGAGCTTTTATTACCGTCGGAGGCTCGAATATTATATCGAAATCTCTCAGTTTGACTGACCATTTAGTCATTCTCCCAGATATATCCGGGCTCTATAACAAACCTTTCAGGGGGAATGTCGTTCGAACAACAATAGGATGTGCCTGGAAGTAAGGTCTCATTTTTCGGGCAGCTGTTACCAGAGCCAAAGTGACATTTTCCAACTTAATATCGTTTCTCAGCATCCAACAAACTTTTGCTGATATAGTAAGTGAGTTTCAAAAGACTGGCCTCTTCTCGGAGTAAAACGGCACTAACTGCACCATCTGATACCGCCACATAGACAATTAATCTATCACCCACCAATGGTTTAAATAGTATATCAGGGGACGTCAAATATTCTTGAATTTGGCGAAAAGCTGTTGAACACTCCTTGGTCTAATTGAATTGTTTCGCATTCCGCAACACCTTGAAGAAAGGTTCACATTTGTCCGACGATCGAGAAATGAACCTATTGAGCACTGCCAATCTCCCTGTCAGGATCTGGACTTCCTTGATATTCCGAGGTGGGGTCATGGTTGTTAAAGCTTTTATCTGTTCCGGGTCAGCTTTTATACCCTTTTCACTTATCATATAGCCAAGGAACTTACCTGATCATACCCCAAAAATGCACTTTTCCGGATTCAATTTCAAATTAACTTTACTTAGATTGTTAAAAGTTTCCTCCAAGTAAGCAAAATGATCTTCGTCCTACAAACTTTTGACAATCATTTCATCGATGTAACCTTTGACATTTCTACCAATTTGTCCCTCAAATGTTTTGTTGACCAAACGCTGATAAGTTGCCCCTGCATTCTTCAGGCCAAATAACATAACCTTGTAGCAATATAATCCTCTCCCGGTGATAAACGATGTACTCTCTTCATCTTTGGCATCTAACCGAATTTGATTATATCCTGAGTAAGCGTCCATGAAAGACAATAATCGATTGCCCGAAGTCGAGTCCACTAACTGATCAATTCGGGGTACCAGAAAATAATCCTTGGGGTAAGCTCTATTCAGGTCCGTGAAATCCACGCACATCCTCCACTTGCCATTCTTTTTCCTGACCAAGACTGGATTCGAGGCCCATACGGGGCACTTTGACTCTTGAATGTGGCCTATGATTAATAGCATTTCCACTTTCAAAAGAATAGCGACAGATTTCTCCTGAGAAACTGGTATTCTTTTCTGGACAATGGGTTGAACATCAAGACGTACTGCAAGTTTATGACATATTATCTCTCATGGTACTCCCATCACATCCTGTGCACACCAAGCAAACTTATCTAGCTTGTTAGATAAAAATGCAATCAATCTTTCTCTGAACTCAAAGGAAAGTTTTACTCTGATCTTAAAAAAATTTCTTTCTCCAAACTTATGCTCCTCAGAATCATCTTCTAGGACCAGAAAGCCGGGGGTCTCCTTCGGATCATCACATGGAATGATGTCCAAAGAAGGCCCCTTTAATTGTTATGCCTTTTCTGATATGTCTCCCCGAACGTTTTTCGAGGATAAAGTTATCTGACAACACTCTCGGGCCATCTTCTGGCTGTTCCTGATCGTCCCTATATTGTTTCCCATCACGTACTTCAGATACTGGTGTACCATTGAAATCACACCATGCATTCGAGACAGCCAAGAGCGACTCAAAATCTTGTTATACGATGTTGGTGCGTCAACAACAATGAATAGTACTTCCACCTCCTTTTTAAACGGCCCACGACCTAACTCGACCATGCACTAAAACTCTCTGCCAACCACTGCTATCGCACCAGTAAATCCCATTATAGTTCTGTGAGATTATCGTAGAACAGGTGGGTCGGAAATCCTCCTGTAGGTACTCATAAACAAGATATTTGTTGAACTACCTGTGTCGATAAGTATCTTCTGAACTTGGTATCCAGCTATACCCGCCGCGATAACCACTACATCTTCGTGTGGGCCCACGACATTCCGCATATCATCATCATCGAAACATATGATAGGGAAGGCCAGCGATGCATTTATGCCGAAACCCCCGCTTCAATCTGTGTGGTTAGATTCACCATATGTCTCTTCCGCGAACTACTAGAATTCCCCGCGATGGTATCTCCTCCAAAGATAACCAATGACTTGAAAAAATCACACAGGTCATTTACTTTCCCTCTTGGAACAATTTCCGCCATCATATTCATATTATTCCTCCCCGGCTGAGGATCCAACTACTCTTGTTCAATATCGAAAACGTCAATCTCTTCGGAAATCACCATTGCCGTATAAGTGATTTGGGGGACAACCTTTGCTATCGTACTTTTCTGGGAGTATTTTTTCACGAACTCTAGCAACATTCCATTCTCAATCAAAGCTTGCACTTTTTTTTGCAAAGCAATGCAGTCTTTAGTATCGTGCCCAATATCCTCATGGTACTTACAATATTTGTTGACACTTCTGCTTTCCCTCGGAGTCTGAATAGGAAAAGGTTTTCTGAACTGCACCGTTGATCGTGTCTTATCAAATCGTGGCCACTCTTTCGGTTAACTCTGCAAAATAGTCCGGTCAAACCCACTTGTTCGAAATCGGCCTTCCCCTTGGTGATAACTTTGTTGATTGCTATAGCGCTGTGGATTTATCCTCTGACTCGGTGGATATTGTACCGCACTTTTGGCTTGAACATTGGCTCGAGGCCCTTGGTTACTGGAAGCGACTCGTTGAAATCGGTTCTGATCCAACTGATCGCCTAATCCTTTCTCAGATGCCTGAGTCTCCTCCACTAGAATTCTCTTCTCAACTTGATCTAACAATGCCCCAAAGGTCATGGCCTGACTCTCCACCACCGTGTCCTTCAATAGTCCAGGGAGTAGGCCCATCCTGAAGGCTGCAAGTGCCACTGAGTCTTTGCAATATTCCATGTCCGTTTTCGTTTTGCTGAATCGGTTGGTGTAATCCTTCAAGCTTTCCCCGACTTTTTACCTGCAGTAGATTATTGTATCTCCATTAGCTCGAAACGTTTTGCTCCCCACAAAGTGCTGTCTAAAGATATTCCAGAACATGTCAAAATTCTTTATCGAGCCTTGCGGAAGCAGATTGTACCAGTTGGAAGACACCCCCTTGAAAGTCTGAGAAAACGCCCTACATAACAACTTATCATCATCGTCGAAATTAATCATGAAGTTCTTGAATTTCTCGATATAGTTATCGGGCTCTTGCGACCCGTCCGATAAACGTTAGCTCTCAAGTTTTCATGGCTTGGAAAATATAATCCCTCCTCGGATGGCAGAGTGTATTGATGCTGCCACGCCGAATTTCGCGGGTCTATGTTTTGGCCATAACCTCGCTCATCAACTCGAGTATGATGACTCTTTCCCCTCGGGGATTTCCTCTCCAAGATTTTCCCCTCTGTTGTTCCACATGTCTCCGACCATGTTTTTTCTTTCTATGAGTTTTCCTAGGAGATGAATCCGATGAGCTGTAACGAGAATAATCGCTTGAGTTAGAAGATTCTAGATGACGCTTTTATTTCCTTCTCGAAGAACGGTGCTCATAACCTCTGTATCTATCGTCCCTGGTTTTAGGATGAAAATCGATTTCACGCCCCTCTTTTCCACTGTCTGACTCCCTTCTCACCTCAGAACGAAGATTTTCCTGTACGGTTTCTTTTTCCGCCCTCAGTCTTTCAATCTCCAGCAACAACTCCTTCCTTTGAGCCAAGAGATCCGAGTCATCAAAGTTGCCTCCGCCGTGCTGGCCATCATGCGCCTCAAACTCCATATCATTCTGATATGCGTCACCCACCAGATTCTCCTCGCAGTCATTGACAAAATTGTCCCCTTGCTCTTCCATGATTCTGCTCGGATTCAGAATTATTTCCAGGAAGCGATTGTCGTTAGAACAATCGTCTTTTCCCACATACAGCGCCACTGAAGAGTTCATGAACAACTCGAGGGTAATTTTGTGTTACGAGAATCTTTTAGTGTCAAGTTTGAATTAAGTTCTTTGTTTAGGAGCCTTTTAGAGAGAGAGAGAGAAAGTAATAACTAAGCTAAGTAGAGAGAGAAAGTAATATTATATTAATCACCCAACATATCCATTCGTTTGAGGTCCTTTTATAGTACAATAATGGGCCCCACACACAACTTAATTTCTACCTTATTACACATTTAGTCCCCACATTTACTCATTTACTCATAATAACTACTTCTATTGTTATTTTTTACAATACTTCCCTAACAAAAAAAACATTTTTATAATTTTCCCCTACATCTTTTATTCTCCCTCATCAGTTACGACAAAGATTGTTATCGCCACGACTATTAAAAAATAAAAAGTTACAAAAATTAATATTCACCGCGACCATCAATGTCTAAGAAATTTTCTAATGTTCATTGATTTGGTGCCCATAAGCTTAGTCACGGTGTTGGTAATTTTGAACATGAAGTGCTTTAAAAAGTCAGACACTTTGGACAAATTAAACAAGCTAAGTTTAGAAATTATGAAACAAAAATACCATTAACATTATGTGCTACACTTTTGATAGATATCACCAGCGCCAAAACATTTATTGAGAAATGATTTTCTAAGAACAATAATGTGGAAACTAAGAAGCTGTTATTAAGTTGTCATCGAAGAATTATCATGACAAATGGAAAATCCACAAACACATCTTGTAAATATCAAACGTTTCTTCTAGTAGAAGACATTTAAGATTTACCTTCTGATGGATGTTGTTGTGACTTTTGTTTGTACTCAATATAAGAACAACTATGACAAACGGACTCCTAATGAGTTTAGTTATGAGACAACGTAGGAAGAGGAAATTTGTTGAGGCTAAGTTGGAAAAAACAAAAAAGAGAAAGTATTCTTGATAAAAGATGAATAAAGGTATGTGCGACAAAGAACTTCGTCGCTATTGTAAGAGGTCAGAATTATAAAAAATAATATAACAAGTACAAAACTTTCAAGAAAACTAAAGGTAATATCACTTATAGTATGTTTAAAAATTAATTTAGATTTTGTATCTAAAAATAATTGGTGGATTAATATGGTTGTAACCACTTATGTTTGTATTTTTGTGTCCCGAAAAAATTGATTATAAATTTTAAAATTCAGCAAAACTTTAGATCAAGCAATTAGATCATATTTCTATATATTAAATTGAAAAATCTTGTTGACAGTATATATATATATATATATATATATATATATATATATATATATATATATATATATATATATATATATATATATATATATATATATATATATATATATATATATATATATATATATATATATATATATATATGAAGTTTCCTTAATGTTACCATTCATAAACACTTGATCATAATATTCATTTAATGAAGCTTAACATGTATCAAGATTTATAGAATCCTCTAAAAATATTATCTATAAAATATCTTACAAGGTAGATATGTTATAATGAATGAAATTTGATTGGACTAAGACGTACTAATATGTTAACATAATTATATTACATCAATTTTTATTCTTACAACAATTTATATCTAAAAATATCAAATATGAATATGATCTTATTAAAACTTAAATTGAATTATCCATTTTGTACCATAATATTTCTAATATTTTTAGAGCTTTTTGTTATTTAATTTTTTTAAAACTTAGATCCTTTTGTTTCATCATAAAATATGTTGATGTTCTTGTAGAATCTTTATGATAATACAAAAACTATAAGCGTGTTATTTTATTGATCATAAACAAACTTAAATTTCTTGTGGAACTTCTTTACGCCGTTATAAAGTCTTGAACCATATTATTTTGTTGATCATAAAGAATATTAATGTCATGGTGAAACCTATTTATGATTTTACGAAAAGAGAAACACGATTCTACAGTTGATCCTAAAGAGTCTTAATGCTCTTGTAAAAATTATTTATGACATTACAAAAGCTAAATTATTTTTATAAGAAACTTAACATTACACACTTTTTTTAGGATTTTAAATTTTTCCTTCATGAGCAACTACAATTTGTTAATTTTAAGTCGAATTTTGAATGTTGGATCATAGATGAGAATAAGAAGATAAATGGGGCATACTGATCAAACAATTATTGTTTGAATCTCAAATAATCATTTCTAATTATTCCATAATATCAAGTATTTTCATTTAATATTTCTTCCCAAACTAAATATCCTCACAACTGAATTGCCTCGTCTCTAAAACTGGGTAGTGGGGTTCAAAAAACCTTTTATATAATGGAATGAATTTCAAATGAAGATAATTATTATTGTAAGAGACAATAGCTCTCAATGCTAAACCTATAAGGCTTTGCTTATACTAGATGCCCTTAAATGTACAAATTTATTTAAACAATTCTTTTGCTATCTTAAAGCTTAATGTACTCATTTTTCTAGTTATCTCCCTATGAAATTCGGTTAATAAGTAAATATTGCACATCTGAATTGTGTAGACCCAAAAGTTAAGGCATGAAATTGTTCATTACACTATCATAGACAAAGAGCAACTACTTGAACATATCAATGAACTCTATTTATATTGAAATATGTGTATAGATGAGCCAAAATATCTTTAAAAATATATCTTATTTTATACTTTTCTATAAATGGAAACATCTTCTTAATGACCGACATATTTGTTCAATGAGCTCCATGGATCCGTATACATCAAATTTTCTTCATATGGTATATTCCATCGTGTCCATCATATATGAATAGTTACGATACCAAGGGGATCTGAAGCATCTTATCACGTAGATTGATCATATTGTTATGAGAAATATGACCTGAATTCTTTTGATAAAGATGTATTCACTATCCTAGCATTTTAATTTTTTTATTTGAATTATACATAAATTTGGATAGTATCATTACAAAATTTATTAACTACAATTCTTAGGGGAGATGGATGGCACCACCACTATATCTAAATATATTTTATCATCGCTAAATTATAAAAAATCAACGTATCTCTAAATGAAGATCAAAGTTCTCTCATAATTATAAGATAGCAATAAATCACCATTATATGTAAAGATGTTTTACCATCACTCAATTTTGGAGATCTAATGTATCTTCTGAATAAGGATCAAAGATTCATAAGAGCTATATATAAATTGAAATATAAGCTAGATTTATTTAAGGTTTGAAAATTGGTGCAACATAATTATTCTTATTACCTAATATACATATTCTCTTTTAGATAATATAATTTTGAAGTCCGTTTATTGAGCAATTATGATTTTTTGGGACTCAACTACTAAGTTATTCAAAATTCCAACTAAATAATAATATAGATCTCTGAATTTTAGGTGAAACAAAAAATAAATAACCTAAATCAGATAACCGACCCCAAAGATACGACCTTAGTGAGTCATGCTATTTTTTCACACTTTCCGTGAACACCAAAAATAAAAAGTCTTACTTTATCCTGAATTAAGAATTCATTTTTTGAATTTAGGTTTGAAATTTGACTATATAATTAGACTGGAGATTATTTTCTTATAAATTTTACCATTTCAATTAAATGGATTCCAGATTTGCAATAACTCCAAACTGTACCAATTGAAAAACTGGAGAATTGAAGCACTAAAATTTTTAAGTTTTGGTAATAAAATTTACAAATTTATAGAAAATATTTCATGATATATTTTAAATAACTTTTCATAGAGTTTCATTACTCCATGTGGTTGAATTTTTAATCTCTTTTATGACGAGTAGTCCATTACCATAGTCTCATAAATATTTAGTTATTCCTACTAAATTGATATATATTTCTTTTCATTCTATATGAATAATTTGGAAAAAATTACTTAATGTATAACAATATTATACACACACATCATTTAAATATAAGCAGTGCATATATATAACATAAAAAGGTTACATTTATGAGATTAGGGGTAATGAATGAGAATTTATATGTATAACACTTATCATAATCATTAACAAAGATATAAAGAGATATTACTATACATTACCTCTAGAGGCAATAGTTAATTTAAGAAATTTTAGGTTAAGAAATTTTAGGTTCTATGCCCTATCCGATCAGTCAAGACTTCATTTAGTGTCGAACCTGATTGATCATAGTAACTGAATGAATATTTTAACATTGAAAAATTAATTAAGCATGAGTATGGTTCATGTAAATGCAGCAATGGTATCATGCAACTGGAGCTCACTATCAAGAAATATGTGTAGTAGTCTTCCTAGAGGGACAACTAACACACATCATAACCGTTTCCAAAGTTGTAAAGCCTCAAGTTCTTTTCCTTATATGATTCACCTGACAGTGCCAACTAACGGAGGATTCCATGGTCACTCAATCACTCCCAGATAATGAGTTTATGAATCTTTTCCTAAAATCATTTTCTATTATAACTTGCCTTGAAAAATTTCACTAAGTTGGGATATCATATTTTCTAATCAGTCCAAGAGAATGAGTAATTGAACGTGTGCAGTGTATTGCGTACCACTACGACTTGATGTCTATCTTTCTCAATAAGACCTAAATTCATCGTACCATAATACATTTTGAGCGTCTAAAGTAGTTCAAGGGTGTGATGTATCATATTTAATGCTTAGACCTCTGGATAGAGCTAAATACCAATAAAACATTTATGTACCTGAAACAAACAATCTGTGGGCATGCAGTTCATGACTCAAAGCATCACAAAAAATATCTACTACAGTTATGGCGCTCAACCATTAGGTTATTAAACAAAGTAATTGAATCATCTTGTAGATCTCTAACCTTTTAGGTGAATACAAAAAACGATTCACCTCAATTGGATAATCGAGTGCCAAGTTATGACATCTTGAACTTGGGCACCCAAAGCTAAAACTATAGTACGAGTTCGTAAGGAGCATATCAAGGGTGTCGAGGTAAACTTCAGTTTGGTGCGGTGACCATGATACATGTTTCGACGAACTGCGCCAGTAACCTTTTGTTGCAGCAGCTTATCTAATTTTTAAATAAATTGAAACCTCTCACATTAATAATTAAGGTTTTGTCCAAAAACAAATTTTGAAAAATTAAACATGCATATAAACATAACAAAATAAAAATAATATATGTGTGTCCTTGATCGCACCAAACAGTTCATAACATGCGATTCCATGTTCTCTATCACATATTTCATATATAAACATACATCCATAAAAAAATTGAAGGGGTTTTTCCCAAATTAATTAAACTGCTATTAATTGAATTAGGAAATTTAATAGTACAGTTCATATTTCTACATGAAGAGGACTGAGAGGTGACTCTAATACTGCAAGTTAGACAATACATTGTGCAAATGCAGTCTTATTTACATGTGCGTATTAATTGAGTAGCGGTTGCGGATTCCTCCAAAAAAATGAAAAATGAAAAAAAAAACGGTATAATCTTCTCGAATCCACCATCTTCTTATGTTATTCCGTCTACTATGATAATTTACGGCTACACATTTACGGGCTGAATATTGGTGTGCGATGATAGCAATGGTTAAATTAGAATGAGATCTAAGAGTTCAAACATATTTTGTTGGAAAAAATATTGAATTATGGTTGAAAATGAGTATTTTTAGAGAACAATTACCGCTTGTCATTGTCAGATTATCATATTGTATTTTGGGTTCCAATGAAAACCTTTTGTGATTTTTGTTAGTAGAGAGATGCATGATATGTTTTTTCTACTTGCTTGTGAGTCTTTATCAATCTATTATTGAAGGAGTAGCATAAAAAAATCTAGGAAAACTTTGTGAAGAATAAAATTTAGACAATTATTTTTTTTCTAAACGCCAAAAAATTATTACGTTAATTCTAAAAAGAGCTATAGTTTTGATTTACATTAGTTCTTTTTTACTTAATTGTGTTATTCAAAAGAATAAAAAAGATTATTTTCACCATGTATTACGTATATTTTTCAATCACTTAATTCACTAATAAAAATAATTCATTAACTCTTCCCGAATATAGGTGATAACTTTTATTAGGTTTAAGCTCAACATTTATTATTAAATTAAAAGATCCCCATCTACATATAATTTAGGCCAATTGATATACACAATTTATTTATAGTACCATAAAACTTAATAATAATATTTAATAAATATTATTATTATTTATTGGTCTAATATTTTAATCGATTACATTAATAGGTTAAGTACCATTTAAAACACAAAAACAATATTATTATCTACTTAAGACCCATATTTTCATGTATTTCTGAGAAAGACCTATTTCACACAAATATTTACCATGTATGACCCAATAATACTCTAAATAACCTTACATAACCTTTTATGTTTTTACTTCATATTTTTTCTCCAAATTTGTTTCTCTCTCTATTTTATCAGGATTTGCTTTCTCTAGATTTTGTTTCTGAAGTATATTAACTCCAATCTAAAATGGATTAGACTCTAATTCTCCGTTATAATGAAAATCATGATATTTCTCTCTTAAAAGCAAGAAACCTTCTCTCTCTTTACAATGAAAAATCATGAATTGTTTTGAGTGAGAAAAACTTTTGGAGGAATTAGAGGTTTTCAAAATTCAAGGCCAAGATAGACGCGGCCGTAATGTTCTTCACATTATCGCATTACCGTTTAGTTACTTAAGATGTTACTAGTGTTAGGTTTTTGAAGAAAGAAAAAATGTAAATTGGTTGGTTCGTCTTAAAAAAAATCAAAACATATCATGAGCGGTACTAGTTTTGTTCGTCTTAAAACACAAAACCAATGGTATTTTCGGATTTTTTTTCCGAGTTACGGTGTAAAAGATACAAGATTTTATTTTTTTGAAATTTATAGTATAAACGAATAATATGCGAAACATTCTTTCTTTTGCTAGATGAGAAACGTTTTTTGTTTTGCTAGATGCGAAACCTTCTTTGTTTTGCTAGATGAGAAACTTTCTTTTGTTTTGCTAGATGAGAAACCTTCTTTGTTTTGCTAGATGCGAATACTTCTTTGTTTTGCTAGATGGGAAACCTTTTTTGTACTACTAGATGCGAAGGCCCACTATTATAGATGCTAGATGTGAAACCATTCCACTATGATAGATGTGAAACCATAAAATGAGAAACATGTGTCAATTGTTTTTTATATAAAAAAAATCAAAACATATCATGAGTGGTACTAGTTTTGTTTGCTCTAGAAAAAGCAAAATCATTTGTATTTTACGGTTTGTAAGATATGAACCTTTAAAATTTTAAATAAAAAATGAGTATATTTATTTATTGGATCTTATATAGAATAGTATTTGAGTTATAAAATCTTTCAAAACAAATTTACCTTTATGTATAATATATTTGTTAGATGGTTCTTAAAATGTAAGTTTTTTTTTATTTAATTTTATTATGAAAAATAACCTTCTAACGAAATCTTTGACATGTTATTAATTATTCATAATAGATATATTAATATAAACTATATATTCAAATAAAAAATTTAAGAGAAACAATATAAGTTTCATATCAACCCTTAAAATAAATCAAAAATCAAAGCACCATAAATCATTTATTGTATTATTAGTATAATTACAAGTTTATATTTTTTGTATTTTTCGATTTTCTTGTCTATTTATTTAGCTATTCTGGCTGTGTTTGAACATATAATTCGGAAGTTTTAAGAAAATAGTTTTAAATGACGTTTTCAGATTTTGTTAATAGTCTAATAGAAACAAAAAAAAATAGTCAAATTATACCAATAATTCATAGGCGTTTGAAAAATATAAGTTTATTTCGAAATCTTGGAATAAAAAATTGTAAAAGTTTATCCGGATTTAAGTGGTACGAAACCTCTATATTCTTCCCCCGATAACTTTTCCTTTTGGTTTTTCTTCATACGCCTACGTAAGAAATTCATTTTGTCAACCAAAATTTATTAGTATTATTTATTGCAATACTATATTTGACTTCTTATTTTCATTATAAATATAGCTACTCCATTATAAAAAACAACATCAAAAAAAGAAAAAACACATACCAAAATGAACTCTTTTGACATGCATCGTATTTTATTGGTAATCGTTTTCGCAACACTATTAGTTCTCAACGATGGTAAATATATATTCTTTTTAAAACTTGTTTTGAATTTTTTAATTATTTAAAGAATAATTAAATATAATAATATGATATATGATATATACTTTGGTTTTGTGTAACAGGACTTGTTAACGATACTAGTGATTCAAAGGAGATTGGTGCCGGGGATGGTAAATGGAAACGAGTGATTAGGAAGAAATGTTATTTAACTGTAGTTCCTGGAGGAGCTGTTAGATGGTGTTGTGACCAACCGGCAGGACCAAAATGTTTTTGGGATGAGGCTACCTGTTATCACTACTGTCCTTAATCTAACAAATCCAACAGAATTGGTCGTTAAATAAAGTATATGTTACATATTGTCAAATAAATTGTTTGTATCTTTTATTATTACATAAATATAATAAATATTGTGCATGCAAAGTAGCCATCATGTTTAGCTAATGGGCTAATTTTAGAATTTTATCAAATAAAAAGATAAGATCAAATAAAAAGATAATAATAATAATAATAATAATAATAATAATAATAATAATAATAATAATAATAATAATAATAATAATAATAATAATAATAATAATAATAATAATAATAATAATAATAATAATAATAATAATAATGGCTAATATTTACTATAATTACCGCCTTATTAATAAATATAAATAGTGATTAACTTTTTTATTTGTAAAGGATAATTTTATATAAAAGAGTAAAAATAAAAATAATTTTATTATTTTGATGTTTTTTTCAAAAATAAAATATTTTAAAAAAATGAAGCTATTTTTACACTTATTTATAATATTTTTAAAGATTGGAATAAAAATTTAAAAATAATAATAAGATAAATAGATGGCTTTAAAATTCGTCAAGGAAAAGCGAAATATAATTGAAAAAATAAAGATTGACATTGAAATGAGACCAATGGAATGGTCTCATGAACATCAACGTTGGAACAATAATAGTACATCATCAACATGAGAGTAGGATCCGTATGTCCAACCATCAACAGTAGCAACCACAACATGATAGAGAAGTGACTTCAAGCAACAACAATAATGTAAAATTCAGATACAATTATCATGACCATTTTGCTACAAAAGAATCTGAACCGAAAGTCATAAAACATACGGTGCAATACCATTGAGGTAAATGTGGTAAGAGAACTCATACAGGCGGCTAGTAGAAATAGAACTGACGGTTCTAGGAAATCAATAAGAGAAATGAAAATCGTAGATAAAAACCAAACCCTAAATTAGAGAGAAAATAGACTTACAGAAAATAATTTCAAATTTAATTCATCAAAGTCTGATGACAAAGTATGGTTTGAGAGCCTTTTATAGAAGTGCTCCAAACCCTACACAAAAATTAAAGATCGTTCTGAGTGTAATAAAATAAAGCACACCCCAATTTCAAAACGGTTGGAGTTGTTTAAGTATTATATATAAATAGAACAAAAATAGAAAAATGTTGTCGTGTGATGCTTCTAAAAATCGTTGGGCTTCTAGACACGTTCGATTTGAGTAGTCACGACACCTAATTTTATACCCGAGTTCCAAATAAGGCCCGTTTTCATTTGTCCAAAAAGGCCATATAGTCGTGGGCCTGTGTTACTACATCATTCTCTCCTTCTTAGGAAGAATTCGTCCACAAATTCTCAGCTTTTCCATCATCAGCGGCTTAGGTAAACGACATAAGGTATTTTACGTTGAACACGTCGTGGGTCTTTATGTGGTTGGGTAGCTTTAATATGTATGCATTGGAATTAATTTTCCAATGATTTCAAACGGACCCACCTTCCTTGCAACTAGCTTTTTGAATTTATGTGCAGGATATCAATCTCTGGTCAAAACTGCACATACAAAGTCCCTTACTGCAAACTTCACCAGTGGACGCTTCTTATCTACGGAAACCTTGTACTTCTTAGTTGTTTCCTCAAGGTGTATTTTAGTGTTCTCGTGGATCTTCAATAGATCAGCGAGGGCGGTCTCCACCCAGGATGGAACCTTGTCAAGAGTTGGAAAATCCAAAACCATAGGACCTCGTGGGTTATAACCATAGACTACTATAAAGAGACTATGCCCATTACTTCTCTTTTGGTGTTGTTTATAGGCGAACTCATCATGATAAAGGTGGGAATCCCATGCTTTCAAGTTCCCGTAGACATCTGTACGAAACATGTTTCCTAACTTTCGATTGGTTACCTTGATTTGTCCGTTCGTCTGCATGTGATACGCGCTGCTAAAACTAAATTTCATGTTTGTAAGACACCACAAACTCCTCTAGAATTTTCCAAAAAATTATGTATCGCGATCAGTAATGATGTTCAAGGGTAGGCGATGCAAGCGGTAGACCTCTTAGAAATA
Source organism: Limnanthes douglasii subsp. nivea (assembly GCA_036936605.1). Taxonomy (NCBI): domain Eukaryota; kingdom Viridiplantae; phylum Streptophyta; class Magnoliopsida; order Brassicales; family Limnanthaceae; genus Limnanthes; species Limnanthes douglasii. Next base: position 273,794,635 of record JAUPFV010000004.1, read on the forward strand.
TAAATTAGCAACATTCACAACGTTTGTGGTTTTCTTGCAGCCAATAAAGTGAGTCATTTTAGAAAACATATCAACCACCACATAAATGAAATTATTAACTCTCTATGTTCGTGGAAATCCAGAGACCAAATCCATATTGATGCTTTGACATGGTCCTTCTGGTATTGGGAGTGGTAAGTATAGACCTGCTTTGGAGGTTGTGCATTTCGCCATCTGGAAAACCCAACAACCAACCAGAAAATGGATAACATCTCTCATCAAATGCGGCCAAAAAAATGGTTGGATATAGATTTGAGGGTTTGATCTCTACCACTATGCCCCTCATTGTGTCTTTTTTATCCAATTAGTAGTCTCAAACTGCCCTCAAGAATACAAACCAAGTTACCTTTAAAGAGGTAGTCGTTTCTTACTATAAAATATTTTTCTTAAACCTGCCTTGACGTCCTCCAAAAGAGGACCAAAATATGGATTGGTAGCCAGTGGATCCTTCATCATCTCGAATCCCGTAACCTCTCATTCCATATGAATTATCATATTACGTCGATTCAATGCATCAACTATGCGGTTAATTACCCTGAAGTGTGCTTGATAGAAAATGTAAATTGTTGGGTAAACGTCACCCAACGCGTGTGACGTGAAGAGAGCTTCTCCTGACTCTGTAGATACTTCAAGGTATCATGATCGGTGTATAGTACAGAGTCGTTATAGGCCAAATAGGAACTCCAATGCTTCAAAACCCGCACCACAACATAAAATTCCTTGTCATTGGTGTTGTAGTTAAGTTTAGATCAACTTAACTTATCACTTAAATAGGCCACAAGTAGTCCTCATTGACTGAGTACAACTCCAATGCCCAATACAAATGCATCATAATGCAATTCAAAACCTGTGGTCGAACCAAAATAAGTGTCATGGTCAGTCTTACCTTAATCTTTTAAAACGCAGTAGTTGCTTTAGGGATCCAGTAAAATGTCTTGCCCTTTATAGATTATGTAATAGGAACCATGACAGTACTGAATTTATAAATGAGCCTCTTGTAGAACGAAACCAGTCTATGAAAAAACGGACTTTGGTGATAGACTTATGTATAGGCCAGTCACGTACTGCTGCTACCTTCTACTCATCCACTGACAAACCATTCTTCGAGACGACATACTTGAGGAATATAACTGAGTTTGTCATAAAGGAACAATTTTAGAGTCCCCCATAAAACTACTCTTGCCTCAAAACAAACCAATACTTCTAATAAATGCTGGAGGTGCAGCTCATTTGTATCACTTTATATCAAAATATTGTCAAAATACACAACTAAGAACTTTCTAATGAATGGACGAAATAACTTATTCATAATCCTCATAAACATGCATGAGCATTGGAGAGGCTGAATGGCATGACTATCCAGTCAAACAAACCTTCACGAGTCTTAAAGGTTGTTTTCCACTCATCTCCCATTTGAATGTCAATTCGGTGATACCAGCTCTTTAAATCCAGTTTCATAAACACTGTAGCACCACTCAACTAATCTAATAAGTCATCAAGTCGGGAATAGGAAACCGATAGCTGACTGTGATCTTGTTGATAGCCCAGCCATCCACACAGATCCTCATTGAACCATCTTTGTTTGGTGTTAATAGTACTGGAAACGCACAAAGATTGAGGCTCTCACGGATGCGGCCTTTAGTAAATAGTTCTTCCACTTGTCTACGGAGCGCCTCATCCTCATTTGGACTCATATGGTAATGCGGTCAGTTTGGCAGACTAGCATTCAGGACTAGGTTAATCTGGTATTGGATGTCTCGTAATAGGGGAAGACATGTAGGCAGATTATCGGGAAACACAACACTAAATTCTACTAATAGTAGGCGAACACACAGGTGTCTTAGCAAACAGATAATCATTACATTCTTTAACCACCAATAGATAAACAATTCATGTATCACTAGCATGCTTCATAAATTATTTACTATCCAAAAAGTTCTTACCCGCCTTCTGTGAAACAACAAGTGCAGGTTTTGGAGATACCTCTTTAAATGGTGTTAATGTGAATCTGATGTTATTCCATATGAAACTATAGCGGTTTTTCCAACCATTGTACGTGATACTTCTATCGTATTATCATGGTCGGCCTAGCAAAGTGACAAGCATCCATAGCAATAATATCATACCATGCCTTATCATTATATTTATCGACATAAAAGGACATTAGATATCTTTTAGAGATTGTTACCTCACTACCTTTCTTTAACCATGTGAGTTTGTAAGGGTTGGGGTGGACTTCAGTCTTCAAAGCTAGCTTCTGCACAGCCTCTTCTGAAATCACATTTTCGCATCCACCTAGTTTGATTACGAATTTACATACCTTCCTTCTTATAGTAAAAGTCGATTAGAAAATGTTATTTCACAGCTAATCAACACCTTCAATTCTTGCTTTGAGCATAAAATAGACATGCCTTAGAAACCAACACTTGCCAAACATACCCTCTCGTAACCTGATCCGACTGAACTTCAACAATAGTATCATTTAGTTCCTCATCAAATTGTGGCTTACCTTCGAGAACAAGATCAACAGCTCCGGCGAACGAACCCCTCGACTGTCATGGTTGTTGTCGTAATTTAAGATACTGCAAAGCAACGTACCCTAATTCGTAAAAATGATAGCACTTGACATGTGAGGAAGTACCTGTACGACTAGGGACCCGTGAGTAAGCACTTTCATGAATATGAGTTGTAGTTGGTACTGTTGGGCTAGGACTTGGAACCGTCCTATTTGGAAACGTTATCGGTGTTGTCCTGGCAGTTTATCCTTCATATGGCTTTCGAAAAATGGCTTTCTCCAAATGCAGAGTATAGTGATGTGCTTCAGACACATTCACAGGGTCAAATATATTCAACTGGTCCTGAAAGTGTTGTCACATCCTACCTATATAATGAGATATTAATTGATCTGCTGAATCAGCAATATCTACATGATTTTTCGACGTGAAAAAATTGTTAGTGTATTCATCAACAGTTATTAACCCTTGTTTAATATTTTGGAACTACTAGTATATTATACGTGCATAATTATACGGAAAAAATGCAACCCTCAAGTGCTTCACAAATGTAATCCGAGTTGTTATTTTTATCTTACCTTGCCTCAACCTGGTCCGCTTTAGATGCTGCCACCAAGATGCGGCTCGGCCTCAGAACTTAGTTGCAGCCAACTGTACTCGTTTTGAATCTGAAACCTTCTTAAAATTAGGGACTTATTCCATTGAGGAAACCTAATAAAAAAACTTCTCCAATTCGGGACCATCATGGAACTCAGGGATCTCAAGTCGGAATCATGTTTCGCACTGTTTGTTGACATTCTGATCAAAGTCTCTCCCTGGTGCCTACTCAATGACTTGCTCACAGTATTCTTGGGGGGAGGGGGTTAATATTGACCTTTACCCTGTTTTTTTCCGATGAGAAAACAAATTATGCTCCCGACTGGTCTCTCTCTCTTTGAGATCCCGACAATTGGTTGCTCGAACCTAGAGCTCGAAATCTGTTGGTATGGTTATTCAACATCTTATGCATAAACTCTAATACATTTCTCATCTGATCTCCCAATAAATTCATATGTTCATCTATCTGGCCAAATCGGTTTTCCATCTCCGCCCAATCGACTGTTTCTGCGATTGGAAGCATGGACTTTCCGCGAGCGGTTCTCTTAGGAGGTATATCTTTGTAACCCACGTAGTAAGAGCTCTAACACTCTGATGCCAATTATGATAGAGGTGGATAATAAAAATAGAATTGAAGGATGCAAGTACTTAATAAGAGAAACGAAAACTGTAGATAAAAACCATAACCCTAAATTAGAGAGAAAATAATTTCAAATTTAATTCATTAAAATCTGACAACAAAATAAGGTTTCAGAGCCTTTGATAGAAGTTCTCTAAGCCCTACACAAAAATTACATATTTTTCTAGTGTAATAAAATAAAGTCTAGCCTAATTTCAAAGCGATTGGAGTTGTTTAAGTATTTTAAATAAATAAATAAATGATAGAAAAATGCTAAACAAATACAGAAACAGATAAATGAGGCCCTAAACACTCGACTTTTAGGCCTGAACTTCATCACTTGGCTTTACACCGTGATGCTTATGAAATTCATTGGGCTTCTCGAAGCGTTCGATTTGAGTATTTGCAACGCCCGATTCTGAAACCTGAGTCCTAAGTAAGGCGCGTTCCCATTTTTCCAAAAGGGCTATATAGGCGTGGGCATGTGCTACTAGATGAGGAACCAAAACTTCTTGCATTTTTCTCTAATCAAACGTAGTAAACTACAATTCTAAAGCAAGAATGCCAAAAATAAAAGTTACGAGAGGAAAGCCAGTTCGACACCTCTCTAATCCATGAAGGTCAGTTAGAGTCATTTAGTACAAACCAAAGCTTGGAACTAGCTGAGTACCAAATACTCTTAGGGAAAGTGCATTCATAGAAGATATGATTTATAAATTCGGCACAAGAGCTGCACAAGACACAATTCAGACTGAACTTTAGTCTACAACTTATAATTTTTTATTAGGGCCAACAATTTTCCATAAATTACAAGTCATATAATAAAGGAATAACGATGTATATTATACTTATGTCAAACTAACTAAACCTACCTAACATAGGGTGGTTGATGTTCAAATGGAATTATAGGTTTGTTGATTGTAAACTTAGCATTTCTAATATTGGATGTCCAACAATGGACATCGACGTTATTAATGCTTGGAAAACTCGCGTCGAATCCATCAGGCTCAAAAGATTTATTACTATGAATACAAAATAAGGTATTTTCAATATTTTCACACCTTACAGTGTGAATGATGGATGTCTTATCTAGTGGGTTGACATTTGTGGAGCAAAAACGCTAGTAAAACGAACATGGATGATATATGGTACCAAAAAGATCCTTAAAATAGTTCATCGGGACATTAGAATCTTCAGAAGTAGTAGATATCAGGTTTCCTTTGTTATTAGACATATACATAATTTGTTTACTTTAAATACATTAGTTGATACTATTGTGGAAATAATTTATGTTCAAATCTTTAGTTTGAGCCAAGACTCTTTCGATTTTGACTTTAGGATATATTATTCATCTTTCCTCAGAAAGATGAAGAAAGAAGAAGCTTAAATTGATTTATAACAATGATGAGATTTGTAGGGTCCTAGAGCGTAAAATATGTCATTTGGGCACTGGGTACCCTAGGACTACTGTTAATTTATACCTTGAGGTTGAGAGCGTAAAGAATGAATGGAAGACGACTGATTTTTGACCAACGAGACTCCTACCCAATAGGTTGAAAGGAAGCTTCCACCTATTTGTGATAAAATTATTGAATTGAGGGTGAGATTACCACATATTAACAAAAAGTGAAAGAATTATTCTTACTATGGCGAGTGGTGTCTAGGTAGTGTGATTGTGGTATGATATGATGAATGAAAAAAATAAAAATGGGCGAAAGTATTTGAAATGACTCATCACATTCGTTATTAACTTACACATGATCTATTGGAACAAATATAATTTAGATATTGTTTTTTATTCACAGTAATTGGTATCTAGTGGAACGAAGGGCGCTGAGCTTAGATTGTAACAACTATTATTGAGTTCTTTAATTATTTTAGTCAATGCTCTGTGGAGTCTATTTGTTCTTATGGTTTATGGATATCATTAAATTCCTTAAGAGAGACCTAAGTAAACCCTTGATCTAGGGCGACAATAACTTCTAGATCAGACCGTAAAGGAATAAGATCATAGGCGTCGTTAAAATCATAGATGATTGGTAAAACGAACGGAAATTGGAAAATGAACACTTCTAGACTTATAATAAATGTATAGCAAAAATGAAGATATAATAGATATAAATATTACACTAGGAATCTCAAATAACTCAGATCATACCCAAGGGGAGAGAATCATTATTAGTAGCATAATACGAACAATATACTATTGATCTGATTAGAATCTAGTTTACGGACACGAACCATAGTTTTCATATTGATTATTATAGAGATACTATTGCTATTAGTGATATCTTTCTATCGTATAAGGTCATTTAACCCAAAAATGTTCAAAAATAAAATAAACAAAACTTACGAAAGACGAATCCTGAACAACAACAAAATTACCAGTTCTCGAGAATAATGCGACAGTCGCACAAGAAAAAACATTTCAAAAGATGAAGAAATCCATTTAATGAAATAAAAAAGAGAGGTATAGTCCAATATGAAGATATTGGACATGGCACCCCAATAAGAAGAATTATACTCCGAAAATTCAAAAAACAAATTATGGCTCAATTGTTATATATTTTACTGAAATATTAGATTTGAGTTCAAATTTTAATAATCGATCCACAATTACTAAGAGATTTAAGGTGAAAATACAAGTTTAATAAATTATTTTAAAATTAATAAAACCTTTAAGTACCATTTAAGACCCGAAATCCTAACTATTATCCATCTAAGATCTATAGTTTCATTATTCTCCAAGAAAGACTCGTTTTAGTCAAATATATACCATTAAAGGCTCACTAATACCCTAAAGGCCCCTACTCTATAATATAAAAAGCTTTTAGACCCATCATTCACCTTTTTCCTTAATATTTATCTCTCTATCTCTCACATTTCGTGAATAAAACAACTCTGTATTAGGCGATTCTTTCATTTCTTTACTCATTTTTTTGTTTTTCTTTTGTTTTCATATGATTTTAATTTGTGTTTTTTTTATTGATTATGCGAAGATACTCGATGTTTTGTGTGTTTGAAACTCGAATTTGAGCTTGAAATTGTTGTTTTTTAAGATCTCTTTTTGTTCATTTTCGTAGTGTTTCGAGTGGAATTTCTTGTTAGTTTTGAGTTTGAATTATGGTAATGTAGTTTATTTGTAGCATTGTATTAGTGTTTTGTTGATTTTAATGTTTTATTTTGTGTTTTGGGGATTTTCAGTCGCGTAATAGTTTCTGTGTTTTTAGAGAAGGAGATGCGAAACGTTCAATTTCAGTGAGTAAGTATAGATGCGAAACATGTATGTTTCTTTAGTGGCAGATGCAAAACATATTTTGTGATAGATGCGAAACGTTTGTATTTGTACCTACCGATAGTTGCGAAACGCGTAATTCTTCTGTAATGGTAGATGCAAAACACGTCTTTGATAGATGCGAAACGCTATTTGTTCTTTATAAAAAATTAATTGAAAACATATCATGAGTGGTACTAGTTTTGTTCGTCTTAAAAAAACAAAACCAACGGTATTTTCGGATTTTTTTATTCGAGTTACAGTTTAAAAGATACAGACTTTTAAAGTTTTAAATTTTATAGGGGTTTAACGAAGAAAATGTGAAACCTTCTTCGTTATGATAGATGCAAAACCTATTTTGTTGTGCTAGATGCGAAATCTTCTTTATTTTGCTAGATGCGAAACCTTCTTTGATAGATGCGAAACCTTCTTTATTTTGATAGATGCGAAACCTTATTTATTTTGGTAGATGCGAAACCTTTTTTTTATTTTGATAGATACGAAACCTTCTTTATTTTGCTAGATGAGAAACCTCTTTGTTTTGATAGATGCGAAACCTTCTTTATTTTGATAGATAGGAAACCCGTCACTAGATGCGAAACCATATCTGTGAGAAACGTGTGTAAAATTTTTTTATAAAAAAAATTCAAAACATATCATGAATGGTACTAGTTTTGTTTGTCTTAAAAAAACCAAAACCAATAGTATTTTCTGACTCTTTTTCGGAATTACGGTTTAAAAGATATGAATCTTTATAATTTAAAATTAAAAAAGAAACAAAGAAAGAGAAGTTGGTTAGTATATTTTATATAGAAGGGTATTTAAAGTATAAATTCTCTTAAAAGATTTAAATCTTTATTTATAATAAATTTGTTGAATGAATTTATCGGTAAGTCTCCATTTAAAATATTGTTAAACTTATTAAATAAATTAATAAGTTTAACCAATTTGTTAGCTAATTAAGTTTAATGTCCCAGTGCACAATTGTAATTACCAAGTCCATACATATATAATCCAGCCCAACATATACATAACCCAACCCACGTTAAAATAGCCTGCATGTATAAAACGACCTGAGCCCAGATGTTGATGTTCAGCATGATAAAAGTTATAAACGCCAAGTATAAAAAGAAAGGATTTTTTAGTCATGTTAGCGCATAAAATTTAGGTACCAACTAGTTCGTATATTAAATTCTACTCGGTGATTTGTTCGAATTTGTGGTAATAAAATAACTAGTGAGCCAACGAATAATTATATTATAAAATCGGATAAAACATAGAGATTTAATTCAAAATCAATGATAGTTAATGGTTCAACTAGAATTAGACCATAAATCCGTATATTATTCATCTGTTAAGTAGGGAGAGAAGGTCTCCTTTCTCTTTAACCCCTAAATGGTAACAAATCCCTTTATAATAGCTACTTTTCTTTTATCAGAAATCGATTTCGTTATTGAAATTTTCGAAAGTGTTACACCGTTTAGCCTGCATACCTCTCCTCTCCTCTTTTTGGTAAGAATGTCCAAGTTGTTATTTTAAAATGTTTTTTGTTGTTCTTTTTTCTTATCTTCCGTGTAAAAAAAAATTGTTTTTTTGTCGCGGACCACCGCATTGATTTGTGTATTCTTTTTGTCTTTTGTCGCGAGCCACCGCGTCATTTTGGATGTTGGTTCTGTTAGACTGTTCAACTTCGTTTCATCAGGAAATAGTAGTTTATTTGCGTCTGGTTTTTCTCTCTTATTATCGTGAGCCACCACGTCATTTTCGGTGTTTATTTCGGTAGGTTGTTCATCACCAAATCCATTGGAAGCGGTCTTAGTAGCTTCATTGAGTTTCGTTCTTCTCTCCAGATCGTCGTGTGCCACCGCATAATATTTGACAATAGTTTTGTTAAGTTATTCGCCTTCTCATCCTCTAGTAGTAGCTTAGCTACCTTTTCAGTCACTGGTGTTGATCTTCTCTGAATGGTTCGTGTCATGAAGGATATAAAGATGAAGGATATAAAGAGAACGTCGGACGATGATGCTTAATTTTAGTGTAATCATTATTTGTAATCTTCCATTTTCTCCTCAACACATGTATTGTTAAGCGAAACATCTTTATTCACTGATCTTCTTTCTTTTCACTTCTATTTATACTTTCAATGATGGTCCTGACCGTATTTCCCTTTGGAATGATCTTGAGTTAATTTTTGCTCAAGATCAGGGTATCCCTTGGGTTACCCTCGGAGATTTCAATGTTATTCGGAATCATGAGAAACGTCTCAGCTCCTTCGATAACTAGTCACTTGCTAATGATGAATTTAACAATTGTTGCTACCAGTGCGAGCTGAGTAATCTTCGCTCTACTGGTTCCTTTTTTACTTGGCACGAAAAAATCTCATTAAACCCATCTTCTCCAAGATTGATCGTGTCCAAGTCAACAACGATTTGAATATGTCATTTTCTATGTCATTCATCCACTACGAACTTCCATGTTCCTCTGACCATATGACTGTCTCTCTTAACTGTGGAACCCCTCGTTGCCACATATTGAAAATCTTTTCAAATTTTAAATATATGGCAATCTCACCCTAGTTTCAAAGATATGGTCTCATTTAGGTGGAACATTCGCAGCCTCGCGCAGAGAATGAACTTGGTATCTCATAAATTTACCTTCCTTTGATTCGCTCTTAGAGAACTCAACTGTAAAGAATATACCAACATCATTTCCCGAGTTTTTTCTGGTCAAAAGGACTTTCGATGCTCAGACCCTTCTTTCCCGAAATCCTACCAACTTTTCTTTTGTTTCTAAAGAATTTGAGGATTCCTCAAATTTCATATTCCCCAGTAGATCCGAAGAATCCTTTCTCAAACAAAAATCCAGATAAATTCGGCTCAAACTTGGGAATATGAATACTAAATTCTTTCACGCCAGTATCAAAAACCAAATCTTACGCAACAAAATTGTTTTAATCTCTAACACTCGTAGTGATTTGATCACCAAGCCTTCTCGGGTTTCCAATATCCTAGTTCGTCATTTTACTGACCTACTTGGTAGTAAGCACCTGCTTAGGTACCCGGGTGTCGAACAAAGTTTCATCTCTTATTTATTTTAGGGTCAACTCTTCAGACAAGACCTTAATGACTCGTTTGGTAACACACTATGAGATTAAAGGTATTTTATTCAGTATTGAAAATAATAAATTTGTGGCCCTAATGGGTTCAATTCTATCTTCCTTAAGAATTCTTGGAGCATCATGGGTAACAATATTTGAAACGGTGTCCTCATATTATTAATTTCTGGTCGTATGGATCCTTCTGGGAATTCCACATCAATCACATTTATCCCAAAAATAAATTCTCCTACCTTTGACTCAGATTTCAGACTGATTGATTTATGAAATATCGTATATAAAATCATCTCTACAATTGTGGCTAACAAAATTAAAGATTGTCTTCCTTATGTATTTGACAACTCTAAATCGGAATTCATAACAGGTAGAAACATCTCTGATAACATTTTACTCTCCCAAGAAATTCTGAGGTGGTACCACTTTAACACCAAAGGCAAAAAGGTCGCCTTAAAAATCGACCTCATGAAAGTCTTTGATAATGTTTGTTGGCACCTCAATTTCTATATCATTGTCTCCATAGATTTCCGAGAGAAAATGATCATTTGCATTACCCAATGTATTGTTATTCCCTCTCATAACATTAACATTAATGGTGACATTTCCGGTCATTTCTAAGAGAAGAAAGGCCTTAGGCAAGGTGATCCTCTATCTTCCCTCTTTTTCGTTCTTGTTATGCAAGTTTTATGTTGCATTTTAAGGAGAAAAGCAATGGCAGAAACTTCAACTTCCACTGGAAGTGTCATAAGCTCAAAATAGTAGACCTCTATTTTGTGGATGACTTAATGATTTTCTGTCATGGAGATACTAAATCACTTCTACTTATCAAAGAGGGTATTATTGATTTTTTTTTCTCGCTCTTAGGCCTCCAAGTTAGTCTTGAAAAAGGTCACATTTTCCTCTCTAGGATCAACCCTACCCTCATGAATGATCTGATAAACTTCTTATGGTTTAAGGTCGGTTCTCTCCCACTAAAGTACCTTGGAGTCCCCCTTCTGACTGATCGACCTTCCCACATGAAGTTTTGACCCATCCTCCATGACATTACTTCACGTATTGGCTCATAGAATTATAAACACCTTTCCTACATTTTTGGCATTCAACTCATCAAATTAGTTCTTTTTGTTGGCCAAGTTTACTCGTCTTCCATTTTCATTATTCCTTCAAAGGTCCTCAAAGAATTATCTTAATACCTCCGTCGTTCTTCTGGTTTGGCTACGAGATGAAACATTTTGGGGCTAAGGTGCCTTGGTCTACTGTTACATTGTCCATGTTAGAGGGCAGTCTTGCGATTCTTGATCTAAAAATCTGGAATCATGCGGTCTTCCTTAAACTCTCGTGGTCCTTAATTAGTAATAATTCTAACTCTATATGGCGCGATTGGATTAAAAATGAGATTATTAAAAATAATAATTTTTCGGCTCTTGATCTTGATTCTTCCTCCTCCTGGAGTTGGAGGAAAAAAATTTCATCTCTTACGCCTCTAACTAGAAATTTATTCAGGATGGCGATCGACAACGGGGAAAATACCTCATACTATTTCGATCATTGGCTTCTCTCTTCTTCTTTTGTTACCTATTTGGACATTGACATCATCTATGACTTAAGGTTGGGTAAGAACCTTAATGTTTTCAGACATCATCACCAATGGGCTCTGGAGCTGGCTAGCTCATATTAGATCAGCAAGTGCTAGAAATTGCAGCAATCTTCGGGAGATCCACAAACGTATCCTCTCCCTCCTCCTCCGAACCTTCTCTTCAACGACGTCCACTACAGGATCGCTAAGAAATAATCCCCCAAGTTCGCAATCAAGGACTCCTTGTCATTTATTTATCCTTTAGATTGTTATTCAGGGAAAACTGACCACCCGCGATGAGGGTATGAGTTAGGGTTTTAATACACCTCAGACTTCTGACTTATGCAATTCTGGATATGAAACTATCAATCATATCCTCTATGATTTTAGCTTCTCTTGGAGCATTTGAGCAAATTCTAAGGTTGGGTTCTCTTTTAATAATGGGTCTTTTGGTTTCAAGAGGCTTCCAACTGGTCTTCATCCAGTTTACGCCATGCGTGCCTGCTTTGGCGCTATTGTTTACAATATCTAGAGGGAGCATAACGATAGAATTGTTGGCTCATTTTCGAACCTTGCCTCTACTATATCATATCACATGATTTCCGACTTCCGATTCAGATTCATTGGAACCAATATGGTCTGACCTACCCAATCTCTATAATCTCTAACTTAACTATATTTTTTGTGTATGTATCTACAGTTTGAAGTCATCCTCTCTCGCTGGTTTGTTTCTTTGCTCACACGATTTTCGACTCCGTAGTATTTTCAAGTGGACTTTGTTGGTCACTACGAACTTTCACTTATTCTCTCTTATCTAGATTCTGACCATGTTAAGACCCTTACTTTCATATTTATATCTTTTACAGTTCTTATGTCATTCCTTAGGGTATGCGACATGTACTTGTAAGAACCATTTTTATTTAATGCATTAATACATTAAAAACTAGATAATTAGAGGACTACATCGATTTATTGTCTGACAATAATGAAATTTTCATGAGTGGTTTGATGAAGTCTTATGAAGTGAAATTTGCAATACTCTACAAATTTTATTTTTTGGGTTTTAAAGGATAGAAAAATAAAAAAATTATATATGTATATATATATATATATATCATTAATGTGACTCAAAGACACTAGTTAGTCATGACTATTTCAAAGTCAAAATAAAAAAAATATAATACAAATCCTTTATTTGGATATTTGTTTTTTAAAAAAGTATAAATTATAATGAATGTATTTATCTATAAAACAAGTAGAGTTAAAGTTATTTTGGTCCGAATAGGTCTAATCCTATCCATTTATAAGTTTACCCAAAAGTGATTCAACCCCATTTATTTTTGAACAAAAATGTCTTTATTGGAATTCATAACATATGTTTTTTTGTTAAGGACTACATAGTTATTCTTGAAAAAAAAACATTGTTTTCTGAATTTTTTCATTTTTCATATTCCATCTCTCTCTACAATTTTTGGCTACCTTGTTCCACCTTCGACGATCTAGTTCATCCTCCTATAGCAAGCTCTTTCTCCTCTATGGTGAAGAAATATTATCTTCCTTTTCATCCACCAAAGTAAGCCTTCTTGATTTTAATTCTTGAATTTTCTTGAATTTCTTAAGTTTCTTGAATTTATTAGTTATTAGTTACTTTTTTGTATGTTTGTTGTTGTGATTTGTTATGATATTTTGTGATTTGTTTTGGAATTTATGGGTTAGGTTATAGTTTATGCATTTATATTGTTTTTAGGATGAATTTGGGGGTTTTGAGGTTTAGGGGCTTGAATGAGTAGGTAGAATGTTCATATTTCTCGCCGGAATATTGAGGAAGATGAACAACCCCAGTGGTGTTGCGCCTGTGCACCATTGATGTGTATCACCTTCAAATATGCTGCACATAGTTTTCCTAATTTTCCAAACGGAAGTCTCCTTTGAATTTTTCTTATTTTCCTACCTATTCAACTTTTATTTCATGTTTAATTAGTTTTTTAGTACTTATTTGTTGTAGAACTTAGTTACTAATACTTGGTTTTACATGTTTTTTTAATGTTTTTATCTGAAGTTTATTATATGTTGACTCAGGTCGTCCAGTACACGGAAGAACCACCATCCACGTGCTACTGGTAGCTCTAGACATGAGCATCATAAGAGAATTATTTCTCTTATAAATCTCGGGAGAAGCGTGGACGACTTAACATCGAAAAGGAAGCTGAGGAGCACCGTGAAAGATCATTGTAAGCATACATAAAGGTTTGAAGCATGGTAGTAAAAACTTTGATAAAGAACTTGATCATATGATGAGTTGATCATCAAGACAGGTTGCACTACCATCACCACTACCATTAGGTCATCGTTCAACACCATCTGTATATCTTTTACCACCATCATCTCATCGTTCACCGTCATTAGATTATCATGCATCACACTCTAATATGGCTACTGCTGATATTGGTGATATAGATAATGAGTTACTTGAGGAAGAGGAGAACATCACGACTCAAACAGAAAATATAAATAATTTTATTTACATTTTTAGACTTTAACAAAATACCACTCTTTCGTAAAAACAAGTAGCACGAGAAATTCACAATGTTAATCAGAAGTGTAAGTTTATAATTATTAAACTAAAAGTTTAACTTATATTTATATTGTTTAGTAAGTGTAATTTTCTTAATAAATATTTTTTTTGTACAACCTCATAGTTTTCTAGACATCGTGGCATATTATAATGTGTTACAGATGTGGGACTTGATAGTCAAACTTAAAGTAGCGAGTCATTTCACATATACTCCATTCAAACCTTTCACGAGTGTTACCAATGCGACATGCACCATATATGCCAAGTTTGTGCAGTTATGGTGCACACTAGTTTGCCCCAATGGTGCATATAATATGCAGCATCAGTGTGACGTACCAGCAGTGTCTCGATTTGGCACTGATGGTACGCATCTAATCACACCGACGGCTCAATGCAACGATTGCTTAGTTGAACTATTAGTACAATGTCCATGCACTGATGGTGCACTGAATATGCGCCTTTAGTGCAACACAAGATGCACCGTGCCCCATGCGTGCACAGTTGTTGCACTCATTGGGTTTTTGATTGATGGTTGGCGCCAAAATATAACACGCCAAAAAACTAGTCTCGCTTAAATGTACCTGGAAAACAAAGATCACGTATATTTTGATGAGTCCGGATTCGAAGAGCTCCACAAAAGGGTAGTCCAAAGTAAAACTCCCCGGAAACCGGACAGACACCAAGATTTCAATTCGAACAGCCCTGTTTGAACCGGACAGATGACTTCGAACACAGCAAACATAAGACAATTCGAACTATGACTAAAGTACTAAAAAACCTAATCACTATCTGACTAAGCTACCTGTGCATTTGCTTAAACTTCATGGGTCTTTAAACATGACCCGGGTCCATGAAACTTGACCCGAAAGCCCATAAGGGCCCAAATTACACACTATAAATACCCAACCACCAGCATTAACTATGGGTAAGAAAAATTAACTGCTGCCAGGCTGCTTAATCCTCTCTCCACCCTTGAAACACTTTGAAACACCTTGAAATATATCAAAACACCCTTAAACACCACCACACCACCGTGAAACACCCTTACGCCGCCTTAAAACTCCACTTAAAATTACCAGCCTACCCTCAGGCTACTTTTATCCACACCAAATTGGCGACCACAGTGGGAGGCGACGGTGCCTGAATCAAACATTCAAAACCAAGTAAAAGAATTCTGTCCGAATGAATCCGGATAATCCAGAGCTTCCACCAGCTTTGCTCGAAGTGGTGGAAGAGAACGATGAATATACTGTCCAAGAGCGTGACAGGTTGAGGGTTGAAATAGAAGCTCTGAGGGCTGAGAAGGCCAAGATGGGCATGAAGGAAAAGTCCAAAGCATCAGTTGCTCATCGATCTGATAACCCTCGAGAACATGAGGCTTCGAAGACTCATGTGAGCACTAAAAAGACACATGCTAGTTCTAAAAAGTCTCACCGGTCCAAGCCTGTGGAGAGTTCTGACTCAAGTTCAGAATCTTCGGACAGCTCTTCGGACAGTGAGGGGAATGAAAAGTCCTTGTCCTCCAGCAGTGACGAAGGGCGAACCAGGAAAAAACAAAAGCAAGTTAAAAAGTATTCCAGAAAAAGAGACCACCATGGAAGAATGAAAAGACACATTGGGAAAGGATCATCTCACAGCCGGAGACATATAGACCGGATGCTGGTGGATCCATTTGCCTTCCATGATGAACCAGGTATCTTTGCAACACCTAATGAGGATACCGTGTTCAGTCGTGGAAGGAATTGGAGGCAGTCTCCACTGTCTTCTAAAATCCTATCCGGAACCTCCCCAAGAGGTTCGATAGCACCAAGATGGAGAAGTACGATGGCAGTACTGATCCAGACAATCATCTGGAGCAATTCAAGAACTTCATGATGAACTTTGATGATGATGATAAACTACTCTGCAGGGCATTCTCCCAATCCTTTACGGGGAGTGCTCTGAAGTGGTACAACAGCCTTCCTCAGGGTTGTATCAGGGACTTTGATACCTTTTGGGTGGCCTTTCGAAGGCAATTTGTGGGAAGTAAGGAGCTTAAGGGCAATGGAGATACCATAATCCATTGTGCCCAAGAGCCAAATGAATCATTGAAAGAATACATAAGTCGTTTTGTGAACACAAAGAACGGGCTGGCTGATTGCTTTGAACAAGTGGCAATAGCATCCCTGAGACAAGGTTTGAACCCGGGCAACCTGGCCGATTCAGTAACAAGGAAGAAAGCCATGACCTGGGGTGGATTGCTGAATCAAGTCGGCAAGCAAATAAATGTTGATGAAACAAAAAAGACCAGGGTGCACAGGCAGGTGAGATCCACCCCGGTGACACCAACTCCCCATCAAAACCAGTCTGGAAACAAAGCTAGAGAAACCGGACAGGGGCATGGAAGAGGAAAAGCTCAGTCTCAACCAGCTGCTCCTGCACAAAGTCAGCAGTCTAGAAACAAAAGGGGGCCGTGGGTCCAACCGGAGTGGTTTGCAGAGCTCAAATAAAGTGTGGCAACCATTTTCGAGAAAACTAAAGATGAAGTACACTACCGGAGACCGGCAACCTTGCAGTCTCCCAAAGAACATCGAAACAGTTCTTTTTGTCAATATCACAATGATATTGGCCATACTACTGATGATTGTATAGCCTTGAAACAAGAGGTTCAGAACCTGATTGAAAGAGGGAAATTGGGTGCATACGTTAAAAGAAGAGGAGGCAACAGGCCTGACAACACTCACCCGGCTGGTCCGGTTAATGCTGCCCCAGAAGGGGCCATGGTAATTGTTGAAAGGTTTGATGTGGAATCAGAATACTTAGATCCTGATCCAACAAGGAACAGAGTGGGTGCAATAGAGGAACGTTCCAGGTCGGTCTCCGGGCTCATTAAATTCTTTGAGTCCTTGACAATTTTCGGAGGGGACACCGTAACGGCTCCTACCACTTCATCAAGAAAAAGGCATGTTCATAATTTGGCAACCCAACTAGAAGGGGGCATGACCTCTTATCAATCGTCAAATTTATTCCCATTCATTGTCTTTGATGGGGATGATTTGAGAGACATTGCTGGCCCTCATGAATATGCTGTTGTCATAGGAGCATCGATAGGGGGCAATGAGATAAGGCGAATCCTGGTAGATACTGGGAGCTCTGCCAATATCCTTTTCCTAGATACTTACAAGAAAATGAAAAATCCAGCTGTGATTCAAAAGTCAGACCGATCGATTGTAGGCTTCACGGGCAGTTCAGCTGATGTAATCGGTGAGTTTGAAGAAGAAGTTTTGTTGGGCAGAGGCCCATTCAAAAAAACAGTCCGAATACTTTTCATCGTGGTGGATTGTCCCACGTGCTATAATGCTATTCTAGGGAGATCTTGGCTCTCTAGGATGCATGCAGTGGCTTCAACAGTTCATCAGTGTTTAAAATATGCTGTTCAGGGGCAGGTTGGGGTTGTCCGGAGCAGTCAAAAAGTTGCAAGAGAATGCTATGCCACTGCCTTGGCTCCACGAACGCTGGGGGCAGTCCGTACAAATGACCAATAGCAGTTTGAGGGCCTTTCTGGGGGTGAGGGTGAAATTGATGACCCCAGAGAGACCCCCGGAGTGTTAATCCCGGTTGAGGAAGTCGAAACACACTGCTTGGAAGAAGGAAAAATCGTCAAAATAGGGTCCAAAATGCCACAAGTGTTGAAAGAAGAAATGTTGAAATTCTTAAAAGACCATCAGCACGTTTTTGCTTGGTGCAATGCTGATGTAACTGGAGTACCATCAGAAGTGATTTCTCATCACTTGTCTGTCCGGAGAAACGTAGCACCAGTGGTGCAAAAAAGGAGAGCTTTCTCAAAAGAAAAGGCTGATGTCATTGTACAAGAGGTTGACAGACTCACAAAGATGGGGCACATTAAAGAAGCTCAGTATCCTTTGTGGACTGCCAATCCAGTCTTGGTAAAAAAGAAAAACGGTAAATGGCGAATGTGCATAGACTTCACAGATCTCAATCGAGCCTGCCCAAAAGACTTGTATCCGGTTCCCCGGATAGATCAGCTAGTAGATTCTACTTCTGGGAACAAGCTACTCTCCTTCATGGATGCTTTCTCCGGATATAATCAGATCCAGGTGGATCCAAGAGATTAAGAGCATACCACTTTTGTTACTGATAGAGGTTTACACTGCTATAAGGTGATGCCCTTTGGCTTGAAAAATGCTGGGGCTACTTATCAAAGACTAGTCAACAAAGCATTTGCTGATCAAATTGGAAGAAATATGGAGGTTTACATTGACGATATGATGGTGAAAAGTGTGGATGAGCAGCTACACTTGTCCGACCTCGAGGAAACTTTTGCAAACTTGGCCAAAGTAAATTTAAAGCTAAATCCTGAAAAATGTGTGTTCGGAGTGCAGTCCGGGAAATTCTTAGGGTACATTATAAGTGAGCATGGAATCCAGCCCGACCCGGACCAACTCAATGCTTTGTTTCAAATGGAGCCTCCTCGAAATGTTAAAGAAGTGCAGCGGTTAACGGGGAGGTTAGCAGCTTTGAACAGGTTTATCTCTAGGTCTTCGGACAGATGTGCTCCTTTCTTTCAAACTTTGAAAGGTGCAAAGGGGTTTCAGTGGACACCACAGTGTGACGAGGCATTCAACGAAATTAAGAAGCATCTGTCCTCTCCAAAGACTTTGTTCAAACCAATTGCTGGGGAGACTCTTTTTGTGTATCTGGCTGTCTCAAGTTGTGCTATCAGTGCTGTGTTAGTTAGAGAGGTTGATGGGTATCCTCACCCAGTATACTACATCAGCAAAAGCTTGATTGATGCTGAACGCCGTTACTTGAAACTCGAGAAACTAGCATTGGCCTTGGTGATAGCTGCAAGAAAGATGAGGCCTTATTTTCAGGCTCACCCTATTGTTGTCCGGACATCCTTCCCTTTAAAGAATGTCCTTCAAAAAGCGGATATTTCGAGTAGAATGACAAAGTGGTCAGTAGAGTTGGGGGACTTCGACATAGACTTTGCTCCTCGAACAGCAGTAAAAGCTCAGGCTGTGGCTGATTTTCTGGTCGAATTCCATTCTGATAGGGACTCAGAACAACTTGCTGATTCAAAAGACAAGAAAGTGTGGATTGTCCGAACAGACGGAGGATCCAGTGCTATAGGATCTGGGGCAGGAATATGTCTCACTTCCCCCTATGGGGACCACATGTTCCAAGCTATCTGCTTTGCTTTCAGGGCGTCCAATAACGAGTCCGAATACGAAGCAGCTATAGCTGGATTAAAATTGGCTTACATTTGTGGAGCAAAAAGGGTCAAGCTGTTAAGCGACTCCCAATTGCTTGTTCACCATGCCTTGGGCCTATCAGAAGCTAGAAAAGAACAGTTAATCAAGTATTTACTTCTCTTGAAAAATGAGGCAATGAAGTTTAAAGCTGTTGTCTATGAGCACATTCCCCGGGCAGAGAATGAACTGGCAGACTCATTGGCAACAATAGCATACACGGAGTCCTATCCATGGATCCATGTGCTTGAAAGTCCTTCTATTCAACTTAATGAAGGGGAGAAAGAGGAGGTCTTTGAAATACAAGTAAATCAGCCTCAGGATTGGAGGTCTCCTCTTATCCAATATCTGTCCGATGGCGTCGTACCCTTCGTTAAATCACAAGCCAGAACGTTAAAACACAAGGCTCATGGTTTCATCATGATTAGAGAGGTCTTGTACAAGAAATCCTACAGCAAACCTCTCCTACGCTGTTTAGGAGATCATGAGTCACAAATGGTTCTCTCCGAATTACATGATGGTGAGGGATCAGCCCATTGTGGATTTAGAGCGTTAACAAGAAGAGTGCTTCTCTCCGGATATTATTGGCCTTCAATAATGAAAGATGCCGAGGAACTGGTAAGAAGGTGTGACCCATGCCAAAGGTACAGCAATGAAATTCATGTACCAGCCATTCCTATGGAATCAATTTCTGAGCCTATCCCTTTTGCTCGATGGGGATTAGACTTAGTTGGGCCTCTCCCTATGGCGTCCGGAGGGCGTAAAACCATAATCGTAGCCATTGACTACTTTTCGAAGTGGATAGAAGCAGCCCCCTTGGCAGGAACAACATCAAAGGCTGTTATAAAATTCATTCTATCCAACATATGTTGCAGATTTGGTGTCCCTCAGAGAATAACAACAGATAATGGGCCACAGTTTGACAACAGAGAAATGGAGAGCTTCTGTGCCTCAAGGGGTATTCAGCACTGCTTTTCTTCACCATTCCACCCACAAGCTAATGGGCAAGTTGAGGTGGCTAATAGAACAATACTGTCCGGCTTAAAGAAAAATCTGGAAGAGGCTGCTGGAAAGTGGCCTAGTTATTTACAAGAAGTCTTGTGGGCCTACCGGACAACGCCTGGGGCTGCCACACAAGAATCACCTTTTGCCTTGGTCTATGGGATGGATGCAGTAGCTCCCATAGAGAAGACACTCCCCTCTTTTCGTGTTCATAACTTCTCCGGACAGGCTAACGAAATAGCAATCAGAAATCAGCTTGATTTGATTGAAGAAAGGCGAGTAAAAGCTCATCTTAGAATGACACACTATCAGGGCTTGATGAGAAGCAGGTTTGCTTCCAAGGTTAAAAGAAGAGACTTTCAACCAGGAGATAAAGTATTGAGGAAAGTTTTCTTGCATACCAAGGAAAAACTCTTCGGAAAGCTGGCCCCAACTTGGGAGGGTCCGTATACTGTGGTTGAAAGAATCAAGCCTGGCACATACTGGCTGGAAGACAAAGATGGCAGGGTTTTAACTCACCCTTGGAATATTGAACACCTTCGAATGTACCTAGAATAAAATCTATGTAAATATTTACTTGTTTGAATATCCATGTAAATATTTGGGGGCATACCACTTCCTCTCTTCGGCGCCACGAAGAGCTTTCAATAAAACTTGGAGCCTTCTTAAACAATTTTCTAAGTTTTTACAAAATTCTGTTGATTGCCATACTACCCGGACTGAAAGATCTAAGGGCTATTTAAATTCTAGCCAGAGAAATTAAACATTCTCACAATACGAAGTATTTAGGCAAACCGTGGAATAAGAGAAAGGTTGTGCAAGATAAAACATTCATTCAATAAACTTAAAGTTGCCTTGGCCTTCCAAGGACTTTTTGAACAAGTTTAAACATAATACAAAAATCTGTCCGGATAAAACGGACAGCATCACAAAAAAGGTGCCTTGGCCTTCCAAGGACTTTGGTTCAAACAAAAATTAAACAAAACAAGTTATAAACTAAGGAAGAGCCTTCGATGACGGCTCACCCACATGTGTGTTCTTGTCTTTAATATCACTCTTCTCTTCGACTTTTTTCTTGCCTTTAGGGTCGATCTCTTCCTCCCCAGGGCTCTCTCCAGTTTCTTCTTCATCACCAGATGAAGGCTCATCAGAGTACCCCTCGTCATCAGCCATGGTCCAGTATGGGAGATCGTCATCGTCTACGTAACGCCATAAGTCCCCTAGTCTTCTCTTCGGGAACTTCTCGTGAAACAGAAGGACCATGTCGGACTTCACCTTTTCAATCAGTAATTCCTCACTCCGAATCATCTCTTTGGCATAAGCGTTGATTTTGCCCTTGATCATCGCCTCCTGATCCTTCACCAGAGCAGCCTTCTCCTCAACAGCTTGAGTCACTGCATTCTCTAAAGCAAGCTTGTCAGTAGTCAGATTGGTGACAATCTTCTCTTTTGCTGCAGTCTCATCTTTTGAGGTTTTCAAGTCTTTCTCCAACTCGGATAGCTTAGCCCGGAGATCTTCTAGGGTTTTCTCTAAAGAGGCAACTTTTGTGTTGCTTTCATTTTTACTCCTCTTCAGCTGTTCGTTTGACTCCTTAAGCAAGTCAACCTGGGTAGTGGCACCCCGGAGGTCATCGGACAGTTTCTCCTTCTCAGACATAAGCTCCTTAATGGTTTCTGCCTGACTCCGGACTTGCCTTTCCAGGGTGAGCACAGGTTGCACGTTGCTAAGGAGGGAATGAGCTATGATATCCCTTTCGCTGGAGACCAAGAAAGTTTTGCCATTGAAATTCACCGTGTTGGAATTACTTGGAGGAACATATGGCCCTGCAAACTCATCCCTAGACAAACCAAGGAAGTAGTCACCTAGAGGACCCAGGCCGGTGACATCCACTTCATCCATGTTGATCTCTCCCCGTTCAATATCATCAGTGTGAAGCTCCCTTGGAATCCCTTCGTTAAGGTTTTCTGGGATTTCTTCGGCTAATGTAGGATCAACTGGAAAAGTGGGCTCCGGGTCCCGGAGAGCAAATTCTTCTTCTTGAGAAGTTTTCTTCTTTTTTACTTCTCTCTCAGCACCCTCGCTTACTTGCTTACGGGTTCGTTTGGAGACCCTCGTAGGTTTTGAGGGAGTCTCTCCGTGTTTCTTACTTTCCACTTCTACCACATGTAGAAGGCTTGCATCAACTTGAACTGGAATTGGCACCTCTGTGTCAGTTAGGGCCTTTTTCTCTGAATCTCCTGCTGTTTTCCTCCCTTTCTTCTTCTGGCCCTTCATCTTACTTGGGGCTTTGGCCCGGGCAGGGAGGAAAAGGGTCCCATCGAGCTCATGAGACCTTCTCAGCACTATGTCGTCATCAGGAGGGGTGGAGAACTCCTCCCATGTTAAATCCCTCCGACCTGTGGTGTTCCACAGGTGAGATCTGGCTAAGTTTCCCGGAGTGAAAGCCTTGTGAAACCGGTTCTCCCAGTTCTCTGCGGCCCATGCGTTTATCTTTCCACAGGTATCCTGTCCGGCTTTCGCATAGTCTCCGAATTCTTTTGGCAGTTCTAGCAAAACGAAAAAATGACTAGTGAGTGAAAGTTTAAAGAAGGGAAAATTCGAACAGAAACTTAAAGAAAGAGCTTACGATCACTTCTCCATCTGCTTCGGAGAAGGCTAGGATTCTCTCCGACTTTAATCTTCTGGCCATTCTCCCATGAGCCACTTATGAACAAAAACTGGCTCCTCCATTTATTCTCCGACTCCAGGAGATCATCGACAGCTTTCAAGTTGTTCCCCATATTAAAGTGATAAAATGGGAACTGGTGGTGTTTGCACAGATTGGCAACAGCAGCGAACTCTTCCATTGGAAGAGGAATTCCGGACAGCCTGGATGCCATAATGCATGACATCAAGGTGTACCATCCGTTGGGGCTCAGCTGCGATGGACATAACTTCACCAAATGGAAATAGCGCACTATTTCTGGATCCAATGGGAACCTGAGTCCCCAATTTAGCAGCTCCGTAAAAAATACGATCTCATTCCTCTTGCAATCCATCGGGGTCTCCGGGTCAATAGGAATTCGGATCTTTACGTTTTCAGGGATCCCCCACTTAGTGCGAAGCCGTCCCAGGTCT
This sequence comes from Limnanthes douglasii subsp. nivea, assembly GCA_036936605.1. NCBI lineage: Eukaryota > Viridiplantae > Streptophyta > Magnoliopsida > Brassicales > Limnanthaceae > Limnanthes > Limnanthes douglasii. The sequence goes on from JAUPFV010000004.1 coordinate 273,818,311, forward strand.
CTAGTGTGAATAAACGAGTACTTGGTTTTCAGCAAAGACAGAAGATACTTGGACTCTACCTTATAAAAGCAGGGCCCAACTCTCCCTTCAAGGCTCTCCGGCAGATCCGGACGCCTTAGATACAACTCTTCTTTGCCTTTCTTGGCAACAACTATGGCAGTTTCAGCTTGTCCGGAAGACTCGGACTCAAATCTGACCTCCTCAGTGGAGTCTTCCATCCTTTCCTCCATTACAGTTGGAGGAGCTTCTGCAGAAACAGCCCGGGGAGGGATGAAGCTTGGCACAGCTGATCCTCCGGACTGTTGGCTAGATGTGTGTTTTTGAGTTCTTACCTCAGTTTGAGTTTCTGAGGTCGAGGTTTCCTTAGGAGGTAGTGGACTACTAGCCTCCGGACCGACTGCCCTTTCCCGGAGAGTCCTAACAGCTGACCCTGACTCTGATTCGCTAGTTTTCTTTGAGGAAAGTCCTTTAACCAGTCTGCTTGGTCTTTTCATAATCAGCTTGTCTGGAGAATGATCGGAGTCGGACCCCATGGCAATAAAAGTAGACTTTTTTCTGACACTTGTAGCAGTAACCCCCGGTTCAACAATGGGGATTGACTCTTGAACTGAAGAGTCTGAAACGATGGGAGAGAGTGTTGTTCGAAAGAGCTTTCTAGGTTTTGTACCCTTTGAGGAAGACGAACCTCTATCAGATTCTTCAATCGAAGGGGCTGGTTTCTCGACAGGCGATGCTGGAAGCCCTGCTGCAAGACTTTTCTCTTTTTCGACCCTTTGAGCTTTCTCTAGTTCTGAAAGATTGAGCCAGCCACCCTTGATTAAAGCTGTTCTTGCTGTGAACATAAAACGATTAAGGAAATTTTAAGATTTTAGAGAGATGAAGTTTTGAGTAAAATGGCAAAGTGAAAATGAGACTGTGAAAGATGAATAGTATTTATAGTAAAAGTGAAAAAGGGGGTTTGATTCCTAGGAGAATCCGAAAAGTTGGGCAATGATTAAAAGACGGCGCTGACATCATCAAAAGCATTTAAAGAAGTTACTTGTTCGATAAAGTGGTGTAATTTTCGAGGTAGAAAAACGGCTGGAATGACCAACCAGGGTGTGACACGTGTCCCACTACCTCTGACAAAGAACCGTTTGGAATTCGTAACGGTTGGGCTGTCCGGGCCTGTCTCAACTCTCTTCGAATTGGAAAACCACTTCTCCAATCGGACTGTTTTTCAGTTCTTTAAACAAAGATACTCGTTCAAATACCTAAAAAAGGGGCTCCTGATGAGTCCGGATTCGAAGAGCTCCACAAAAGGGTAGTCCAAAGTAAAACTCCCCGGAAACCGGACAGACACCAAGATTTCAATTCGAACAGCCCTGTTTGAACCGTACAGATGACTTCGAACACAGCAAACATAAGACAATTCGAACTATGACTAAAGTACTAAAAAACCTAATCACTATCTGACTAAGCTACCTGTGCATTTGCTTAAACTTCATGGGTCTTTAAACATGACCCGGGTCCATGAAACTTGACCCGAAAGCCCATAAGGGCCCAAATTACACACTATAAATACCCAACCACCAGCATTAACTATGGGTAAGAAAAATTAACTGCTGCCGGGCTGCTTAATCTTCTCTCCACCCTTGAAACACTTTGAAACACCTTGAAATATATCAAAACACCCTTAAACACCACCACACCACCGTGAAACACCCTTACGCCGCCTTAAAACTCCACTTAAAATTACCAGCCTACCCTCAGGCTACTTTTATCCACACCATATTTTACCCACCAATAATTGGTCCCGCCAATTTTATACCTGCTAATTTAATCATTCACTTCTCTATAAAAATATTCTCAACTAACTTTAATTTGAACACATAACTCCATATACTTAGATAACTTTGCTCGTTATGGAATGGACTATATATAAAGACTCTTATCTCCACCAAGTCATCAACCATGTGAAGTTAACGAGGTTTGATGAGACTTCCGATAGGTTTATTAACGACGTATTATATATAATGTACTACATGTACGGGTACATCTACGGGTGTGTATGACTAAAATTAATATCGTCTACACGCAATCGGGAAGAAGTATCTACAAGCTACAATTATCTTAAAAACAAATCAATATATCTTATGTTTGACCTTCTATAGGAAATTAGGAATGAAACGTATAACTTGTTCCATTTGAAAGTAACTGATATTTTGATAAGAAAATATACTACGTTTTGTGGAAGAACAAATTGTTGAAAAAACAAAGAAGTGAGGAGTATAACATTTAATGATGGATATGAAGTTGATTAATTTTTATTTGTTTTATTTTCATGTTTAATCTTGTTTCTTGATTATTTGATCACTTTAAGTTATTGTATTTTTTATGTTCCTTTCTATTCTTTGGATTAATGTTGTTTCATGTTCACGTTTACAATTGTTTTATATTCATTGATGTTCTTCAGTGTATGTTTACATGCTTCCGTATCTACCAAGTTACAATATATTTTTTAGATTCTAAATACTTGGGTTTGTGACCTCCTGTACGATGTCAGACTAGAGGTGAATAAGGTGCTTATTTTGGAGATTTATAATTTAATTAAACAACATATATTTTATAATATTTACTTGGACATTATTGATAGTAGTTTAGAATATGTGCACATCCTAGAATTAAATATGTAAGGGTATAACTCTTAGTCGTCTTATCCGTGTTTCCGTTTAATGTATTTGCATAAGTTTATCATTTCACGTGCAATGTATTTGCGTTTAATGTATAATATTATCGAGTTAAGTATGTGTTTTGTAAATTATTAATACAATAACATAAAATGAATACATTACACAATATTGCATTACATTGTTACTTAAAAACATGAAACGAATACATTCAATAAATAAATCTGTATTGCATTGTTAATAAAAATCAATACACTAAAAAAATAAGTCTACGTTACATTATTACACAAATTCATTAAAATTGGTTATTTCTGGTTGGCGATGATAGGCTTCCGACATTTAAGATATTCTTTTTTTTTAAAAAAAACTTGATTTTATTGAAAAGAACTTGAAAATACATGGGGTTTATACAAACTTAAAATCACAAATACACTGAAACACGCCATTAGAGCTTTCTTCGACTTCATCACTCTGCCTTCAACCTTTTATCTCTTGAGCCCCAGCTAACCTTCTTCTCAGCAAAAATCCATCAACAAATCTCTTTCAAAACCCCAAAACCCCCAAATTTCACAACAATCAGCTTTCTCCAAAAAATCTGATGTAACCTAAACCAATGTTCTCCATGAAGACAATTGCTTTTAAGTGATTTGGAGTAGAATTATGATTAAATCTGGAGTTTCTTCTTTCCATCGGAGATTTTTTAGCCACCCAATATGCGGCCTCGTTCTGCTCCCGATAAATGTGTTTAATTGTCATTTAAGAGCCTATGAGCTTCCTGCAACAGCTTATCAATGGATCCAAAAACCATATAGAATTTCCACCTCCAATTAAACTTACAAGCATGTTTGAACCCACCTCTATGTCCAGCTTCGTGATTCCCAGAGTTCTACATAGTAAGAGACCCTCATAGAGAGCTCAAGTCTCTGCTACCGTGGCTGAGTTCTTTCCATAAATCTTCCCAAAGCCCACAGTTATATTCCTCTCATTTTTTCTGACTAAACCTCCTCCGCGAGATTCACCAGAACCCAGAGAAGATCCATCGGTATTCAATTTTTATATGTGAAGCTTCAGAGCAGACCATTGAAGCGAGATGGGAATAGTCTTTTGAAGACGCTTAACAGTACAACTCAAGGATCTAGATATATTGACATCTCTTCTACAGTGTTTCTTCTTGATGAGGTTCGAGTTGTCCAGTCCATTTAGAATTCTCAAAATATAGTTAATCATAGAGTTAGGAGTAGTGTTTATTCCCTGGTGCTTCTTCCGATTTCTCGCTATCCAAATAGCCCACGCTATGATAGCTGGTATTATTGATCTTATACTGCAGTATTTAGACGAGGACCAATACTAGGTACAAGCTAAATGATGCAATGTCATGTTTCTGGAAATTTTAATTCCAAGAATAGAGTTGAAGTGGTTCCAGATTGTCCATGAATTGTTACATTGAACCATAATTTGATTTGCACTCTCGTCATTTCTGCAAAATTGACATTCAAGATATTCATATATTGGTAGAGACTTAGTAGCGATAATTCCTAAGCTGTTGTATCCTCATGACGCAATGTTGTCCATATACGATGCAGCCGTGCACATAGTGAATAAGTAGCAATGGAGAACTATGTAAACAAATAAAAGAAAATGAAGATGTTGATGACTAATTATTATATAAAAAACTTCAAACTAAAATAAAATAGCTACAATGACAAATAGTTGTTATTAAAAAAACCAAATCTGATTTCAACATTTTTAGATATCGGAAGTGCACCTCACAGTGGTATTAAATTCATCGACTCCAATTGTGATGCATAATACACAATGCCCTTGAAATCTTAATGTCACTCGTAAGTTCTAATTTACAACCTAAACACTATCTCGCAGTAAAAGTTATGATAAAACACATAAAAACTAAATCTATAACATATATACACTATCAAAGTACGTATCAACTAACTTACTTTATTCCTGATTTTTTATCTTAACAGAAAGGTTAAGGATAGAAATATATTGATTCAGCTTGACATGTCTAAGGCTTTTGACAAGCTGGCTCGTTCTTTTATTCTCAATGTTCTTAACAAATTTGGTTTCTCAAATCGTTTCATTTGTCTTATCAAAAAGATTATTACTGTTGTTAATGTTTCAATGTTAGTTGATGGTGAAGTAATTGGCTATTTCAAAACAATGAAAGGCTTAAGACAAGGAGATCCTATCTCTCCTAGCCTTTTTATCATTGTTGAGGAGGTGCTTCTTAGAGGCATTAATGCTCTGTTTTCTTCTCATACCAATATGCATTATAGGAATATAAGTTCTCAGCATATTAACAGCTTAGCTTTCATTGATGACATACCATTATTCACTAACTGGAAGGAGTCTACCAATGATAATCTCTGTAAGTTTATTCAAAGGTATCAAGCAATCTCTGGTCAGGTGATTAATAAATAAAAAACAAAAATTGTTATAGCTTCCGGGGTTCATCCTTCTAAGGTAAACATCATTGCTAATAACACTGGTTTTTCTAACGAGCTATCGGCCTACTGAGTAAATTGGTGTCGCTATTAGTACTAATAATAGAGCTAACAATTACAATAGTATCTTGTGTAAAATTAATAACATAATTAAAGATTGGGACTCTGTTTATCTTTTATTCATTGGACTGATAACATTGGTTACATCTGTCTTGATGAATATCATTCTCTACTGGATGCAGAGTAAATTTCTTCCTAAATACATCATTCATTATATTGAAACTGCTTTTAACAGGTTCCTCTGGGGATCTACTAGTACTGAGAGGAAAATTCACTGGTGTAACTGGAGCAATGTTTGCAAAACTTATAATGAAGGAGGCTTAAATGTCAGGAAACTAACTGACATTTAAGATTCATTTTCTTGCAAATTATGGGCGAATTTCAGGGAAAACAAATCGTTATGGTCCAAATTAATGCATAATATTTATTGGAATGTTTTACATCCTTTGCAAATTACATCTTCCAAGCCAGGTTCTATGATTAGAAAAAGAATGAGGAAGATTAAAGCCTATGCAGAGTCTCAAATAAGCTAGAGATTGGGCACAAGCATGGTTGATTTCTAGTTGGACAATTGGACTAACTACCAACCTCTCCTTACTCTAAATGACAATGACAATAACATTTGGTTCACTAGTGAAAATGTCAGTAGTTAATAATCTCATAGTCATTTATTTGCATCTTGTGAGTTCGCTTGGTCTATCTGGTCTTATTATGAATATATATGTAATCTTTTTATCTACAAATACATGAATATTGTGCATATCACCAGAGTGTGGAATTGGTCATCTTCAAAGAAAATTCAGGTTATGCAAATCATTCCATTAATTATATTAGGTGTTATCTAAAAAGCTAGGAATGCTGCAAATATTAAAAGGGCTAATACCTCTATTAAGAGTGCTATTGTTCAAATTAACAATGTTCTTCAAAGTCTTACCAGTACAAAATTCTTAAAACGATTCGCTGGTCAAGTAATTTCAAAGATGCTGAGGCTCTGGGTTGTTTTAATCATATATTAAACTCTAGAAACAGACCTTTATATCTTAAATAGATTCATCCTCCTACTGGCAGACTCAAATTAAACTTTGACACTTCTTGTCACCACAATGGTGAATCTAGTGGCTCAGTTATCATTAGAGACTGTTTTGGGAATCTAATCTTAGGATCTAGTTCTTTGTATGGGAAGCTTAACCCTCTTTGTGCTGAAGCTAGGGCTCTCCTTGACGGTTTGCTCATTCGTAAGTCTAATAATTGGACTCATGTCGATCTAGAAACTGACGCTCAAATTCTAGTTAACTTGTTGGGTCAGGGTAAGTATGACATTCTATGGTCTCTTGACCCGGTTCTTATTTGCATCTGGAATTTAATTCATCCCTCTATGACTTTAAAGCATATTTTCAGACATGAGAACAAAGCTGCAGGCTGGCTTGCGCACTGGACTCTGAAGTGTAAAATGAAATGACATTAATATCAATGATATTCGTGCTAGTTTAAAAGCATTCTTATTCTCGAAATTCTGGGCCTTGGTTATATTTTTACTCTTAGTCGAGCCTTTATTATGCTTTGAATCAAAGATTTGTTCTAAATTTTTATTTAACAGGATATTCCGGACTTAACACATAGTTGAAAAATTGGATTTTTCAGAGTGAGTAATTCAGTAAATGGGGGTTCGTCGGACGACCCCACAGGAATGTAGCACCCCTTTATTAGAATTAAAATATTTTTCAGAGATTTGCAGAATCAACGGAGACTTTCATTCTCCAATATATTCCTCAAATATTATAATAGTATAATAATTAAATAAACAAAATGTGCATTAAATGCATTCAGGGTGAAATCAGAATTTTATAATTTGTTTGACTAATATCATGAAGAAGAACTAGGTTAAAAACAACTATTAAATAAATATAATGGAGAAAGAGTCAGAATAAGCATGTTAGATGAAGTAAAGCTTCTAATGTTACTAGAAAATATGGAACTAAGATTTGCCTTTTATTCTAACTATTGTTTTTTTCTTTCACAATTTTATGTCTACGTATAACTTAAGCACACTCGCATTTAATAAAATTTAATAAGAATACAAATTAATAAAAATTAATTAAAAATTAATTAGCAGTTTATTTATGAGAGCGGTTATTGAATTCAAGATAATTTCTTTTTTCTTTTCAATAAAAAGATTTTTTTTTTCATTTAAGTTTATATTATACCAAATCTTTAAGCAGGATGGACTTGAAATCAATATCGTTGAAAAAATATTAGATTATAATTTTTTTTAAATATTATTTTGTTCCAATTCCAGAGTTATGGGAAAATCTATTGCGTAAATAAAAACAAATAGTTACGGAAATAATATTGGAGTTGCTAAATAAGTTTTGGTCGGGTAAAATAACAAAATATAATTTTGTTTTTATGAAAATAAGTGTTAATTGTGTGTGGAAGAACTAATATTTTTGTAGTTGCGCAAATATGTGTTTTTTGTGTGTTAAAAAAATGTTGTTTAAAAATAATTGGACTTTATTCTTGTTGCAGAACTACGCAAAATTGGATTATGTTCAAGTTACGGAAATACATGCAATTTGGTTGCGAAATTAGTCTAAAAAATGTATTCTAGTTGCTGAATTACGTATAATTTGGTTGCTAATTTTTTTTTGTTCAAGTTGTGAATTATGTGTAATTTAGTTTTTAAAATAAGAAAGAAAAAATAGTTCCAGAAATATCACTCATTGATTTTATTTTGGTCGTTTAGAAAAAATAGAAATATATGTGTGTTTGAGTTAGAGTTTGAAATATATAAAGTTTTGAAGGTTGAAGATAACTAATTATTAAGTTTGTACGTGGTGAGCTGGAAGAGACAATTTACACATGTTAGGCAAAAGGGTTTAAAAAAAGAAAATAAGAAGGTATGGGTTTATTGAAGAGACTTTTTATAGGTTGAAATAATCGTTAAGGCAGTGCAACATGAAAACTCATTCCTTTATAAGATTCATAAGTATATCTGAACACATGTCAAGCAAAAGGGTTTAAAAAAAGAAAATAAGAAGGTATGGGTTTATTGAAGAGACTTTTTATAGGTTGAAATAATCGTTAAGGCAATGCAACATGAAAGCTCATTCCTTTATAAGATTCATAAGTATATCTGAAGTTGAAATGAAAATTGTGTCTATTAGATTGGGAAAACACGTATGAAGAGACAAGTCCAATTATGATTATATGTGGATGACATCCTACTAGTTGGAAGAGACATGAATTGATTGAAATAAAAAAAATACTCAAGTGAAAGAAGATTTTGAGATGTAAGATATGGGATAAGCTAAGAGGATACTTGGTATTGAGATCAAAAGGAACATGACATACATAATGTCATTTCGAAGTTCAGCATGTCTGGAACCAAGGAGGTTAAAACTTTCATTGGTGTCCATGTCAAACTTAATGTCAATCAAGAACCAACCGAAGAAACCTATAAGAAGTATGTGCTAGAGATGTCGTATCCTAATGTTATTGCTAGCATTATGTATGTTACAATTTGTACAAGATCTCTTTTTCCCATATTGTATGTGTTTTAAGAATTTTTATGTCTAACCTAGGGAAGCCACATTAACATGCACTTAAGTGATTGATGAGATACTTGAAGGTTTCGACTAATATTGGGTTGTGCTATATTCAGAAGGATACAATTGATAAATACTAAGAGGGTATGTATACTCTAATTATTTAGGCTTTCTTGACACAAAAATCCCACTTAAGGTTATCAATTTACTGTACTCGGAGGAGTGGTAAGCTATAAGTCTTGTATAAAAAATTTTATTACCTTTTCATCTACATAAGTTGAATACATAGTTGCTAATGAAGTTATATATATATGGTTGGTAAAGAAGCCATGAAGGAAGTTATTTTGCTGAAGGGGATTTTTGAGTGAGATCATTGGTATGGAGCAAAATTTGATTTTGTTATTTGATAATACTAGTACTCTTCATTTGATGAAGAATCCAAAGTTCCATGAGTGAACTATGAACGTAAATATAATGTATCACTTCATTTAATACGCGGTGGAGAGACAATAAATGAAGACGACTAAGATTTTTAACAAGGAAAATCCTTTCAGATTATCTGACCAAGGTATTATCAATTTCAAAGTTCATAGACTGCATGAGACTTTTGTAAGTCTGGGTTGCGGATGAGCTTGTGTTTAAAGTGTAGAACATTAGATGCAATAGATCCTAGATTTACCATAATTTTATGTGGAGAATTGTTAGCTCTAGGCTTGAAGTAACTCGAGCATAGAGTACTGTGGTCAAGGATGAACAACCGAAGACATCTAGAGGCATGAATTGTTTTGAATCTCTCGGATAAATGTTTGGGTTTAACCTTAGGTTCAAATACATTTGTTACAACCTTAGGTTCAAATATATAGATTGATCATATGCGGTGCCGAACTGTATAATATGGTTTTCGAAAGGCTTCCGAATATCCACAAAATATTATAGAGGAAGCTATGTCACTAAGGTTTGAATTTGTGTTTATCTCATTCTTTAATATAAGATTCGTTGTATTAAAGGGTGCTCCAAGGGACTTAAGGTTCCAGCAGTCAAGGTAACCCAACGTCGTACGGATATCAGCTTTATTGCTTATCTCATGTAACAAATAGAGTGGTTGAATACTTAATATTTGTAACAAATAGAGTGGTTGAATGCTTAATATTTGAAGAGTCCTCATGTAACCTCTTATACATAAAATCTGAGTGTTCGTTGCCCATGAATGTAGGATTTCTTAACAATCCGAACTACGTGGAATATGTCTTGTATATATGATTAGGTTTATGTTCACGTTCTTTATTTTCTTGTTTTTTTAGAGTTTACAACTAAAATTTGAGAACAAGATCAAGTTGTGTGACTCTATATGTTCTTGTTTTAGGCACTTATCGATTAGTCTGGCCAAATGAGGCATCGATTGTGAGTCACTAAAATGATCTAGGAATGTTTATGCACACTATTTATCCACTATAAATAGTAAGAGATGGGTATTGAAGCTGCTGTGGGAATACCAAATGAGAAAAATACTTGTGAAATTTGAGATAAAAAACTATAAGATAGAATGTTAACACTTGAATAGACATTCTGGGATCTGTAGTTCCTTTGTAATCTGAGTTAGATTTATAGAAAATAAGAGTGGTTGAATGCTTAATATTTGAATAGTCCTCATGTAACCTTTTATATATAAAATTTGAGTGCTCGTTGCCAATGAATGTAGGATTACTTAACTATCTGAACTACGTTGAAAATCTCTTGTGTATACGATTAGGTTTATGCTCATGTTCTTTCTTCTCTTGTTATTTTAATAGTTCACAACTAATCTTTGAGTACGAGTTGAAGTTGTGTGACTCTATGTGTTTTTGTTTTAGGCACTTATCGAAACAGTCTTCATCTGGAGCTTTAAGTCTTCGGTTAACATTGTTCAAAAGTTTTCTATTGTTGAAGCTTGTGTGTTTTTGAAAAAGATGTACTCCCCAGGTTGGAACTATTGATGGTAAAAGTCCTAAACCCGCTTTATCCTTTCGTCATGAATTAATATCGGAGAGCATAGACTAGTGTGATTTTGAAAATGATCAGACTGAATAACCTAAAAAATAAGGAATATTTGTTCTTTATTAGATTTATCTCAAGTATTAAAATTTTCATAATATTTTACAATGAGACCAAAACCCTCATCTATAGTACTATTCTAAAATTTGTCTTAAATCTATGGATGAATGGCACGAGTCAATGTGTCTACTTGGAATTTATCCAAGAAATATTTAGTAACATACATTACAAATTTATCTTCTATCAAGCTATGGTATTCTAGATTTATTGAATAACATCTGAGAAGATGTTGGAAGGTTCTTAAATATTATTTGAACGCATCAGTTTCTACTTGTTTTGTTTAATCTAAGATTTCATATGGGTCTCTATGTCACTTATCTGTTTTGATCAACTCATTTCTTATATTGAGGTCATCATAATGTTTAAGCGATCAATGACTATGAGTATTCATGTTTCTTACTTGATCAAGTTAAGCATATATTCAGGTCGTCAAATGAAACTTCCTCCTTTGGTCTTCATGTCACTTCCATGATTTAATATACTTAGTATTTATATTAGGATCGTTATAATACTTACTAGAAGTCATTTCTTCAATCATACTCAGGTTATCTTCTTTAATACATAGATTGAGTCCATTTTTATATGCCATATTATTGTAAATTTTCATTTGGATCGTCATAATTAATATGTGCCTTCTGCTATTCTTCATGAAGGAAATTTATCCCTTTAATAAGGACATATGGCATGTACGGAAATATTACCTTATCGTAATACCATTCTTGTTCTTGTGCTACTTATCTACATAATGACTTCCCTTGTTCTCATGGAGCGTGTATTTTACAACACAACAATGTAATCATTTCATTTTATACATGAGTTTTTTCTTATTAGTACTTATAAGAAATGTTATGGAATCCATGTTGAACCAATTGAAGTTGACTTAGTAATTTGGCCCTGAAGATAATAGGTTTTGTATTTCCTCAGGTTGTTAAAATTCAGTCTAAAAGGCTAAAGAAAAAATAATTTTGTCATAAGGAGAAGTTGTTAAGAAAATAATTAAATGTGGTAAGTGTAAAAAAATTTGGTTATCACAATAGTCTAAAATACAATATTGTATGTGTTATCGATTTAATTATATGTAATAATGTATTTGTTAGGACTAAAAATTACATGTAAATAAATTTTAATGAAGTTTGTTATATGAATATTTGTTGCATTAATATATTGTTAGACCTAAGAATTACATGTAAATAAATTTTAGTTGGTTATACGAATATATGTTTTATTTATGATTTTTTTATATTTTTAATGTTGCAACTAAATGTCTAATTATTTTACTTTGATTATATTTCTATAGTAATATGTGAAGGTTATAAGTATACTTGGCTTATAATATAATAAGTATATAGACTAATTATTTTTTAAATTTTTTATTTGTTATTGTTTTCTTTTCTATAAGTAAATGTTTAGTTTCTCACTTTTACCAATCATCTTCAATAAGTATATTTTAAACTATTATTGGATTTAAAATATTTGAGTATATTAAACGTGACACCTAAGCTAATGTACAATGAATGAGTTAGATGTAATTAAGTAAGAAAAATGTGAAAACACATGTACAAAAAACTTGATGGGTACTTTAATCTAATATACTTACGTTTTACTAATTTTTTTTATCTTAATGTATTCATATAACTTCAGATAAATAGATAGGTATTTAAATATTTATTTTTTGAGCAACTCGTAAATACTTAGATGAGTCAATCGTTTTGTGTAATAGTTAAATGTTTATTTGTATAGTTAAAATGCCTATTTAATTAATGAAAATATACATACATAAACAACTAAATAATTTATATATAGATAAATATGTAGCAATATGAATAAACTCATAAAAATTATCGTTATATTAAATAGATAGATAAAATAAAAATAGTGTCCATATAAATCCACAACCAAAAAAGGTGGACAGACAATTACATAATTCCTAACTCAAAAAATTAAAAACAAAAAACAAACTTAAGCAAGCCTTTAATCACTATGATTTGAATTTTTTGTGGTACCACATATTTCTTGAATACCTTACGATTCTCTCGTGTTTTCATAGTCTCGATTGTCCTATAACTTTTCAATGTCTTCATTCTCCTCTAACTCCTCCATAACTTCAAATTCTTTATTCTTCTTTGACTTTTTATTATCTTTATAGTCTTCATTATCTTTATCTAAACTATAATGAGTGGTTCCTTAAATATAATAGAATATTTAGAAGTTATTTTTATTTTTGTTAGAAAAAATCTTCAGATTATATGTAAAATAATCATTAACCCCATTGAATATTCGTCTACCATTTCATATTTGTTTGAAGAATCGAATAGATTGAAGTAAAATATTATATAATCGTCAGATAACTCTTCTTTTTGAGTTGAATCTTTTTTATCTGATTCATCATAAGAAGAGTTTTTGTTTTTTCATTCATTCATAGATGGATCTTTTTATTTTTTAATTCATCATTAGATGGATCATCATATGGTTCTTTTGTATAACTTGATTTAGTTAGTTATATAAACTCTTCATGATATGATTTTCGTCTCAATACATGACCCTTTTTTTCTTTTCTTAACACTTATTGTTATTGTTGAAATAAAAGAATAGTTTTTGTTTTATTTAGGAAAATGTTGAATGTAAACTATGGTTTATAATTAATTTCTGTTTAGGTAGAAACTAAAAGTTTTATCTTTCTAATATGTTGCAAGAAAAACAAAAATATGAATTTAACTATAATAACTTTTGATAAATCTATTTATCAAATAATTTTGGTTATTTTTCTCTCTCAAATCGTGTGATAATGATTTTTTACACGTTGTATCCTTTATGATTGTTTTGAATATTTATGCCCTTATTCAGCTCATATATGCAATTGTTCTTCTGTGTTTTTCCACTATTTCAAATTAAAAAAAAATACTTTGTAAATATTAGCATGTATAATCCATAATTTATTATATTTATTGTTGCGATGAACATATTACGTTCAAATTATGTGTGCATATATCTTGAGGGAAGTCATCACGATCATCACCTTAAAAGAATTTCCAACTCTTTCGCTTGTATTCAGTCATGTTATTACATTAGATTACAAATAAAATTATTATACAACTAATAAGTAATGTAAATTTTTGTTTTAACATTGGTTTGGCTAATAGAAGGTTAAGATCTGCATCTTCCTTTATGCATTGGTATGCGTAATAATAGTCACAAATGCCAGTTTTTTAGTCATAACAAAGCAAAGAGGAGTGTGATATACTATTATCATTTGATGGTTGTTAAAATAATAGAATTATAAACTTAATAATTGTATTTCAGTTTGGTTTTATTGGCTGAATGATGTATTCCTCATACATTGCAGACACCATTATAGAGTTCGTAGATAAACCCAAAACTTTAATATATTATTGCACTTAGTGTTATGTATTTTTTTTGTTGTTGTTAAGAATTGTAATATATGCATCGATGATATGTTTTATGAATATAAGGTAACTTATATGTGTAAGTTTCTAAGTTATAAACACAAAACAAGCTAAATTTTTATCCTCGTAGGTAAATGTTTTGAATATTTACTAAGTAAAATGATAACTAAATGTCAGCCTCTCCATAACAAAGTGAATGTACACGTGATACGTGCACATCTAACCATGTAATTTTAACATCTGCGAAAACCTACACAATATATGTATTAAACATTTACATGTAACCAGTTCACATGTACCATAGACTTTAAACGCCCAGTAAAACCTATACTATATATGCATTGTTCATTAACATATAGTATGTGAACAATCATGATAACCTAAAGTACATATGAATTATACATTTGCCTCTAACATTTGCACATTTAACCATACAATTTGAACATTTCTTAAATCATATACGATACATGAATTGATCATTTACTAGTGATAACTAAGTGTTTATATTAATAAAACCTTAATAAATTATTTTTTTAACTTAAGAAAAGATAAGTTACTTACATCAATATCCAACACATTTAAATAATAATAAAATCAACAATTGAATTTGCATTAAGTAACATGTAACTGTCAAAATTTTAGACACATATGTATTATTTAGACAATGTTTATGTTTATTATATATTTAAATAAATTTTCTAAAATAAATTAATATGAATAAGAGCAATGTTCTTACGTGTTTGTTAGTACACTCACAACTTGTATGTATACTATTTTTGCTTCGTTAGTAATCATATTTAATAGTTTTTTTTGTAGGTTTTCAAACATATATATATATATATATATATATTTAATTACTTTTTGCTTGTTCATTAGTGATAGTGTTTATACTCTAGCGGTCTGTTTTTGTTGTTTTAGTGTTGATTTATTCTTACCTTGAACCTTTTTTCATACTTGTAGACATATTTCAAGTTGAACGTTAAGGTTTGTAATTTCTTTGTGCATTTTATTCAATCGATTTTTATATAATATTTCTCTACATACTTCACTCTATAATGAACATACGTTTTTTTTGTTTTACAACAATTACGTCCTCCAATATGACTATATTTGTTTTCAATGTCATCTTTCTTTAGAGTATAATTTGTGTTATCTTCTAGTAACTTATGTTTGATTTATTCAGCCGTATAGTAACTTATCTTTGATTTCTCTATAGTTAAATTTGACTAATTAATAGGTCACAATATATTTCTATTTCATTATCAAAAGTTAATTTGCTTTAAGTTTAAAGCAATTTGAAAGAGTGAAATTGCTCCGTAAGTTTTGATATCTATTAATCTTTTGATCAATTCAATGTTTAATCTTCCATTGGAATTATGATATGTTCATCTTATATATCATTTAACTATTGAACAACTTTCAATTTTTCATCTTTGTCTTTCAATAATTTTTTCATATTTGAAAATGCATTATTTAGGCTTCTAATGTCTGATTCTATCAATTCTTTTATGATTTTTATTTCTTTTTCTTTGTTTATTACTTTATTCAGCTTTTCATAATTTATTTTTTAAATTTACCATCTCATTATGTTTTGCCAACTATCAATTATCTGACCTGTTGTATAAATTTCAAGTTAGAAATATGCGAGCTAATTTTTTTTTATAGTTGATATAACTAAACTTTTTTATTTTCTTTACTGAAACGGGTAAATGTTAAAAATATGTTTGAATTTTTAATTATTAAGTTAATAGTTGACACATAAATATTGTAAACATGATGGTTAATTGTATTTTTATAAAAAAAATTATCTTAATATATATATATATATAGGTATTTAAATATCTGTTTATTGTGTCACGTGTAAATCTTTTGATCATTAATATCATAGATAAAGCTTTTGATAATAGATGAATATTTATTCTAGTAGTCAAATGAGGATATAATTAGTGAACATACATATACAAGAGTATCTTCATAATTTATCTATATATTATTGTTTAAGAATATGAAATAGATTGATATATATTTTCCGCAAATGGATATTTTATTAAAAAACCTAAGATATAAACAAACAAAAACAACCTTGTAACGGTTTTTGACTAAATGTTTATTCAACAGCTAAATTTATTTTAAATATTTTCTTGTGTTTTATTATTTGTCACATCATCTACTTCATTCTCATTGTCTCATTCATGATTGCAATGATACTAACATTTTTAAAACTGTCTTCTTGAGAACTTGTATAACTTGGTCTTTACCTTTACTAAACTGAAATTTATTGAATTATATATAATTTATATAATATGATTAATGCTTATTAAACTTGACAACTAAATATTTTATTTTGTTGAAATATTTACTCTTATATTAAAAAATTTACATCTTAATATTTTAAAGAAGTAAAAAAAAAAATTAAAAAATCAATTGAATGTAACTAATGCACTTTTGATTATATAATTTGAATGTCAATGTCAATCAAATACTAAATTACACATGTTTATAACATTTATCTGTGACTAGTACAAATCTACGCATATACTTTGAACATCAGTCACAGTCTAACTACATATTCCAATACCATTTACTTGTGACCAATGCATATCTAAGCATACAATTTGAACATTCAAAAAAATCTAAACTACAGATGCTAATATTTACATGTAACAAGTGCACATCTACGCATACAATTTGAACATTCAACAAAGCCTAATCTACATATGTCTATAATAGTTTCATGTCACCAATGCACATCTAAGCATAAACTTTGAACATAAATTAAAGTCTAAACTACATACACTTCTACTATTTACTTGTAACCAATACACACCTGAGTATATAGTTCGAACATCTAACAAATCCTATATGTCCATAAAACTTAATGTAACTATTAGTGTATTTATCTAATACTATTTTAGTTCGTTAACTTTCAAACAGTTAAATGTATATTTCACATATAATTATGTAGTATAAATATTTACCTCAATATTCACACTTGTAAGGGCATCTGCTACATTCACATTGTTTACGCCATGTGTCTAATTTCTTTCATTCATAATTGCAAATATGTCTATATTTGCAAGACTATCTTCTTGTAAACTTGCGTGACTCACTGTTTGTTCTTTTGTAGTAGAATCTTAAATTTAATTTATTGTGACAAAATCAATGTACTAAGAATAATAACTAAGTATTTTTGTTATTTTTAAAGTTTTTTAATTTTTTACCTCTTTATCCTGATTTGTTTTAATCTACCCAATTATTTCATTTATTTCATTCAGACTAAGAGTGAATTAAAAAAAAGTATACCAACAATCTTCTTTAGAATTTTTCCTACTTCGATTTTTTTTCGTGACAGTTCTATAATTTGATCAGTCACTGGTTGTATGTACACGAATCATTTCTGGATTATAACTATAAGCTTTTTTTTTCTGAATCCATCTCACATCAATAACTGGACATCTACCACCTATAGGTAATTTTAGACAAGTTTCCTTTGAAATGGACACCTGAATGCCAAGTATAGCCCGTAATAACCGCATCTTCAAAATGGTAACCTTCCCATGGCATATAAGCAACTAATATATTTTTTCCCAAAGCGAGCTCAGCATCAACTCTAGCGGCACCATATGTTAAAAATTATCCATTTTTGAAATATTTTTCTCTTTTCTGTGAAATATATACATGAATAATTTCTGGATTATAACTATAAACCTTTTTTTGAATCCATCTCACATCAATAACTCGACCTCTACCACCTATATGTAATTTTAGACAAGTTTCTTTTAAAGTTGATACCTAAATGCCAAGTATGACCCGTAATAATCTATCTTCCGGAGGATACAATGATTATTTTGCCACCTGAGGCGTTAATTTACCAACCAAGATATCGCTTGTCTCAATCCAAGAGCCCAATATCACAATTCCATTTTTGTCTAAATTGCGGAGTAAATAGCCCTCTAAATGTGGAATTTCATTAGTGATCCCTTCGGGCCCTTGGCTTGTCACATGAGTCTGTATTTACATATGTGGAAAGAAGTATAAATATGTTTAGATACTAGGCGCTCGCTAATGAGTACCGCATCTTCAAAATGGTAACTTTCCCATGGCATATAAGCTACTGATATCAACTGTAGCGACACCATTTGCAAAAACTTGTCCTATTTTGAAATATTTTTCTCATTTCTTTGAAATATATACATGAATTATTTCTGGATTATAACTAGAAACCTTTTTTCTAGAATCTATCTCACATCAATAACTAGACCTTTACCACCTATAGGTAATTTTAGACAAGTTTCTTATGAATTGGATACCTGAATGCCAAATATGGCCCATAATAATCTATCTTCCAGAGTATACGATGATTCTTTTGGCACTTGAGGCGTTAATTTACCAACTAATATATTGATTGTCTCAACCCAAGATCCCACCATCACAATTCCATTTTGTCTAAATTGCAGAGTAAAATCTATTGATGTAAATCTAATCACATAAATATGATATTTATATTTTGTAATTACTACGAGTTGAATATTAGACTTCCAACTTATAATAGTGCCGAACAACGCAAACACATATCCATTCAAAGGTTTCATAGTGTCTGAACAACTAACATAGTTAGAATCAACAAAGTCCTCAACACCTTCATTTCATAAACCAACATCTCTATACATGAGTCCCAGACTAGTAGATTTACTGATGTACCTTAAAACTCACTTAACAACCTACCAATGTTCTTAGGAGGTCTTTGATATGAACGTGCTCACTAAGATCGACGCATAAGCCAAATAAGACCTACAAAACATGACATACATTATATTTACCACAATATTAGAATAAGGAACATCTTCTATTCTCTGCATCTCCACACCTTCAACATAAACCTTTAACAATAATAATTTAAAGTATTGAGAAATGAGATATGTGACTAGTTTTTCCTTTGTCATACCAAACCTATTAAACACCTTCGTACGATAATCTTCTTGTTAGAGGAACAACGTCTCTCTATATCTATCCCTAGTTATCTCAATTCCAAGAATCTTCTTGGTTGCACCTATGTAGTTCATCTCAAACCTACTCCTTAACATTACTTTTAAAGACTTAATTTATGAGTTGTCTTTGCTAGATATCCACATATTATCTACATATAATAGTACACATAAACTAGCAGGACCAATCTTCTTCACAATAACACAACTAACACAATTACTTTTTACATAACCATTATTGACCATGATATCATCAAAACACTTATACCATTGCCTAAGAGATTACTTTAGACCTTCAAATGATATATTCAAGAGATATACTTGGTCACTTTTTTCCTTGTCTACAAATCCTTCAGACTGCTTCATATAGATGGTTTTCTCAATGGTCCCGTCTAGGAAAGTTTTCTGTACGTCCATTAGGTCTAACTTCATATCAAACTTGGGAGCCATTAGAAGAACGATCCTGATTGAACTATGTTTCACTACGAGAGAAAATATATCATTATAATCTACACCTTGTGACTGAATGAACCCTATATTAACTAGTTCGTTTTTTTACTGAACAACTTTAACTTTGTGAATATCTTCATTTCTTTTGAAAAAATAACTTTCAATAAAACAATCTCTGACCTTCCGGTTTGTCTACCATTAACCATGAGTTATTCTTCCAAAGGAAAATAATTTCCTCCTTTGTCGCAACAAAACACTTGGATTTAACCTCACTAACCACTATCTGCCTGGAGCCCTCGGGTTCATAGTGAATTACTTTAGATTCAATAGCCAATGTAAAATTTGTCAGTTCGGCATACATGTACCTCTGAAGAGCTCAAATAACTCTTATGGTTATGTCATTTGATATATGGTACACATGTTGAGCTTGGATACCTTCCAGATCTATACATCTCTCTTGTTCAGGTGTCTTTGATGACTCGAATCCCGCTAAACTACTAGAAGTTTTTGATTTAGGTGACTCAACCTCAATCTTAAGCGTGTCTCTTCCATTAGATCGGGCTTCATATATTTTATCATCCAAATAATGATAATTATTCTTGTTGAATATCACATCCCTACCAACTAGAAACTTTCTATTACACGTTTTAAGCACCATAACTTGTAAACTTTGACGCCTTCCGGATGCCCAATGTATAATAAATTTAAGGATCCTCCTTGTAGCTTGTCTTGTATGATATATGGATAAGAAATGCAACCAAACACTTTCAGCTCAAAATATTCTGAAGGCTTGTACTATATGTTATAAGGGGTATTTAAGTGAATCATAGTAGATGGATATCTGTTTATGAGATAACATGCAGTCATTACCGATTAAGCCTAAAATTATCATCGGACTTAATAGTAACCAATGTGCACCTTACCCTCTATATAATGATTCCATTCATTCTTTCAACAAGACCATTTTGATGTGGAGTGTCATGTAGAGTCCTACATTGAGTGAATCATGTTGCTTTGCAATATTCAGTAAATTTATTTGCATAAAATTCAAGACCATTGTCCGTAATGAACTATTTTACTTCTCTTCCAACTCGTTTTTCAACCATGATCCTTGATTGCTTGAACCAAACAAAAGCTAATCCATTCAATTTTAAGAATTATATATATATATATAGCTTCCTTAAGTAATCATCAATTATTGACCAGAAAGTATTTATTACCTCCATGAGGTTGAACCCTTACAAGACCCTAAAGATATTCATGTATGTAGTCAAGGGTTGTAATTCTTATATACTAGGATTATACAAACTCGAGTCTGCTACTTTTTCCATAGAGACATGATTTACAAAATTTGGATCCAATCAATTTGTCTTTTCCAAACAGAATTTGATTATGCAACTCCAATAATCCCTTCTCATTCACATTCTCGAGTCTTCTATATCATAAGGTTGTACCATTTATCAGTCCTTCTGACAAGCAAGCCATTGTGTCTATAACGATATCACCAATCAAGAAATATAGGCCATGGGATCGTTTCCTATATATTACGGTCATGACACCTCTAACAATTTTCATCTAACCATTCTCAACTTTGATAAAATAACCTAAATTGTCCAACATACCAATAGAAATTAGGTTTCTTCTCAAATTGGGAACATACCTTACATTTGTCAAAATATGATCAGAGCCATCAAACATTCAAATATTCACATATATGATTCTAGGTATTTTGTAAGAATTTTTATTGCCAACTAATACAGTGCCTCCATTAGTTTCTACAAAGAAGTTGAACTAGTCAATTTGTTGACTCATATGAAATGAACATCTATAATCAAGAATCCACTCTTTATTATCTTCATCTGAAGAGTACACCATGACCTCTTTAGAGTTATATCCTTTAGAACCAACATAAACATCCCATTAATCTTATCTGCAAAATCACATTTCCTTTATAGTCACCCATGACACTCTTTCTTAAAATGAACAAAGTTCTTCCAACAATGACATCTAATCTTGAATTTATCAAAATTCTCTCGTGACTTTGATCTATATTTTCCTATAAGCCTATCATTATTCTTTCTCTAAAACCTTATTAGTATCATCTATTTCGCAACTCCTCTATGAACAAATCAACAATATATGTAAATACATGTTACCATCATTTAATTTTGGTATTCTGATGCATCTTTTTAGTAAAGAGAAACCATGATAGTCGCAATGGTATCGATCCATCAATCATAACCATACCAAAAGTGCAAAAACAACTTTTTTAGTTGAGCCAAGTCTCAAACCTCTGGTGACCATTTTTAAAATTCTCAAATATTTATAGAAGATATTCAACCTCGATACTAAATTATATTTAACTTTATTATGACACGAAACTTAGTGTAATTAAATTATCATTTCTACTTACCTATAGTTTTTTAATAATTTTACTATGTAAGCTTATTTAACGAAAAATGTTCAATTATTTTTCCCAATTATTTTCAACTATATGTAGACAAAAAATTAATCCTATCATCGTAAAAAGTGAGATTGGAAAATATAAAGAATATAGTTAATATCGACTATCTTACTAAAAAATAAATACAAAAATAAATTCCAAACTTGACTTGTAAATAAGCTTATAATTGATTTTCTCATAACTATAACCATTAACCTTATCTATAATAATATATAAATTTAAAACTTTAAATCTGCATCAAAATTTTCAGAATGAATGAACTCACATAAATCTGGAAAAACCTAAACACCAAAAATCTGAAATTTTGAATTTTGGTTGTGAAATTTAGATATATCTTAATTATCTCTTTATAAAATTTATTATGATGTGCATTAAGGAATGCCTTAGAGACTATCATCTTCAGTGTTGTTCTTTTATCCTCTTCTTAAAATTTAGAATAAGAGGAAAATGTCATATAATATTATAAGTATAATGACATTCTTAATTAACAAACATATTATAATTCCATTCTATGTAAATTATTTAAAATATGGGTACCTGAAGGTATAACTAAAACCTAAGTTTAATGCTCAATGATAATGATATAACACTAACATATAACTCATCTTAATCATCCCATAAATAACGTTAGTTGCTGAAATTGTAAGATTTAAGTTCAAACATACATTTATTTGAATTGACTCATTGTATTCCTTAATAAATATCTTTAACCGGTATTATACATTACTTCTGAAAGACATCTTTTAAAGGAAACAATATTGTCCCACAACCACATTTGTAAACTAGAAAAGCTCTCATTTGGGTCGATCATGTTTGTTTCGTGACATACTTAACTGAAACTATTAATTATTGAAGTCCAATTGTGTATTTATATTGTTTGATTACCCTAAAATAATTTATAAATATTCTAAACTTAGACTGACCTACACACACAACTACTAGTCACTAGTAATGAGCGCCAAAAATATTTTTCTACATGACTCACCAATGGAAAATCTAGATTGAATACTTCACTCATGTTCCATCAATCATATAAATATGGAATCAATTACAATATTTCACTTGCATATCGTGCTAGATAATAGTTTTCTTAAATAAATATACCATTACTGTAGCATTTTATTGCATATGAACATCTAAAGTAGACTTCAGGATATGAAATATCCTTTCAAGCTTAGCTCTTTAAAAGGAGATGAATGCCATTCAACTTAAAACATGAAAATAAACAATCGTTGGGCATGCAGAGATCATCTGGTATATTACATT
Source organism: Limnanthes douglasii subsp. nivea (assembly GCA_036936605.1). Classification (NCBI taxonomy): domain Eukaryota; kingdom Viridiplantae; phylum Streptophyta; class Magnoliopsida; order Brassicales; family Limnanthaceae; genus Limnanthes; species Limnanthes douglasii. Next base: position 273,841,707 of record JAUPFV010000004.1, read on the forward strand.
GTCCAATATGTCTACTGTTATAGACCATCACTCTCATATCTCAAATTTCATACATTCACAACATTATATACTTACTAAATGCATAGATAATGGGTAAACATAACTTCACATCCTCCAAACACTTACCATGAATATTAACAGTTAAACATGCAACATTATATGTACTATATTAATTAAAACTAAAATATTACAAATTTATGGTATGATATATGTCTTAATGGGGTTCGGACAGCAAACACACATGCATCAAAATACAGAAAAAATGAAGGCAAGCCTACAATCAGATGATCATCCCTTCAAAAACACTACTGAGTGCCCCGACTCTCCGATTACTGTATGGCTGTAACTATGGCGTCATATATGAGTGTCGTCGCTACGACTAATATAAATCTATTGCTGCAAGGATTTTTCTATTTTTAGAATCTAGAAAACCTATCATTGTACTTAACTAGGTTTTTTTTAACGATTTTAAAAATCTAGATTGAATACTTCACTCATGTTCCATCAATCATATAAATATGGAATCAATTACAAAATATAAAACCTAAAAAAATATTTTAATAGTTTTTAATCAAAAATTCACATCATGTATCTTCAACATCAATATATTTTTAAAAGGGTATATTTTTCCTAAAGTCTAATCCATACTATAAATCTACTAAGAGAAATATTGTAGAGTGAGTTAATATTCATATATCATTAACCATACTATAATAGAAACTTGATAGTTTAAGGGTTGAAACTTTTAGATTTAGTTACTCATATGTATTCTAAATATAATATTTATTTTATAAACATAATCAAAATGATTATCCACTGGGAACCGTAAGTTTATTGAAATCTTAGTTACAATATTTATCACGTAAAATTGATGGACTCATAATTACCAAACACATTAGATATCTTAAATAAATATAAATGAAATATTCTAATTTAAAATATCTTATTAATAAAAAAATAAAAAAAATAACCTAACGTTTTAAAATTGATTGACGAAAACATATAATGAAACTAAAAACTATACACATAATTTTAAATTATATACTTAAAATACCTCATAGGTTCACACTTTAAAACGACTAAATAATCGTCATGAGAAAATTCCTATCCGTTCTAAATAAATTATAGAGATAAATTGATTTTGTTAGGGAAACCAAAAATATCCAAACAAGATTTGACTCAACTCTAGCAAGACTTGTGAGATCAAATCCTAGCCAATCAAACCGAAGAGTGACAAAATTTGGGCAACACTTATTCGAGAGGCAGAAGAAGGTAATATAAGTTTTGTCTCTTACTCTATTTCAAGAACAAAGTTAAACAAGGGGAAAATAAATTATATTAATCGCACAATAAAAATTTAAAATTGTTCAGATGGTAAATAAATCCTACATCCACGGGTAACGAACATAATTCATGTTTAAGATTTTACAAGAAGGCTTTTGAACACTACACACTCAATCACTCATTTGTTACAAAACTCTCTTATGCTTTTACAAAGAATCTGTAAATCTCATCATTCATATTCAAGTGTTTATCTTATATCTTACTATTCTCTTTATAATTATACTTATTAATATCTTATGTGCCTCGCTGGTCTTATTTTATCACATCACACTTTTACCATACGCTATGCTTCCTCTATTTATAGACATTGGGTTAAATCCTGATTCTCCAACACATGTTCCAGATTGAAGTCCATTAACCAACGAATGTAATAAGATCTTAATCCCTTGATATAAAAAACATAATAAATAGGAAATCTAAATTAATAAGAAACCTGATAAATATTAAAGACCCAATTAATATGAAATTCAATTAATAAAAAGTCCAGTTAATATAAGAATACGAAAATAAGACATCCAATTAAATATGAAAATTCCAACAAAAAGGAAAGAAGCCCATTTTGATCAAAAACTTAAGCATAGCTTCATCAGATCAAACCCAACTTTTCGATGACGTCGTTAAATTTCTTCAGACTAGCTCTCTCTGGAACTAATTTGCTTATGATAAGTCTACACCGAACCAATATACTTAGGACCAATCTGTTTGAGATCAATAAGATCAGTTTGTTTCGGTCTAACATATATGCTTTAGTTCAGCTTGCTTCCGATATACTCAACTCTTAGGTTCCAGTAGACTATTTCAACACATAAGTCCGATTGAGCATCCAATCTCATAGAGAGTAAGCAATTCTACTTGAACTGCTCTGATAATAGTTTTTCAAATTCAACACCTAGTTCTAACCATCGACACCAAGTTCTAGCGTCAACACTAACTTATAAATTCAACAATTAGTTCCAGTTTTCAGTATTTGTCCCTGCTTCAACAATCAGCTTCAACTCTAAGTTACATTCTGCGACACCAAGTAATAGCTTCCACACCAAGTTACAACTTCCACACCAAGTTAAAGCCTTTAATAGCAAGCCAAACCTTAGACAAAAGTCTTACATCCGTCACTTTGAGCTTTACTTATCAATTTTCCACCTAAGCTCACAGTGACACCAATATATGCTACCCCGATGCTCTAACTACTCTCCAGAGAAAACTGTCTACTTTCACAACTTGGATGATCAACTCCCATGCAATCCAAAACTGTATCGAGGAAATCTTATCAAATAAACCATTTTACCAAACTCATAGATGAAGCTGACTTAGGCATTGATGGAGCATAGTAGTATCAAGTGTTAGAGATGTCTCATGAGCTGGAATATCAATGTCAACCAATGTATCACTATTAATTTTAAAAGGATCAATAGCCTGAAAGTCTCTCATTGTTACATCATGTGATTTTGTCAGAAATAGAATGGGATATGCTCAAGAAATTTGACATGACGAGATACATATAGCATCTGATTGGTGGGATCATAATAACGATAAACTTTATTAGTAACACCATAACCTAGAATATATATATATATATATATATATATATATATATATATATATATATATATATATATATCTGTTTTAGGATCCAATTTATTTCCTTAAACATGAGGATGAAGGACAAAACATGTACATCCAAACACTCGTAAGGAAGAACAATCTGGAAGTTGTCCATATAACTTCTGAAATGGAGGCATTCCGGCATTATGAGCATTGGGAATTCAATTAGTCAGATAAAAAAACATTCAAAATTTATTCTCCCTAAAAAACAGTTGGAACTTCAGCTGATAAAAGGACCAAACGAGCAGTCTCAACAAGGTGAAGATATTTTCTTTTTGCAACACCATTTTGTTGACGGTGTCAGTACAAGAGGATTGATGTATAGTACTATCGGATGCAAATAAATATTTGAAATTCTTAAGGGTATATTCATCCTCTAAGTCACACCTGAAGAATTTTATACCAACAGAATATTGGGTCTTAACCAGTGCTCTAAATTCTTTATAAATTCCAAGGAAATGGAACCTTAATTTCATCAAATAAATTCATGTGTGTGGAGTATAATAATCAATAAATGATACATAATATGACGAACCACCCTTTCCGAAGATAAGAGATGGACCCTAGACATTATAATGAATAATTTCAAATGGAGTAATAGAAGAAATGACACTTTTATTAAACGGTAACGCCGAAACGTTTGCCAGTTTACAACCACTACAATCCAAGATATTACAAGTGTTTAACTGACCTAAAGTACCCACATAGACTAAAAATTTCAAATGAGATGCACATACATGTCTTAGACAAGAATGCCAAAGATAATACTCAGACGATGAATAATTCAAATAAAATAAAGACAAATCAACATCAGAGGCAGCAATATCAGTCAAGTATGTTTTTTACTATCAACACTGTAGACATCCACGTCTGTTACTTCGAGTTTTTATAAAACACAGAGTTCGTCTATTTTACAACCTGTCCCAATCATTTTATGAGTCTGTTGATTTTGTATAGGACAAAAAGAATTAGATAACAAGACCCAATAACCAGATTTACACAATTGGCTAACGAAACAAGATTCAAAGCAAGAGTGAGAACGTAGTAAACATCAGATAACAATATATACGAGATACAAATAGAGTCAATACGATATGCTAACATTGTTGTTGAATTATAAGACAAAACAGATAGGGGTGAAGCATGAAATAGCGAAGCAAAATTTGACATGTGAGGTGTATGATGAGACGCACCCGGATCCAAAATCCACAATGATGAATCAATACCTGAAGTGGAAGACGAAAAGATACCTGAATGGTATACAGATGTAGACATAACAAATTTTTTCTCATTCAGTTTGGTCATAGTATAATGTAGAAAATCTTCCTATCATATTCGTAATAAGATCCACAATCTCTAATTGAACAAAATTAAACAATCAAAAGATACCAAATCTAAATCGGAAAATAAAAAATAAAAGCTTAATCAATCCCCAAATCCAAAATAATAATCAAACATAAGTCCAAATTCAAATCTTAGTGGTCCAGCAAAATCAAAATGAATCTGGTGAGGTTTATATCTGTCTGAGAGTAATCTGGTAAAGTGTTTAAAAGGTGTTTTGGTAATTTTGTGGTGTTTTGTGTTTAGTGTGGAGAGTGGAGAGATAATTAAGCTGCCCACTAGTAATAAATTCTGATCACCCTCGTTAATGAAATTAGTTGAGGTATTTATACTTAATTACTGACCCATGAGCTTATTGGGTTGAGTTGTGAAACTGGGTCGAGTTTAAGGACCCGTTAGTAATATAGTTTTAAGTTGATTAGCAACTAACTTAGTCAATAATTAATACATTTGTCCTCTTTGGATTTTTAGTGTGGTGGTTTAGTCTGAATTGCTCTTCAGATTTAATCATGGAATATTGACTAAAATCTCTAAACCCATCAGAATCCTCAATCAAATCCAAATCCAAATCACATCCAAATATTAATTTATGTATAAAACCAAACCTCTTTTACCAACAAAAAAACACTGCACATATGCAACAGTGATTTATCATAAATCGTAGCACCAAATCACAACCTAACCGATCATATTGAAAGATTGGATGCCCTGAAAAAACTGTACGAAAATTCAGAAACAATGAACATTGTTTGCTTTTTGATCGGATCGTTTGATTATGGCTGCACATAACAGATCCAAAAACCATAAATTGTATCTCTTCTAATGATTTTGTGACCCGGCTATTGTAGCACAATAGTAATAGATCCCAAACCAACTCAAAACCACTATTAACCCTAAAGCGAAGTCCAAATTTTGAAGACTCATTTATTGTACAAACAATTATCAAACTGAAGCACAATAATAATATATTTGAAACAAAACAACTCCAAACAGCTCTTAACCCCAAAACGAAGTCCAAATTTCTAAGAAAAATGAGATCTGAAATAACATCAAACCATTCAAACTGAAGCACAATACCTGACGAAAAAAATTAATACTTCAATGATCCAACATGCTTTGATACCATGTTTATAAACAAAAAGAGAGAGGAAGAAGAAGCCGCTAAGAAGCAAATATGGTTTCTTTTTATATAGATAACGTAAGAATTACATAGAGCATATCCTTATATATATAGATAAAATAAAGATCTAATGGGCTTGAGCCATATATCTTTAACATCAGATTCCACTAGAATCATTCTACACATAAGTCCAGTTGAGGATCCAATCACATAACGAGTGAGTAGATCCATCCGAACTCCTGCAGTCATATTTCTCCACCTATAACACCTAGTTCCATTATTAACACTAAGTTCGAGCTTTACACCTTGGTTTCAGTTTTTGGCTCTTAGTCCATGTTTCAACATCCAGCTTCAACTCTAAAATACAATTTACGTCACCAAGTTACAGATCCCACACCAAATTACAGCTTTTAACAAAAAATCAAGACTTTAAGAGTAATGTTTCCAACATCATTCTATCCATACTTAAAAGATTTTAACTTCTTCTATTTTTAACACTTCGTCAAAATCTTATCACCACAAAATGTTCACCACTGTATATATAACTAATTATCCTAGTTTTATAAATAAAAGATACATACTCAATCCTCTTATATATTTTACTCAGATTTATATTTTTTTCATCATCCATTTGCTAATAGGACTTAAACAAGATTCCACAAGTTTTTTGAATATAAATGCTTGACACAGTGCTACATAAATAACCATAATTTTCATGTTTGGATATTTATGGATTCCACAAGTTTATATTGTGCTTGCAAGAAGAAACCACTAACTCATCAATATATTCATAGTCATCTAAGATGATCCAATATCTCCACTTTTGTCTTGTGGATAACTATCTACCTTTCTCCATCCAGGATTTTTGTTCATACCCAGTCTGACACATTCAGAGTCACCCTGCAAAAAAATTCGCGTTAAAAATCCATCGAGCTTAATGCACTCTTCACCTCATCCATCGTGATAGAATGATGTCAATAAAGTTTTTGTACACTTATGGCATACATCTCTTGAGGAAAATTTCTTGATCCTCGTCTTCTATCTTGACGCCAACTGCATTCAAATCAAGAATAATTCTATTAAGGTTGTCCAAGTGTCTTCAGAACTCCATGGTACCACGCATCTGCACCGTGTAAAGTTTATTCTTCATATACAACATGTTTGTCAAAAAATATTTCATGTAAATATCATCCAGTTTATTTCATCTCCTCATCGTTAAAAATTCTTCAGACACCTCTCCAAGCAACTCATAAACCAAGTTGAACATCAACACGCTATGGGCCTTGGACAACACCTCGATATCAATCTCTGTTTTACCATTCTTTTTAATGGCGGAAAATATTCCCATATGTAGAAAGAGAGCTTTACCATTAATTCTGCATAGATTAAAATCATTATTTCTTATGAATTTATAAACATTAAACTTCATAGAATCCATCATCATGATTGCACTAGACTTTACTCCAAGATCTCTAATCTTCATACTTCTACTTTGTCTTCTTCAAAAATAGAAGAAATTGATATCAGATTTCCATGCTCACCGTACAACTTGTTAGTGAGATGAAAAATATCTGACCTAACCTTAACAAGACTCGTCAGGCCGAATATCAGCCACTCAGTTGAAGCAGTGACCGATAGTTTCAAAACACCTTCTTGAGAGGAAGTCGGATGTAATCTTAGTTTAAACTCTTACCCTATTTTAAGAATATAGTTAACCAAAATAATAATTATAAAATTAACCGTAAAAAGAGATTTAATGTGGTTTAAGTCGTGAATAAAACCTACATCCACGGGTAACAAACATAATTTATATATATAAAGTTATAAGACGACCCTTAAACATTAAATACTCAATCATTATTTTGTTACAAAAATATCTTATGGGTTTAAAAAGAAACCGCAAATATCATAATGCCTATTCAAGTGTTTATTTTCTATCTTTGTACGCTCTCTATAAGCAGGCTTGCCGATTTTCTATGTATCGTCGCTCATCTTGTTTTATCACGTCACATATTTGCCACAAGCTACATTTCTCTATTTATAGACTAAGGGTAAACCTCTAATTCTTTTACATATGCTGTGAATTAAATCATATTACCCAACGAATTTAATAAAATCATACCCCTTAAAATAAGAAACCTAATAAATATAAAATTCTATTTAATATGTAACTTAACCAATATAGAATATCCGATTAATAAGAGATCTAATTAAAATATTAATATCAAAATGAAAGACCCGATTAAATAAAAAACTCCCATTAAGTAGAAGAACTCAAGTTTGATCAAGAACATAAACATATCTCTATTGGTCAAATATAATGTTCCAATGACATCAAGAAATTAATTCGAACTAGCACGCTTCAGACCTACTCTACTTCAGATCAGTGTGTCCGAGACTAGTCTATTTGAAACCAATCAGTTGCAAACGAGTTTGCTTCAAATCAACCTCTTTTGATGCAACTTGCTCCTGTCCAACATATGTGTTTCAGTTCAATTTGTTCGCTATGCTCAACTTTTACGTTCTAGTAAAATCATTTTACACATAAGTTCGGTTGAACATCTAGTCACATGGAGATTCATTAGTTCCTTCTGAACTGCTCCAATCATATTTCTCCACCTACAACACCTAATTCTAGTGTTAACCTAAATTCTAGCTTCATACTTTAGTTATAGCTTTTGACTCTTAGTCCATACCTTAAACCAATTTCAACTCTAAATTACAATCACATCACAATATTACAAATAACACGCCAAATTACCGCATTTAGCAACAAATCAAAACTTAAACAATAACATTTCCACTATCCTACTAAACTTATACTTAAAAATCTTTAACTTATTTTATTTTAAAAAACTTGGACCAAAATCGTACCACCATAAGATGTGACCCCTGTATATATCACAAATTATCCTAATTTTAGAAATAAAGGATGCATACTCCACACTCTTATATATTTTACTTCAGATTTATCCCTTTTCCTCATCCATTTGCCAACATGATGAAATTAAACAAGATCCCACATGTTTCCGGATATAAATGTTTGACACAATATACATCAATGACCATCATTTTCATGTTTGGAAATTTATGGATTCTTTAATTGTTCATCAAATTTGTTGACATTTTCTTCTAAAATCTAGAATACTAATATAGGAACACATAGCTCAACACAAACCACATAATTCACATTATATAATGAATTTCAGATTATATAATAAATTTCATATTTCCCTTAGTGTCAACTAACCTACCTAAATAAATAGAAGAATCTCATATTATAAAATAATATCACTCTCAAAGCTTGTCTGCAATATAAAAACTTGTACAAGTTTCTCATCTTTAATGCTTAAATTCAAAATGTAAGTTAGATATCAAATCAAGTAACATAATATCCAATTCTTTTCATAAATCTAAATCATAGAGGAATACTTAGTCAATGTGGATAGCTCAATATGACCAAGATGCCAGACAATGTTGTTGAAAGATTAGAGTAGAATATTTTGGAGAATGAAAGGGAATTAAAAGAAATTGTGGGCTTAGGTTGTTTTAAAGAATGATGTTTACATATGAAAGAAAACAAAAACAACTTTGCTAGGCCATTCCAAAGGTCAATGTGTCTACGTATATCTCACTAAATATAAAATATAAGAATAAATAAATTAATAATAAAATGTTGCATGGTGTATATGTGTACTTTATTTTAATGCTAGGGTTGCCTGTCCAATTGAGTATAGAAATTAACATTCTAGCTACTCATTTATTATATTAGATAATGAGAGAATTAATTAAGTAGTAAAAAGTAGGGTGTTTTCTAGTGAATTGAAAATGATAGATGGAGAAGCGAAGAGGGTGGGGGAAAAAGAATCACACACAAGATAAAGATAGGTATTTTTCTCTCTCTATCCTTATCCTTAGTTTATCCCGTTCTCTACGGGGAGAGAAATAAAGCTCAGCTTTATTTTAATTTTGTGTTTATATAACTTTTAAGATAGGTTATTTTATACATATGTAATGTAATAAAGTATAAAATTAATTGAAAGAATTTATTAATAAAATTTTGTTATATGTTTTTGTTATATGTTTTGTTTTATTAGTTTACATTCAAATCTTCGGCTTTTTATATCAAATTAAAAAAGTTAGATTTACTGTTAAGCAAATTTTAGAATTATATCACTAATATAATTTTTACTGATAGAAAATTAATACTATACATATTTTAGATTTAGATTTTTTATATTAATTTTAGAATAATATATTAATAATCCTCTAAGACCAAACTTATTTATCAACACTAATTTAAGTTTGGATAAAATGAATAACTATTGTGTTATACAAATATGTACCGATAACTTTTTGGACTTTTAAAATACTAAGTATGTTTTTGTTTTTGTGTATAAAAAAATTTAAAAAATTCTGATTCAACCGTGATTTCTAGGTTTTATTTTTTTTTGCTGGATTATACTGATTTTTTTCAATAAAATTTCATGTGCAATTGACTATCATTTTTTTTTCTTTTTTCCATCAATTTTTTTTTCTTTTGCTATTAGCGATCGTTTGACCGATTCAAGTAATTTTTCGTTTTTTGATTTTGTTATTTTGTTTTTGTCAAACTATTGTGCGATTATCTCATGATCTATATGATTGTTTTAGTTATATTAATTCTTTGATTTCATATATTCCAGTAATTGTTTTGACAATTATCTAAAAAAAGTGATTTCATTAAAATAGATTTGAAGATTTTTGGTAGTTTGTAGGTTTGGTTGCGTAATTATGTCTTGTTGTGTTGTGTAAATAATAAGTGTCGACTGGGTGCGGAATTACGTTTTATATGGGTGCATAATTAGTCAGTGTTGTGTAATAAAAAAAAAATTCCATGCAAATATAGTCTCAACTTATATAGAGTCATACTATAGTTCAAGTTCTGATAAAGAACATTATTATTGAGGCTTACTATCTTTAACAACTTTTGGTGAAGGTTTTAGTTTAAAACAATCTCGTGTGGTTCTTCTACCTAACTTGAAAAACAAAGTCGGATCACCTAAGAAGAAACATATTCTATCCAAAAGAGTTGGTTCATAATAAAAGATTCCATTAAAAAACAAATAAAATAATGTTTTTAAAAAAATTGATAGGTTTTTTTTTTCTATTATCTTTTACATACATAATTTGGAATTATATATTATTTTAGTTACGAAAGAAACCATTGTTAGTTGAGTACCAAAATTATGTTCATTTTTGTTGCGGAAAAAAGAGTTATTGTGAAAGAATACAAGTGTAGTTTTGGTGCAAAATTATGTTATAGTCGGCTGCAAAATTACATTATATGCGTAATAACATATTTATTGCGTAAAAAATATTTTTGTTATGAAAAATACAAGTTTAATTGGGGTGCGAACTTATACTTTAATTAGTTGCGAATTACCTTACAAATAGTTGTAGTTGTGAAATAACAATATATAAATAAACGATAAAAGAAAATTAATACTCCACAATAGTAAATAGTTTAGTTTAGTGACATGCAACTTTTACAAAATAAAACATTGTTGCGAATTTAAGAGAGAAACGTCTATCGATATACGTGTGAATATTTATGGTTCAGATAAGAAGCAACCATCTTGGTTCTTTTCATTCTCGCAATATCTGGTTCAAATATTTTTGGGAATTTTTTCAGTTTGAATAAATCACATCGCATACTCGCACACAAAAGCCCCACAATCAATATAACCATATTTTCGTTATGGAATGTTTAACATGCTTTAAATTTTCATTGGTGGATATAGTATTATGAGTTTCACATTGATAAAGTATTTGCACTACAGATCAAGTTGACACAATCATTTGTATATAGTTTCAGAAAATAGAAATATAAATCCAATAATGTTATGATTTAATAATCCTTACCAATTATTTAGCTGACCTTATTATAGAGTTGTAGCTAAATACAATACCATATTCTAAATCAAATATACATAAATTCCAGTGTTTTGATATACCTTTTGCTCTCTTTTTTGTACAAATTCGAACGATAATATATCTTGTTTATCTAGGTCCCATCTTATAGATATCATCAAGTATTGGGGTAACATCTCTTTTATTTTGGATTAATATCTATAATATGACATATACAATCAAATTAATAGTAAAAAAATAAGGATTTTTTTTAACATAATAAATTGGGCTAGGCTAAGTTGAGACTTTTTTAAATAAGGCACCACTATAATAAGACCTCTTTTCTTTATAATGAGATTCTAAATTTGATTTTTTACCAAAAATTAAAAAGACCATTTTGCCCTCACAATGAGTGTTTATATGTGAGGCACAAAATGTCTTTTCAAGTTTTTAGGAAAATAATTTAGATTTTCTGGTCTCATTATAAAAGATTAGGTCTCAATTTAGTCGTGTAATAAATTAACTTACCAATGCATAACTTGATATGTAAACTATTTTAAAATCTGGCAGATTTAATCCATAAGATTATGAAATAATGATGTTATGATTGATCTCTTCCAAAATGATGAATATATATGAATCAAGGACCTGCATATGATAAGAGTTATGGAAATAAGGAAATCGTATTTGCAATAAAAAGGATGATGAATTAAGTGTTAACTCGTTGCAAAGTTATGAGTAAAATGAGTGCAAAAATAGGTTTTTTTGTTGTAAAAAAATAAAAATAAATGGTTGGGTGAATAACATTTTGGGTTAAAAAATTACTTTGTAGTCCAACTCATCCTCATTTGCAATTTACAAAAGGTTTTTGAATTAAACAAAAGAGCTTCTTTATGGATATGACCATACACTTGGATTGTGAACCCTTAAAGCTTCTTCTACTTTATTCAAAATGAACAACTATTTCACATCATCGTGATATATTAGTTTATTTGTTTCATTGTCAATTGACCAATCCAATATCACGTCTTCGATTTTCTTATTATATATTGTCACATCATATTCTATATAATCATCACATATATCTATTGCAACTTCATGAGGAGTCTGTACAACAACTTGTACCTTTTGTTTCTTCTCTTACGGAAGTCCGAGTAAAAAGGTTGCAGAAATACCTTTTTAGTTATGTAAATAGACTGAAGTTACTTATTCAGTTTGATTCTTGAAATTCTTAACTTTTTCCTGAAGTTTCTTTATTTGTACTTTTAGCCTTATGTTTTTCAAAATTTTATTTAAAGTTATATTATCTTCTTCGCGTGGTCTTTTCAAACGTCTTAAAATCTGCGAGTCAAAGCTTTCTCTCAACCGTATTTCAAACAGTTTTTTTTCTTCTATTTTGGAAGCAATAAATGATGGAATATCATGTTCTTGAGCACCAACAAATGTATCACTTTCACCATTTTAAGAATCCCTTTTATTCATTTCTTCATCCACATCAACACATTCATTCCTTTTAGTTGCATTTACTTTATTTGTAAATGTCAACCTTAATTTGCATGTCATTTCAAGTTCTCCATGAGAATCTGGTATTATAATAATAAAGGTTATTAGTTAGTGTTATAGTTTAAAATGATTTTTGTGACACAAAATCATTTGTAAACTTACATCTCAACAAAAATCATTTATAAACTTACATTTTTTGTGTTATATTTTGGAACATTTTAAGCAGTTTCATATCGCATATAGTTTCTGATGCCAACCATTTGAAACATCGTGGTATGGTGGTTCCTGATTATTTTTCTTTATTTGAAGAAGCTTTTATTTTTATTTTTAAATTAATCTTGATTTTTCCTAACGTGACTCTCAAATGAGCATTACATCCTTTCATCTGGTATATATAAAAGCTTTATTTTTAGGATTAAAACATTTTGTTATTTTAAGTATTACCTCACAATTTTTCTTTGAAGCAAGACTACTGTGCTTATGGTCATATCAACGTTTAATAAAATGGTAGAAATATTTTTTTTGCAAATTATTTAGGTGAGCTTCTCCTATTGGTGTTGAATCTATCAGTTGGATTATACGTACTAATACTGATCTAAAATATTGTTCCTTTATCATTATTTATGAGCTTTATAAAGTAAAAAATAAATGTAAATTAGTATCTAAGCTACTGTAAGTTGGGTGCGTAAATAGATGTAATTTGGTTACGAAAAAAGTTCTTTAAGATTAAAAAAACAAAATAGAAAGTGGGTTTGGAAACTACTATAAGCTGGGTGCTTAGATACGTATTATTGGGTCGTAAAAAATGATTTTAAGGTTTGAAAAACAAAACAAAAGCGAGTGTGGAAACTACTATAAATTGTGTGCGTAAATACATTCAATTGGGTTGCGAAAAAAGCTTTTAAGGTGTGAAAAACAAAATCGAAAGTGGGTCTAGAAACTGTTGTAAGTTGGGTGCATAAACACGTTCAATTGGGTGGCGAAAAAGGTTTTTTAGGTGCATAAATACGTTCAATTGAGTTGCGAAAAAGGATTTGAAGGTTTGAAAAACAAAATAAAAAGTGGGTCTCGAAACTATTGTACATTATGTACGTAGATACGTACAATTTGGTTGCAAGAAATATTGTTTAGGTTAAAAAAAATAGAACCGAGTCTGGAAACTACTGTAAGTTGGGTTCGTAAATAGATTTAATTCGGTTGCAAAAGAAGGTTTTTAGGTTTGAAAAACAGAATAAATAGTGGTTTTGGAAACTACCGTAAGTTGGGTGTGTGAATACGTTCAATTTTCTTGTGTAAATTATCTTTTAGGTTTACAAAACATAAACAACTAGGTCTGGAAACTATTGTAAGTTGGGTGCATAAATACGTTCAAGTTCGTTGCAAACAAAAAAAAATCATCCAAAACATTTGAAACGATACACAAGTAGTTCCTAGGTTAATAATTGTATTTTTGTTTTCGTAAAAATACATATGAATCATCAAAACCAAACACAAATAGTTCTTAAATCAGGAACACAAGAAATAAAATAATTTCATTGTGAAAACCTGATTTAGTTGTTGCTTTATACTGGAATGGTTCAGAATTCATTGAAATTTGTTCCAGGAATCTGTAATTTGAGAGATTTGAAAATATTGATTTAAAAAGAGAGAGGGTTCGCGAGCTGATGAAGATAGTGCAATGACGTGGATTTTATGTTTTTATATTTGAGGGATATTCTTTGTAGACACGTAAAAATCTGAGTGGTTATTAATACTTTTATATTTATCGTGATGATTATGGATTACTCTCCCTTAAATTTATAACATTTTGGTTGTTATATTTTAATGTGATTTCTTGGTCTAATATATGAAATTGATTAACAATTATTACATATAAAACAAATTATTACACTGAATTACCTATATCATTGATAATCGAATAACCAAATAATTTTATAAAATAAATAATTTCAAAATAAATGTATACAAATACTACTTTATACACCTTGTTGGGAATATGGATATTGCATATTTCGCCTTCGTATATAAGTAAAAACAATTTGATATCAACTTCTGAAGGCACGCATGGTTTTTCTTTTGTCCTTCGTATATACCATTGATCATTCTCATGTTTAACCGATGTAGGATGTGGGACTTTCGTCGCCACCCTAACAAATCATCCTCTCGAACAAAGTACCATTTTAACATTATTTCAACTGATTTACATTCACTCACTCTAATCAGAGTGTGGTACGAGATTCACTACCTAAGCCATAAAGCTTTACGACACATCTATCCGCTCACTTAAGACCATGCTTCATGTTACTTATCACCACTCCATAGGCACCTTAACTGGATTTTACCTCTGATCACACCTCCTGTTCCTTAGCACCAGGCCATACAAGTCACACCGCCTTGATCCGATGAGCCACATGCACTCCGAACTCTTCACCTTGAGAACGGTTACTGGAGCTCTGATACCATCTGTTGGGAATATGAGTACTGCATATTCTGTCTTTGTATATAAGTCTGAATAACCCAATCTTTAAACTAGTATGATATTCTTCGTTTTGAGTCTGAAGGTCCGTACGGTTTTCTTTTGGTCCACTTCCAAAAAGCCCTCATACTAGTTAAGATATGTTCTTACTGATATATCATTTATATTTCCCATGTCTAACCGATATGGGATGTGGAACTTTGATCACACTCTAACAAATCGTGTTCTCGAGAAAAATAATACTTTAGCCTTCTCTCAGTTGACTTTCATCCGCCCACTCTAATCAGATTGCAGACTACCTGAACCATAGAGGCGTACGGATGTTGCTGCTCACTCTTATCAGACCAGACTGGCTTGTCCCTTAGCACTAGAATCAAGTTACACCCCTTGATGAACTACAGACACTCAAACTAGGTCTTATTACTAATCTATAGAGCAGATTATTTACCTTAACCATGACTCCTGGTTCAGCCTGTTCAAGATATGATAGTTTCACCCACATTGCCTTCTATCTGGTCCTGATGCTCTAATACAATTTATTGTAAATATGGGTATCACATATATCACCTTCATATATAAATAAGAACACTATGACCTCAACACTAGTATGCTATTGTATGCTTTGAGCCTGAATGCCCGTACGGTTTTATATTTGGTTCAATTCAAAAATATTTCATACTTAGTTGAGATATGTATATGTTCTTACTCGTATATTAATGATCATTCTCATATTTAACCGATATGGGATGTGCAACTTTGGTTGCCAAACTTAAAAAAACCTATAAAATATATATATAACTACACTAGATAAATAATCTGAATCGAATACCAATGTATGTTATACTCTTATTTAAAATATATATCTCTTAGTTTATTTAATATAAAAAACATGGTAGTTCGAACAAAATCCTAATTTTTTGAATTTTTTGTGTCAAACCAAGTTACCATACTATTAGTTTTCTCATATTTAACATTAATCATATTTAACATTAATCGCGGTTTTATTTATTACCTAATGTTGCAAAATAATATGTTTCGGTTTTCATACGTGAATGTAATCATAAATTATTATTTGACAAGTAATGTAAAAATTTATTATATATTTAGAATTTTAAATAATACGATAGACTATAAACTATTCTTATTTAAATAAAACGATTGAAAATTAACTTTATGCCAATAATACTATCACTTGGAGCTGCTAAAAGATGATTCAGATAATTTGAATCAAATATGACTAAGATGTTGATCTATTATTTAAATCACAAATCATATTTCAAAAAGTAATTAATAAGAAAGAAACAATAAGTAACTAAATCACACTGGTAACACCAATATTTCATTTTAAAATCAACATATTTTTCTATTAAGTTTCTTTATCCAATATCTCCATACAAACTCAGTCCCAGTCCGAGAACTTCAAAATCACCTTCCGTTCAAGATATTTTAATTTTAAAGTATTTTTATTTTGTGCATCGCGATGGACTCTTTACCATAGAGCATGGTGTTAACAAAGCAGTCAAACACTTCCGGTGGAGATCTTATAAGGATAATTTTTTAATACTCATATTTTATCTTGATGCAAACTAGACTCAAATCAATAATGATTCCATTGATATCGTCCAAGTGTATTTGGAAATCCCTGGTATAATCCATCAATCACATGTACAACTTATTCTTCAAGTAAAACCAATTCACAAATGATTTTTTTTTCATGTAGATAACTTCCAACCTATTACATATCCACATGTCCAAAGAATCTTCAGACACTTCTTGAAGCACCACACCTCTCATGCTCAAGATCAACACACTATGGGCTTTTGATAATACTTCAACATCAATGTATGTTGTCCCCTTCTCATCAATGGAATCAGATATTCCTATTGTTATAAAGATTTCTTAACTTTAATTTTATATAGATTCAAATCATTATATCTTGTGAATTTATCAAAGTTAAACTTCATCGAATTTATATTAATGAATATGCTTGACTTTACTCCAAGATTTGAGATATTTATCCTTTTATTTTGTCTTCTTCTCAAAATTTAAATATTGATATAAGATCTCCACCCTCACCATAATATTTCTCACGGAAACTAACAATATCTGAACAAGATTCAACCCAACCCAAAAAAGCCGCACTAGGTCGAATCCTAGCCACTTCAGCAAAAATACTAACAAAATATTGGCGAACGCCTTCCCGAGAAGTTGTAAGAGGTAACCTGAGCTTCGACTTTTACCTTATTTTAAGAACAGAGTTAACAAGAAACATAAAGTAACATACATAATTTATATATAAGATGTTGGAAGAAGAGTCTCATACATTAAACACTCAATCAATCAATTATTAAAAACATATCTTATGGGTTTACGAAAATCCTAAGATATCAAAATACCTATTGAAGTGTTGATCTTGTACCTCACTACAGTCTTTACAAACAAACTCGATGATCTTCTCTTTATCGCAACTTGTCTTATTTTATCACTTTATGCCTTTACAACACAATATGCTTCTTTTTTTATATACTTAGGGTAAAACCTTAATTCTCAAATAGACATTGGAGATTAAAGACCATCAATAAATGATATAAATAAATTCTTAACAATAAAATAAGAAATCTAATAAATAGAAATCCAAATTAATAAAAACGTGAATAATATAAAAGACATAATTTAATACGAAATCCGATCAATATAGGAAGACCAAAATATGAGAGCAAAGGAAATAAAAAAACATCAACCAAATAGGAGAAACACAATTTGATTAAGAACTTAATCCCGAGTCTATCAGATTAAACACAAGGCTTCAGTGACATCAACAAATTGCTTCAGACTAGTGCTCGCTGGGATATGCTCTGCTTCGAATCAGTCAACCCCCGACCAATCTATTTTGGACCAATCTGATTTAGACCAGTCTACTTTGGATAAGCTTCATTCAATCTAGCTTACTTTGGTCAATTACATATGCTCCAATTTAACTCGCTTCGATTATGCTCAACTCGTAGGTTCGAGTAGATTCATTCTACACCTACGTCTGGTTGAGCAACCAAGCCCATATAGAGTCAAAAGTTTTAACTTAATTTTTCCAATCAAATTTATCCAACTATAACACTTAGTACCATTCCACCTAGTTCTATTGCAAGTACTTAGTTCCAGCTTTAGCTCTTAGTTCCAGCCTTCAACACCTACTCCCACTATCATAATCCAATTTCAACTCTAACTTAGAGCCTATGGCACAAAGTTACGATTTCCACGCTAAGTTATAGCCTTTGACACAAAGTGAAGCATTCAAAATTTATCTTGCCACCATCACTTTGAGCCTATACTTAACATGTTCCTACCTTAAGATACACATTAGCCCAACTAGTATCTACGTTTAAGTACTTCAACGAGACCCAGTAACATATTTATTATTATTATTATTATAATTCTTAAGTCTACTTCTAAATACTAATTAATTTAATCAATTAGACTTGTAACAATAGATTTGAATACTCCGTATTTACACATGACAAGACATTGTAAATATTGGATTTCCTTACAATCTCATACTTGTATAATTAATGTGTATTGAATTATATCCATACAAATTATGCACTATAAAATATTTTCGTTCATGGATAATATGTAGATGTTTATTAACTTCATATGATAATAAATAATGAACTGAAGCGGTTCCACCATATCTCACGTTTGCTTAATGCTTCTTCAATAAATACATTGCTAACTACCACCTTGATGAAGCTTGACTTCTCATTGAGTGTAGCATAAAAGTGTAACATTAACTTGTAATGAAAATGTGTCACCTTCTAACTCGTCCTATATTACTGTATTGAGATCTCTTCAGTTAGGAATAAGAGCAAATTTCAAAACTGGATCATTGTATTATTAATCTAAAATAACTTGAGTGTATCCATATAATAACAATATAATCTAAAAACTGAAAAATGAAATAAAAAACATTCTCACTGAATTTGAATATCCTCCTAACTAAAAATACCCACATGAGTATTTTAATCATAAACTAATCTAGGTGATGTAATATTAGTAGATGAAGATAGAAGATATAAATAAATATTTTTACGTTATTAAAACTTCAACTGAATAAAATAAGTTTTATTTATTTGATATATCCTTTATTCTATTTATTATAAGGAACTGAATGTTTTTTATTTATAGGAAGTTATTTAGCATGCTACAAGTTCTATTCTCGTAAATAAAAAAAACTTATTTGGGGCAAGATATTTTGAATATCTTAATTGAATTATCTAACATTAATATTTCATTTATGTTACAATATTCTACAATTAAATCTCAAAATATGAATGTGATGATATGGATGTTTGAGCTAAATTCTCAATTTATATTACAATATATTTAACGCTCTTATAAAATTTTCTATAATGTTTGAAAAACTTAATTTCGAATCTTTATGACGTTACAAAAACTAAATCATATTCTTTTATTGCATCATAAAATATCATAATGTTATTATAGAACTCTTTATGACATTACCAAAATTGAAACTCGATTCTTCTGTTGAAAATAAAAAATCGTAATTTTCTGTTGGAACTCTTTATGATTTTTCAAAATCTAAAACCGGATTATTGTCTGAGTTACGGTACTAATTTAAGTTTGCACAATTTCTTGAGGATGTTGAGTTTATCCGTCATGAACAACTACAACTGCTTAATCTTGAGTGAAAATTTGAACGTTCTAGAGGTAAACAAAGAGATAATCGATGATGAATGATCAAATTCTTATTTATTAAATCTAAATAAATCATTTCTAATTGTTTTTTAAAAACAAGGTTGTTCACTAAATATTATCCCGAGAACCACATATTGTTAGAAAATAATTGAAGTGTCTCATGTATAGGGTAGTAGATGTCTAATCTGAAATGTTATATAAGGGAATGTATATATGCTAAATGAAGAAAATTATTATTATTTCGGACTTTAAATGTACAAATTTATTAGACATTGCTTTCGCTGTGCTTAAGGTTTAGTGTATCAATGCTAATATATTTACTAATAAATTTGCTTAAGAAAAAACTATTACATTTTTTAAGTATATAATCTGAAAGTAGATTATAACATTGTTCACTAAATTGTCGTACACCCATTTAGTGGAAACTTTTAGAGACCGACATAAAAAACGATTCGAACTTGTTGATTAACTTCGTCTTCATCCTAATATGAGCATATTAGGACCGAACAATATATATGTAAAATATATACATAAATGAAATATGGATGCTTTTCTTATAACTTTCGGATTTTGTTTAAAACAATTTACGCTCTAGTTCATCTTATTTTTTTTATCTATTTAATGTGTTTCGATTATCCAAAACATATATAAATAGTCATAATACTAAAACGGTTATGAACATTTTATCAACGAGTTTGTCCATTCAATTTTGAAAAATATGGTGTCAATGTTTGTCATAAAAAAAATACATATTAAACGAAATTGCTATTATATTTAAGTAGTTTTACAAAATCCAATAATAACATATCATATATTATTATTTTCAAATCTAATTTAAAATACGGATTGTTTTAATCCATTTAATTTAAAATGACATAACTGAATATTCGATATTGATAGCAACCCTTCTAAATTTAAAATGTTATTAGATCGGATTTTATGATTTCGTTAAGAGATTTATCTTAGAATCTTTACGTAGTCGGCATAATTTAACAATTTGATACAAAATATACTTCTAATTTGGTATGAAAGTTTTTTGTAATTGATATAGAAGTCCCTCGTCTAAATAGGTGTATTTATATTTTCTAACTTTTTTATTTTCTATTTTGGCTTTTGTTTTGACTAGAGAGACACAAACCTTGTGTTCTTCTTCCCTCTACTGTCACTTTCCGAGATATACTCTCGAGGAACACCACACCCAACTCTTTTTTCTCTCTCTTCTTTTTATGCTTTTCTGTATATTTTATGGCTTTTGCTTGAAAACACATACATCTCTTCTCTTATCTCTCTAGGTTTAAGCATGTTTGTTCATTAAAGAAGACTGAAGTCTCTCTCCTTTCTCTTACTTTTCAAACTTTACAGCTTATTACTTACTTATTTCATTCAAACCCTTTTTGCTTAATCTTCTTCTTCCAAAGTTTCAAACCAAACCTTATCTTTCTAATATATCTTGAGGCAAGAGTCTTCAATAAAAACCATATTTGTTTTTCTTAAATCCATATAAACTAGAAGGGTATGGCTTTAGAAAGAGTTTTTGTAGAACACAAATCAAACTCTCACCCTGATCTTTCTCTCAACATAAGTCTTTACTCAAACAATGAACCAACCGACATGAGAAGTAAATCACAAGCTTACACTGACCTCTCTTTAGCTAACCCACCTCAACAACCTAATCCACAAAACCCTTATCTTCTTGCCCAACATCATTTACACTATCCTCTTGACATATCTCACTCGAATAATCGAATACACAACTTAGACAGTGTCCGGCCAATCAAAGGGATTCCGGTGTATCCTAACCGTTCATTTCCCTTCATTCCGGATCCACCCAAAATGAATCTTCACCAAATTAGCTCTTTACCCTCTCAGTCTCTTCCTAATAACTCTCACTATAATGGAGGAGGAGTCTTGGATCCTATGGCGAATAATCAATATAATTATCGGTTACTCGCCGCCTCGAGACTCAATGGACAACAACATATGAATGCACATAATCAGTATGGGGTTGGATCTTGTGATGGTATGTTTAGTAGATCAAGATTCTTACCTAAGTTTCCGGCTAAGAGAAGCATGAGAGCACCAAGGATGCGTTGGACCAGCAGTCTTCATGCTAGATTTGTTCATGCTGTTCAGCTTCTTGGTGGCCATGAAAGTACTTATTTTTATCTTTATCTTTTAGTTCAACTTCATGGTCTTATCTTCATAAAAAGTTGATCTAGTTTTGGCTTACACTTTGGGTTCTAATCTTTCATTCATTATCAAAATTGTATTAACATTTCTTGTTGTTTTAATGGTAGATAATCATAAGTGGGTATGTTTTGTTTTGACCCTATCTTGATTTAATTTAAAAAAAAAAATTGATGGGTTTCAGGGGCTACTCCAAAGTCAGTTCTTGAGCTAATGGATGTTAAAGATCTAACACTAGCTCATGTTAAGAGCCATTTACAGGTAATTAATGAGATTTGGTTCTACATCTACATAATTTAATTTAATTTTTCATATGGGGCAGTGGTCTGAATCCATTGGCACAGATACCTAAGAATACAGCAGTTGAATGAATTTAAAGAAAAGTTGTTGTGAAAACTTCAAAGTAAGAGAAAAAGTAGTCATCATTACTCAATAATACATTTTTTTGTACTCTTATCAGACATCAACCTCGTTTCTTTAAAATCTAATCAATCAGTATATAATAGAAGCTCCAAGCCTCCAAGCTAGTTAGTAGTTACTAACTTACTATATAGATAAGATGTAATAGATTCTACTAAGTCTTCTAACACATTGTCCTAACCTTAGGTTTCATAACCATTTTTTACTGTTTTTTATTACTATATAGTACATTGAGAAGTTTCATAATGTTTATTTTATTTACTACTAGTAGTTTTTGTCCGTTTTAGCTTTATTTATTTCTTTTTAAAAAATGCTTTTTCCCAATGACTTTATGCAGATGTATCGGACTGTTAAGACAACTGACAAGACTGCAGCTTCCTCTGGTATTTTTTTAAATTTATTTTTGCATTCACATATCTTTATTTGTTACTAGTATAAGCTTTTACTTTTTGTCCATTATCAAACTTTTTTGTTCTCTCTGCTTACTAATCAAGCCTTTGTATTGTCAAAATAAACATATACTTATCATGTGTCACATTAGTGTATGCAGATAATTACACTGAGAGAAATAGATTCAAGGCTTCAATTTTGGGTTTCTTAAGTCACTGATACATATCATGTCCTCCATTCATGCCACCATATCATATTCCATATTTGTTAGTAAAATATTTACTCCCATAAACTTTTTAACCAAAAGGTTAAAAAATGTAGCACAAGTATAGCAGCTTCATTTTTTCAAACGTTGTATGTGATGAAGATAATCTATAGTTCATAGTGTAGAATATGTAGGGTTTACAATTTACAAAAGCTTATGAGATCCTTTTTTTAGAAACTGTAAGGCTCATTATGGTGTTACTTGTTTAAGGACAATCAGATGGGTCAGGAGATGAAGACATAAGCTGTATGCAAAGTTTAAATGAGCAAAGGCCGCATAGCCTACACGATCAGTCTGATGGGTCAGTGCCACAAGAAGCCGATTATCCATCTAATAATATTCTTTGGAGTAATTCTTCAAGGTACCACAATTTCATCACTTTAGAATGAATAAAAATTCTTCATAGCTGCTTTTGCTTTACATTAGTTACTATTAGGCTCATTATGGGTGATTGTTGACGATAGCCGAAACAAGAGAGAAAAAGGGTTCCTCGTTATATATAATGGACCATGTTGGAATCACTAATATGGCGATTGTAACATCAAACAGTCTCATACCACGTTCTAATTAGTAGAGATTAGATGTTACTCAATCTGACAGAAAGACTAAGAAGGGTTGTTCTCGGCTTCTAGTTATATTGTGTATCATGCCACTATATCTAGATTACCTATGATGCCTTACCATATGAGATTAGTTATAAGGCAAGTAAGAGAGTTAAAAAACTTGATAGTAAATACATCCAAACATGTGGACGACATTTTCTTGCCCTTGTATTCGGGAGGTGCTATTAGTTTACTTTTATGGTAAAAGCACAATCTTAGGTTTTGAAAGTAGACTCTTTTCATATAAATTATTCTATAAAAAGATGGTTAACATGAGTATCCATGAAAATTACAGTATAAGGGAAGCGTGGGTACATAACAGCTCCAACGACGTGGATGGTACGAGTCGGACAACCCAAAGAAATCATGATTTGCAGGTATATATAAGTAATCAAATGCATGATATAAAAAAATACTAGGGCTAATCACCAAGCTAGATGTTATTTAAGCCTTTATGACATGATAACCTTTTAATTACAATCTTTATAACATATGAAACTTCAACTATCTAAGAGTTTTGATCGTCGCAGGAGTTCAATTCGACACAAAGCAAGATTTTTCTTGGTTCGAATTCAGATTGCAAGAATCTGAGCTTAGAGTTCACATTGGGCATACCAGATTGGCAACGGGAAGAGCATATATAATTTTTTTGCAGTGATATCTTGTGGTGGAAAGAAAAAAGAGTTGTAAAGAAAAATGGTGACTACTAATAAAATGTTAGTATGAGGTTATTCTACCATGCTTGTAATTTCTTTGTAAAGATGAATCTGCTAATGAAATTGGAAAAGTTCCTTATTATTGATGTTTGTATATATGAAAGTAGATTCAAAGGGACGACTGGTTCAGGACTTCTGCGGAAATTTAAGTCTGGACGGATTTGTCTAAACTTGGGATTTGTCTAAACTAAAGAAAAAGTGTTCTGCTGAAATCTGTGAGCTATATTCAAATTTAAATGCTAGAACATTATTTGTTTGAATTTAAGAGCAAAAATTTGCTACCTGAATCAAAGTGCATAAAATTTACCTGCGGCAACATATGTGCATGAATTTTATATACCGAAGTTTTTGAAAGATAGAGACAAGAAAGAAGAAGAGGCTGTTAGGGTTTCCATTTATTTAAAAACCTTAAGAATTACATAGAATATATGTTTATATTTATAGATAAAATTTAAAGTTAATGGGCGTGGGTCTTTATATCTCTAGCAACCTCTCTCAAACTCATAATGCAATAGTAATAAACAATGAGAGTTTGTCACAAAGAAAACAAAACTGTGCTGTTAACTAAGCCTTTGTGAAAATATCAGCAACATGCAAAGTTGATGGAACATATGGAAGCGAGATAGTGCCAATCTGAAAATGATGTCGAGTGAAGTGACAATATATTTCAATGTGCTTCGTCATCTCATGAAAAATAGAATTCTTTGTTATCTGCATGACGCTTTCGTTATCACAATGTAACGAAGTAGGTTTAGTAATGTTAACCCCCATATCTGCAAGAAGCTATCGTAACCAAAGAATCTCATATGTGGTCACATCCATAGCACGATACTCAGCTTTAGCAGACGAACTAGAGACAACATCTTGTTTCTTGCTTTTCCATGAGATTAATGAATCTCCAAGAAAAATACAGAAATCAGTAGTAGAATTTCGATCATAAGGATCCTTAACCCAATCAACATCGCTATAGGCACGCAGTTCAAGTGAATAGGTCGAACGAAACAAAATGATCTCGATTTGAGTGCCACGAAGATATCTCAATATTTGAAGAACAACTCCCTAGTGAACGAATGTAGGAGTAGTAACAAACTGACTAAGCACATGAACAACATAAGCTATATCTGTTCGAGTAACTGTAAGATAGACCAAGATCTCTACGAGAGTTTGATATAGAGTTGGGTCTGACAAAGTAATACCATTAGCCAAAGAATATTGAGCATTGGTTTCAAGAGGGGCATCTACTATCCTGCTATCATAAACTCGTGCTTGCTCGAATAAATCAGATATATATTTTGTATGAGAGATAATATAACCTTTTGGAGAGAGAGTCACCTCAATACCTAAAAAATAACGTAATAGTCTCAAGCCCTTTATCACAAAGCGCTGAGCCAAATTACATTTTAGTGTCTCAATACCATCAATATTATCACCTGTAATGACCATATCATCTACATATAGAGATAAAATAATTCGTTATGCACTCGTACATCTAAAAAATAAGGCTGAATCATGATTATTAGCAAGAAAACTAAGTAAAGTAATAACCGTAGAGAATTTTTCAAACCAAGCACGAGGAGATTTTTTGAGACCATATAAAGTTTTCCTAAGTAAAAAAACTCAAACTGCTTGGCGAGTAATACCTGGAGGAGGATTCATGTAAACCTTCTCATGAAGATCACCATTCAAAAACGTATTTTTGAGATCTAGTTGGAAGACCTCCCAGGGGAGAACGGATGCAACCACAATAAGAGTACAAACTGTCGTCATTTTTTTCTACTGGAGCAAATGTCTCATCATAATACATACCATACTTATGTGAATACCCTTTTACTACAAGACGAGCCTTATACCGTTAAATAGACCTATCAGACTTTGTTTTAATTTTATAAACCCATCGAGAGCCAATTATATGCTTACCGGATGGAGGTTTAAATATATCCCATGTATGAGTCTGATAAAGAACAGTAAGACCTTCGACTATTGCATTTTACCAATGAGGATCAGAAACAAATTCTTTAAACGACCGCGGGTTATACAAATCATGTATATTTGGTTTCAAATAGGTGAAAGGAGCTGAGTAAGAAGAATTCACAAAATCTGGTAGTTTGGTAGTATTACTTGTACGAGAAGATCTTTTACGGGGTGGAGCCAGTGGTTCATTAAAAGAAGGAAATGAATTAGGCCTTGATAGAGCACAAGTATTATCAGTTGTAGCCGATGTCTCATGAGCTGACACATTAATATCAATGGGTATGTCGCTATTATTTTCAAAAGGATGAATAGTTTGAAGTTTGGTACTTGTTATATCAAGTGATTTTGCTGGAATCGAATAAAACGCGATGCTCAAGAATTGTAACATGTCTAGAGACATAAAGTTTATGACTAGTGGGATCAAACCAATGATAACTTTTCTGTCTAAGACCAGAACCCAAGAAAACACATATTGCAGATTTTGGGCCTGATTTGTTACATTCTACATTAGGACGAATGACAAAACATGTACATCTAAACACTCGTAATAAAGAATAATATGGAAGTTGTCTGTATAACTTTTGAAAGGGAGACATCCATGCATTGTGAGCAGTGGGAATTTGATCAATCATATATACAACAGTATGAATTTCTTATCTCTAAAAAATAGTAAGAACCTCTACAGATAAAAGTAAATAACAAGCAGTCTCAACAAGGTGACGAAGTTTTGTTTCTACAACACCATTCTGCTGAGGGGTGTTAGTGCAAGAAAACTGATGTATGGTACCATAATATGCAAGTAACTGAGTAAAATCACTCGATATATATTCACCCCCTAAGTCACACCTGAAGCATTTTATTACAGCATAATGTTGAGTCTTAACAATTGCCCAAAATTCTCTATCAATTCCAAGGAAATCTTATCTCAATTTCATAAGGTAAACCCAAGTATATCGATTATAGTCATCAATGAAAGGAACATAGTAGGACGAACCATCCTTTGTGGAGACAAGAGATGGACCCAGACATCAGAATGAATAATATAAAACAGAACAATAGAAGAAGTGACACTTTCATTAAACGGTAACATCAAAAATTTTACCAGTTTACAACCACTACAATCCGAGATATTACAAGTGTTTAACTGACCTAAAGAACCTATAGAGACTAAAAAATTTAAACGCGACGCCGATACATGTCTTAAGCGAGAATGTTAAGTATATTTTTCCACTATCAACACCATAAATATCCACATCGAGTTCCCCTACGACATGTCCAAATTACTTTATGAGTCTCTTAATTTTGTATAACACAAACAGAATCATAAAACAAGACACAATAACCAAATTTACCCAATTGGCTAATCGAAACAAGATTCAAAACAAGGGTGGGAACGTAGTAAACATCGAATAGCGATATATGAGGGGTAGAAATAGCGCCAATAACCTCTACAGACATTGTTATAAAACTAGCAGACAAAACAAATATCGGTGAAATATGAGACAAGTAATAAAGTTTGACATGTGAGGAGACATATGATGAGACGCACTCGAATCCAAAATTCACAATGATAAATCAATACCTCAAGTGAAAGACGAGGACATACCTGAATGGTATGTAGATGTAGACATAACAAACTTCTTCTCATTCAGTTTGGTACTAGTAGATTGTAAAAAATTATATTTTCCTATAATATTCGCAATAAGATCCACAATCTCTCTTTTACCAACAAAAAAAACTAATACTAATCCAAACAACAAAAAACAAATTTTAAATACTAAATACCAAAATTGATTATAAAACTAAAATCGAATCCAAATCCAAACGCCAAAATCCAAAACCATAATCGAAACGTCAAAACCCAATCTCCAATCGCCAATCTCCAATCGCCAATCGCCAATCTCCAATCGCCAATCTCCAATCAACAATCACCAATCACCAATCACCAATCACCAATCACCAATCACCAATCACCAATCACCAATCACCAATCACCAATCACCAATCACCAATCACCAATCACCAATCACCAATCACCAATCACCAATCACCAATCACCAATCACCAATCACCAATCACCAATCACCAATCACCAATCACCAAACTCCAATCTTCAAACTCCGAACTCCAAACAAAATCAATGCACCAAACGAATCCAAATGAAAAACAAAATCGAAACACTAAACAAATCCAAAAAATTCTAAATGAATCAAAACGACAAACGCAGATCTAAGCAAACATCATACATAATCCAAACTTTAAACAAAATCTGTACCAAATCAGAATCCAAACAAAATCTGTACCAAATTAAAATCAAAATCAAAATCTAAGTTCCAATCAAAACCAAAACCAAAATCAAAATCAAATCCATGGTTTTACCTGCAAAACTACTGCACTGTTCTATTAGTGATCTCCCCCGAATCATAGCAGCAAATATTAATCTATATGTTTTGATTGGAGGATTAGATGTCGCAAATATTCTCTCTAAAATTCAGCAAAAGAGACACTGTTTGCCTTTCGATCGAACCGTTTGATTGAGGCTGCACACAACAGATCCAAAAACCAAAAACTGTATCCCTTCTAATGATTTCGTGACCCGATTATTATACAAAGAATTATCAAATTTAAGCACATTAGTAACATCAAACGACTCAGATCAAAGCAGAGTAGCAATAGATCTGAAACAAAACAACTCCAAACAGCTCTTAACCCTAAAATAAAATCCAAATTTCTAAGAAATAGTACTCCAAAATAAGATCAAACAAATCAAATTGAAATACAGTAGTAATAGATTTGAAATAAAACAACTCCAAACAGCTCTTAACCCCAAAGAAAAGTCTAAATTACTAAGAACAAATATATCTGAAATAACATCAAACAAATTAAATTGAAGCATAATACCTGACAAATAAATCAATTATATTAACCGAAGGATTGAATATGCTCTGATACCATATTAAAAAATAAAGATAGGGAAAAGAAATAAATATTATCCGCTAAGAGGCGGCTAGGATTTTTGTTTATTTAGAAAGCATAACAATTACATAGAACATATGTTTATGTTTATAAATAAAATAAATCGTTAATGAACTTAGGTCTTTATATCTCTAACAGCTATGTTATGATGTTAAATAGTTCCATTGTAATATTTCTTAGATATAAAATCTGTAATTTATTATATGTTTGGTATTTATAAGTAATGAACCAACACTTTTTTCCTTCCTGCCAGACGTTCAAGAAGTTACTCAACATTAAAGGAATTCTTGGTCAGCAACAACTATTTAAAATTCTGTCATATCTATAATAACAAATGGTGCATCGAGCGTGAAATTCGTAACGGTATCATAGTTTGTAATAAACTTAAAGTAGAAGGATACATATCATTTCAGATCTTAAGTGTAAAGTTTTAAATCGGACCTAAAATCAAACATAATAAAAAAAAAACATTATTTCCATGAAGTTTTATCTTCATAAATTCACTAGAGATGATAACATTTATCGTTCGAGAATTATGAATGCTCCTTGTACATAAAGGGTTGTCTCATACCGTTTATGAGAGAATTTCAAATGATATTGATGTTGAAATGATGTCCAAGATCCATAGTTCTCTGATATTGAGTTTGGAGGATGAGGTACTTCAACAGGTGTTTTAGAATGGAACAGTTGGATGACAATGGATAATGTCAATTATATATAGACACTTGGATGATTTTGATAGAATTGTTTTTTACTTTAATGAAGTTGGAGTCAAATTAGAGGATGAAGATAATGAATTATCTCTTGAGGTATTTGTTGAAAGTGTACAGGAACTTTTTGATACCATTCTCTATGGCAAAAAGTACATTATGATATCTGAAGTTAACAGTATTATAAATTCAAAAGCTCTTCAAAGAAAGACCGGTTAGAATGGAACCTAAATGACCAATGCCTCGTGCACGAGGTCTTTTCAAATATAAGAAACGGTTAAACTAAAAGTCTATGTTAAATAGTAGTTGGAAGATCGAGTAACGAATACTAGAGTTACTGTAAAATTAGACTAAAATTGACTTGTGCATGAATTATCTGAAACTTAAGTGTATATAGGTCTGCCAAAACTTACAATTAGGAGCTCTGCTGAAACTTATGAGAATAATTTTTTCTGGAACCTAAGTCCATGAACCTTACATGTTGGAACATAGAAGTAATAACTTTCCTTATGGGACCTAAGTGCAAGGACTTTACCTGGAATAACTTAGGTGCATGAACGTTACTCATCAAAGCTTATGGATTATATTTCAATGTTTTTTTAATCAAATTGGATTTCAATATTCTATGGTGAATCTAAAAAGATAGGACAAATTCTATCATTGATTAAAATACCTTTGATCTGAGTATGCGTGAAGTATAAATAAAAAATAGATGTTAGATGATCTCTTATCTCCCCCTTTATAATTCTATAAATATCAATGAAAAATATGAAATTGGTCTTGCGTGAAAGTGAGAGCATTTGTGAGCTTTAGAGAGAATGAAAATTAGGAAATTTCTTATGAGAGAAACACTGAGAGCTGGGAGTTCTCTTTTTAAATCTATAATTTTTTTTGAGAAATTTAAAAAATTTGAGAGATTTTGTTAGTTGCGATTAAGAAATTCCTAATAATGTTTGTTTAATATGAAAATAATGATCATTTGTTCGTGGATGTAAGATTTCTTCATAATCTCAACCACACTTTTTTTTATGGTTGCTTGTATATTTTCATTTTATTGTTAAATTTGATGTTTAGAACTAATGAGCCGGAATTTTATTCCTTTCTGTCATACTTTCTGAAATATAAACTTAACTATTAAAGTAAGATTTCGACCAACAACAAAAACTTAAAATAATGTGTTTCCAATGTAACAATATACTGTCTATATATTATCAATAAATCTATCAATCTATAGAAATTTGTTTATAACTTAATATATTATTCAAAATCGTATCCAATAGTATATAACAAATCGCGAAATTTTAAATTAGAAACTTTTTTTTCCAAGATTCACCTAATGAATAAACAAAACCAAGAACACTAACGTGTTTGCCTGCTACTTTCCATATAGTATTTTGCTTTGTTCATTTGCGTTCTTCAACGATTTTGTTTATGAAATTGATAAACCTTCATAATCAAATTTGTGAAGAAAGGAAATGTTTCCAGACACTGAAGGAAGCGGCCGTATTTCTCATAGTCTTTACAATGTGAAGTCCAACATTGTAAAGCTCATCATTTATTACTTTTTTTGTGTCCGAGACCATAACCCGATAAATTGATAAATTCAATTTATATCCCTGATTTATTAATTCAGGCTTAAGCAATCTTAGGTTTTGTAACCAAAGAATCTCACATGTGGTCACATCCATAGCACGTTACTCAGCTTCAACAAACGAACTAGAGACAACATCTTGTTTCTTGCTTTTCCATGAGATTAATGAATCTCCAAGAAAAATACAGAAACCAGTAGTAGACTTTCGATCATGAGGATCACTAACCCAATCAACATCGCTGTAGGCACGCAGTTCATGTGAACAGGTCGAATGAAACAAAATGCTCTCGATCTGAGTGCGACGAAGATATCTCAATATTTGAAGAACAACTCCCTAGTGAACGAATGTAGGAGCAGTAACAAACTGACTAAGTACATGAACAACATAAGCTATATCTGGTCAAGTAACTGTAAGATAGACCAAACTCTCTACGAGAGTTCGATATAGAGTCGGGTCTGACAAAGTAATACCATTAGCCAGAGAATATCAAGCATTGGTTTCAAGAGGGGTATCTACTATCCATCTATCATTAAGTCGTGCTCGCTCGAATAAATCAGATATATATTTTGTATAAGAGATAATATAACCTTTTGGAGAGAGAGTCACCTCAATACCTAAAAAATAACGCAATAGTCCCAAGCCCTTTATCACAAAGCGCTGAGCCAAATCACATTTTAGTGCCTCAATTCCATCAATATTATCACATGTAATGACCATATCATCTACATATAGAGATAAAATAATTCGTTATGCACTCGTACATCTAAAACACAAGGCTGAATTATGATTATTAGCAAGAAAACTAAGTGAAGTAATAACTGTAGAGAATTTTTCAAACCAAGCATGAGGAGCTCTTTTGGGACCATAAAAAGTTTTCCTAAGTAAAAAAAAACTCCAACGAATTGGTGAGTAATACCTGGAGAAGGATTAATGTAAACCTTCTCACGAAGATCACCATTCAAAAACGTATTTTTGAGATCTCGTTGGAAGACCTCCCACCGGCGAACGGATGCAACCGCAATAAGAGTACGAACTGTCGTCATTTTTTCTACAGGAGCAAATGTCTCATCATAATCCATACCATACTTATGTGAATACCCTTTTGCTACAAAACGAGCCTTATACCGTTCAATAGACCCATCAGACTTTGTTTTAATTTTATAAACCCATCGAGAGCCAATTATATGCTTACCGGACGAAGGTTTAAATATATCCCATGTATGAGTCTGATAAAGAACAGTAAGACCTTTGACTATTGCATTTTGCCTATGAGGATCAGAAACAACTTCTTTAAACGACCGCGGGTCATATAAATCATGTATATTTGGTTTAAAATAGGTGAAAGGAGCTAAGTAAGAAGAATACGCAAAATTTGGTAGTTTGGTAGTATTACTTATACGAGAAGATCTTTTAAGGGGTGGACCTGGTGGTTCATTAAAAGAAGGAAATAAAATAGGGCTTGATAGAGCATAAGTATTATCAGTTGTAGCCGATGTCTCATGAGCTGGTACATTAATATCAATGCGTATGTCGTTATTATTTTCAAAAGGATCAATAGTTTGAAGTTTGGTACTTGTTATATCAAGTGATTTTGCTGGAATCGAATAAAACGCGATGCTCAAGAATTGTAACATGTCGAGAGACATAAAGTTTATGACTAGTGGGATCAAACCAATGATAACCTTTCTGTCTAACACTAGAACCCAAGAAAACACATATTGCAGATTTTGGGCCCGATTTGTTACATTCGACATGAGGACGAAGGACAAAACATGTACATCCAAACACTCGTAATAAAGAATAATATGGAAGTTGTCCGTATAACTTCTGAAAGGGAGACATCCATGCATTATAAGCAGTGGGAATTTGATTAATCACATATACAATAATATGAATTTCTTCTTTTTAAAAAATAGTAAGAACCTCAGCAGATAAAAGTAAATAACGAGGAGTCTCAACAAGGTGACGATGTTTTCTTTCTACAACACCATTCTGCTGAGGGGTGTCAGTGCAAGAAGACTGATGTATGGTACAGTAATATGCAAGTAGCTGAGTAAAATCATTGGATATATATTCACCCCTAAGTCACACCTGAAGCATTTTATTACACGATAATGTTGAGTCTTAACAAGTGCCCAAAATTCTCTATAAATCCCAAGGAAATCTGATCTGCGTTTCATAAGGTAAATCTAAGTATATCGATTATAGTCATCAATGAAAAGAACATAGTAGGACGAACCATCCTTTGTGGAGACAAGAGATGGACCCCAGACATCAGCATGAATAATATAAAACAGAACAATAGTGACACTTTCATTAAACGGTAACATCGATAAATTTTGCCAGTTTACAACCACTACAATCCGAGATATTACAACTGTTTAACTGACCTAAAGAACCTATAGAGACTAAAAAATTTAAACGTGATGCAGATACATGTCTCAGGCGAGAATGTCAAGTATGTTTTTCCATTATCAACACCATAAATATCCACATGTGTTACTTTGAGTTTCTCTAACACATAGAGTTCCTTATTTTACGACATGTACAAATTACTTTATGAGTCTCCTAATTTTGTATAACACAAACAGAATCAGAAAACAAGACACAATAACCAAATTTACCCAATTGGCTAACCGAAACAAGATTCAAAGCAAGGGTGGGAACGTAGTAAACATCAGATATCGATATATGAGGGGTACAAATATAGCCAATACCCTCTACAAACATTGTTATAAAACTAGCAGACAAAACAAATATCGGTGAAACATGAGACAACGAAATAAAGTTTTACATGTGAGGAGATATATGATGAGATGCACTCGAATCCAAAATCTACAATGATGAATCAATACCTGAAGTGAAAGACGAGGACATACCTGAATGGTATGCAGATGTAGACATAAAAAACTTCTTCTCATTCAGTTCGGTACTAGTCAATTGTATAAAATTATATTTTCCTATAATATTGGCAATAAGATCCACAATCTCTCTTTTACCAACCAAAAAATACTAATATTAATCCAAACAACGAAAAATAAATTTAAATACTAAATACTAAAATTGATTATAAAACTAAAATCGAATCCAAATCCAAATCCAAACGCCAAAAGCCAAAACCATAATCAAAACATCAAGACCCAAAGTCGAACGTCAATCTCCAATCTCCAATCACCAAACTCCAATCTCCAAAATCCAAACTCCAAACAAAATCAAAACATCAAACGAATCCAAATGAAAAACGAAATCGAAACACCAAACAAATCTAAAAAATTCCAAACGAATCAAAACGAAAAACGTAGATCTAAGCAAACATCATACATAATCCACACGTCAAACAAAATCTGTACCAAATCAGAATCTAAACAAAATCTGTACCAAATCAAAATCAAAATCTAAATTCCAATCAAAACCAAAACCAAAATCAAAATCAAAATCAAATCCATGGTTTAACCTACAAAATTACGGCATTGTTCTATATGTTTTGATTGAAGGATTAGATGTCGCGCACATTCTCTTTGAAATTCAGCAAAACAGACATAGTTTTCCTTTTGATTGAACCGTTTGCTTGGGGCTGGACACAACAGATCCAAAAACCAAAAACTGTATCTCTTCTAATGATTTCGTGACCCGATTATTATACAAACAATTATCAAATTGAAGCACAATAGTAACATCAAACGAATCAGATTAAAGCACAGTAGTAATAGATCTGAAACAAAACAACTCCAAACAGCTCTTAACCCCAAAACAAAATCCAAATTTCTAAGAAATAGTAATCCAAAATAATATCAAACATATCAAATTGAAATACTGTAGTAACAGATTTGAAACAAAACAACTCGAAACAGCTCTTACCCCAAAACGAAGTCTAAATTACTAAGAAAAAATATATCCGAATTAACATCAAACAAATTATATTGAAGCATAATACCTGATAAATAAATAAATTATATTAACCGAAGGATTGAATATGATCTGATACCATATTAAAAATTAAATATAGGGAAAATAAATAAGAATAATCTGCTAAGAGGCGGCTAAGGTTTTTGTTTATTTAGAAAGCGTAAAAATTACATAAAACATATGTTTATGTTTATAAATAAAATAAATCGTTAATGGACTTGGGTCTTTATATCTCTAACAACTATGTTATGGTGTTAAATAGTTCCATTGTAATCTTTCTTAGATATAAAATCTGTAATTAATTATATGTTTGGTATTTATAAGTAATGAACCAACACTTTTTTCCTTCCTGCCATACGTTCAAGAAGTTACTCAACATTTAAGGAATTCTTGGCCAGCAACAACTATTTAAAATTCTGTTATATCTATAATAAAAAATGGTGCGTCGAGCGTGAAATTCGTAATGGTATCATAGTTTGTTATAAACTTAAGGTAGAAGGATAGATATCCTTTAAGACTTAAGTGTAAATTTTCAAATCGCACCTAAAATCAAACATAATAAAAAAAAATATTTTCATGAAGTTTTATCTTCATAAATTCACTAGAGATGATAACATTTTTCGTTAGAGAATTATGAATGTTCCTTGTACATAAAGGGTTGTCTCATACCGTTTATGAGAGAATTTTAAATGATACTGATGTTGAAATGATGTCCAAGATCCATAGTTCTCTGATCTTGATTTTGGAGGATGATGTACTTCAACAGGTCTTTTAGAAATCCTTAGCAAAATGTGTTATACTTTGTTCATAAAATGTATATCAAGAAATAGTTATATGCGATGACAATGGATAATATCAAATAAATATAAAGACACTTAAATGATTTCAATATAATTTTTCTTGACTTCAATGAAGTTGGAGTCAAAGTAGATAATGAAGATAATAAATTATCTCTTGAGGTATTTCTTGAAAATGTACGGGAACTTTTTGATACCATTCTCTATGGCAAAAAGTACATTATGATATCTGAAGTTAACATTATTATAAATTCAAAAGCTCTTCAAAGAAAGACCGGTTATAATGGAACCTAGATGGCAAATGCTGAGTGGAAGAGGAAACTATGGAAGGAGAAATTCAAGAAAAAAGAGAGAAAACTCAATAGCTAAAGCTACAACTATGACAAGTAGTTCTAAATTGAAATATTACTTATGCAATAAAGAATGTCGTATCTAGAGGCATCATACCAGCTTTCTTTACTTGATAAGAAATCCAAAGTTTTATGAGCTAACTAAGAATATATATATATATATATATATATATATATCAAGATTCAATTCGTTTGAGATGTGGCGAAGAGAGAGAAATTGAGGGTTGTAAATATTACAGTTGATGAAAATCCTTATGATGCTCTAACAGAGGTAATTACAATTTCAAAGATCACGTAATGCACGAGATCTTTTCAAATCTAAGAAACGGTTAAACTGAAAGTCTATGTTAAATAGTAGTTGGAAGATCGAGTAACAAATACTAGAGTCACTGTAAAATTAAACTAAAATTGACTTGTGTAGGAGTTATCTAAAACTTAAGTGTATAGAGGTTTGTCAAAACTTACAATTAGGAGCTCTGCCGAAACTTATGAGTATAATGTTTTCTAGAACCTAAGTTCATGAACCTTACATGTTGGAACATATAAGTAATAACTTTCCTGATGGGACCTAAGTGCGGGGACTTTACCTGGAAGAACTTAGGTGCATGAATGTTACTCATCAAAGCTTATGGATTATATTTTTATGTTTTTTTAATCAAATTGGATTTCAATATTCTATGGTGAATCTAAAAAGATAGGACAAATTCAATCATTGATTAAAATACCTTTGATCTGAGTATGCGTGAAGTTTAAATAAAAAATAGATTTGAGAGGATATCTTATCTCCCCTTTTATAATTCTATAAATATCAATGAAAAATATGAAATTGGTCTTGCGTGAAAGTGGGAGCATTGGTGAGCTTTAGAGAGAATGAAAATTAGGAACTTTCTTATGAGAGAAACACTAAGAGCTTGGAGTTCTCTTTTTAAATCTATAATTTTTTTTGAGAAGTTTAAAAAAAGTGTGTGAGAGATTTTGTTAGTTGCGATTAAGAGATTCCTAATAATGTTTGTTTAATATGAAAATAATGATCATTTGTTTGTGGATGTAAGATTTCTTCATATTCTCAACCACATTTTTTGTGGTTGCTAGTATATTTTCCTTTTATTGTTAAATTTGATGTTTAGAACTAATGAGCCAGAATTTTATTCCTTTCGGTCAAACTTTCGGAAATATAAAATTAACTATTAAAGTAAGATTTCGACCAACAACAAAAACATAAAATAGTGTGTTTACACTGTAACAATATACCATCCATATATTATAATAAATCTATCAATCTATAGAAATTTGTTTATAACGTAATATATTATTCAAAATCGTTATCGAATAATATATAACAAATCGCGAAATTTTAAATAAGAAACTTTTTTTCCAAGATTCACCTAATAAATAAACAAAACCAAGAACACTAACGTGTTTGTCTGCTACTTTCCATATAGTATTTTGCTTTGTTCATTTCCGTTCTTCAACGATTTTGTTTATGAAATTGATAAGCCTTTAGAATCAAATTTGTGAAGAAATGAAAGGTTTCCAAACACTGAAGGAAGCGACCGTATTTCTCATTAAGGTTTAGGATGATGAAATTCCTAAACCTAGCCCCTTACTTATAGTCTTTACAATGTGAAACCCAACTTTGAGAGGATTCGTCAAAAATAATTTTACCAGAGGAAGGAAGCGGCCTTATTTACCAAAGGGGATTCGTCAAAAATAATTTTACTTTGAGATGAAGGGATTTTTTTTCATATGTATATAGTTTTTCCTCATCTCTGATCCCTCCAATTGTAAGAATTTGCATTGACTAGTAGCCTGATTATCTCCCGGCTGAAACGGCTTACCATGCCAGTGTTTTTTATTTTTTTACCGTTCCCGATTGCCTTAAGGATATTGATGTTTGACATTTTAGCCATCAAGATCAGCCTCGCATATGGTTTGTTTCTTCTATTTATTTTTAACGACTTCTTTTATTTGGCTACCTTCGGTGTTGGCGTTGTGACTAACTATTTCCTTCTTCCCTCTCCGTTTCCTCGGGGTGGCCTCTTTATCACATTTCCCTTTCATTGTTTTGGGACATCCAACTCAATCCTCGACTTGTCCCGATTTTATATAAGTTGAAGTATAACACTCTTTATATCCTCTGAGATGGCTTCGTCCCTAGTCATATTCAACATAAGATTTTCATCTTTATCCATGGTTAGCTCTTGTAACATCAACAAACCAGTAAAAAAGAACTATTCTCGTAAAGAGATAGTAAAACTCTATGAACCAAGTTGAATATGCAGCAACTACTAGTGTCGACAACGGATGTATCTCACCTCCCTCGTACACATAACTTTAAACGTCATACACAAACTATTCTTCGTTGGTTGGATAGGGAAATATATATGTACCTAAAGAAAACATATATGAAAGGATGGAGTGATAGTCGAAGTCCCTTAATGAAAACGATGGTATAAAAGCACGTCTCGCCCTCCCTAACCTTGTGGGGTAATTTTCCGACATCATGAATACGAGTTACAGTCGATTCAAAGATGAGATACTAAAACCTAAAGTCTTGATGTTATTATTCCGTCATCTAATCATAACAATTGGATAGTTAATAAATAATTGGTCTAAACACTCATTTTCCTCCACTACATCTACCAGAGGAAGGATGGTGGTGGAGACTTTCATATTTTTCTTCGGAGCTCTTTTAAGAGATTTTTGGGTTCAACGAAGATAAATTATCAACAAAAAATTATGTGAGACCCTAAGATTTTATGGATTTCAACGAAGGTATGAGTTTCCAGGAATAATTCTCTTAATGTTTTTACTATAATCCCACTTAAATTGTTGAAATAGAGGATTTCCCCTACTAGTTTGAAATATGACCTACTAGACTTACTTAATCAACTAATCAAGTAATTATTTGATCCTATAATAACCATGGTTGAGGGGATATTGATAGGTTACATACATCTTTAAAAATAATAAGGATGCAAGCAGGTTGATGTTGTAGAATCAGGTTGATATCTTAAATAGTGATGTTGTAGAAATTTATCTTTTATCAACACGATTGCTTTTAGAGGATATGTCCAAATGAGAAAGATGGGTTCTTTGACACACATGTTACCCCCAACTCATTTGATCCGTTGGTTTCAGGTCATATCGACGGTCTAGGTAATTACTGTTTTATTATATTAAAAAATAGCTAAAAAAATGAAGCAACCTTATGTTGAACGATGGAAATATTTTACAGACTTGTGAGATCAAGAATTATTCATGGAATTACGTTTCCACGTGTCAACAATAATATGTCATAACAACATTGCAACGTACGTCGACGGTTTCATCGATAGCGAATATTTTAATGATTATTCATATCCATATTGTATCAATATTCATATACGCCATCATTTCATATTTATTTTCTATCTCGTCAAATTGTCAAATAGTCTTTTAAATAATTATTTCTAAAAATTACTATAAGGACTAAAGGGAGTCGTGATAAGGCTATACCCTACGAATAGTATATATTCTTTATACTAACGTGGTAAGTTTACAATAATGACTAATAAAAGGTAAGTTGCAGTTTATAGGAGGCGATCAAACTATTGGATGAACGATGGTGAGACGAGGTATTTGAACTTAGATGAGGTAACCAAATGAAAAGGTAAACATTGACGAGATGAGCATAATAAGGATAATATGAGATGACAAAAAGTGTACAAGACGAGGGAAACATTCCGCCCAACAAAAAGCACAAACTGACCGTTTAAACTTGACACCCGAGTATTTAATATTATATCTAATAAGAGCGCAGACCAGTTAACATTCTATTTAACGGATGCGTGAATCGAACATACAAACTGAACGTCCAAAATAATTATTAAAAATTGACATGTGGCATAATACCATATATTATGATTGGCATGCAAAATCAGTTGACAAGTTTAAAACAATAACAATTAAAAAATAAATATGAAACTAATAACAAGAACTAGGTAAGTATAAATCTGTCTATATAAAAAAATTTAATTAAACTATACAAAAAAACCCATTAAATTAAGAGAAAAGTACCCCTAAATACCCACTCAAGTATCAAATACCAAAATGGTACCCGTTTTTGGACTAGTTTCATAAAATACCTAGAGCCAAATTATGGACAATTATACCCTCTAGGGTATAAAAGGGGTTGTTTTGTTGAAATCCACTTTTTTACACCTTCTAATCAGACTTTTAGGTTCCAATTCCCCCCACTTTCACCTTTCTAAATTTGAGGAGAGAGAAACACGTTTCACGAGAGCGAACCCAAAAGACATTTTTGAAAGCAAACGTAACCGGCGATATCAATCGACCCTTCTGTTCCGATATTTCTGACACCCACCCGCGAACCACCGGCGACAAGTAACCACTGTCTCTGTCTCTGCTCCGATATTTCAGACAACAACCGGCGAACCACCGGCGAATACTAATCTTCGAAACAACGATTGTCTCTGTTTCGATATTTGGAACCATCACCGGCGAGCCTCCAACTGCAATGAAGTTTCCGTCGAACTGAACCGTCGCCCAGTGTCTCTGTTATTCCTTACGGCTTCGAACCAAACCAGGTATATGTCTACCACTGTCTCTGTTCGATTCATATGCGTCGATGTATAGGTTGTTTTACATTGATAGTCCATGCTGTATGACGTTTAATACTCCGGTAGTCAGTAAAGTTATTTGTTACTGTTGCTCGACCGGACGACGTTACGTGATAGTTGTGTTGGTATTGCAGTTGCCGTCGCCATCGATTTTAATGCGTCATGTTATAATCGTAAACGTGTAACGTCGTCTATAGTAGCTATAAGGCTGCTGTTCTAATCTATTTGATTTTACGTACATTTGTTAGACATCTATCAATCTATGTTTCATTATCTATCATTGTTTGTTAATAGATTAACTGTTATGTCCCATCGATTTGAATGCGTGCTGGTTGAATCGGAAACGTGTAACTTCGTATATCTTAGCTATAGGTCTGTTGTTCTAAGCTATGTGAGTTTACGTAGGTTTGTTAGAGATCTAGCAATATCTGTTGCATTATCTATCTGTGTATGTTAATACTTAACCTGCTAGGCGCCATTGATTTGAACTGACCTGGTTTAATCGTGAACATGTAATATCGGCTATCGTAGCTATAGGGTTGTTGTTCAAACCGTTGTGAGTTTACGTAGGTTTGTCTGTCAGATAGCAATGTGGGTTGTATCATCTATCAGTGTCTGTTAATAGTTAACCTGTCAGATAGCTCGTCTCAGGCAGAAGTATAAGATTCATAATGCAGTGGCTGCTTAGTATTATTGTTTTAGTTACAATGTAATTACTAACTAGCTTATTATGTGAACATTAACAGGTTAAAATGACGAAAACAGGAGTATTCTACCGCTCGGGGTTGGTTGGCATAATCAACGTACTGAGACGAGATATAATCAAAGCTGAACACATCGAGGCTGCTCGTGGAACCCCTTTCTACACCTTCCTCAAAACCTCGTACGACTTGAGGAACGAGGTTCTGAAGCTTAAAAAGTTCCACCACTTGATCGAGGGGATCTGTGGTTTATACGACGTCAGATGGAAGGCTTTCAAGATTGGACAAAAGCATGTGAGGTTGAGAAAGAAAGATGTTAAGGCGATCTTTGGCCTCAGACACGGTAACGAAGAGATGCCGATGAGCAAATCAGGTGGATTTATCGCTCGGTACGCCGATGGAGCCGAGTTAGATTCGATTTTGATGAAGAAATATTTTTTGAGTCCAAGGACGAGGAGAAGCGGGCCAACGAACGACAAATCAGTTTCCAACGAGTTAATAAAGGTAAATAGAGTATGTTAGAATGTAATTGTTTTGTAGTTCATGCTGCAGGCTCTGCAGGTTGATGAAATGCCGGCACATTTTGACATCACTATAAATAGATTGCTATAAATCACAATCTATGAACACTAAGATATCAGAGTTATGGTAACATTAAAAGAACAGACAATGTAGACCTAATGTATAAGATGTAAACATAGATAGCAATGTTGAATAGGGTGGATATCAGAGGGTAGCAACATAGATAGAAATGTATACAGGGATAGATATCAGAGTGTGTAACAAACAGATATGATATGTATGCAATCATATCTATCTAATGTCTTACTAGGTGTGGATGCCTTTAATTGTTATTTCTGTATTGTTGTAATGATTTTGGATATTTTTGTAGGAAGCAATCGAGAAAGCAGTCAGCGAAGGAGGGGAGGATGAAGCGAAGGATGTGGCTCGGCTCTTGATACTTTTCATATGCTCGACACTGTTCTTTTCAGTGTCGGGCGACGTTGTTGGGTGGACAGCAATCTTCTACGTGGAGAATCTCGACAAGATAAACGACTATGACTGGTCTGGAGCCATCTTGGATAAGCTTCACAAATCGCTGGACAGATGTATTAAGGCTGGCCATCCTTCAAGAGTTATCGGATGCGTTGCTCTGCTTTTTGTAAGTATAGTGTTTTATGATCAGCATGTCTGTTTCGAAAATGGTTTTTTTAATGGTTAGTTATGTTCTGTGCAGCCGTTTCTTATGGAGCATATTTCGATGAACGTCGACATACCAAGGCCAAACATAATCCCTAGATGTTACAAGTGGTGGGGGATAGAGGGCAATGAGTCGACATTCGAAATGATCGAGATGGTCGGTGAGCTCAGGGACGACGAGGTATGCAACCCACTTATCAATGTCAATGTTATGGTATGAAACAAAGCGCATATGTTGATGATACAAAAACCTGCATGTTTATGTACACATCTACCGTAGTAGTACATTATATCTATCAGTGATTTGGTAGTATAATACTACGTTGGTGTTTGGTTTATACATATAGCAATGTCTGATATCATATCTATCAATGTATTACGTACAAATCGAAGCCGTGAATATTATAAGTAATGATTATAATATTGGGCTGCTCAATGTATATTACTACTGTATTTCCTAGGTTGTCGGCGGGGAGTTGGTGTTTACAGCATCCAAATGTTTTGTTTATGGAGTAAATGATTCGCGGAGACAGTGTGTAGGGGCTGGTGAAACAAGCGAACAGAGTAGTAGGAAAAGAAAGAAATCTGTTGCGAACAGAAGTACAAGACTGAAGGTAGATGACGGAGCTGGTAGTAAGAAGAGCTTAGGTTCAATGATTGAGGTTGAAGATGATGTTACGTTGGGGAAGTTCATTGTGGAGAGGAAGGCAACAGTTTCTAAAAACAAAGGGGAGAGGTTGAAAAACCAAAAAAAACGTAGGTCTAGTATGATTCCTAGTTTTGGAGTGCTGTGGCAGTCGGTTTTGCGTGACAGCAAAAAACTGAAAAAAAGAAGCCGGTTGCGCCGGTTGAAAGTTGAAAACAAGAGGCTTAAAACATGCCTTGAGGAAAGAAACGAAGAAGTTAGTGCTAGCATGTTT
Source organism: Limnanthes douglasii subsp. nivea (assembly GCA_036936605.1). NCBI lineage: Eukaryota > Viridiplantae > Streptophyta > Magnoliopsida > Brassicales > Limnanthaceae > Limnanthes > Limnanthes douglasii. The sequence continues at coordinate 273,886,020 of JAUPFV010000004.1, forward strand.
TCTAAGTACTAATAACATCTGTATGTTTGTTAAAATAAAGTTGTCTATCAACGAAGTATGATGTATCTATCATTGTTAACAATAATATAACAATTTCGTATGCTCGTTTGATTCAGGTGGAAAAGTTGAAGAAAGATATGGAGGACCTGAAACAAAAGCTGGAGATGGTCCACTCAAGAGTGGATGGTGAGGATCAACAACTGTTGTTGACCTTATCCTTGCCATTTTTCCGCGATGATGAGGATGCTACTGAAACCGTAGATGCAAACGTTGCTGAGAAGGTGGTTAAGGAAACACTGGTTTACAAAAGATCTCGGAGGCATGTAGTAACTGACACGGAAAAAGCAACAGAAAAAGAGGGCGTTGATGGGGAGAAAAAACAGAAGAACAACAGGAGCTTGACAAAGCTGAGCAAAAAGAAAGGGACGTATCGGAGGAGGAGAAGGAAGTCGTTGATGGAGGGTGTGTTCAATCCGAAACACGTGTTGAACCAATGGAAGAGAGTACTACATAGGAAGCTGTTGTTGTTGATGTGTCTAGGAAGCCAAAAGGGACTATAACAACTGGTTGTGACGCTGGTAATGGGAAACGGGATGTGTCAAAAGTCTTACCACCCCTAACTCATGCTGCCGGTGCGCAAAATGTAGTTTTGGTACCTGCACAGGGACCCGGAGTTGGAAACAACGAGGTTGAACAACAGCAGCTGACGGTGGACGGAATTGATTTGTTGGACGAAGGATCCAACGAAGGAACGAAAACAATGGAACGACAGTTGGAGGAGTCGCCAAAAACCGTTGATGAAGGAAAGAATGCAGAGAAAGGTGAGGACAAAGGAGAAGATGACATAGTAGTAGCAACTACATTGTTGGAGATAGCAGCAACAGAACTACAGGTTCCAGAACCTGACTCTCACAATGTTGCTGAAGATGTAAGTGGATGTTAAATAGCTTAGTTGTATTTGAATATCATATATGATTGATAGTTAATCTCGAAATTATTGGTTTCCTTTGTTATGATTTTAGGAAGTCGATACAGCGGAGCCTGAAGACACACGACACTCTAGCTTAGTTGTATTCACTGGCACTGGAACAGCAGCAAAGTGCGAACAACTATCGCAAGTTGTGTCTCCATTAAAGGTGATACAAATTTTCAACAGAGGAGATCATTCCGCAGAGAAGATTGAAAAAGTGTCACAGGTTGATCCATCTTCCTACGCAACACCACAACAATAGAAAGCAGCATCGAAGGATCTTATTGTCCAATCGGTTACACCATTGGCTGAAGATAGCTTTGTAGACTGCACCCAATCATTTTACGCAGAAGTTGACAAGGCTGTTGAAACTTCAGACGAGAAGAGGCGTACACTGGACTCCATCGAGGAAGACCAAACGGACGTTGACGTAAGTAGATATTTGGTATTCTCAATAAACATTTAAAAAGTAATGTTAACAGTTTACTATGCTGCTTTTTTTTAGGTACCCATTGATGACATGCCTGGGTTCAACTTACTTACTCCGACGCAGGTTCAACAACAGCAAACTGAAGTTGTAGCTTGGCCGTTCCCGACAGAGACAACGAAACTGATCGATGTAAGTGAGTACGAGAAAGTGCTGAAACTGAAACAGGTAGAACAACAAGAAGATCCAGAAGTATGGTACTTGCCAACAACAGAGTTCTCGTACATGCTTTCCATTAGTGTGACAGAGATAATGGAACTGCCTAACGAAAATCAAGTGGACTTCAAGGTAAAAATCTTTTAGGATGTATCTATCGTATTTTAATTTTTAGTCTAGCAACGTGTCTATATACGTCTATCAATATTAATTGAAGCATCTATCATTGTGTCAACCAATAAACCATTGGTTATTATTTCCAGTAATCCTTGTCACTCAACTGATTTGAGACTGTAATTTTGTTTTTAATAGGTAATAGATGCTTGGATATACAAGCTCTTAAAGGATTCAGATTGGAAAGTCCCTGTGAAAGGGTTTGATAATAAGTATTCATTCCCTGTCCCAGCCATTCAAATAACTGGGATTGCAACTGTAAGTTCCCAGTGGATTATTGCTTTCATATTAGGTACATCTACTTCATGTATTGATGTCTTAAATTTACAGGGACACTGGCTAAAAAGGGAGATATGTCTGTCATTATGGACAATGTTTTTGAGACAATGAACCCCGACACATATGTCTGTTTTGTCCCCCTATGTACCGTAAACACGGACGGCGTGAACCACTGGACGCTCCTGGTTATAGGCATGGAGAATGAGGCTGCCAGAAGCTACAACCCAATGTTTCCGTGGAGCAAGCACATTCCCGATAAGACGAGTAACACCGCCGATGCTCTGGTAAGGAATTTAAATTCCAAGTTATCTATTTTGGTTGACTGTCTAGCAATTTCTAATACTATATCTATCAAATTGTATAGTAATGCCTATCAATGACTTCTACTGTATCTATCAATGCAGTTGTCCTATTGCATGAAGAAGAAATATATACCGCAGGTAAAAGGTGGGTACAAAATTAAGACCATGTTAAATATCCCACAGCAAAAGAAGGACAGCTATGACTGCGGTGTTTTCGTGTGTAAATACTTAGAAGACATTATTACAAAAGGGTTTGTTGGACGGGAATATGGTGAGGAAATGCCGGCAGAAACAAGAGCTAAAATATTCAAACATTTCACGAATGATCGTAACACAAACAAACGTTTGTAGTATGTAATTTATTTGTTGGTACCCATTTGGATTTTTCGGATAGATTAGCAATGGGTTAATTAGACAAACTAATATTATTTCTGTTTGTAGTAGAAAATTTACGTGTAAACACACATTTTCACATCACTGTTACATCATTCAGTGTTCTATCCTACTAATTTAGGTATGTTGTATCCTTCATAGTAGTTTTCAGGTCGTTAGCAAAGTTTTTACTATTACCTATTAGGCTTGAGACAAACATCTATCAATGTCTAATTGGTTAACTATCAGAATAATAATCAGTTGGTGTATGTAGATATATAAGAAATGCATTTTAAAGCAGGTGTATACTAAAATAAATATGTAGGCCAAATATATTTATAAACTACCTTGGCATATACACCATTACTTGCATGAATCAATTTCATCTATGGGCAGTATATCTCTACTATTTCTACATATCAGAGATGTAATAAAAAACTACAAATAATGCCTATATTAAAAGAAATAGCAATGTATACCAGTTTATCTATATGGGTTTAATGAAACATCTATCTGGGTTTAAGAAAGCAAATATCGTAGTGCGAAACATATCGTAAGTTATAAAATTTTTGGTTACCAACCATATAGTACAGTTTTAGATATCGTTCAGACAAAATAGCTAGACCAAATAGGTTTTAAATTTTAAATATAATTTATCTACCATTGAAAATGACTCGTAAATATCATATAACAGGTTAGTGATGCACGAAATATATATATATATGGACTACACAATATGGTTATTGGTAGATAAATGCAATTAATTTTTGGACGGGACTTTTAACCACACCAATTACTCATTAGAAGTTAATGTGTTAAAATCATTGGTTAGATTGAACTTAAAAAGACAATGGGTAGATGAACTAGAATGATTACATTCATTTAATATATGTGTGCCATTAAAGTTGTGAAAGAAAGTATGGTTGCTTAATGGGACTCAGCATTGGGTGCTATGTTTTGCTATAAATAGAGGGTCATATGTCAACCTATTCCTCACAAACTTACCTGCAAAGAAAAAAAAAAACAGAACCTCTACCCTAAGTTCAAACCACTGCTCCTTCTACCATGGCACCTTCATCACCCTTCTCCCCACACCAGTCCGGCGACGACGTGTGGTCCTCTGACCACTACGCATGTAACAAGGCATACAAGCGTACGACAACGTCGGAGTACTCCTCTGACGAAGAAGATGATTGGTCGGTCTGGTCTGAGGACCAAGAAGACCCTTATGGATCATGGGATTCTTGGTCCATGGACGACTGTTATCTTTCTGAGGATGAAAAACTGCCAAAAAGGAAAAGATGTAAGAGCAGCAGCAAGTGGGAAGAAGAAGACGACGATGAATATGAAGAGGCAGACGACGAGGCCTCTGACGACGAAGAAGATGATGAAGATGAAGAAGAAGAAGAAGAGGACGAGGGATCTGATGGAGAGGACTCTGACTAGGTTAGAACATGGATATGTAGTTTCATGGCAGTTTAGGTTTATCTTTTGTTGTTTTGGTCTGTTTGTTTATGGTTTTTTTGGACTGTTAGTGTGACCAACCCTGTGCAGTAGACTCTTTTTTTGACAGGGTTGGATGATTTATGGTTTATGGCACCTAACTCAGCTCTGTAGCATTGCATGATTTTAATGTTAACGTTTCATTGCATTTTACCTTCTCTAGCTTAAACTAGTAAGATATGGTATGACTTGGTGCAGTTGAAGGTAGCAGTTTTACTTGCAGTTATTTCACAGAATCGCAATCTATAAACACTAAGATACCAGAGTTATGGTAACATTAAAAGAACAGACAATGTAGACCTAATGTATAAGATGTAAACATAGATAGCAAGGTTGAATATAGTAGATATCAGAGTATAACGGCATAGATAGCAATGTATACACGAATACACAACTGAGTGTTAACAAATAGCAGATGGATGTAAACCAAAGAAGACAAAAATTTCTTGATTGTATTTGTTAGATGCAAAATCCAGAAACTATCAATGTTGAATAGAGTGGATATCAGAGGGTAGCAGCATAGATAGTAATGTATACATGGATAGATATCGGAGTCTGTAACAAACAGATATGGTACTTGTCATTTCTATAAGGGTACAAAACATAAGGCGAGATACAAGGAGTGCTTATCTTTGAGATGAATCAGGCATGAATGATTTTAAGTACATCTATAACAAATGTAAGTAAAATATCAGATGGATGTAAACCAAAACAGAAAACATATCTTGATGTATCTGTTAGATGCGAAATCCAGAAACTATCAATGTTGAAAAGAGTGGATATCAGAGGGTAGCAGCATAGATATCAATGTATACAGGGATAGATATCAGAGTATGTAACAAACAGAAATGGTACGTGTCAATTATATAAGGGTACAAAACATAAGTCGAGATACAAGAAGTGCTTATCATTGAGATGAATATGGCATGAAAGATTTGAAGTACATCTATAACAAATGTAAGTAAAGTATCAGATGGATGTAAACCCATATCAAAAACATACGTCGATGTATCTGTTAGATGCAAAATCCAGAATCCATCAATGATGAATGGAGTGGCTATCAGAGTATAACATCATAGATAGCAAAGTATACGTGAATAGATATCAGAGTCATGAAAAAACAGACATGAAACATGTCAACGTTAAAAGTGTACAAAACGTAAGTCGAAAGATAAGGAGTGCTTATCTTTGAGATGTAAAATGTTACAAAAAAGTAGGAAAATAATGTTTAGAACGGAGCATCACATGACCTCCTATTATGGCCCGATTTTAAACATCGACCACAACGGGACTGGCTGCTGGAAACTTCGCCTCTTGATGGAATATGCTTCTTCCTCGGACGCCCGGGTCATCTTTTAACGTTAGGGGGCAGCACCAAGGGCTCTCCATCACAATCTGCGCTACTGGATTCACCAAACTCTGTTATAGCCGGTATGTTAAATGAATAGCTGGACAGGTAATTTTGGGTAGTGAAGAACGGCTCAACCAACGTCATAGGATCCTCGTTTATAGATGCAATTGCAGCCAACGCATGAGTGCACGGGAAACATTCTTGCTTCCAAGAGCCGCATGTGCATTTGAAATCCAGTATGTTGACCACCATGACTGGGTCCGATAAAACCACAAAAAAGCGGCAGAAGACTTGCGAACTAACCATGTCCAACTGGATTGTACATTCTCTTTGAACATCTTGTCAAACTCGGGGCACAAATGTGTGTTCCAACTTTGGCCTTCTCCTAAACGTCGAGACATTTGAGTCATCAAGAGAGCTCTAATCCGGTCGATTAATTCAACTATAGGCAGATGGCACAACTTTTTAATCTGGCCATTGAACGATTCAACTGCGGTTGATGCCATCGCCCCATACCGTTTGCCTTTGACATATGCCTGAGCCCATTTTTCTGGGGCCAGATTCCTTACAAAGTTGTCAATACGCTTACTGCCTTGGCGCAAAAACTGACCATAACGTTCATTAAAAAGATCCACCGTAGGGGCATAAGCACAGCTCTTAAACATCACTAGCATATCTTGTTTGTAGACTCTGTTAGTGTGTTCAAGAGCTTTATTCAAGTTCTGGATAAGATGGAAGATGCAATAAGCGTGGTAGTCAGTAGGATAAAGAGTTGCGACAGCGCTAATAATACCAGCATGGCGGTCTGAAATGAAAGTTATTTGGCGCCCTAACAGATGAGGTTTTAAATTTTCCAAAAACCAAAACCAGTTGTCCGAGTCTTCACTACCAAATATACCAAAAGGTACGGGGAAAAGACCTGCGATGGAAAAGATGTAGCTTAAAAACAGAACTACAGTAACAAAACGATGTTGAGGTCGACTGTGTAATAGTAAACAAAGAACAGTCCATGTAACCTAATATATGAGACAGAGCCTCCCAAGCTAGCAATCAGTAATAACTAAAATACCAGAGTATGTAATCCAAACTATCAGACAGTCTTATTAAATCGCAAACTATGCAAACATATTTATCAGACTAAATGTATATTGAAACATGTACTGACCGTTGTTTCCATCTTTTGCCACTGCTGAAAGCAACACGCCACCATGCTTCCCTGTTAGGTGGGTTCCGTCAACGTACAGTAGAGGGCGGCACGAATGGAAACCCTGAAGACACGTCCCAAACGCTATAAAACAGCGACGGAAAACATTGTCGGGAGCAAAATCCAGATGACAGTCCGTAGTTTTGTCACGTCTCTTTAGCCTCTTGAAGTATTGTTTTAGCAATCCGAAAGAGGTATTGCTATCTCCAAATACAACGCGATGGGCCTTCTCCAACGCATTCCAAGATAGACGATATGAAATGTCTAAACCGTAGTCTTGCTTGATGGTGGACTGTATAGTCTTAGCTGTTACGGAATGGCTGTTCCGTAGAGAATCTTGAATCTCATCAGCAATCAAATCGGACGACAGGTGCCTGCTTTTCTTCTTTGTGAATACGGGACTGCACGTGTGGGTACTGAAAAATCTTTTAATTGTCATCATACCGGTCTTAGAATCAACAGAAGCGTATAGCCTCCATTTGCAGCCATCCGAATCTTTGTTTACACAATAAACGATGATCTTGTTAAAGGTATTGTGCATGTACCTAAACGCAAAACCGTTCTCTAATGCATAACGGGATAAGGATAACTTCAGACCTTAAGCATCGTCTGGAAATGACTGTCCAACACCGATGATAGCTTCTGCCCATCCCGCTGTAGCTAGATGTCTTTTTTTGGGGGTTGTAATGGCCAAACAGGTACTACTTTCACCGCTGGTTCGTTGAATGTGAGAGGATTCTTCGAACAGTTGAACGAGTTGTTTACGTTTAATGGTGGAGCCTTTATCAGCAACGTGTTCTTCGATAAGAAAACTAACACTCTTCAGACGCTCAACATCGAGGTAACATTCCAACCCAATGAAATCGGTCTCCTTATTAAAAATACAATTAGTCTGAGCACCGCAAGAGTACGTAATGCTGTAGTTTCCTCTAACAAGCCCTTGCCATGTTTGCTCAACGTACTGTTGAAATGATTCGAAGTTTCCAAATTCGGACAGCGGAACAATACCTGTTTCCGTACCAAATTTGAAAATGCAAACTTTTGGTTTCGACATTGTGTACCCTGAATTATAGGAGTTTTGGTTAGTTTGTTTAACGTTGGTGTAGAACAACTGAATGTGTTACTGATATTATAACATATATAGCAATATCCTATAACTAACATATCAGGGTATATGCATCGTGGTCTATTTTCAACACACATAGCAAACTGTCATACCTAAACTATCAGGGTATATGGACTACTGATCTGTTTTCCAACATATATATCAACCTATTATAGCTAACATATCAGGGTCTCTGCAGCAAGAGGAAATGGTTGGAAACATATATCAATTTTCCGTACCTAAACTATAAGTGTATATGGAGTCATGGTCTATTTATCAACACATATAGCAACCTGTCATAACTAAGATATCAGGCTGTATGCAGTCAGGTTTCATCTACAAACACATCTAAAATATCAGGGTGTATGAAGTGATCTAGTAACCTCAAACATAGAATTGCAGGCGATAAATCGCAAAATGTAACCATATAAATATCAGGGTTCAAACAGAGGTGGGAAAATGAAATTTCTCACCGGAATGTGATCGGAGCCGGTTTGGATGCTTTGAATTGAGCAGAAGCAGATGGTAATAAGTTTCCTGCAATTAACGTACATTATATGAGAGTCTAGAATCGATTTCGAAAATGGAAAACGATTTTGAAACTTAAAACTCAGCTCTGTTACTGACTTAAAAGATGTAACGTCCGGCTACGATTTCGAAACTTAAAACAGTTGTTAGGAGGCTGAGATACGGTGGTCTAGGAGGCTGAGATACGGTGCAAAATCGGAGCTAGGAGGCTGAGAGGATGCAAAATCGGAGCTAGGAGACTCTGGATGAAACTGACGACGTCAAACCGGAATTCTGAAACTCGCTGGTGATCGGAACAATCTGATAAGGCGATTATATGGATCGCCGGTGGTTACGTAAGGTAAATGGTGGTTCAATAGTGTCGACGGAGGTGGTGTGATCAGCCGTGGTTTTTTGAAATAAAGAGACGTTCTTGAAAAATGGGTTGTTTGTTAGGTTAGGAGAGAGAAGAGAGAAAGGGGGCTAATAAATTCAAAATTCAAAATTCAAAATTCAAAAGTAATTAAGAAGGTGCTGAAGCTAAAATGGGCCCTTTTTTTCACAAAATCAACCTTATATACTAGGTTGAGGGTAATCTTGGTATTAAAAAAAGAAAAGGTATTAGAAGTGGATATGTTTAATGAGATGGGTGGGTATTAAGTGAGCATTAACCCATTTTTGGGTACTAGGTTGTAATAGGTTTGGCTAAAAGGTACTTAGTGTTAGTGTGTCATTTCCCTTAAATTAATGGTTTATAATCTTGTCTAGTCAATTATACTTATTTTAATGTTTTATTTGAGAATGATTTTATTTTATCAAAACAAAAAATAAAAAATAAATTTTAAAATTTTAAAATGAAATATATCACCTTCACATTTAATAATAATAATAATAATTTATTTAGATAGACAAATAATTTTTTTAAAATCTATCTATAATAATCTTTTAAATAGAATTTTTGATACGACTTCTCAATTATATTAATTTTTGACAGTGTTAAATATTATTTATTATTTTAAAGCAGTGTATATATTTATATTTAAAATTTAAAATCTGGTTAAACTGCAACAATCTTAAGACACAATATAGATTCTGGCTGTAGTAGTTTCGAATTTTTGTTTAGATAGGGCGATAGGGGAATATGATATCCGGTTCAAATATGCTGTGCAAGTTTTATAATATAAAATTCATTTTATTCCAAAGTGAGCTGGGTGAAAATCAGATTTTTCAGTAAAATTGTTCCACCCAACCCCACAATGTCGAAAGTGAACTTCCAAAACATATCTGTAACCGATATCATATGTCCTTATCAATTAAACAATTATAATACAATGATGGTAAAATGATTCAAATTCAAGTTGATTCATTGTATATGATTTTAATTTATTAAGAAAACTGTTGTGAAATAGTTATTTTAACTTAAATTTTTTATAGTAATATTTTTAAATTTTTAAATTTGGATTGTTTACATCCGCTTGGATTTTTAATAGTCGATTTTTATTTGATTAGTCATTCTCAGGTTCAAATATAGTTGGAATTTTTAATTTTTTGAGAAATGGTATATAAAAATCTCATTTCACATAAGGGACACACTTAAAATAAAAGATTGGACTTTTGATTTTATTTGATACGAAGGGATTCCATATTAATCTTCGATTTGTATTTTCATCTATTATGGTCTATTTTTTAATGCTTTTGGTTAAATTAGGGTAAAAAATGTTAACCATGTCTAAATTTTAGAGAATCTATTTTAATAAAATAGTCAAAGACGGTTTTGTCATTTGACCAAGAATTTTTAATTTTGTCTTCTAGTGCATTGTGGTATAGTTAACCAAATATAGAAGAACACAAAATTACTCCTCCCAACAATCCTCTTATACTAAAAATTTAACCAAAAATTCAAAAACTCAAAATAATTCTGAAATTCCAAAAAATTTAAAAACACAAAAATCACTAAGAAACTCCATACACTCTCAGACCTCTAAAAATCAACTATTTTTTCGAAAAAAATTCAAATCATTGAAGAATGAATTCAAAACGTGAGAAGGTTGATGAAGAGCGTGGAACTGCGAACATGGTACTTGTTCTAACCAATCTTTCGAAAAAAGTTTCTGTTTTTGTAAATTTTCTATATTTAGAAAGTTGTACCCGAACTACCCCGCCGGTGAAACCTCATCAACCGGCGAGGTTGAAGAACATTCAACTTTGAGGATGAATGTTCCCCGCTGGTCGAGGTCATGCCCAACCGGCTGTAGGATCGACTTCCACCCGCCGGTTGTAGTATTAGTGTCCCGTCAGAGATATAGTGTCGTCACTGGCGGCGCAGAATCCTTAGAAATATTTACAAATTGGTGAAAAATAGTTAGGGTCAACCCCACCGGTTGGGTAATTGTCAACCGGGGGTTGACAACTCCCTTGACGGTTCAAGTATTTTCACCCGCCGGGGTGTTTATTACACCGCCGGGGCGTAGGTCATTACCGCCGGTTTGTTTTGTCCAACCCGTCGGTTGGACAATTATCAACCGACGGTTGATAACATCCCCGACAGTTTGGTATTTTTAAACTGGTGGGGGAAGGCGCTAATTAATATTATTTTTAGAATCCTAACATAATCTACTATTTTTTTTACGTAGGCCGAAGATTTAAAGAATGAAAATTTTAAGGAGGAAGATTTTAGTTCGTGCATGGTGAAGGAGGAGGAAACGCCGATGCCTTGCTCGGTCTATTATAGCCATTTGTTCGACACCAAATGTCACTACTCTCAAGTGGAGTTGATCGAATGGGTGAAGCACACCGCAACGGATAACGGGTTTGTGGTAATATTACGACGATGCGATAGACTTGATAGAAAAACTCAGAGAATTGAGTTTGTGTGTGAAAGATCTGGAGTTTACAAAAAATTGGTAGATCCGATGCATCTAAAAAAGAAGTCAACCGGCACGAAAAAATGCGGATTCCCTTTCACCCTAAAAGGAAAGAAGTTGGGTGATGATTTGTGGGGTTTAGAGGTTGAATGCGGCGTTCACAATCACGATACTACATCGTACAAAGAAGTTCATTCTTACTTGGGACGATTGAACAAAGAAGAGATAGATTTCGTAGTTACTTCTATGAAAATGAGATCCCGTCCTCAAGACATTCTCGGTTGGGTTAAGAATTTGAACCCCAAGAATTCTTCCTCAATGCGCACCGTCTACAACGCTCAACTAAAACATCGGAAGCTCGAGAAAGGTGGTCGGTCGAAATTCCAATACTTGTTGGGCGAACTTAAGCGGCTAAACTACTACGAATTTCATAGAAAGTCCGAAGACGGAAGCGATGTCATAGGCGAGCTTTTCTTCGTGCACCCAGTTAGTTTGGATTTATTACGCGCATTTCCAAACGTAATTGAAATGGATAACACGTACAAGGTGATCAAATACGGGATGCCATTGTATGAGGTCGTCAGAGCCACTTGTACGGGGAAGACTTTCTACATCGGATTCGCGTTTATGTCGAGAGAAAAACTCGAGAGCTACAAATGGGTGTTAGAGTGCTTACATTCTTTAATGGTAACTCACTCCATTGAATTACCATCTATCGTTTTGACGGATAGAGACTTGACGCTTGTGAAGGCGATGGAGGATGTGTTCCCCAATGCAACACACATGTTGTATCGATGGCACATCAACATAAACGTCCTAGGGAAAACAAAAAAAATCATAAAGGATAAGAAAGTGTCCAACGCATTTTTGAAAGTGTGGAATGAAATGATGTTGGCTGAAACGGAAATAACGTTCAACGACTACCGAGCCGAATTGCACCGTGACTTCAAAGAGTATCCGCAAGAAATTGAGTATACGGAAAGTTGGTTAGGGCCTTACGGTGACAAATTTGTCACCTGGAGAACCAACAAGTGGATGCATTTTGGTAACCAAACCACAAACCGCGTGGAGAGAGCTCATTCGACCCTCAAACGTTTCATCGGTACGGGCAAAAGTAACTTTGAATCTTTTTGGTTGAAGTTACATACCTTGATAGAATTGCAGCACGAGGACATAAATGGTTCATTCGAAAAGAGCCGTTTGTTAGCCATACATAAGTTCGCAAAAAAGGTGTACGACAAACTAAAAACCAATGTCTGACAATATGCCTTGGATATTTTGTCCGGCGAAGTAGATTGTGCCCGCAACATGACAATCGCGGGTTGTATGCCTTGCGGTTGCTCAATACAAAGTACGCACGGTATCCCTTGCGCGCATGAAATCTACGAGTTTGTTGCCAAAGGGTTAGAGGTGCCGCTAGAGTTATTTAACGAACATTGGAAGAAGTTGGAAATTTTAATCTGTATAAACCTCACGAGTATGGAACAACTAAAAGCAAAGCTTGACAAACTACTATGTGATGTCATGGAATCCAAAGATGAAGCGCGAATAGAGCACATTTACAAAAAATGGTTTGCCGTCGTCCATCCGGAAACAACTACCATTTTGGATCCATTGGTGAAGCCAAAAGTGTGTGGTTGTCCACCTAACAAGCACAAGCTTTCTATTGTCGTTGATGATATATCCACTAAACGCGATAAAAGTGCGCACGAGTATTTGCTTGAATCAGAAAATGCTAGTTCTCCTTGATTTGCTAAGGAATTCAAATCTCCTCCGATAACGTCAAGTAAAGGGATAACAATTCCGGGGAAAATAATCCGGGGAATAAAATTAGTTCCGATAGTGCTGCCGCTTGTAAGAAAGGTAGTCCGATTCCAACCCAAGCAAGTGGAACGATGCTTTCTAGTGGAACGGTTGGTTGTAGGTCAAGCTCAACGTTGCCGGCCAAGGCAAGTTTTGTAGACCCTAAATGATACTTAATACAATTCCCTATCTACTTTATACCATTTGTGGATTCAATTAATGACGTAAAAGCCGATGGCCATTCCGGGTACCGCTCGATAGCGTATGCGTTAAGCGGGCAACAAGATGGGTGGAGGTTGATAAGAGATTCCATTTACAACGAGCTGATGGATTATGCATCCGTGTATGTTAAAATATTTACAAGCATGGAGGAACTGATTGATGTTGCGGAGTGTGTGAAGTGCTCTGGTAACGTGGGTACTAAAGCCCATTGGATGTCCATGCCTGAAATGGGGGTGGCAATTGCATCTGCGTTTAACTGCGTACTCCATTTTGTTGGACTGTACCAAAATATGGACATCGGCTTCACTTTTCTCCCCCTAAGAGGTGCACCGCCTCCAATGTCAAACCGGGTAGAAATCGGATTGGTTTGGGTCAACTCCAACCATTTCGTTAACGTAAGTATTTTTTTACCCTCACGATTAGTTCTAACATTAAGACTTTTATTTTATCGACGTATAATTTTGTAGCTTGGGATTATGGTGGACGCCCCTTGCGCAATGATGCATCCATGTTGCTTAAAGTTGCGTTCACATGAAGCAGAAGGTTGGGCATTTCCGATTGTCTCTCGTTGCAAAAGATATCAAGAACTAAAAAATTATTGCCCCGATGTAACAGATTTATCCGATTTTGCTTGATTACTATGTTATTGTAATGCACATGCATGCTAACTTTTGATGTTTTTTAAGTTGATGTTTGTCATAAAAACATGAAAATTTTATGTTTGAGTTGGTCGTTTATTTTATGTTTTCCTTTATGCTAATTTATGCTTCTTACTAACGTATGCATGTTCCTCGAATGTTAACAACATACAAATAATATATACCCTCTTGTGGCATACGTAGATCGTACGAAAGATGCAAGTTAATTCTAAAATAAAACACTACGATTGGACCACTCCGGGGGTTGACAAGTTGTCAACGGGCGGGGGGCGTGGCTTGGCATGAAATTACATAATTAGATAATTCAAACCGGCGGGGTGGGCATTAAATTAAAAACAATAACACTTAAACTTTATTTTAAGTAGATTGCATTAAAACATTACACTTAAATCAAAAGCTTTACATAATTAGAAATACATAAGAAAATAAGTTAAAACATATGATTGATTAGCTAACCCTGAGTAAATATAGCGCACTCAGTTTCATGGAGACGGATAGTTGCATCCATGCTCATAGCGTTTGTCGAATGAATATTCCTCTTCATCACTACTTCCTTCATGAGCTTTAGTGGTAAGGTTTTTGGCGGGAAACAGCCTGGCCTTTCACTAAACCACCTCTTCGTCGATTTACTAGCTTTTCAGGGGATAGGTCAGCGTCCGATCCCATGGCTATAAACGTGGAGGGTTTCCTAACACTTGTAACTTCTTGTTCTTGTTTGACAATAGGCTCTGACTCCTAAACCGATGAGCCTGAGATGATCGGTGAAAGACTAGGTTGGAATAACCTTCTGGGTTTAGAGCTTCTGGCTGAAGACGAACCTCGATCAGGTTCTGAGATTGGTGTTTCAGGTTTGTCAATGGGAGAGACTGGGAGGCCTGCTGCGATGCGCCTTTCTCGTTCAACCCTTTGTGTTTTCTCCAACTCCGACAAATTCAGCCACCCACCTTTTACTAGAACGTTTCTTGTTGTAAACATAAACTTACACTAAAATGCGTTTTTGAGAAGAAAGGTAAAAGCTCTGAAGATTAGAAGTGAAAATATGTTGAAGATAGTAAAACAGTGAAAAACGATTTAATTTATACTAAAGAGACAAAAGATACCTTGAAACTTAGGAGAATTCGAAAAAATAGAGTAATGATTAAAGACGGCGCTGACATCACCAACATTAATTGAAGAGGTTACTTTTAAGGTTAGTGGGAGCGCCATTCTAGGAGAAAAAACGGCTGGTGAGGCAAATCAAGAAGGGACACGTGTCCCACGATCTGTGAACAAAATCTTTGAGCTTCTGAGAGATTTGTTAGTCCGGATATATCTGTCATACAAATCGAAGTCTGTTCGGACGTGGTTTCAGATGCTCATGAGCGATTTTTTAGGTATTGCCAAAGTCCTTTGAACATAACCTAAAAAAGGGGCTACGGATGAGTCCGGATTTTCTCACCACTCACTGTAGAAACCGAACAGGGGAATTTCGGACAAAAACCACCCACTGAACCATCCGAACAGGACTAAAGTATTAAAAACTAATTACTTTATGACTAAGCTAATTATCGACCTTCTTAATAAACTTATGGGCCTTTGAAGTCGACCCGATTTCATGAGTTTGAACCGAAAACCCATGAGGCCCACAATTAAAGGTATAAATACCCAACCACTTTCATTAATGAGGGTAATGAACATTTAATACAACCAGGCAGCTCCAATCTCTCACTACAAACTATCCAAACATAAATACCCTTGAAACATCACAAAACATCTGACTAAATTACCCTCAGACCGAAATTATCCTTACCATAAAGAGCTTGGCCACTTCCCTGCAGCCCCTTCTAAATTCTTTTTTAAACCGGACAGAATGGTCAGGTTTGCCACTTCAACTTGGCTATGTGCTTGTGGGTGGAAAGGAGAAGAGAAGCAAAGATGAATGCCCGTAGAGGCACAAAACTATCCATATCCTTATTCTCAAATTGTGGCCCGTTATCAGTGGTTATCTTTTATGGAACCCCAAACCTGCAACAAATGTTAGACACGATAAATTTTATAACAACTTTCGAAATAGTTCTTGCCAGGGGGCTGCATCTATCCATTTTGAGAAATAATAAATTGCTACGATAATAGTGTTGCATCCTCCCGACGCCATTGGTAGAGGCCCAACTAAATCCAGTCCCCAACGAGCAAAAGGCATTGGCTCAGAAATTGACTCCATAAGAACTGTTGGGATATGAATTTCATTACTATATATTTGGCAGGGGTCATATTTTTCACCAACTCCTTAGCATCCGCCATTATGGATGGTCAATAGTATCCGGCCAACAAAACCCTCCAGGTTAGAGCTCTATAGCCACAGTGTGTTGATCCCTCTCCATCATGTAGTTCGGATAAAACAATTTTGGACTCTTTAGCCCCTAAACAACGCAGGAGTGGTCTGTTGAACGACTTTTTATAAAGAACCTCTCTTATGATCAAGAAACCACGAGCCCTGTGTTTCATTTTCCTTGCCATAGCCTTCTCCGGAGGCAAAAATCCATCAGATATGTATTGAAGAAGGGAAATCTCCAATCTTTGGATTGAACCACTTGTACACTCAAGCTCTCCTCCTCTTCCTTGCTCTGATTTGATTGTATGGATGGGAATTCTTGTACATGAATCCATGGGTAGGAATCAGAGTATGCTATGGTTGCTAAGGAGTTTTCCAGTGTGTTTTCCGATCTAAGAATATGCTCATAGCAAACATTTTTGAAGTTGCCTGCTACTTCTTTAAGAATGAATAAGTATTTGATCAACTGCTCCTTCTTAACTTCAGACTGACCTTGAGCATGGTGGATAAGAAGCTGCGAATCACTCATTAATCGAACGCTTTTAGCCCCACACTGGAAAAGCTAACTTTAGACCATCTATAACTGCTTCATATTCAGACTCATTTTTAGAATCCCTGAAAGCAAAGCATATAACATGGTATAATTTATCACCATATGGAGAGGTTAAACAAATTCGAGCCCCACAACCCATTGTACTTGATCCACCAACATTACACTAGGAAAAAACATGTTAGTGATCTGACAAAAAGGACAACAACTTTATCTTTAACACTGTCGCCATTTTTGAGCCAATTTTAACACTTCTACCTTCTGCCAAAGAGTGGGTTTCAACCTCTTCAACCGATATCAAAACGTCGGGGGATCTCTCTGGGGTCATCAATTTCACCCTCATGCCCAGAAAGCCCCAATAACTGCCAATCTTCATCAACCAGGACTGCCCCAGAGTTCTAGGAGCAAGTGGAGTTGCATAAAATTCCCTTGCTAGCTTTTGACTACTCCGGACAACTCCCACTTGCCCTTGCACTACATACTTCAAACATTGGTGGACTGTTGAGGCCACATCATGCATCCTAGAGAGACAAGACCTCCCAAAGATCACATTATAACATGTGGGCAATCTACCACAACGAATAGTACCCTGACCATCTTCTTGAAAGGGCCTTTGCCGAACAATATATCCTCCTCAAATTCCCCGATTACATCCGTAGGGCTCCCTGTAAAGCCCACAATGGATCTGTTCGAACGTTGAATCACTGTCAGATTCTTCATCTGCTTATAAGAACTTAAAAAGATAATATTAGTTGAGCTGCCAGTGTCAATCAGAATTCGCCTGATGTTGTTGCGCCCAATTGAAGCTCCTATCACTACAACCTCCTCTTGAGGCCGAGCTATATTTCTTAAATCATCCTCATCGAAAAAAATGTATGGAAAAATAATTTGAGACTGATAAGAAGACATGCCTCCCTCCAACTGAGTAACTAGAGTGTGAACATGCCTCTTTCTTGAAGAAGGAGTCGGTGCAGTAATAGTGTACCCCCCGAATATAGTAAGTGACTCAAAAAAGCTTATGAGTCCGGACACTGTTTTAGCTTGTTCTGTTATGAACCCCACTTTATTCCGGGTTGGATCAAGATCCAAGTACTCTGAGTCTACATCAAATCTTTCAAGGATCACCATAGCCCCTTCTGGAGCAGATGAGCAGTGTTCAATGGGCCAGTTCTCGGGAGCATTGTTAGGCCTATTTCCACTCTTTATCTTTACATAAGCTCCCAGCTTGCCTTTTTCAATAAGATTCCGCACCTCTTGTTTCAAAGTGATGCAGTCTTCCATGGTCTGACCAATATCATGGTAATACTAGAAAAAAATAAGTATTACGACTTTCCTTGGGAGATTGAAATGCTGCCGGCTTCCGGAAATGCACCGCATCTTTAGTTTTGTCACAAATGGTTGCCACATTCTCCTTTAACTCGGAAAACAACTCTGGTTGGACCCAAGGCCCTTGTTTATTTCTAGACTGCTGGATCTGAGTTGGATTTGGGTGGGATTAAGTATGTTTGGCCCTGTTGGACCCTTGCCCGGTTTCTTTGGCCTTGTATCCGGACTGGTTTCGATTTGGAGCAGCTGGGGCAGACCTCACTTGTCTTTGTACCCTAGTCTTCTTTTTTTCATCCATGTTGATTTTTTTTCTCACCTGATTCAGCAAACCGCCCCAAGTCATGGACTTCTTCCTTGTTAATGAATCAGCTAGATTCCCTGGGTTTAATCGTTGTCTGAAAGAAGCTCTTGCTATCTGCTCAAAGCAATCAGCTAACCCATTCTTAGTATTTACGAACAAGCTTATGTAGTCTTTCAGTGACTCATTTGGCCTTTGGGTACAATTGATAATAGTATCTCCATTGCCCTTCACTTCTTTACTCCCCACAAACTGCCTTCGGAAGGCAACTCAAAACGTATCAAAATTTCTGATACAACCTTGTGGCAGGCTGTTGTACCATTTCAGAGCACTTCCGCTCTACACAGAAGTTTGTCATCGTCATCAAAATTCATCATAAAATTTTAAAACTGTTCCAGATGGTTATCCAGATATTTGCTCCCATCGTATTTCTCTATATTGCTACTGTCAAACCTCTTAGGTAGGTTTCCGGACAGTATCTTGGCAGACAATGGCGATTGCCTCCAATTACAACTACGACTAAAAAGTATGTCTTCATTAGGTGTTGCAAAAATACATGGCTCATCATAGAAAGCAAATGGATCAATCAACAGCTGGTCCACATGCCTGTGACTATGGCTGTGGCTGTGCCTCCAATTCCCAGATGCCTCTTTAGTCTCCCATGCCTATCTTTCTTTCTTGAATATTTTTTTAACTAGCTTTTGTTTCTTCCTGGTCCTCCCCTCATTGCTTCTTGATGACAAGGACTCCTCAAGCTCATCCTCGTTCGAAGAGCTACTAGAGGACTCAAATTCTAAGCTCTCCACCGGTTTGGACCGTGGAGACTTCTTGGAACTCAAATAGGTTTTTTTTGTGCTCAAATGAGTCTTTGCTGATGGGTCATTCTCTCTTGGATGTTAGTATGGTGAATGGCTGACGCCTTTGACTTTTCCTTTAAACCCATATCTGCTTTTTTGGTGGCCCTCAACGCTTCAATTTCAGCTTTCAACTTATCTTACTGTTCGGTAGTGTACTCATTGTTTCCCCCCCCCTCCACCTCCACCAAATGTGGTGGTATTTCTTGTTTATTCGGATCCATACGGACCGGTTTTATTTGCTGGTTTTGAATGCTTGCTTCAGGCACCTTCTTCTCCCACTGTGGTCGCCAATTTGGTGAGGTTTATTTTAAGCTGAGGGTAATTTTGGCAAGTGTTTTGGAAAGTTTTGAGAGTATTAAATGTTTGGGTGTTTAGTAGTGAGAGATTTGACCTGCGTGGTGTATTAAATGTTTATTACCCTCATTAATGAAAGTAGTTGGGGTATTTATACACTTAATTATGGACCCATGGGCTTTTGGGTCAATTTATGGAACCGTGTCAAGTTTAAGAACCCATTTACTTAATAAGCTGATTACCACATAGCTTAGTCAAAAGGTGTTTAGGTATTTACTACTTTTGTCCTGTCCGGATAATTCAGTGGGCAGTTTATATCTGAATTGCCCTTGTCCGGAAATCTCAGTAGGAAGTGGTGGATTTATCCGGACTCATCAACAACTAGTATGGATTATTTCTGATCAAAGGTATATTTGGAAAGATTTTTATCTTTTTGAGGTATTTATTACTGGAGTAAAAGATAAAAATATAAAAGAGGTGTGTTCTAGCTATTAAGTTCTTCTCATCCTCTTAAATGAAGGTGGTTGGGGTATTTATACTTGTATATGACCTATAGGTCGTTCGGGTCAGACATTGGATTCAGGTCAATCTTCAAAGCCCAACACCTAAACGGGTTAGCATAGGATGACACATAGCTGAGTCATGATCTAATTGCACTGTTTATCATGGGTTTCGTGCAAGATATGACCTAGATCATATTTGAAGAGTTTAGCTACAGAGGATAAGACCCTGATCGGATCTGAAGTGTTTTCTTCTTGTGGATGGAAGAACCAAAGGTCAGAGTTTCGAGAAAGAACACGTGTCTTATTATGATTCAACCTCTCAGCCGTTTTCCCCCTTGGTACTTCCACCTATCTTCTAAAAAGTAATTAATGTTTACTTAATAACCCTTAATCATTACTTGAGTCGATTTATTTTCCCTAGGTGAAACACTCAAGTGGCATTTTTATCTCTATAGAAGCCAGTTTCACTGTTCCTTTTTTCATATGCAAGAAATAGTTTCCAAAGAGAGAAAAATTGTATGTTTATAGCCACAATTGCTCTGATCAAAGGAGGTTCATTAAATCTATCTGATTTGGAAAAAGAAATAAAGGAGGCAAGAATCGCAGCCGAAGTCCCGGTTTCTCATGGTGGAGTAAATAACGAAACGGTACCAGAATCGGACAAGAGTACATCGTTGTCCAGAACATCGGTAAACCGAAAACCTTATTTTATCCTGAATTTATCCACCATAGAATCTGAACTCTTGGTTCAAGTATCCTTAGATTCTTTTTCTAAGGACAAAGCGGTTTCCAGTGATAAGAAACCCTCACCATTTCTTGCCATGGGATCAGACACTGAAAATGTCACGCCCCAGAGAGTCACTCGACTATCGAAGACCAAGAGCACCTCTCCCTGTTAAAAAAAAATGTTAGTTTAAAGACATTAAACCCTATTTCCCAACCTCATGTGGACTCGAATCTATTTTCTCCGCTTAATGAGGCCACTCAAAGTGAGAAAAAAGCCACAAATGCTAAATTGGCCGAACAGCGGTCAACTATAATTGAAGAAAATATAAAATATAGTGGGGAATACACCCCATTGGAGACATTCTGACACACTGGGGATACCACATTGAATCGGATAACTAGAGGAAAGGTGGGTCAACCAAATTCCAAATTACTTTCGGAGTTCCTGGAAGGGAAAGTTGGGCCCAACCTTTTTAAGGTTAGTGTGAAATACTTACTGGCCCTTCAAAATATTTCCTACGTGTAAACTTATACCGACGAATTAAGTCTAATAAGAACAAAATTGGGCTTTCTGGAGTCGATTAAGATGAGGATTCCTATTACTCCAGAAACTCCTACAAACTGCAGAGCTAATGAAATGATGCTATACACTGAGGTGCTGAACTGGGGACTTTGTTTCCCCTTAGACCCGAAAATAGTCAGATATTTTCATTTAATCAAGAATTTCCCAAGTTAGCTAAGTCCAAATGCCTGGTATACTCTGCTAGCCAGCGTTATTGCTTCTAGGTTTTCAAAACGTCCAATGCCTATAAAGAAGTTTGTTGTTGTGGCTGGTTTGTGTAGGAATCATCAAATCTTTTTTATCATTACAACATAGAAAATGACTAAAAAGTTGTGAATAATCGGTTGGAGGTTGAGAAACCATGGAGGACTCAATTTCTTTTTGTAAAAGGAGCTTGGGAGAATGGGAAAAAGATCAATTACAATGAAAATCCAATCCAGTTGACCAGATACTAGAAATGTTCATATAACTTTTGTTTGGATTTTCAACAGTACTTAGACTCTATTTTGATATACTAGACTGATTTATTGTGTCTCATTGTAGTGTTTTCAAAAAAATTCTCAGAGAATCTGGAGGCATGACGAGCTATATTTTCCAAGTTAAATCAATGGGCATCAGATAATTAGGGGATCGTCTTTCACCATTCTTTCACCTCTGGAAACATGTTGAGGGCTCACTTGTGGAATACCATTGGAAGCAGAAACCTTTATTGGGCACAACTGCCACAACCCCTTAATCAGATGTTATTCTTAAAAGGACTGAGGCGAAGATGTCAAACTCTACTTACCATCCTGGAATAAAGCTCCCAGCCATCTGGTAAGATGAAGAATAAGAACAAGAAGAAAGCTGAAGTTGACCCATCTCATCAGGTTCCCAAAACATCTAGTTCAGAGAATCGGTAAGGAATCAATGCCGATTTGTTAGAGGCAGCTGCTGCAACAGTTGGGGAATCAGGGGATCAGATCAGTTGCCCCAAGTTAAGAAGAAAGGTCATAAAAAGCACAAGGAAGACATCGATCGAAGGACTAGAAAAATTAAGAAGAGTGACTTAGGGTTAAAGATAATACTCCGTCATCCGGTTGTTACTCCTACTCTTCCAGCTGATATTCCTTCACAAGAAGAGGTACCAACTAATCCTCCTTCTCCAGTGTTTCCCACATCCGATCAGCTAGCTATTGAAGTAGAAGTAAACCTGGATGACCTTTGTAATATGTACTTTAGTGACCTCGATAAAGATGACTTCGATCAGTCATTTCCTCAAACCAAAATTGCCAATGCTGTAACTTCTAATATTGAATCGTTTGAGGTATCGATTGAGCATGATATTTTAGGCCATGCAGTCTTGGGTTTCATCACGCGAATATTCGATCTGGAAATACAGGTCAGGGAACATGCTAAGGATATAACTTCTCTTACCACAGATAATCAAAACTTGAAAAATTCTCTTTCATCTGCACAAAAAAAAATAAAGGCTTTAAATAAAGAGAAAAAGGAATTGAGCACCGAACCGTGCCAATCCAAGACTGCTCAAAGAGACATCCAGACCAAGTATTTCAAACTGGAAACTACCACCTCTAATGAGATCAAGTCTTTGTAGGAACAACAAACCAACAATGTGAGCACTATCAACACCTTAACCGAAGAGAAAAATAACTTAAAGAAATTTATTGAAGAGAAAGAAAAAGAAAATATTTCTCTAAAGAAGAATTAAGCTCAAGAGATAGCTGCAGGAATAAAGAAGTATGGTGCTGGTGTTGTAGATTCTTTGGAGAAGAGAGATGAAGGTATCCAATCGGATATGGTTTTGCTACTTCATGAGACCTTTCCAAAGAAGAACCTTGGACCCTTGTGGAAGTTTGTGCTATATGAATAGATACCTTTTAATACCATTCCAGATGACAATAAACATGGTTTTTCTTCACCAAGTGAGAGTGACTAAGATGAGGGAACCGAGGATATCTCAAGCACCGATGCCAAGAGTCCCAAGAAATATGATGGTAAGGAAAAACCCGAAGAGAACAAGCCCTAAGGTTATTGTGTTTATGTTTTATGTTTAAAACTGAACTCTTTGGAGGGCCAAGGCATTTTGTTATGTTCTTTCAAATGTTGTTTTGTGAAACAAATTTCTTGGATGGCCAATGCATTTTGTGTGATGGTAGATCGGGTATATTCCAATTAATGTTTAATATTCATTTTCCAACGTGTTTAATGAGCGTTAATCACTTCAAGGATATTTCATTTGAAGGATGAGTGTGTTTGATAGATTTGATCACTTTAAAAATACTTCATTTGAATGATGGAGGTATTTAATACATATGATCACTTCAAAGATACTTTATTTGAAGAATGAAGGTGTTTAATAGATATTTAATTTATCTGATCTCCTCGTACTCTCCAAAACCTTTAAAAAAGTCATAAGATAACATTGATTTAAAAACGGACACCTCATTAAAACCACCCCGCACCACCATGGTAGGAAAAAGTATGCCCCAAATATTTACATTAAAGTATGATAAATTAAAAATTTAAAAGTTAATTTCATTCTAAGTACGACCTGAGATGCTCAATGTTCCATGGGTGCTTTAATATGTTACCTTGTTTGTATTGAAGTCTGTATGTTCATTGCTTAATACTTTCACACATCATGTGTGGGTCTTCTCAATTCAGAGCCTGTTTTACAAATTATTTCTCTTTGGTATGCAAACAGAATTTTTAAACTGGAAATCTCTTCTTTATACTTTGGATGCAAACCTACTTTTCATTAAACCCTGATAAGTTTGTTGTTCTTAATATGCCTTCACTCTTCTTTATTTAATCAGATCCAACAGATTCATTACAATAAATTCATTAGCATGTTCAGAATAATTTTGTACCCTAAATGATGGCAAAGTAGCTTCTATAGGTATGATTGTATCCATCCCATAAACAAGGGTAAAAGGAGACTCTTGGGTGGCCGTTCGTGGAGTGTTTCGGTAAGCCCACAATACTTCTTGCAAATAACTCGGGCATTTCCCTGCAGCCCTTTCCAGATTCTTTTTAAACCCTGTTAAATTGTGGCCCATTGTCCATGTAAAAAGGATAAGAGAAGCAATGTTGAATTCCTTTTGAAGTACAAAATGTTTCCATATGTTTATTGTCAAATTGTGGCCCATTGTCCATGGTAATTCTTCGAGGGATTCAAAATTGGTAACTTATGTTGGACATGATAACTTTTATGACCACCTTAAAAGTGGTTCTAACTAGAGGGGCATCTTCTATCCATTTAGAGAAATAGTCTGTTGCCATCGATAACCTCCGGACGCTATGGGGAAAGGTCCAACTAAGTCCAAACCCTATCTATCAAATGGTATGGGTTTGAATATTGAATCCATAGGAACTGCTGACATATGGATTTTATAACCATATCTCTGACAAGGATCACATCTCCTGGCCATATTTTTGGCATCCGCCATTATTGTAAGCCAGTAGGAGCTAACAAAACTCTCATGGTTAAGGCCTTATAGCCACAATATGTTGATCCCTCTCTATCATGCAATTCAGATAGAACACTTTGGGATTTCTCAAAATTTAAACAACGTAGGAGAGGCCTATTTTATAAATAATTTCCCTTAATACCAAGAAACCACAAGCCTTGTACCTGATTTGTTTAGCTAAGACTTTATCTGAAGGTAAAACTCCATCGGAAATAAACTAATGTATTTCATATCTCCAATCTTTGGATTGTATTCCAAATATATTCATACTTTTTTTAGATTCATCCTCTTTCCCTTGACCTGAACTTATAGAGGGGCATTCTTGCATAAGAATCCATGGGTATGCTTCAGAGTAGGCTATGGTAGCTAAAGAATCTGCCATATGTTTATCCGATCTAGGGACATGCTCATATCAGATACTTTTAAAACTTACGGTGACTTCCTTTATCACTTGTAGTTACTTTGTTAATTGATCTTTTTTTTGTTTCAGATAGCCCTTGAGCTTGATTATTAAGTAACTGGGAGTCACTTACTAAATGAACCGCTCTTTGATCTACATATTTGAGCTAGTCTTAACCCAACAATAACTACTTCATATTCCGATTCGTTATTGGATACGTTGAAAAACAAACATACAGCCTGATACATAGTATGACCATAAGGAATGGTTAAACAAATTCCAGCCCCACATCCCATCGTACTAGACCACCCCCCCCCCCCCCCCCCCCCGTCTGTTCGGATTAACCACTCTTTTATCCTTGTTTTCATGCTCTCGTACGTAAGTTCTTTTAGTATGAAATTCTACCAAGAAATCAGCTATAGCTTGAGCCTTGATCGTGGTGTTATGCGCAAAATCAATATCATAGTCTCCAAGCTCAATTGACCAATTAGTCATTCTTTCTCATACGTCAACGTTTTGTAGAAAATTCTTAAAGGGGAAAGATGTTCAAACTGTAATCGAATGTGCTTGAAAGTATAGCCTCATTTTTCTGGCTGCTATTACCAATACTAAGGCTATTTTTTCTAACTTTAAAAACATATTTTCTGCTTCCAACAAAATCTTTCTTACTTAATATACCGGACGGGGGTAATTATCCACTTCCCTTACTAAAACATACTACTAAATACATATAAATATTCTCTCATTGGATAGGTTTGAACAACATCTTGGGTGAAGATAAATTTTTTTTGCGTTCAAGAAAGGCTTGATTACACTGTGGAGACCAATTAAAGTCTTTAGCATTCCTCAAAACTTGAAAACATTGAGCATATTTATGTGATGATCTTGAAATAAACCTATTCAATGCAGCCAACCACCCCGTTAACCTCTGTAATTATTTAGTACTTCAGGAGGATCCATATCCAACAAATCATTTAACTGATCTGGATCGTCCTGTATCCATTTTTTACTTATGGCATATCCTAGAAACTTGCCAGATCGGACCCCAATAATGCATTTATCCAGGGTTAACTTCAGGTTGATGGCTTCTAAATTAGAAAAAGTCTCTTAAGGATCAGATATGTGTTCTTCCTCTTCAAGGCTCTTCACCATCATATTATCTATATATACCTCAATGTTTCTGCCAATCTGGCTAGGAAATATTTTATTTACGAATCGTTAATAAGTAGCTCTAGATTTCTTCAACCCAAACGAAATCACTTTGTAGCAATGAAGCCCTTTGTCTGTGATAAATGTTGTATGGTCTTGATCATTTAGATCTACCTGTATCTGATGCTACCTTGAAAAGAAATCCATGAATGATAAGAACTTGTTCCCCGATGTGGAATCTATCAACTGATATATACGAGGTACTGGAAAAGGATCTTTAGGACATGCTCTGTTAAGATGAATGAAAACAATACACATGCACCATTTTCTATTCTTTTTCTTGACTAAAATGGGGTTAGTTGTCCACAAAGGGTATTAAGATTCTTTAATATGGCCCATCTTGGTTAACCGATTAACTTCTTGTACTATCACATCAAATTTTTCTTTGAAAAAGTTCATTCTCTCTGTACTACTGGTCCAACATTAGATGAGACTCACAATTTGTGGCAGATTACTTCGGCTTGGACTCCAGTTACATCATTATTGCACCATTGCAACACATGTAGATTGTTAGACAAGAAAGACAATAACTTTTGTTTCCAACTCAATGGTAATTCGAAACCAATACTAACACTTTTGCCTTCTGCTAGGCAATGGATTTTAACTTCTTCAATGGGTATTATAACACTAGGAACCTCCCTTGTACCATATATTTCATTCTCATCAGTGGAAGGCTCCAGTAGTTGTTATTCCATGTTAGCCTTGATTGGATCTAATAACTTTGCGACAAGAGGTGTTACATAACATTCTCTAGCCACTTTCTGGATTCTTCAGACAACACCCACCTATGCACCCACAACATATTTTAAATATTGATGGACAGTAGAGGCCTCAACGTGCATCCTCAAAAGCCAAGATCTTACAAATATAGCATTGTAGGATGTTGGACAGTCAAACATCACAAATAATACCTTTGCTGTTTTCTTAAAAGGTCCTCTACCCAACAGTACTTCCTTTTCAAACTCACCAATGAAATGTGCCGAACTCCTAGTAAACCCCACAATAGTTCTGTTTGATTGCTGAATAACCGAGGGATATTTCATCTGCTTAAAAGTATTTAGGAATAAACATTTGTCAAACTACCAATGTCAATCAAAATTCAAGGTATGTTATTATCCGCAATTGAGGCCCCAATCACCACAACATCTTTGTATGGGCCCGCAATATCTCTTAAGTCGTCCTCATCAAAGATTATGAAAGGAGCTAGGGTTTGGTAAAAATGTGTGGACATTTTTCCTTACAACTGAGTAGTCAAGATGTTGATATGCATTTTTCTTAACAACTTCAGGGGGCTGTTATAGTGTCTCCCCAAATATGATTAATGATTCAAAAAATGTTACAAGATCAGTAATTGTAGCAGATTTATCACTATCACCCAACCTGATTCCGGTATGGGTCAGGATTAAGATATTTAGAGTCCACATCAAATATTTCAACAATTACCATGGTATCTTCCTGTCTGGATATTCCCGGTACTGTTGCAGAAGTCATTCGAGGAGTATTGACATAGGACTATGTATTATCCGATCTGCTGCCCTCTTGTTTTTAACAGAAAAAGCCTAATTTTCCTTTCTCAATGATATTTTACACTTCTTCCTTTAATGTTATGCAATCATGCGTTTCATGAACCACATCATTATGATATTTACAAAAACGGGTACTTCAGATCTCTCTAAGGGACTCCAGTGGGGCTGGCCTTCTAAAGTGCACATAATTTATAGTCTTATCATAAATTTTCACTACAGTCTCTCCCAATTCAGCAAACCATTCAGGTCAAACCCATGGACCCCTTTTACTTCTAACTTGTTTGTTTTGATTGGACACATTCGCTTGGGCCGATGTGATCCCTTTCTAGTTTCCTTTGATTTGTAACTGGATTGAGCTGTTGCATGTGGAATTGGCACCGAAGTGGTGGATCTGTTTTGAAGAGGCAATCTAGAGTTCTTAGTTTCTTCAACAGTAATTTGCTTTCTTACTATATTTAACAACCACCCAAAGTCATTACTTTTTTCCGGGATACTGAGTCGGCCAAATTACTTGGATTCAAGCCTTGTCTTAAAGAGGTGATTACTGCCTGTTTGAAACAATCAGCTAGTCGATTCTTCGTGTTAAAAAACCTACTAATATATTCCTTTAAAGATTCGGTTGGCTCTTGGGAACAATGAATAATCGTATCAAAAATTATTTTAAGCTATTTGCTCCCTTCAAAGTGCCACCGTAATGCTACCCGGAATATGTCAAAATTATTTATAGGCCCTTGAGGGAGAATGCTGTAACATTTAATGACACTTTCTTTAAAAGTTTGTGAGAAGGCACGACCTATAAACTTGTCATCATCATCAAAATTCATCATAAAATTCTTAAATTGCTCGAGATGATTGTCTGAATCTTTGCTTCCATCATACTTATCCATTTTGGAACTCTCGAATTGCTTAGGAGGATGTTCAAAGAGTATTTTTAAAGACAAGGGTGACTAGTTCCAATTTTATCTACGACTAAATATTGTATCTTCATTAGGAGTATAAAAAATAAGTGGTTTAGATTGAAAGGAAAACAGATGGATCATCAAACGATCAATGTGGTGATTAGCCAAACCTTTTATTTTTCCTTGATATATCTTAATTTTTCCATGTCTATCCTTTTTTCTTGAATGTTTCTTGGTCAACCTCAATTTATTCTTTAGATGGCGTTTATCACTGCTGGATGAGAATGATTCTTCAAGGTTTAAATCATTGGATGAACTATTACAAGATTCCGATGTGGTGCTCACGACTTGTTTAGATCGATGTGTTTTCTTCAAGCTGATGTGAGTATTTATAAACTGCTTATTTTCACCAGGCTCATCAATAGGGTGAAGTACGGATACACTATACTTCTCTTTTATTCCTTTTAATCTTGTTTTCGAGCCTTTAAAGCTTCAACCTCAGCCCTTAGCTGATCACGTTTATCCTATATGGATTGTTTTTTATCATCATTGTGAGTATATAGACAGTAGTGTGCTCATTATTCTCTCTCAGACCTTCAAACTTTGGAGGTGGAACGTCTTGTACATTAGGATCTATCCGTTTTAATGACATCCAAACTGCTTTATTTACTAGTCTTGGTTCTGAAATTCAGGTACCTTCGCCTCCCACTGTGGTCGCCAAATTAGTATAGATTATTTTTTTATCAAAGGGTATATTTGGAAAGAGTTTTATTTTTTTCAGGTATTTATTATTGGAGTGAAGGGTAGGGAGATAAAAGAGGTGTGTTCTAGATATTAAGTTCTTCTCACCCTCTTAAATGAAGGTGATTGGGGTATTTATACCTGTTTTATGACCCATGGGTCGTTTAGGTTGAAATTTAATTTCGGGTCAATTTTAAAGCCCAACACCTAAACGGGTTAGCATATGATAACACATAGCTGAGTCATGATCTACTTAAGTGCACTGTTCATCATATGTTTGGTGAAAGACATGTCTGAATTACCACTTCAGTTTAGGTAGTAGTGCCCTTCCAAAAATATCTGAACCTATCAACAACTTTGTTGGAATGCATTCGGTATCAGCACGTTCACTAGGCATAACAAATCTTTTTTTGATTCTCTACAAATTATAGCATAATCCAAAGGTTATTCATGAATACTCGAACAAGATATACTTCGATAACATCATCCTTTGAACAAAAACTAGACAAAGAATAAGCATTGCAGATTTCAACAAACCTAGATAAAGATTGGAGGTATGATCTTAAGGAAATTCTAATTATAGCGTTAGCTAAAAAATTAATATTTAAAGCATATGGTTTTCTCTTTGGATATGTTCTCTATAAAACTTAGTTAAGCCAACCATTATCTAAACTGCATGATGGAGAGGGCTCAACTCATTATGGTTTTACAAACGTTGACAATTAGGGTTTTATTAGCTGGTTACTATTGGGAATCCATCATGACTAATGCCAAAGAGTTTGTCAGAAGGTGTATACTTTTCAACGATTTACAAACACCATACATTTTCCACTGGTACAAACTGAATCGGTTTATGAAGCACTACATTTCGATATATGAGGATTGGATTTAATCGGGTCGTCGCATATGGCCTCTAGAGGATGTCAAACCTGTATAATGGTCGTTCATTAGTTTTCGAAGTGGGTGAAGGCCAAATATTTGTTTGGAACTAAAGAAATGATGTATTCAAATTTATTTTATTAAACATATGTTGTAGGTTTAAAGTCCCGAGAAAAATCACAACAGATAATGGCCTTCAATTTGAGAATAAGGACATTAAATCTTTTTTATCTTCCATAGGAATTTGTTATTATTTTTTTGCTCAATTCCACCCACATCACAATGAAAAAGTTGAGGTTATAAACATACCGAACCAAACTTCGGACAACAACCCAAGAGTCACGTTTTTATTTAGTTTATGAGATGAATTTAGTAACTTTTGCTGAATCCACACTTCCATCATTTAGATTAATAAACTAATCTGAGGCTAGCAATGATGAAGGTAGAAGGTCTGAACTTATATCGATCAAAGAGAAAAGAACAAATGCGCATATTTAAGTAATTCATTTTCAAACTATGATGCAATGTCGATATGCATCTAGAGTTTCTCGGAGGGAATAAGAGGCTAAAGATAAAGTCCTAAGCAAACGTTTTCTTGCACAGTAAATATAAAAGGCTCGGAAATTTGGGGTCATATTATGAAGGATTGAATTTGTTAATTTATATGTTAATGGTAGTAACTTATCGGTGTGAATACCAATAAAAAGGAAACCATTTTGGTACCCCTAAAAGACTTAAGACTAAATTTGGAATGAGTATGTTAAAAAAATTGAAACAATTCAATTAATTATGCAATGAACGGCAATATACTCTTTCCTAACATGGTGGTGCATGAAGGTTTTAAACGAGGTACCTACGTAGTCGGCTATTGAATATAAATCATTTTTCATTTATATTTTCTGACTTCATTTTCAACAGGTCCAGGAAACTCTGGCCGAAAATATTACTTAAAAGATTCCAAAACTAGTTGGTCATGTTTAAAAGGTTCAAAAACTAGTTGGTCATGTTTAAACGTTATAACACTAGTCCATCGTGATTAAAATGTTCAAACACTAGTTGGTCATGATAAGAAGGTTCAAACACTAGTAGGTCATGATAAGAAGGTTCAAACACTAGTTTGTCATGTTTAAAAATGTACCAACACTAGTTGGTTAATATTGAGAGGTCTGTACTTTTAACGCTATAAAGGGTTTTGGTAACTGGTTGGGGACTGATCATCCTCGATTGGGTAAAATCCGAGTACGTCACTTTATATGAAAGTTTTATGCGAAGACAAGAAAAAAAACGAACAAAAAGATTAGTATTTATAAAATTTGAATAAAATCACAAAACACTTTGGTCGTATGTTAAACAAAGTAGAGGGGGGGGGGGGCTATAACATTTAAAACGCAATTAAAAATAGATATCGAAGGGTCTCCTGAGGACCGAATGTCTTGAAAGGTATCTTTTTTTGCCTCCCACCATCAGTACCGTCATCTTTGGTGAGGATTATTTCTAATCAAAGGGTATTTTTGGGAAAAGACTTTATTTAGTAGTGTATTAATTTCAAGACTAGAGGGTAGAGGGATAAAAGAGGTGGGTAGTAGCTATTAATTTCTCTAGAAAAGTCTAACCTCTTAAATGAAGTTGCTTGGGGTATTTATACTTGTTTTATGACCCAAGAGTTGTTCGTGTCGGACTTTGGATTCGGGTTTGACTTTAAAGTCCAAAACAAAAACAAGTCAGCATACAGCTGAGTCATACTTCTTTAGGTAAATCAATCAAATGTTTTTCACCTCCATATAACACTGTTTTACAGTTTCTTTTTTTAGAACCAGAAAATTTTATAGAGAGAGAAAACTTTGAAGTTGCAATTTTGTTTTAAGTTTGAAAGTTTATATGTTCATAGCCAGAAAAGCTTTGATCAAATGACGTTGGTTAAATTTGTCTGAGTTGGAGAAAGAAAGAAAGGAAGCAAGAACCGTTGTTAGAATTCCTGCCACTTTTGGTGGAGTGATTAGCCAGATAATATATGAGCTGGACAAGAGTTCATCCTCATCCAAAATCTCAGTAATTCGAAAAACTCATTTCACCCCAACTTTATCCACACTAGATTCTGAGTGTTCCGTTCAAATACCCATAAGGCCTTTCTCTAAGGATAAAAAAACTTCAATCGTAAAGAAACCCTCACCGTTCATCGCTATGGGATCAAACATTGAAAACATTATAATTTTTTTAAATTGCTTGAGATGATTGTTCGTGTCTTTGCTACCATCATACTTCTCTATCTTGGAACTGTCAAATCGTTTGGGAAGATGTTCACAGAGTATTTTTGAAGACAAGAGTGATTTTTCTCCAATTTTGGCTACGCATAAATACTGTATCTTCTTTGGGAGTAGCAAAAATACTCGGCTCGGATTGAAAGACAAATGGATCGATCAACAAACGATCAATGTGGCGATCACCTAAACCCTTTATTTTTCCTTGATACTTTTTAATTCTGCCCTATCTATTCCTTTTTCTTGAATGTTTCTTGGTTACCCTTAATTTCTTATTTAGACGACCTTCATCACTACTGGATGAGAATGATTTTTCAAGGTTTGAATCATTGGATGAACTATTAGAAGACTTCGATGTCGTGCTTACAACTCGTTTGGACAGATGTATTTTCTTAGAGCTGACATGAGTCTTTATGGACTGCTCATTTTCACCAGACTCATCACTAAAGTGGAGTACGGATGCACCAGAATTCTCTTTTATTCCTTTTTCAGCTTGTTTCCGAGCCCTTAAAGCCTCAATCTCAGCCCTAAGCTCATCACATTCATCCTGTATGGATATTTTCATCACCATTGTGATTGACATTAGACACGATAGTGTGCTCAATATTTAATCTCTCACCTTCAACCACTGGAGGTAGAACGTATTGTACATTAGGATCCATATGCTTCAATGACATCCGAACTACTTTATTCACTGGTTTTGAATATGATATTCAGACACTATCGCCTCCCACTGTGGTCGCCAATTTGGTGAGGATTATTCATAATCAAGGGGTATTTTTAGGCAAATAATTTATTTAGTAGGATATTAATTTCAGGACTAGAGGGTAGAGATATAAAAGAGGTGGGTAGTGGCTATTAATTTTTCTAGAAAAAGTCTAACCTCTTAATTAAAGTTCGTTTAGGTCTTTATACTTTTTTTATGACCCAAGAGTTGTTCGGGTCGGACTTTGGATTTGGGTCAGGCTTTAAAGCCCAAAATAAAAATCGGGTCAGCATACAACTGAGTCATGTAGTCCACTTATATTTACTATTCATAAAATGTTTAATGCAGAGGATGCCGAAATTACCCCTTCAGATTAGACAAAAGGTGACTTCCAAAATTATCTAACCTTATCAATCTTCACCTTCCAAATTCTTAGATGCCTTTGATCTATCTTCAGACACCCCTTTTTCTCCTTCGAACGAAATGTATGTGGGGTGATCCTCCTCCAAAAAGATATTCTAGTAAGAGCCCAAGTCAAAATCCAGAAAAGTTTTTTGAAACCCAACGATCATTGCAGATTTGACTCTAACATTACCAATGATTTTTTTTTTGGTATAAAAAACGCTTAAATTAATAATGAAATGATTTACATGGGTTCAGGAGGCAAGTGCGTCAGTACAGTGCTTAATCCTGATTGGATTGAGAGTGCTACTGAATTTAAAATTACAATTGTATTACTGGAGAGATCTTATGGGTAGCAAGCTAGCCAGTGAAAATGGCTTTTGTTCCTTTGAACCGATATCTGAGGTCAGATAGTACATGATGGGCTATGCTGGTGAAGGGGGAATGTTTGTGGTTGAAGATTCTGTCGTTCCTTTCCCTCCAGATGTAATAGACTGTGGCGCAGAAGGCCGTTTTCTAATGAGTCTTTCGATTGTCCTTTGTGGTGTTCCATGTGCTTGCTTGTTCCAACCATAGGGGCCAGGAGGAAGGGGGGGGGGAGGGAAACAGTAGCTTTTGTGCGAGGGATTCCCATATTGCACTAGAGTAATGGCATTGGGTTAAGAGGTGTTTAGTGCTTTCCTGCGATGTTTCACATAAGACACAGGCCGGGGGGAGTCCAGTCCCCATGCGATGAGTTTATCCCGGGTGGTGAGCTTGTTATGAATTGCAAGCCAGGTGATGAAAGAGTGTATGGGGCTTGAGTATTTGTGCCAGACAAGTGAAGACCAGGCGATCTTATTTCTGGTTGGTTTAAGGCAATTGTAGGTGCTACTTATGGAGAAGGTAAGGAGCTTTTTGTTGGGGAGCCATATAAATAAGTCCTTTTCAAGGGAGGGGGGGGAGGTTTTGGATGGCTGATGTTATTTCTGTTAGGGAGGGGTTGAGGTTTCTGTTGGGGGCTCTGGCTTGGGGGGCCACATCCAACGGCCGCTTTGGTTGAGGTCTTTCACCATTGTTAAGTTTCGAAGGCGGGAGAGGGATTGGATAGAGGGTCCATAGCGGTTGATCAGAGAGGTGGGGAAAAGCCAGGGGTCATGCCATATGGATGTGTCTTCTCCATTGCCGATCACGACTCTGTAGAGGTTCGCTGCTACTGGGCGGAGGTTGAGGATTTTTCTCCAGCTCCAACTCTCGTTTGGGGGGACGGGTATAGTCCATAAACTTTTGTTTTTTATTTTTTCCATTATAATCCATTTAGTCCAAAGGGAGTTCTCATTTTTTGTGAGAATAAACTAGAGGAGTTTTAGGGCGGCCGCTTGATTCCAGATTTTTAGGTCTGGTATCCCAAGGCCACCCTCTTCTTTGGACACGACTATCCTTTCCCATGCGATTTTTGATCCTGTGATCTTCATTTCTGAGCCAGACCAGAGGAATCTACGTAAGAGCTGTGATAGCTCTTTGAGGACTCTGATTGGGAGAATGAAGATTGAGGACTAGTAGACTTGGGTAGCAAAGAGGACAGAGGTGATAAGCTGAAGGAGACCGGCGTAAGAAACGTGCTTCAAAGTCCAAGAGTTGATTCGGTTAGTGATTTTGAGGAATAGGGGTCTGCAGTCGTTATAGGTTAGGCGTTATGTGATGAGGGGAACTCCTAGGTAACGGACTGGCAGGGAGCCTTCGATGAAATTGAGAAGGGAGAGGATTTCTTGTTTGATGCATGGGAGGTTCCGGAGAAGAAAATGTGACTTTTGGCTGAGTTTAGTTGAAGCCCTGATAGGTTTTCAAATTCTTGAAGGCCTTCTAGGATGAGTTTGATGGAAGGCGAGTTTGCTCTGCTGAGGATAAGGCGGTCGTCTGCGAAGCATAGGTTGATGATACGGAGCTTTTGACATTTCCAATGGAATCCGAAGGTTGGATGTCTGCTTTTTTCCTGGAGGATGCTGGAGAGTACCTGCATGACCATAACAAAAATATACGGGGAACGGGGGTCTCCTTGCCTGAGGCATTTGGCCCCCGGGAAGTAGCTAGAAGTCTTGCCGTTTATGCAGACGGCATAGGATGGGGTGGTGATGCATTGGATGATCCAATTTATCATGTCAATGGGGAAGTTCATGGCAAGCAGTATGTCAAGAACGAGTTCCCATCTGACATTATCGAAAGCTTTTCTAAGGTCTATTTTGAGGGTACATCTGGGGCCTTTGCGATTAGCTTGGTACCCGTGCAGGAGATTTTGGGAGAGAAGGATGTTGTCCACTATTGATCTTCCTGGAATGAAGGCAGATTGGGAGGGGTCGATGAGGGTTGGGAGGGCTGGTTTGATGCGATGAGCAATGATTTTCGAAACGGTTTTGTAAATCACGTTGTAACAGGCTATAGGTCTGAAGTCAGACGGATGAGAGGGGGTGTCCGTTTTGGGGATGAGGGCTATTAGGGTTTTGTTCCAGATGGGGTTCATTTTCCCTTTTGAGAAGAAGGATTTGACACCCTCGCAGACGTCATGGCCTACTGTTGTCCATCAGGTCTTGAAAAAGTCTGCGCTGAATCCGTCAGGACCATGCGCCTTGTCACTGTTAATCGAAAAAAGGGCTTGCTTTATTTCTTCATTTGTGATGGGTTTGATCATGTCCGAGATAAGATCTTGGGGTACCGAGGTTTTGATTAGTTTTCGGATTCGATCCGAGCCAGGGTAATCTTTCGTACTAGGGGAGCCTAATTGGTTAAGGAAGAAATTGTTGAAGGTGGCGGTGATGGTACGGGGGTTAGAGCTTATGGATCCGTCCTCTTTCATGATGGAGAGAATCTTATTCCTGGCTCTGCGGGCTCGGATACTGTTATGGAAGAATTTGGAATTCTTGTCCCCGAGCTTGAGCCAGGTTTCTCTGGATTTCTGCTTGAGAAAAGATTCCTCCGCTCGACTGTAGAAGATATAGGAGTCTGAAGCCGTTTTTTCAAGGGAAATTAGAGACTGGTTGGAGGGGGAGTTAAAGAGGTTTTCTTGGGCTTGGGCAAGGGAGGTTCTAGCTTTCGCAACTCGGTCGTTAATATCACTAAAGACGGTTTTGTTTAGGGAGTTTAGGGAGGGGACGAGCCTGAAGAGCTTGGTGGCTAGATTTTCCATTGGGTTTTGATGGGTGGGGGTGTTCCAATTGTTGAGGACCAAATCCTGGAAACTCGGATGGAGTTTCCACATGTTGAAATATTTGAAGGGGTGGGGGGAGGTTGAGTAAGGGGTGGAGAGGTGGATAATTATCGGGGTGTGGTCAGATGTGAGAGGGATGTCGTAGTGAGCAAAAGAGTTCGGCAATGAGTCGTCCTAATCGGTATTAATAAGAGCGCGATCGATTCTAGAGGATATAGGGTTAGACTCTTGTCTGTTGAACCAAGAGAATTGGAATCCCGTGGAGCGGAGATCCTCGAGGTTACAGATTCCACAGCAGTCATTGAAAGATTCAATGGAGCTGTTCCATTGAGGGTCTAGGCTGGTTTTCTCTTGGGGGTTTCTAATGGCATTGAAATCCCCGAGAACAATCCAAGAGGAGTTGGAGCTATGAAGGGCTATGGATTGAAGCTTGTTCCAAAGAGGGAGCCGGTTAGCATGGTCATTAAAGCCATAAACAGTTGTTAGATTGAATTGGGAGTTTCTTGCGGTCCAAACTATAGAGCAGTGGATGGTCTGGGCCGTAATATCTAAAATGGATAGGCTGCAGACACTAGGGTTCCAAGCTATCCACATTCTTCCCAAGTGATGGGATTCATGGTTAGTGTGGTAGTGCCATAAAGGCAGCATGGTTCTCATTATGGCCTCAGTATTAGGGACTTTAACCTTGGTTTCCAGGAGGCATATGATGTTTATGCTATTCTTAAAAACTAAGTGACGTACGTCTTTTTGGCGCACTGGGTCGTTTAACCCTCTAACATTCCAACATGCAAGTTTCATTTCAATTAAACAGGATGAATAAAGGAAAGTTAATACATTTTGGGGTTTTCCCCATACATACTTGAGAAAGCAGCGTTATTGGCTGCTTTAGGTCTTGGGGAGGTGATCTCTGTTGATGAAGGTTCGCCTTCTTCGTGTCCTATCTGGGCTGCTGCAGGGGTGTTACTTGCGATGATAAAGCTATTGGTCCAACTGTTTTGAATGGTCATTTGTCGTAATGTA
The DNA here is from genome assembly GCA_036936605.1 of Limnanthes douglasii subsp. nivea. Taxonomy (NCBI): domain Eukaryota; kingdom Viridiplantae; phylum Streptophyta; class Magnoliopsida; order Brassicales; family Limnanthaceae; genus Limnanthes; species Limnanthes douglasii. Next base: position 273,924,099 of record JAUPFV010000004.1, read on the forward strand.
TCCGGTGTGGGGGCTTCGCTATTACTTGAGTCTGAGAGTGTGATGTGCGGTGGGTTGATCATGGGTTCTTTTCCGGGGCGGTGAGTGTTGAGACTTGTAGTGTGGGCAGTGTCCGCGGCTATGTGGCAAGCTGCGGCTGCGTGTCCAAATGAATAGCATCGGTTGCAGTTTGTGGGGAGGCCTTGAAATTCCACTTGAATGACGTGGTCTCTGCCCAGGCAACGGATGGTGATTGAGGAGGGAAAGTTTGAGGTGGCTTGCATTATGATACAGATCCGGGCGTAGTTCAACCGGGTTCTGTCTGCTGTTTGACTGTCAACATAAATGGGGGTTCCTAAATAGCTTCCCAGGATGCCCAACCCCTTTTCAGTCCATAGCTCGTGGGGCATGCCATGAAACTTGACCCAGAGAGGGATAGCTTTTAGGGCCTCTCTCGTCAAGGTTTCCATTGGCTCCCACCTCTTTAGGAATACCGGGTGGCTGCTGAAAAACCAAGGGGATTTTTCCAAGACTTCCGTTGCGTTGTCGGCTGTGGAAAATTTGAAAAAGTAGTGGCCGGATGGGGTAGGTTTACATTCTTGGAGGCCGTAGGTACTCCAGACTTGGTTAGCTAGGGTTTGCACGTGGGATTCTGCTCTTTTCTTTGATAGGAAGTAACCGGAGAGGCATTTTGCCCAGTCCTCTTTGTCGCCCGATATCGCGTCATCAGGGAAGACTAAGGTTCCATGGTCTATGAGAATGTCTTTGGTTTTTTGGATCTTCATGGTGGATCGGGGGTCCGGTTGAGCTACAATGTGTGCCCAGGATCTGTTCGGTGCTCCAGGGTGGTGAATGTTGAGCATCAAGGCTGATTCTGCGGCAAGTTGAGGGGAGATGGGGTTACTGTTTCCACGAAAGTGTCGGAATACACTGTTTTGCTTCCAAGGTCCGGTGAGGTCGGGACGGATTCCAAGGGGACGGTCGGCCTTCGAGGGTCTGGAGAAGGCATGGCCTTTGCTTTTTCGACCAGGGAAGGATTCTGGAAATGATGAAGGAGTTGGGATAGGGTTTAGTTTGGGTGTTTGGGTTGATGGAGGGGCAGTGGTGTGAATGATGGTGGAAGTTTGATCTTGGTTTCTTGGGAGGGGCGCTAAGGCTTTACTCGCTTGGATGGCTTGTTGAAGGGTGAGGACGGCTGTGGAGAGTACACTTGTTTGTGGGGAAGGGGTGGTTGTGTGAGGGTGGAGAGTTATCGGGTAAGCATTGTTAAATAAGTATCTACTGGTTACGGTTGTGGTTTCAACGATCGAATGGGGAGGGGCTAGAGATAAAAAACTTGCTAGGGAGGGCTCGTGCATGCAGCTAGGGTTTTGGTTTGCATGCATGGGGTTTTGCATGCAAGAAGTCAGGGAAATAGGGTTTGAGAAAGTGGACGAGGCGGAGTTGCTTGGGTGGGGTGAGAGTTGATTTGATGGCTGGGTGGTTTGAGGTAAGGATGGAGGGATTGGTTGAGGGGCGAGGGGCGTGGTGGAGGTCGACCAGAGCAACCCGGGGATGGAGGCCGACTCGCTTCCATGGTGGCAGGACTTCGAGTGGGATTCCGGTGTGACGAAGGAGGGACGCGGATTGTCTTCAAGGTCAGTGATGGCTTTGAGGAGTCTTTCGTTGCTGTCGAAGATGGCTCGTAGTTGCTGGTCCCTTGCCGGCGACGGAGATGGCCCGATTTCCGATGGGTCTTCTTCCTCAGAGCTTTCGATGGCTATGGTTTTGGTTCCCCGGGGGGAGGGATAGAGGGGAGAGAGCCCTGTCATTCATGTCTGTGTCGACGGGCTTCTTGGCTAGTTGCTTGCGGTTGGGTGAGATCGGCGGGGGGATCCATGCACGGACAGAGGGAGTCCATGCATGCCAGCAGATTTCGGGGGAGAGATGGAAGAAGGGGACGATGATCGGGTTTCAAGAGACAGAGAAGTGCTAGGGCTGGAGGGTCTCGAGGAAGTGGCTGGTGGAGGAGGGGCTGGTTTTTCGTTAAATCGAGGGGTGATCTTGCGGTTTGAACGTCTGGAGGAAGAACTCCTTCTAGTTTCCACCATTTTTGGTGAGGGTGAGTAAGAGGAGAGATAGAGAGGTAGAGAGGGTCGGTTTTTTGTAGAATAGAGAGTAGGAGTGGGCACAAAGGTGATAGAGGGGAGGGCGGTTTCAGATGTGCAAGAGGAGAGATTGAGTGGTTGAGAGATGCGGATTTTAGTGGAGTAGAGAGGAGGAGGAGTGGGCACAGGGGTGATAGGGTAGAGGGCGGTTTCCGATTTGCAAGAGGAGAGATAGAGAGGTTGAGCGAGGCGGTTTTTTGTGGAGTAGAGTGGAGGAGGAGATGGCGCAGGGGTGCTAGGGGAGGGGACATTTGCAGTGTAACTGCCATGAGGTTTTATTTTCTGGTGGGTGGTTTGTGTTTTGCAGAGAGGGGTGACGAGGGGTGGTGACGATTGTGAAGTAAGTGGGTGAGAGGGGAGGCAGAGGTTTTATGGAAGAGGAGTGTATAGGCGGCATGCGAGAGGATTGAGGAAGTTGGAGGGTGCAGGTAGGGTTTTGCTTGCACGATAGGAGAAGTTTTAATGAAGAGAGAGAAGAGGAGAGAGGGGAGTGAGACTTAAATGCATCTGTGCATGCTCTTCTCTCACGATTGGTCAGGTGGAGAGAGAGACAAGGCCAACAAAAAGAATTTGAATCAAGGTCAGAAGGCGTGTGATAGGGTGATTTGAGAGGACTTTTTCGAGGGGATGCAGAGAGTGAGAGAGAGAGTTTACTTGCCAATGATTTAGGGCTCTCATAGACTCATTAGCCCAAGAGGAGCACGCAAGTATTTCATTTTTTTTAGCCTCTTCGATATCGTTTACTTGCTCTTTGCATTTCTCCATAAGTAGATCATAGTGCCGGTCTTTCTTTTTAAAATTCGCATTATGATTCAAGGCAATTTTTTGCTTAGAAGATGTTGGGTTATGTTCTGCGAGCTGTTGGTAGACAGAGCGGGCCCATTGTTCATTTATAAGGACTATGTTTTTTAGTTACGAAACCTCGTTATGTAGCCTATTTAATCTGTCATGAAGCTCAAATTTCTTCAATGATTGAATTGGAAATTTTAAGGCATCCAATTAAGCCAGCTCAAATTTTTCTTAAGTCGCTTCCCCTTTAATTTTAGAAATATAAGCAGTGAGCTCATGATGAGTTATGACAAATCGATCTGTTTTAAGGAGTTGGAATAATTCAAAGTTGGGAGAATCCGATCCTTATTTGTCTATTTGTCTTCCATCTAAAGAATTGTTGATTGGTCTTTTCGGGACTGAGTTTCCAACCCATGTCGGCTTTCCTTTGGTATATCCATAATATTTTGGTTCTCGTCCAGAAGATTTGGTGTTGGGTTTCCTACAGGCTGAATATTAGAATGAGTGGCTAGCACCACAGTCACGTTTGATCCGCGGATGAGATAATTTCGTTTCTAAAATAGCTTCTTTTTCTTCCTCAATGTTTTTCTTGGTTTTGTTTATTTTCGCACCAGTAGAAGCCTCATTCTTCACTTTATAGATGGAAGGAGAACTTGAACACCAAGAGCATCCAATCATTATATAACTTTGAACGGGTCATGAGAAGTCTTCAACTGTTCCAAAGATAGTGTGGTTTCTTGGCTCATGCTTCAAACGTGGCTTTGGACCAAGTTGATCGGAGTAAAGCACTTGTGATTGGTCGGCAGAAGATTGGACTAACATGTAAATTTTCATTACCTCGAAATTTAACTAGCCATTTTCTTCTTCGAGATATATTTTCCATTCTTCCAACACCCACTAACAAATAAATAATGGTTTCTTCCAACGTTTCTCTGTTTCAAGAATGCCATCCACCATTTTATAGACATTCCTCAAGATGATAAAGTACTAAAGTACACAAGTGTTCCTCGAAAGGGCAGTAAAAGCCACAAACTTCTCAATGGGAATTTTGATCCCAACCAGCCTCGATCCAATGATGCACGACAATAGAGTGGTCTAAAACAAACCGAAGTCCCTAGTTCAAGACATTCAGATAGACAACAACTTCACGCTTTTTGACAGACATTGAAGTCTCTCCAACTTTAGGAAAATAGATGTCAACTGGTTCTGAAATTCCTCATCTCTTTTGGAGTTTTGACTTATCTGTCTTACTGAATAACTGTACTTAATGCTTTACAGACCTAAAAGGTATTATTTTCCACCTTGCAAAGGTGGCTCTCGAGTACCTTGGATATCTCAGGAGGTTGTTCGAGTTTAACCTCTTTATTATTCTTATTCTTTGGCTTCGGTGTTTTATTTTCATCCTTCCACTAGATTCCAGTCTAACTTTTCTAGGCTCGGTGACCCTTAACACCATCTCGCAAGAAACCTCATCGGATCTTGATGACACATTTCCTTTGACCCCAGCCGATTCTTTTGGGGGAGTATCGTGGTCCAAAATAGTCATTATGGGTTTCTCTTGTTTATTTTCCTAATTAAGAGAGTATCTTCTTTTTTCTAAAACCAATTAGGCTTTTTTAGGATGAGTATGTCTTTTTTTAGAATTGACCAATTGGAATAAATTGTGATTGGTGTTTATCACCCTGATAATGAGTTGGTCTGGGATGATAAGTGTTTTTTATCAAATGAAGAGTAACAAGGTTCGAAGAAGACGAGGGTTCAACCGATTCAGTTTATTATATTATTGATATGTCTCTTCTGTGATCAAATACTTCAACAATATGAATAGGTCATTCAATTATAATCCTTGCAGCTGTCCTAGCTTCTGTTGCTCAGAGATTGACAAGTAGTCTAAAATATTATCAAGGCGAAATATATAAATAAATTAAGCTGGAGGCTAGGGAAGTTACCTCAAAAAAGTTGTCCAGATAGGTATTATATGGCAATAAAGAGTAAGATGGCGTAAAGATGTTTGCTAGAAAAGTTTCTACATAACGATCAAACCAAAAATTGGGTTCTACCGTGCTAAACCAAAAATTGGGTTCTACCGTGCTGACGCACGAGAGTTTCTCAATGGTTAATTTATAGATGGGATCTCGAATGCCTAACAAACACCTTTCAAAACCCAACGGACACCTACGTTGGGGAGTTCTGAAAATGTTTTTTAGATTTCACTTCGCACCTCAATATATGCTTACATTGGGGAGTGGAAAGGTCTATGTACCATCTTTTCACGCATCATTATTAAAGGTTTATTTCATAGTTTGAATGCTTGCATGACACCTACACATGAGTAAGTCACGATGTAGAGTTTACAAGACCAATGATTTTTATAGCAATGATAATAAGAGATAAGGTCAGCTGACCCAAACTATTTCGGGCAACATGGTTGTTATGGGAAATTACAACAAACATAATGCAAAGTAGAAAATTATATTGAATAGAGAAGAGAAGTTACATCTTTTTTAATATGTTTCTTTATTTATACTCTTAGCAGTTCCAACTAGTCAATAAATACATGTTCTCATTAACTTTGCACGTAAACTAACATTTATGATAGGGGCCTATTTTTACGGCCACTACTTTAATATTTATGATTTTAGTGGGATGACTTGATATTTAATGTTATTTCCAACCGTTTCTTTAGTCCTTTAAGTCCAGCGATCGACTTCGGTCGGTTTTACCCGAATCATTTGTTGGCTTTGTTCAGTCTTTAATCATTTGCTCGGTTATGCTCTTTGATCAACTCTCTTCTTGTCTAACAAAAGATTTGGAATTTATTTTTAATTTTGACTCCTATTTTTTTTGCTTGGTAATATAAGCTCTAGCTCGTCTTGCCCGGTAAAGCGTGTGCCTGGCCTAGTTTTTCTTCCTCGTTGTTGTCTCTAGAGTTGATCGCGTGTAATGACCCTTGACTATCTTGGTAATCTATTAATCTCCCTCAGGTAGGCCTCAACGAGTTGATACTTTTCCTTGTACTCGTGCCTAGCCTTAAAATCATTGTTTATTTACTGTACAAATGATTATGATTATATTCGGTGTTGTTCGCGTCTCCCTGCTAATTCTATTTGCTCAAGTATTGCATGATATATTAGTTGATGTAAAACTCCTCATTAATTGTTGATTTTCGTTCAGAGCAAAGACACAAATGAAATCTGAAGCAAAACAAAAGTTAGTCCTCCTTAAGAATCTCCGCATTATGGTGATACTGATTAGGGAATCAATAAATTGTTGTACTAGTATTTGCCTTATAATATGAACCTAATATTAGAGCATCCACAATTATTAAATGTGTTTAATATTAGAGCATCCCATAATATGAATCTAATATAAGAGCATCCACAAATATTAAATGTGTTTAATATAAGAGCATCCCCAACATACACGTTATTTCACACTAGATAGCATAAATACCTATTATTATTTTTAAAATGCTTCAAATAGTTGATGTAAAAAATAGTCTAAATATACATATGTTATTTTAATAATTATATTTACCTAGACGGTTACACTATATGTACAATTCCTCTTTTTTTTTCTCGCCACTTACAAAAAATAAAAACTAACTCAATTATCACTATGGCCAGGCTATAAATAAGATAATTTTTTATGGATCTTACACGGCTGGATCCTACACCCGATTGATATATCTCTCACCATATTTTGGAGAAATTTTCTCATGCCAGAAAACCTAGGTATAAAAGGATTTTATAAATCTCTCATCATTTTTCCCTCTTTTCCTTTCAATTTCTCACCAAACCTCTAAAGCACAAGATTTTCATTGAAAATCAAATGATATTTTTTTGAAGAATTTGAATCCACAACAACATTAAGGTAAGCCATACAAGTCTCCCACTGTAATATTTTCAAGATTTCGTTGTGTATAAGTGGTAGAAAAGTAGGTTTTCTGATTCTGTTTTTTAAAGTAGGATTTTATCATGATTTTAGGGTTTATATTACTAGATTAATATTGTAGATTTGTTCGATATATGCGGATCCGTTGATTTGGATTTGATTTATTTAAAAATGGTATTGTTTGGATGGATCTACGGATTCAGGTTTTTTAGGAGTTCATCGCACATCTCGTGCTACCAGATTTGTGCTCATCGCATATCGCGTGCGACCATGATGGGTTATTTGTGCATGCGACGCTAGCACAAAACTGGTAGCACGTGACGTGCGACTACGTTATTAAAAGGAGTTTAAGTAATATGTTTCTATTTTTAGGGTGGGTCACACGAAACTTACCGTAAAGAATCCCCATCGCCACCAAAAACTTGATGATACATCGGAGCCTACAGATGTTACCTCTACGGCCCTTACCGAAGATGGAACCCCGAATAGCCGTACAAAATGATGCATGCGTCATGGTGATCAAGATAAAGATACCAACCATGACACTACTTGGGTTGCTGTGTGCAGCAGCGGTGCAAGTTTTTCTTTGCATGACGCATTCGCGGCCGCCAATACGGAGTTCTCCTTAGTGATGCCACGCATCTTAAGTCTCTATCCTGATTACGCCCTACATGAGGCTTTTAGTGTATATCATGCATATGTAAGTTTTAGTACTCAATATCTTTATTATATAATTGGTTCTTAATTTTGTTAGACAAATTACTCATTTATGTGTTCATGTGTTTGATACATATTGCAGGAGATAATTAGCTTACGATTCTTCGCGATCTATGAAAGTCTTTGCAAATGGGACTTTAAGAAGCAAAAAAGAGTACGGGCTAGGGTCATGCAGACTATATTCAGACCTCTTGTCCATGCACTCGCTCGATGGCATACGAACCTGCACTTGATAGAGGCATTTTTAGAGCGATGACATGAGGAGACGTCCTCGTTTTATTTCTCATTCAGCGAGATAACCCTGACTTTACATGACATCCACGTCATCACCGGATTACCGGATTACTGGTCATAGGTACACCTTTAAACCTTTTCTCTTTTTATGATGGGACGAAGATGTGCCTCACTTATGCTACTAGGCTTGGTGTACGAATATCCGACTTGGTTAAACATATTAGGAATGCTAGTAGTATTACATTGAGCTGGCTGCATACTACGTTCACATGTGATCGATACCGTGATGGTAGGGCTACAGATGCACACGTTGATCATGTCACCCGTACGTATATACTATTTTTGTTAGCTACCACTATTTGTACCATCAAAACCAACAATAATATTTCCTTAGATTACCTATTGTTTGTTAACCAATACCAACTTATGAACCGGTACAACTGTGATTAGTTGGTATTGGCGCAGTTATACAACTCCCTTAGTTAGGGTTCTTTGCATCGTACATGCGATATTTGTGGGTTTACATGGCTAATAGACGTGTGGATCTTTGATCACTTTAGGCGGTTTTGTGCTCTATTATTTAGTGATTACAATTTATCATTACCGCATATCTGCCGGTACGCGCCACAGAAGATCGTTATCTCGCAGGTTGAACGCAAGGAGTCGAGACATACACTCTTGGTGTGCACCGAATGTGATATAACTAGTATGTTTAACAATTTAAGCGTTATGTTTATTACTATTAAAATTGTCGTGTTTGTTACTTTTTTCCTTTCATGTCATTTTCCTTCTACATGACTATCTACGAAGTGAGTGTAATATCCATAGTGTCACTTGGGTTGAGCTTACGCTAAAGGCCTTCGACATTGTTGTGGGAAGACTAGAAGCATCATCTTTTTACCATTGTACGTGTGGTATATGATGGTGAGGAGAACACTATTGACCCGACGTACCCTATTTGCATAAAGAAGAACTTGTGGTATATTGTGACTAACTCTGCTTGCGAGAATTATGACGGAAGGCCTCAGATGCACCCTCAGGGGCTGTGTTGATCTTGAGGGACACAATTGGATCGATGGGTTTCTACCACGCCTACCCACATCATCATACGAGAAGTTGTTAGAGGCTGCCACTGAGATGGGCAGGATTGATGAGAGATACAAACATTGTTGATTTGTATGTTATGACTTTTTTGTTATTACATTTTAGGACTATGTTACTATATTTTTTTATTGCGTTCTTACTAGTACGTTTGTTATTATGTTTTTTACTTGTTTTCATATATTTATGTCCTTATGGTTACTATGATATTTTATAACTAAAGTACGGTTTTGTGATATTGTATGTTTGAGTAAGTTATTCGAAGTAATTTAATACTATTTTGGTTATCATTACGATAACTAACAAGTAGTATAAAACACATATAAACTTCAGGTATGACTTAAAAAAAAGTATCGCAAACTAGGTAAACGATGAATGTATCCTATGAGTAACATCTAATGCAATCGTATGCGAATTTGTTGAACTTTACATACGATACGTGTTTTTCTGTTTAAAATCATACATTTTCGCATATCTCACATGCGGCACATATTCCTTTGTCTAAAAACATGAGCCAAACTTTTGTAAAGTAGTCGCATACGACACTAAAGTATGTTATCGCATGCGACTACGTCGCAATTTATATGTGATATGTAACCCTCTGTCTAAAAACATGGGCCAAAATCATATGATGCCGTCGCATGCCACCGTGACTTACATTGTCGCATGTGATCGAGTACAATATTCTACTAATTTTTTCAAATCAGAACATTATAAGAAATTAAACTTCAATTTAACCATATTCAAATGATATACAAACAATTAAATACCAAGCATAGCAAAAAAGTTAAATAAAGCTTAAAAGCAACAAGACAACAAATGACTATAACTTAGTAGTCGAAGTTGTATCCTCCAAACCGGCCATAAAAAAAAAACATCCTACACAACACTCGGTCAAAAAATACATGATTCGTATCGTCGGAAAACTTCAGGGTGACAAACTTCACCGCCTAAAACATATGGTAGTCTTCATCAACATTAAACTCCAATATACAAATAGTTTGTTTTATGTTGAAGGACGTTTGGTAGATGAAGTATTAGATAATATTTTGGCTTTTTTTATAGAAAATAATAGAAAATGAATTTTGGGGGAACATAATATTGGGGGGAACATAGTAAGGGGGGAACGAAACTATGGAGGGAACTTTGGCGGCAACAATGGTAACAAACATTACTGGCGGGAAAAAAAGTAAGTAATTTCAATTCTTTTGATAATAAACAGTCTCTAAGTTAAGTGGGATACAAAAAAACAATAAATATGAAAACAAATATTATATCAATTATCGTCCTTAATCAAATTGGCAATACGTGTTGTGTCATTTAAGTTGACTTTCCTAACTGGAATAATTTACGTAAATTTGTTGAGCGTGCAGTAGTACGAATGCGCCCATTGACTCACTTCTTCAGTGGCGTAGGCACCCACGACGGGTATAATGGCGGTAAGGGTCTATCAAGCGGGATAGTAATATGCAGGAAAAAAATGAAGCTAGTGCTTTAGGTATAAAATAAGTAACAAAAGTCAATAAATATTAAAATGATGGTATACTTCCGTTAACAAATGAGCATCCATGTAGCAAAGAAAATTTAACTTCTATAATCGTTGAAGCGTTCATGGTGGGCATCCACAACTGCTTGCGAGATATTTTTTACCATGCACTAATACCTTGTCACAATACCTAGTCCTATGCCGGGAAATGTCATCCAATAATGGCTACTAGTGTTGTGATTGAAATAATCCAACCTACGTACCATATCATCAAACACATCGGGCGAACCATAAACCTCCAACCAAGATGCATGGTTTTCATTCAACTCTTTCAACAAGTCACGTCTAACATCTAGCAATCTATCCTCATTACTATATATTGAATGCACTACAGACCGATATCCACATTGTCCTCCGGGAGAACATCCACCAAATTAGTGATATAAATGTCTGGATAAGTCGAGATGCAATCCAGACATATAATTAACTTCCCATCGTTAATGGTTATCTTTGGCCGACCAACTTTCTTTTTGGAAAGTGGAGGGTTGGGTGCTACAACCGAAACCACTTTCGATGTAGCCGTGCTCCCTAACGTGTTAACAGGTGTACTATCTATCACGTTTTCTGTAGTATTAGGACTAGCGGTTTGTTCAGTGGGATATTTCGATGCACTAGGGTTCTGTTTGGTTGATTTATCAATGCCTCTCTTTGGCCTACTTTTAGCTCTAACCTCTTCTTTAGGCTCTTGAATATGACTAGTTTCGGGCTTCAAGATTTGTATAACCCTGTTGCTAATACGGTATTGTTGATCATGACCAAAACTAAGAATAAAGCTATCTATAATGGATAAAACAAAATTCAAGTCATCTTCACGCGAAGTGGGAGATCTATGAACAATATCTAATCGTCTCCAAAATATATCCACATCTTCTTGAGGAATGCATCTACCCTCTCTAGCTATTGGTGCAATTTTACATGCGTATGGTAACCCATGTGTTTTTCTAAAGATGCATCCTCTACATGCTACCCGATCTACTCCTATAATTATAGAACATACAATAGTATGCATCAATGGGTTATGCCCGCATGGGATACATAACATTTAAGTTCATTGGTCAAAGTAAAATCAGAACCAAGTAGAGTACGAGATTTACTTACCTCGAACGATTCAAGGATCCCCGCATGTTGCTTCGTTAGGAGGTTGTGAACTTTTTGCCAAAAAAGTTTAAAATTGTATTGATTCGTCCCAAGGTTTTTTTTAGGGCAGAGTGAGCACCTACATAATAAAAGTACATAATTAAGAAGTATTATTAAAGAGATATAATAACAAAACAAAAAGTAGAATTAAAGGAGATATCTTATTTTTACTTTAATGTTTGATCTTGTTTGTTTGATATTGAGGAAACTTGTCACCATATTTTTTTATCTATGCGTCTATAATGTAATCAAAACAGTTGGGGTGAGAGGCTAACATCTCCTTCAATGTTTCTAGATTCTTTTCGAAACTTTCAATCGTGTTCGCTTCGGATACGTAGCCATAAAACTCAACAAACGTTTTCGCAATCACATCATCTTGGACTATCTTTTAAACCGTCCCTAAAATATTCTTACCAATATACCACGTGCATAGCAAGTGGTGTGTGCCCGAAAATATTTCATCGAGAGATCACATGAGAGCTAACTCTCGATCAATAATAATAACCCTCAGAAATACGCACATACTATGCATTATCAAACCACGAAGAGTACCCAAAGCCCATGTATAATTTTGTATGTTCTCCCCACTCATAAAAACATATGAAATGATAAATGTAATGAAACTAGACGTAAACTATAATAATGACATCTTATACCTTGTTGTCTTGTAGGTACACTCGACTAATAGCACAATAGGGAATGTATGTAATAAGTTTATGCTCGTAGGATGTGTAAACACAAAATCGGTGACCATCTTTGAATCGTATTTCAACCGCTCCCACATCGAATATCCATGCTCTTTCAATCTTGTTAACAAATATTGCTTATGGGTTTGTCCCCCGTGCTCAACATCACTATGTTTTTTGCGTCAATTATAGATTGCACGCATGTCCAAAATATTCTCCGGATATTGATTCTTCAAACCGCTATATATCTCCCTAGGACGCGAACCAAGGTGAGACAAACTACAAACTAGTTCATATTCATCTTTTTTTAGCATACAAGAGCGTGAATGACCGTTTAAGAGAATGTAGGGGTCGTGATTGTGTGCACTGTTTATCATCTCCAAATGCCATTGCATGGCTAGTACGTCAATCGGATGACCCTTTAACGCAAACGGACAATTACATTTCTTCGTCGTAGTCTTTCGCTTTGTTAAAGTATTTGGCTTCATTTTTTTAAACAAAAATTTTGTACCTTTTGCAAATATAATCTAATTTAGGAATTCTTCCCCATTTCCCGCTATTATAGAGCTTTATAATCGTGGCAAACTTAATCCTCTTCCATTCCGCGAACACAAAAACATCCAATTTATCTTTCGTAAATGACCTATCCGTTGTGAATATTTTTGTGTAATCAACATCCATACACGGAGGTCGTTCAGGTTCCTCCTACAACAAATGATAATTTAACATAATACATAACGAATCACATACAAAAAGAGAATCATTCTCTACTTGTCGCATGCATTTTGCAAAAGGTATTACGTCGGTGTCGTATGAAGAGTTGCGATGCATATGTTGAACATGTTGCATGAAGGTATGCGACCACGAAGTATCCCATATCGAACGAATCATGCGACCACGACGTTGTTCATCGTAAAAATACATGCAATCAGATTTAAAACAGAAAATCGAGTTAAGCTCGTTACCTCCATTTGATAAGCTTTCTCCTTGTCCACAAAGTCCTCAAAAGAGACGCCCATTTCATCATCTTCCATGAATACTCCGATTTTTGGTTCTTTATGGTAGATTTTGTGGATTTGGGTAATTTTTAAGTGTGGAATGTTAGTATTAAGATAGTAAATATTTAGGGTTTAGGTTAATTTTTTGGGGTTTTTAAATTCTAAGTAATTTTGGGAGGTAAATGGTAGGGTTGTAATTAGTTAGAGTGAAAAGGATAATTTTGGAGATTCAAGTTTGAATTTTTTTTTAAAAAAAGGCAGGATGAGAGATCTATTAAAATACGTCTTATTTCGACATGGCCCTTATCACTACTCTATTTCATAATTTAATCCATATTTACCTAAATTATACATTAGTTGTTGGGGATGCTCTTAGAGAACCAATATGGTGGACTAGCCAAATATAGACTAAGGCCGAAATGTTAAGCACCATTACTAAATAACGTAATGTATATTTTCTTGGAAAAGATAAACAATTAATATTTTTTCACTACTTTTGGAAACTTCTCATTCTAGAATTTCGTCTTGACTTGTCTATCTAACGTCTTTTTATTGAATATCTTTGGATCAACAACCGGCGTTGATGTTGGTAAATTCGGATAATGGTAGTTTTGGAAGTTATTAAGTTTGTGTGGTATTAAATTTATTAGTAAGCGACATATAGCAAAATGAGATGTTTGTATTTAATATGAAGTGAAAAAAAATCCAACCCATTTAATGTTGTTTGTTGAATTATTTATACTCTTTTTGGATCCATGGACTATTCTTGTCTGGTCATATGTTTGGGTTAATCTCACGAGCCCCCAGGCCCATAAGCAAATGTACTAGGAACTTATCTGAGTAATTAAGCATACTACTTATTCATTACATTGAGCTATTAGGTCTGAAATTCCCCTCTAAACGAAATCCGACCTACTTTACTATTTGGGTCCTCCAACATAATATGACCCTATCATGTAGCCCGCTTAGCTCTTTCCAAAGAATTTTGGGAGAGCTAACATTGTAAATGATTTTCAAACTGTGTCTGAAGGATGTTATTAAATCTAATTTTATTGAAAGGTCACGACATTAACACGGTTACCTTTTTCAAGACATGTGTCATGTAGTTGTTCGACCTACTAAACAGTTTTACCTTTGATAATCGTATTTATTGTGAAAAAAAAATGGGAAGAGACTACATTTAATAGCCTTCTCTAATTATTACCGTTGGTTTCTCTTCCCTAGTAAAACACTCAAGTTCGTCATCCTTACCCCTTTATAAATGTAATTTTTTCAAGATTTCTCTTTCTTTGAAAATCGGTTTTCTAGCAATCTTCAAAGTTTGTATAATTATGGCGCGAACTGAAATAATCAAAGGAGGTTGCCTCAATCTGTCCGAGTTTGAGGAAGAAAAAAGGCAAGCAAGAATCGTTGCCGGATTACCCACTTCACCAAACGGAGTAATTGTGACTCAAATTCCAGGAACCAGATAGGAGTTCCTCATCTAATAGATAATCAATCGTTTCTAAACCTATCCCCCTTGTATAATCTCTTACAAATCTTGACCAATCTTCTCAATCAGCTAAGAAACCCTTAATAAAATCAATTAGCAGGTGTAAACCTCCACCAACTTTTATTCTCATAAGGTCGGATGTTGAAGAAAGCACTCCTCATACATTCACAAGACTTTTTAAGGCTAAAAATAAACCTCCCTCATCATGCGAGGAGATGGAAAAGACAACTGAAACTTACACTGATACTAGCAATATTCCACAACAAAATCTGATCGTGCGATAAACTATCACAACTAAGCTTCATTCAGAAAATATTTTAAAAACAAATCCAACAACTTTGTCTACTAGGCATCCTCATATCGAGGAAGGGCAGCCTGGTGATCCATCAGAGTCAAGACCACAAATGATGGAAGAGAAAATGGATGATAGTGGAGAATACAAGCCTTTAGAAACATCAAATCAAATTGGGGATACCCAAAACATATCTCGAGAAAAAAAAAAGTAAGATTGCGTTACCAGAATGCAAACCAGTTCTTGAATGTCTTGTTGGGCGATTCAGGCCTAATTTTATTAAGGTTAGTGTTAAATACTTGCTACCTTTACAAAATATATCGTACGTATATTCTCATACAACTAATTTGGATAGAGTCGGAAAAATAGGGGTTTCCCAAATCAATCAAAGTTAGGATTCCTATTCCCGAATCAACTCTAATGGACTGCAAGGAAGGATAATTGGTGGTTTTCACTAAAGTTCTTAATTGGGGTCTCCGGTTTCCCTTGGAAATAGAGGTAATAAGGTATTTCCACATGGTAAAATTATGTCCAATCCAACTAAGCCCTAATGTCTGGTTTAGCTACTAACTAGTATTATAGCTTCAACGTTATCAAAAATTTGGATGCCCATGGAATAATTTACTGTTATAGCTGGTTTGTGCCATAATGGTAAATTCCTATTTTATTAATTTAATATGGGGAATGCATATTAAGTAGTTAATGACTTGTTGGAATCTGTCAAACCTTAGAGGACTCAGTTTATTATTAGCGACGCTTTGGAAAACGAAAAAAAGATCACCTTTAAAGGAAATCCGAGTATGCTCACAAGATACTAGAAAAGCTCAGGTATATGTCTTTAAATTTTTTTTTTGTTTCTATTACTTGTTACCATTAGTTCTTAATTCATATTTGTTTTACAGTGTTCTCAAAGCTCTTTTCACAATATTTGGAAGATGGGAAAGTGATTTTCACAAAGTTTAATCAATAGGCCACTAAAAAATGGTTAAACGAATTTCACAATTGTTTTCTTCAGGAAACATGGTAAGAGCCCACATATGGAGAAAAAATTTAATCTGTGATCTTTCATGGGAACAGTTCACAACTCCTCTCCAATATTTCTCTATTTTTAATACGACTGAGGAAGTTGATGGTAAACTTTTCTTACCAGCTAGAAATAGAGCTCCAGACATCTTGATAAGATTAAGAAGAAGAAAAGAAGAAAAATGGTTCATCTCAAGTTATTCCCGAACTAGGAAGTATGGGACCTCTGGATAAAATCGATGCAACTCTGTTAGAAGTTTTAGCAATCACTGTTGGGGAGACTAAGGATCCATCAGACTCTCCAATATTTAAGAAGAAGAAGGTCCAAAAGAAATAAAAATGACAGTGATAAAAGAGAAGTGAAGAAGAAGAAGAGAACTGTCATTCCATCATTCCTACAGATGTCCCTCCTAAAAGAGAAGCGTGTATTGATCTTCCATGCCTAGTACTCCCTATTGTTGACAGACAATCTTTCGAAGATGTTGACCAACTGGATAACATAGGAAATTTCAAATATGAACATTTTAACAAATCTTTCCCTCAAACTACTACCATTGCTAATGTTGTGACATTCGATGGAGAGTCCTTCGAAGTGTCCAAGGTACACAATGAACTGAGGTATGTATTTTTAGGCTATACAAGGCCAATATTTGAATTCGATAGGAAGGTAAGATCTCAAGTCCAGGATATTTCTTCCCTTCTAAATGAATCAAAGTTTAAAGAACTTTATCAGAGAAGAGAAAGACAAAATCAAAAATTTGGGTAAGGAAGCGAAAACCCTTAATGAAGGGCTAGTTTAATCTAATTTCGATCATGATCAGCTACAGTCTATGTTTAGTGGTTTGCAGAAAGATATTAATTCCTTGAACGACCAACATTCTAACGGTAAAGATAACTTTCGACAATCTGAAGAAAATAAAAAGATGGACAATCTTCTTAAGAAGAAAGAAGATGAAATCACCACTCTCAAAGAAATGACTGCAAAAGATGGAGCGGATGTTGTGGATGCATATGCTGATACAGTATTGGAATCTATGGATAAGAGGGATGAATCCATAAATTCAGATATGATAATATAAATTTATAATACATTCCGTAAGCGGTCTCTTGGGGAGTTATGGAAGTTTGCTTCAGCTGATCATATTTCTTTTTATAGTCTGTCTATGGGTGATAAATTAAATGTTTCTTCGGATAGCTCGAAAGAATACGACTTTGATGATGAAGGTGAATAAAATTCGGATCGTGTGCATCCAAAGAAGGAGGAAGAAAACAAACGAAAGAAAAGTGAAGAGAAGAAAATCGAAGGGAACAAGCCCTAAGTTTAAGAATTTTTATGTGTATGTGTGAATTAAAGTCCTTGATGTGTGCAAGGAATTTTGTTGTATTTGGATTGATTTATTTTTGTAACTTTGTTTGTGTAAGCCCTTGTTATAGAAAAGACATTTTGTTATTTGCATGAGATTGTTTTTTATAATTCAAGGGTATATAATGTCATTTATAATTTTATCCACTTTATGTTTCAATATATATGCTTACTTCCATTAATATCTGATCCCAACTAAGTATTTTTATTCAAAGATGATTAAAAAATTAGAACAATTAAACAAAAGCAACAAACTTTAATCCCACCAATCCATTCGAAAGAAACACAACTTTAATCCCACCAAGTCATTCAAACGTAATCCATTCGAGGGCAACACAGATTTAATCCCAACAAGCCATTCGAAGTTAATCCATTCGCAGGCAACACAAATTTAATCCCAACAAGTCATTCGATGGGAATCCATTCAAAGGCAATACAACGTTTATCCCACCAAGCCATTTGAAGGTAATCCATTTGAAGGAAACACAACTTTAATCCCATCAAGCCATTCGAAGGTAATCCATTTGAAGGAAACACAACTTTAATCCCACAAAGTCATTCAAAGGTAATCTATTCGAAGACAACACAACTTTAATCATACCAAGTCATTCGAAGCTAATCCATTCGAAGGAAACATAACTTTAATCCCACGAGGTCATTCTAAGGCAACACAAAGTTAATCCCACCAAGTCATTCGAAGGTAATTCATTCGAAGGATACACAATTTTAATTCCATTAAGTCAAAGAAACTTTTATTTAAAGGCATACATTAGTTAAGATTTAGACACCTCATTTAAAGGGAAAGAGTATGCCCTATAATATTTACATTGAGCTAGAACAAATTAAATATTTTAAAAGGTTTCTTTATTTGTTTAAGAGCATGTATGTTCCTTGCTTGATATTTTCTTACATAATGTATGGTCCTTCCTAGTTCAGAGCCAGCTTTCCTAACTTATTTTCTCTGGTGTGTAAAAATATTTTTCTTAGAACTTTATCTCCCATGTGAAAGTCTATTCTTCTAACTCTAGAGTCAAACCTACATCTCATCAAGCTTTGGTAGTGCACAGGTCTTAGGTGAGCTTTAATCCTCTTTTTCTCAATCACATCCAATTGAACCCAGACTGCCATCTCATTATTTTCTTCGGAATAATTTGAATTCTGAAAGAAGGAAGAGTAGCTTTTATAGACGTAATTGCATCCATTCCATAAACTAAAACGAATAGAGAATTTTGAGTAACGGTGTGAGGAGTAGTTCCGTAGGCCCATAGTACTTCTTATACATAACTTGGTCATTTCACTGCTACTCCCTCTAAGTTCCTTTTTAAACCCATTAATATCGTCCAGTTTGGTACCTTAATTTGTCCATTGGCCTGAGGATGAAAAGAAAAATAGAAATAATGTTGGATCTCTTTTGATGCACATAATATTTCCATGTCTTTATTATTAAGTTGAGGACCATTATCTGTAGTGATACGCTTGGGAATGCCAAACTTAAAACATATGTTAGAAATGATAAACTTTATCAATGTTTTAGATGTTGTCCAAGACAAGGGTGCAACTTCTAGAAGCCATTGGAAGTGGTTCGGCCTAGATCAAGCCCCCATATGTTAAATGGCACTGCTTCAGATACATACATTATGGGGACTGCTGATATGATAGACTGCAATTTCATATCTCTGACAAAGGTCCCATGGTAGAAGACCAATAGTAACCTTCCAACAAGACTCTCATAGTTAAAGCTTCATAGCCACAATATGTCGATCATTCCCCATCATCTAGTTATGATAGTACAATTTGAGATTCTTTGGATATGAGGAAACACAACAAAGGCATGCTGAAGGATTTTGTTTATAAAGAACCCCCATTGGAACCACAGATCCATAAGCCTTATATTTTATCTTTTTAGCAAAAGCTTTGTCTTGAGGTAAAATTCCATCAATGATAAACTTTTGGATTTCACTTCTCTAATTTTGAGAAACCATGGTATATACATGTAGATTCTCCCCCACAACATCCTTTATTTCTGAATTTATGATTATGGAAGGACATTCTTGTACCAGGATTCAAGAATATGCTTCAGAATAAGCTATAGTAGCTAGGGAGTTATCCATTAGTTTTTCTGATTTTAGGACATGCTCATACTTAATACGTTTAAAACTTATTGAGATCTCTCTTAATTCCTTTAGATACTTTATCAAGTGATATTTTCTTAGCTTCCAACAAGCTCTTGCTTATATAATCAGTAGGGCGGGGATAATGATCAACTTCTTATACTAAAATTCCACTCACCGCATACTCTAATACTGTTAGATACATATAAAGTCTTTCCCCGACTACAGGTTTAAATAATGTACTAGGTGAAGATAAATGTTTCTTCATTTAAAAGGAAGTTTTGTCACAATTTGGTGACCAATTAAAGTCTTTGGCATTTCTTAATACTTTAGAAAACTGAGTAAATTTTTTTGATGACCTTGAAATAAACCTGTTTAACGCTTCCAATCTTTTGATCAATATTTGAGCTTCTTTAGTATTCTGATATGGATCCATAGCCAACAAAGCGTTCAATTGGTATGGGTCAACTTGAATCTTATTCTCACTTATAATGTAACCCGAATATTTTCCAGGATCGGACACCAAAGGTACATTTCTCAGTTGATCACTTTTAAGTTAGAAAACGTTTCTTAGAGGTCGGAGATGTGGTCCTCCTCTTTAGGCTTTTTAAACATCATATCACTGATATAAACTTATATATCTCTTCCAATCTGGTTAGCAAATGTTTTATTAACTAGTCGTCAATAAGTAGCTCCAACATTCTTCAACCCAAAATGTATTACCTTATAGCAGTGAAGCCACATGTTGGTAATAAAAGTAGTGTGATCTTGATCACTCAGATCCATCTATATCTGATTGTACGTGGAAAAAACATCCATGAAGTATAACAACTTGTTTCACGGTTTGGAATTTACTAGCTGATCTATCCGGGGTACTAGAAATAGATCCTTGGGGCAAACTCTGTTACGATGTGTAAAATCAATACACATACACCATTTTCCATTTTGTTTCTTGGCCAAGACCGAGTTAGCAGTGTAAAAATGATATTGGGATTCTTTTATATACCCCACCTTGGTTAACCGATCTACTTCTTGGACTATGGCTTCCGATTTTCCTTAGAAAAATCTCTCATTCTTCGCACCACCAGTCCAACATCAGATCTAACAGATAATTTGTGGTTAATTACACTTGTTGGCACTTCATTTACATACATGGTGTACCATGCAAACACATGTAGGTTATTAGATAAATAAGGATAATAACTTTTTCCTTTAGTTCTTATGGAATTTAGATCTGACCTTGACGCTTTTCCCTTCTACCAAGTAATAAATTTCAACTTCTTCAACTGCGATCACAATACTATGACCCTCTATTGGATCATCTATCTCATTTGATATGGCAGAAGACTCCACTAATTGCCATTATTTGCCAACTTTAACTGCTTCTAACTATTTTGGAGCAACAACAATGACATAACATTACATTGCCACGATTTGGCTACTTCAGACGACGCCTACCTGAGCTCCCATGACATATTTCAAACATTGGTGAACAATCAACCACTACCAACAAAACCCTTACCAACTTATTGGATGGTCCTTTTCCTAACAGGATATTTCCTCCAAATTCCCCAATTACATCAGTCAAGTTGCTACTAAATCCCAATATGGTTCTATTCAAACGTTGGATGACTAATAGATTCTTCATTCATTTATAGGTTGATAAAAATAAAATATTTTCTAAACTACCTATATCAATCAACATTCTTCATATTTTGTTTCCTTCAATTGACGCTCCTATTAACACAACATCTTCATGTGGGCCCGCAGTTTCTCTTAGGTCATCTTCATCAAAGACAATAAAAGGTAGGCTTTGATAGAGATGTGTAGACATTTTCCCCTCTAATTGAGTGGTTAGACGATTCCCATGTATTTTTATAGAGCATCTTGAGGGAACAGTCACAGTGTCTCCTCCAAAAATGGTCAAAGATTCAAAGTAGATGCACAGATCGGACATTGTCGTTGTTGTTTCAACTATCACCCCAACTTGGTTCTGATCCGGATCAGGGTCTAAGTATTCCAAATTTACATCAAATCATTCCATAATTACCATAACATTCTCTTATTTAGATGTCTTTTACTCTGGCTTTGAACATTTGGCGATGTAACATGTGTTGTACTTGCACTAGGTTGGGCACACATATTAACTTCCATGTTACCCCCTTGCTTTTTAAAAAAAGCAGACAACTTCCTTACTTTCAATCAATGTTTTCACTTCTTGTTTTAGGGTAATGCAATCTTGGGTATCATTTTTATCTAAAACAATGAGTGTTACGATTTTCCGTAGGAGATGGAATTGGTGTCGGGCTTCAAAAATGCATAAGCAAACCATTAAAGTTGGACCCATTGACTCCTCCTTGGTTCTATCATGAAATTTTTGAAATGTTCGAGGTAATTATGAGGATCTTTTCTTCCATCATATTTCTTATATTTTAGAGTTATCAAACTGCCTTGGTAGATGTCCAGAAAGAATCATTGGAGACAAATGTGACTACCTCCACTTATGACTTCGGTCAATATATGATCAACATCAAGAGTGCAAAAAATACATGGTTCGGACTGGATAGCAAATTAATCACTTAACAAATGATCAATACCGTAATTTTTCGTTCTCTTTACTTTTGTGTGATATTTCTTCTTTTTCCTTTTTCCCTTTTTATCCTTTTTTATTGAATGGTTTTTAGTTAACCTATTTTTCTTCTTCTGACGACCATGGTCACTACTTGATGAGGAAGAAGTGTCTGAGTCATATTCTATGTCCATCAACTGTTAAGCTCGATGTTCATTTTTTGAACCTGTGTGAGCCTTCGGGGACTGATCATTTTTATCTTGTTGGTGGTTGTTACCAGGCTCATCTGTAACAATACAACCCGCAATGGACTTTTATTTTAAAAAAATTTCAGTTTGCATTTGGGCACTCAAAGCTTCAATCTCAGCCCTGGGCTGATCACGCTCTTCTTGCATGAACTGTATATCTTCTGTAGTATGATTGACATGAGATAGTAGCATGCTTATTATCACCCTTTATCCCCTCATTGTCAAGAGGGGGAACTTCTTTCATGTCAAGATA
Source organism: Limnanthes douglasii subsp. nivea (assembly GCA_036936605.1). NCBI lineage: Eukaryota > Viridiplantae > Streptophyta > Magnoliopsida > Brassicales > Limnanthaceae > Limnanthes > Limnanthes douglasii. The sequence continues at coordinate 273,946,678 of JAUPFV010000004.1, forward strand.
CATTTCTCAAAGAACTCCGAAGTACAATCCGCAAGTATGGCTTTGAATAGAGCTATTCATTCACTTCACGCTCCCACTGTCGTCTCCAATCTAATGTTGGTAAAATCAAATCTAAGGGTAGTTTTGGGGGTTATTAAGTTTGTGTGGTATTAAATTTTTAGTAAGAGATAGATAGAGAAATGAGTTGTTTGTATTTAATAGAGAAGGGAAAAAATCTAATTCAATTCATAAGTTTGGGTCAATTTCACGAGCCCCATGCCCATACAAAAAGATACTACGCACCTAGCTGAGTCATTAAGGATATTGCTTATTCGTTGAATTTAGCGATAGGTCTCAACTGCTTTAAAAAAATCCGACCCACTTTACTTCTTGGGTCCTCCAACATAATCTAACCCTATTAGGCGTTAGTGGCGATGAAAATATTAAAACAATTATAATACTAAGGATAAAACAAGTGTTTTACGCATATTTCTAAAGACGTGACCATCGGATGGCAAGATTCTTCCAACTGTAGCTACCTTTTGGAAGAACGTAAACTGTAGAGCAGTAGTAAATACGACTTAAGTTGATTCACGAAGAAGAACACTTACACCCCTTGCACTCGAAGTTATCTTTAGTAGCAGCCGATCGTGTGAAGCCGTAACGGTATTTTGCAGAAGTCGAGAGCTCGTCCATAACCAGAGATGAAAACTAGTAGCAGTTGAAGCTTTTCTCCAAAGCAATATCCCAGAATTACTTTCGCATGCAGCTACATACCACATAAAGACATGCCTACAGATTTATGAATGATTATTAGTATATCTTTATGCAAAACAACAAGGTGTTGTGTTATTCCGCTTATGAAAAGACCGAGACCATAGTTTGAAAAGACATCATTAGGAGCATGTAGAACCATTCATAAAAGAAAAGAAAATATTTTATGAGCTGATCAACGCACATGTTAACAAAGTACATAATTTTCTTGTAATCATATCGATGGAAAAAACACAAAAACAACAATAAAATAAAAATACACAAATTGTTAATGGAGTTCAACAAATAATGCCTACATCTCTAGACGTACTGCAGATCAATTTATTAGAAATGAGTATGTTACTTTGTCTTTTTGATACACTTACAAAACTAGTTGTTTTTATATAGATTTTAACGCATTGAGGAAGAAGAAACAATTACAAGGGTCATTAATTCTGCTTAATGAGCCATTAATGACACACTAAACTATTTCACAATGTTTTAGAATTCAAAACTTCCCCGGATCCCTCATCTAACAATAAGAGTATTGAATAGATCACACGAATTTACGATGCCTATCCAAACTATAACACAACACATTTAACACGACAAAAGTATTTGTTTTTAAAACCCCTCATCTAACAGCATCCACAAAAAATTGATGACATAAAAATGCACGTTGTAAAGACGAGTGCGTTGAATCAGCTAATCATATCAGGCTCATCACCTTTTGTTGTTGTTGCGCAATGGATCTTTTAACTCATACATACCATGTTTTTTTAGGTGTATTCGCATGCCTTAGACGTCTTGGTATGTGTTGATCAGCTGATTCTCTTAGATTTCACAAACCTGAAACAAGTCAAGCAAATAGGGTCACAAAACTTGTTGCCGAATTAAACGAAGGAAATTAAGTAGAGCCTCGGATTACAAAACAACAACACGCAGGAATAACAATAAATCCAAAACCACTTATAAGAGGACACGAATGTTATTTACTGCAAAGTTTCTTTCAAAATTATTTCTTATCCTAAACTATGATGCACAAAAAATGATGGTATAAACAATATTAGTGGTGTAAATACAACAATCGGACAACAAATTAACCTTGGAGGAGGATCGCGGTGTCAAAACTCATATAACGGGTTTTGTGTAGAAAACAATGTTTCGATATGGATAATCTCTGAAGTCTTGTAAACAATTTCTTATTGAAATATTTTTGGGGTTTTCTAAAAATTTCAATTAGATAAAATCAGAGATATTCTATTTGAACAGAGAGTATGAATTGATGTGTCTTTTATTTTTCAACAGAACTCATCTTTTATCAATTCAACCAATTTGGCAGTTAGGGTAGTTAAAGTCTTTAAACGAGATTCGTAATAAAACGGCTTCAAATTTGAAATTTGAATAAAACGGCTTCAAATTTGAAAATTGAATAAAACAGCCAAATTTCCAATTTTGAAATTTTGTTTACTTCCAACAATAGCCGATTTAACCAAAATAAAAATAACCCCGCAAGAGGCTCTGCCATTTAAACCCCACGAGGGGCTACACCCCTTCACTATGTTAATCATGATATAATCTAACAAGCATGCACTCCACACTCTATGACTTGTTTGATAATTTATCATGATTAAATTGGTCGACTAATCGATCCAATTACACTAAAATATCTAACAATCTTCCCCCATTTTAGTGTATTTCATGATCTACTAAACACAATCACAACAATTAACAGATTTATGCATAAATGAAATATCCTAACGATTGAATTTCACATTAGTATATTACACATTCCAAATATTCGAATATCAAGGTATCACTAAGGATTGAACCTTTACTATTCACAATGAATACATGAAAATAATATACACATAAATTTACATACTCACTTGTTCTTACTTGACACTATTTTTACTAGCCTTATGTCCTTATCCTTCTTAAGCATATCAAAGTCAAGTCCTAGATTCTTGAAGCGGCTAAACTTTATGCTCAAATAGGTAGTTCTTTTCTTCTTGCACCTGCATATGCAATTTTCCAAAAGAACTATTAAGAAGATAATCTTCAACCTTCACAACTTGCAGGTCTGAACACATACCTTGGGATGATATAAAAATGTGTTCCAGTCTCTAGATGTTAAGTTTTCCACATTGAATTTAGCACCTAATGTCATATTAGATGGGAATTGGGTATATCAACATGAGAGATTTTAGATAGACTTTAATCCCATCCCTATAGCCGATTTGTGTACAAGATATCTACTTTACCATTTGGTCAAATGATCGGCTAAATTATATTGAGTTCTCACAAACTCTACTGAAATAACATCATGCGTGATGCGCTCACGAATCATACTGTGTTGAACACCTATGTGTCTAGACTTGCCTTTGTAAACTTGTCTATATACATTAGCCAAAGCAGCCTCACTATCACATCTGATAGATATAGGTAATATCGGTTGGGGACACAACGGAATTTCATACATTAAATTTCTTAGCCACTCAGCTTCTTTACTCGCTGTTGCTAATGCCACAAACTCTAATTCCATTGTTGAATCAGTAATAAAAGTTTGTTTCTTAGACGCCCAAAAGATATCACCTCCCCCAAGTAGAAATACCCATCCACTTGTGGAAGAATGATATTCCATATTGGAAATGTAACTCGCGTCTGAATATCCTTCAAATACAGAAGGAAATATGGTATAAGTTAAACCATAATTCATGGTTCCTTTCAAATACTTGAATACTCGATTTAAAGCTTGACAATGATGCGAACTATTATTGCTAATATACCTACTAATTTTTCCAACAGCAAAGGTAATATCTGGCCTAGTGCTAGTCATGGCATAAATAAGACACCTGATGGCTCTTGAGTATTCAAGTTGAGATATAGCAATACCTTTATTAGGTAGAAGCTTACCGGAGAACAATCTTTAAAATTAAATTTATTTAATATCTTCTCAATATAGTGAGATTGAGAAATCGATATACTATTGTTCTTTCGCTTGATTCTTATACCAAGAATCATTTCAGCTTCCCCCAAATCCTTCATCTCAAAATTAGATGATAATAATTTCTTCGTTTCATCAACCTGATTTTGGTTAGTACCAAAAATCAACATATCATCCACATATAGACAAATCAAAACTCCTTTACCAGAATTATCAAATTTAGTATATACACACTTGTCTGCTTGATTAAGAATAAATCTATTAGACAATATCACATTATTAATTTTTTTATGCCAATCTTGTGGTGCTTGTTTCAAACCATACAAAGATTTTTTTTAACTTGCATACCTTGTTTTCACAACCAGACATGACAAACCCTTCCGGTTGTTTCATATAAATCTCCTCATCCAAATCACCATGCAAGAATGCAGTTTTAACATCCATTTGATGAATTACAAGATTGTATACAGATGCAAGTGCAATCAACAATCTAATGGTGGAAATCCTAGCAACCGGAGCAGAAGTATCAAAGAAGTCAATTCCTTATCTTTGTCTAAATCATGTATAACCAATCTAGCTTTATACCTTTCAATAGTACCATATATTTTAATTTTTCATTTAAAGATCCATCTATTTCCCAATGATTTGCCCCCAGTCGGTAAATCAGCCAATTCCCATGTATTGTTATGCATGATAGACTCTATCTCATCTTGGATAGCTTCTTTCCAAAATGCAACATCCCTTGATTCCATAGCATCACTAAAAGTCTTTGGATCATCTTCTATAACAAAACAATATTGATATTGATAGTCAATATTATCATTTGACCCTTCAACTAAATAAAGTTGAAAATCAGATCCGAACGACTTAACGTTTCTGGCTCTAGTACTTCTCCTTGGTTCAGAAGTTTCAGGTACACAATTGTTACCACTTGATATATTTTCAATTTCACTTGAGTTCCTATTCAAAGAGTTTTGAATCAAATCTCTAGCTATAGGTATAGAAATAAATCTCTCTTAATCAAATATTGCATCTCTTGACTCGATAATTGTGTTCACCGACACATAGAACCTATATGCAATGGAATGCTCAGCATACCCAATGAAGATACAATCTATACCTCTTTCACCTAAATTTTTCCTTTTAGGTTCAGTGAGTCTTACAACTGCTCTACAACCCAAAACTCTCAGATAATTTAGTGTTAGAGGCTTCTTAAACCAAAGCTCATACGGGGTCATCTTATTCCTTTTAGCAGGAACACGATTCAATAAATAACATGCTGTTAACATAGCCTCACCCCAGAATCCTTCACTCAAACCCGAATAGGACAACATGGAATTGACAATTTCTTTCAAACTCCTATTCTTCCTCTCAGCTATACCATTTTGTTGTGGTGTATAAAGAGCCGTGGTTTGATGAATTATACTCGTAGAATGAAAATATATAGGATCATAATATTCACCTCCTCTATCCGTACGTAGATTTGTAATCAAATCATTCTTATGTAGCTCTACGTTTTCCTTATATATTTTAAACTTATCAAGAACTTCATTTTTAGCATGCAATAAATAAATGTAGCAATATCTATATGCATCATCAATAAAAGTAATAACATACTTTTTATTTCCTAACAAAGGTGTATTGTGGAAATCACATAAGTCACTGTGTACTAGTTCCAATATTTTGGAAACTCGGTTAACATTATTGAAAGGTTTTCTAGTTATCTTAGTTAACATGCAAGTTTTACATTTTTCATTGTTTGCATCAACAGGAGGAATAAGGCTCATTTTCGATATGTCTTTTATTCTTCCATAATGAACATGTCCTAATCTAGCATGCCATAATTCTGTTTTATTCAAATTTCTACACATACTAGTAGAAGTCATACAAACAAAATCATTTTGGAACGAAACATTAATATTTAACATAAACATACCATTACACAAATATCTGAATCTTATAAAAACACCATGTTTTGACAATACATATTTACCACTTTCGTACACTTGTTTGAAACCACAATTGTTTAAAACAACACCAGACAAAAGATTCTTTCGAATCCCAAGAACATAAGATATATTATTTAATAATATGTATTTTCCAGAAGTAAATAGTAATTTAACATTTCCTAGTCTTTTAATTGGTTCGGTTGCAACATTTCCCATCTTAAGTGAAGATCCATCTTCAATTGGTAGAAAGTTATTGAACCATCGAAGATCCTTACATACATGACTTGTTGCTCCCGAATCAATCCACCAAGTAACATCGTCATCCTGCACATAAAATGCCTCAGATATTAGAGATATAATTCTGACCAGAATTAAATTCTGAATTAAATTCTGACCTTGTTGCTTTTCAGGATGCTTAAATCCACTTGAACCAGCAATGTTTTCACTTGAACCAGCATTGTTCCCACTTGGACTAACATTATTTTTTCCTTTTCCAACTCAACAATCCCTCCTAAAGTGACCACGTTTGCCACATTTCCAGCATGCAAATTTAGGCTTTTTGTTGGAAAAATTGTTGTTTTTATTGTTTCCTTTAAACTTTCGTTCATTCCTCTTATCTGTATTTCCATTCTTAAAGAATCCGCTGCTTTCAGCCATATTTACAGATAAGTTTCCCACTTGGTTTTTACCCTTAGGATTACTTATTTCATCTTGAGCCTTGAGAGACTCTTCAATCTTAAAATGACTACCAAGTTCGACTAAAGTCATTTCTTCTTTGGTGTGTTTCAGTGTGTGTTTAAAATCCTTCTATGAAGGAGGCAATTTGTCAATAACAGAAGGCACCGAAATACATTCGTCCATTTTCATATTATGTTGAACGAATTGACCCAAAATTCTTAGTAGTTCATTATCATGTTCCATTACAGGTCTCGAGTCAACCATTTTGTAATTTATGAAATTACTAACCAGGAACTACCTACTAGATGCATCTTCTACCATGTATTTCGATTCAATGGAATCTCATAACTCTTTTGCAGATTTAACATTTTGGTATACATCAAACAAAGTATCACACATATCGTTTAATATGTGGTCACGACAAATGTAGCCATCATTCTCCCACTTGCTGCGCCTCGTTATTTGTTCCAATGTTTCATTCTCCATGATCTCGGGACAGGGGTACTGAGGACATACACAACCTTGAGGGTAGTCAACAGAAAATGCATCTTTTTCTGCCAGCGTCTGAAATCATGTCCTTCAAACTTGTCAAGTTTAGCGAATTTGCTTGTCATATCCTTCGCTGATTCTCCTCTGTTCGTCATCTCTATCTTCATCAACAAGACCATAATATTTCAATAAATTTGTAGAAAACAATGTTTTGATATCGGATAATCTCTGAAGTCTTGTAAACAATTTCTTATTGAAATATTTTTTGGGTTCGCAAAAAATTTCAATTGTATAAAATGAGAGATATTCTATTTGAACAAAGAGTATGAATTGATGTGTCTTTTATTTTTCAACAGAACCCATCTTTTACCAATTCAACAAATTTGGCATTTAGGGTAGTTAAGGTCTTTAAACGGGATTTGTAATCAAACGGCTTCAAATTTGAAATTTGAATAAAACGGCCAAATTTCCAATTTTGAAATTTTGTTTACTTCCAACAATAGCCGATTTAACCAAAATAAAAGTAACCCCGCAAGGGGCTCTGCTATTTAAACCCCACGAGGGGCTACGCCCCTTGACCCTGTTAATCATGATATAATCTAACAAGCGTGCACTCCGCCCGCACTCTACGACTTGTATGATAATTTATCATAATTAAATTGGTCGACTCTAATTACATTAAAATATCTAACATTTTGTTTCCGACAAAGATCTATTTTTCATTTTCTATAACTTTCGATAACGGTTTAGCCTATCCCGATGGTATCCAAAAGTTTTTGCTAGCACGGGGATAAATGTTTTACAACTTCTTGCACCGAAACTATAGCCAGACCATCGTAATCGTCCAACGATTTAGCATATAGGTTATCTAATGTTGGAGCAATTCAATACTGCTTCACAACTACTCTCTATCAGTGTTCGGTCTCTGCTTCATAAAGCTAAGTTTTCTAATCCATTGCCATTTTTATTGACAAGGTTTTAAATCTAAATATGTATAATCTCATAAGTAAAAGAAGTATTAGTGAAGATACATGATAATATGTTTGGGAGAATAACAAACAATATTTTATTAATTTGGAAGAATGACAAGAAGGATATTACGAGTGAAATCTTCAAGGCGTTCACCTGCATTGTTCCAAAATATTATGGGCGCAACTCTTGCACTTGCTTTATTACCTGAGTCTGATTCCGGCGTACCTGCACTAGTACCGAATCCGGTGAATATAAACTGTCAATCAAATTGTGGATGGTAACGTTTATTTTATAGTATTGGTGCACTTTGCCTTCAAAGGAAGGCCACAGAGTGCAGGTTTCCTTGCATACACATTTGCGATATCTCCCAGCTCAAGAGGTTGCTGGAGACGTTTAGAGATTCAAGCTGAGCCAATGGATCCTATGATCTAATTTCTCAGATATTCATAATTTTATGTTTCAACTACCCACGTATCGTCATACGATCTTATCTCTATATACTATCTGTTGTTTGACTCTGATATGAATTTACAGAGGAAGGTTCTCCTAGTGTAGAAGGGAACCTTCATTCGTTTACTGGAAGAATAGGATTACTGGAAAATCAATAGACGTCACTAACATAAGTTAAACTACCGACATACATTCAATAAAAACAGGTGATCTAAGGGTGTTTTAGAGAATTAGAACTTTGATTTTTCCCAAAAAATTCCCAAAGTTTCTCACACAATTCCCACAAAATTCTTTCAAGCTGAACCAATAAAAAATAAGAACAACTATCCAAACAACTTCAACACTCCTTATTTAGATGTTTTTTTATATTATTGCTCTCCGGATCACGTCCATATCCACTACTCTTGGTGTCATCCCATGGTGTTTGGGTGAACCATGGTTGTGCGAAATTGATCCATACTGTTGTGAATGAGTCGAATAGTGCCTTGACAGTGTACTGTGTCCGACAATACAGTTTCGTGTTGTGATAGTGATATTGTCCAATTACTTGAGTTAGTCTTGTGGTATGAGCCCATTAGGCCCATAGTCTAGTAAGTCTATTAATTCCCTATAAATAGATTACTAGGACGACACAAAACACAATATAAAATCTGTAACCTTTTCTATCATAGTGAAACTCTTTTCTCTGGCGGCGCCCGTGGACGTAGTTAATTGTCGAACCACGTTAAATCCTGTGTTTCATTTAAATCTTTCATTCGCATATATACTGTGCTTGAGCCATTTTGTGATAATTGCATAGTATTTTATAACAAAATTGGTATCAGAGCCACGTGGTGAAATTAGGGCTTTTGCAATTAGGGTTTCACAATGGCGTCTACAGCAACAAAATACATGATTGAAAAAATTGATGGGGATCCAGCTTTGCGTTGTGGAAGATTAAACTGAAATCCTCATTGGTATTGCAAGGGCTGCGGAAGGCTCTCCGGATCACGTCCATATCCACTACTCTTGGAGTCATCCCATGGTGTTTGGGTGAACCATGGCTGTGAGAAATTGATCCATACAATGCTTCCTTGAGTATCATTACTTATACGGTCACATCTCTCTAGATCGTTGGATATTATGACTATGGAACCTAAATCATATCGCGTGTTGTTTGCTAACTCAGTTGCTTCATCCTCAAGGACAAATGTTTTAACACATAAAACAGGTCCAAAGACCTCTCTCCAAATTTCCATGGAAGAGTTTACCTCACTTATAACAGTAGGTTCGATAAAAAAATACCTTTTTCAAATGGTCAGAAGGAGCACCTCCAACCTTCAAGACAACAACACCACTGGATAGTTTATATAGTCTTTCTTGTGCTTTATCCTTTTCAAAAGCAGCAACAGTCTTCTCCGAAACTATCCTCTACTCGCATCTTTCTTTGATCCGCCTTTTGTCTCTGCCACCATGCATAATGATAGTATTATCAAGAGAGACTGAACTGCTCCAAGCATTTCAGCGTGTACTTTGTCAAGTGACATATCACGCTCTTCAGAGATAACCTCTCCACCAGTAAGTATTGCAAGATCATTTAAACTAGCTCTTCTGTTCTCCACAAAACTAGAAGCTTTAATAGCACAAACCTCAAGCCCAACACGATGTTTCTAGAGAACAAACATTTTTAATGCATCACTCACATCCTCCACAACAATAAGTAAAGGTCTATTTTTTTCTACAAAAATTTCCAAGACTTTCAAAAGAAAGTTCATGTATGAAATCTTCTTCTTGTGAATAAGAATCAGTGGATTCCCAAGCTCACATTTCTAGGTTTTCTGGTCCGTGATAAAATATGGAGATATATAACCTCTAGCCAGCTTCGTTCCTTCCTTTCCTACTTTGTCCATGGCTCTTGCTAATAATTCTATGATTTCACCCTCACCGTTGGCAGAGATAGAGGCAACCTGTGTGATTTCTTTTGAAGTGCTAATTATTAACACCCTACTTTTTAGGTCGGATACAACAGCATCAACAGCCATATTGATACCACTGCGTAAATCCATAATATTTACGCCACCATATACTGATTTACAACCTGAGTGAGTATAGCTTGAGTCAAGACCGTAACACAAGTATTACCATTTCCAGAAGTCTTGTTGGTGGCACCAACAACCTGCATCACAATTTTGGCACCAATATTTTTGGTTTTATCTTTGAAACTGATGCTTCTGGCTCCTGTGGTTACTTTAGGTACTCCTGGTTATTTCTCAATGAACACATTCTATCCCTTGGATCCCATTGTAACTTTCACGGCTTCAGAGACTTCAAACACACCCTGCAGAATAGGTGCACGTGCTTGGATCCCTAAGGTGATATTGTTGGCCACATAATTTCTTCTACTTACAACTACTTTGCATACTAGTTTCCGTAAACCAGTTGAACCCATAGAAAAAGCTAATTTTGAAGAAAGGCGATACATGCCTGAGATACATACACCAGTTGACAAAGAGACAAAGACGCATTTGGCTTTGTTGGGGTTTCGTATCTTAAGAATAGGCTCTCTCCACTTACCGTCAATGAAGAGCTGACGATTTGGTACCAAAATCTCCATTTCTAGACTACTCTTTTCCGACGTAACCTCAGAAAGTAACTAATTGTTTTTTATGAGATTTAAAGCAAAGTTTTTTTCCTTTTATTTTGGATATTGAATAATCTTTGCTACTAGCATCTCTAATCAAGCACCGTTTATTCTTGGACAAAACTCTATAGCTTTTAAACACTTTAGAGATTTTGATCAATTTTAGGTACAAATAAAACATCTGAAATAAATTTTGTACCTTCATAGCTTGTTATAGCTACTGTACCTTTTCTTTTAACTTCCAAGTGTTCATCATTTTCAATCTTCAATCTCTGGACTTTAGTGTATTTTAACTCCTCAAAGATCTCTTAATCATAGGTCATAGGATTTGTGCATTCACCACTCGGATCTCTACCTGAGAAACAAGTGACCACAAACAACATATCTTCTTCTTCCGAATCAGCTACCCATGCATCTGCTTCTTGCATCGGCATCTGACCCTTGATTTTTTAAATTTCAGCTTCATGCCCGAGTTGATTACGGTTGGAGCATTTATCATTTGGTCTCCTCCAATACTTGTATGGTGGATGACCTTTAACTTTACAATGGCGGCAAAGCAGGTAGAATTTTCTGACATCTGCTTCTTTTCTTTTTTGAAAATTACTAGATGAATCTGCACTCGTCCACTAATTTTTGAAGTTTGTGTTTTATACCTGTTATTGTCTTGATGCTTTACAGGTAATGCACCTTCAATCACTCATTCTTGCTTCATAGACCTTCTCTGCTACTGTGTTTGTAAGGCATTTAAGAGCTCTGTAAGAGAGATATTTGACAGATCTTTTGTGTTCTCCAGAGTAGTAAATGTGGCTTCAAACCTCTCTGGAACCGTCACTAATATCTTTTCATTAATCCTAGAGTATTTTAATTCAGACCTAAGCAATCTCACCTTGTTGGCAATGGTGAGAAGTCTATTAGAGTACTCCTTCGCGAACTCAGACTCCTTCATCTTCTGCAACTCAAAATCACTAATTAAATTTAGGTATTTAATTCCATGAATCATTTCATCTTCTTTGTATTCATCCTTGCGGTAATCCTAAATTTCTTTGGCTGTTTTGAGAAACAGTATTCGTGTGAATATCATATGAGATACAGCTCTAAATAGGCAAGTTTTTGCCTTTGATTTTCTCATCTTCTTTTCCTTATGTCTTTTGATCCGTGCCATAGTCGGATTTGCTGAAAGTTGAGGGATTTCGTAATCCCCTCCTACTGCTTCCCAAAGATCCAAAGCTTCCAAGTAAGTCTCCATACGTACTGCCCACATTTGAATATTGTCTCCATCGAAGACTGGTAGTGCAGCGATTGAGAAATCTTTTTCCATTTTAACTTCACAAATCCCTTAGGAATAGGGCTCTGATACCACTTTGTCTGTGTAGAAGACAAATTTGATGGTGCGAATAAAAAATAACGAAGTAGAGGAGTTAATGGAAAATCAAAAGACTTCAATTAGTACCTGGAGCTTTAAATACAAAATAAAAGTAACTAACATAAGTTAAACTACTGACCTACGTTAAATAAAAACAACGAGTAATCTAAGCGTGTTTTAGAGAACTTAGAGCTGCGATTTTCCCAAAAAAATTAAAAGCATCTCACACGATTCCCAAACCAATAGCAAAATAAAGAAGCAAACCAATAAAAAATAAAAACAGCCATCTAAACAACTTCAACAGGTTTTATTTCCCATTTACTCTTTAAGGGTTCATGTAGAGCATTTCTTTCATCAAACACATTGATCATCCTCTGAATAAATGAAATGAAGTTTAATTTCCTATCGTTCTGTTTCTATAGAGCAACGATAATAGAAACTCTTTTTCCATCATCAAGTTCATCTAAAGTTGCAAAGAAATTATGTAAAGCCAAAAACTTTATGTAAAAAGTATGGCCATCAAGCAGTGGACAAGTTTGTATGATAAACAAAGTAGGACGAGGGTTGCATGAAGTCGCGTGTGGAATAGAAGAAAAATATCAAATGCCAAAGGCTTATGACCATGAATTGAAAGAAGAAGTGATCCTTCTATAATGATTTCAATAAACTCCTGAATCTTGCTTGTAGTGTCTTCTTTGGAAGAGGTATATTTGCTGACCTTTCTTATGTTTTTTCAAAGAATTAGTAACGGACACCAGATCTTCTGGTTGCAAAAAACCTATCATGTAAGAGGATGTTTACTAAAACACGCCAACCACTATAATCTTAAGGCTGGCTGGAATATGGTGCCCTTCAAGAAGTTAACAAGAGAGGACATATAGTCAGTAGAAAACATTGTGTTGAAGCTACTAATACCTTGTCTGACACACACACTTTATAGACACTTAAAAGAGATTCACACTCAGAATTACTTGAAGCACAAGAGAAGATAAAAGAACTTGAACCTGAATTGTTTTCCAGATTCAATGTATTTTGTTGGGAAGCAATTCTAGTGCTACTGAATAAGTTGTCTTAATGATGAAAAGGAAGAAACTACTTAGTAACGACACTCGTGAGTTTGGTTATTAAGAATGTTGCCTTAGGAATTCTAGAAAGAGAGAGATATTTTAGAGAGAAAGTCAGAGCACAATTGAGTTAAATCAAAAAGTGTTCAACCCCTTTATTAGTTCAGCCTTGTCCTTTATATAGACGCGCTAAGACTTAGCTTCAAACTGAAAACGGTTACCTAAAAGGAGGTAAATGACACTTAGTCCTCAATAGTATTACATAGTCACAATTGTTCTACTAAACTTCTATTATTTACATTTTAGTCATTAAATTCCTAGTTTAATGTCAGTAGCCCCCCTAGTTGTTATGTCAGTAAATGAATGAGAACTAAATGTCATCGAATCCTTCCAGAAGCCAAAAACTCAATAGAAAACTCGAACTCAAAAACTCAATCGAAAACTCGAAGTAAAAAACTCAGTAATTTCTTTTTCTTTCTCCTCGAAGCTTTTTTAAAGCAGTTTCAGAATATAGTCATCGAATTCAAATTGGAGATTGGTAATCTTTGACTTTTGTCAAAGGTGCCCAAAAATTTATCCGTTCAGATTCATCATGAATGCCTAACTACTAGATTCATAGCTAGCTAGCTAGTCTGACAGATGTCGAACTGACAAGCTTTTTACCGTTTTGTATTTTGCCCTATCATCATAGACTCCTTTCCACTTCTACACGTCTTCTCATCCTCCTTTAAATTCATTGGTAGCCTTATTTTTCATTCTCACAATACAAATTACTTGAGAGAGAAAAAGCACATCATTGGTTACCTTCAACGTGTTCTTCAACTTTCTCAGCATCTTCATCAGAAAACTCAAACTTTCCTTTCAAAAGCTATATTCCCCAGTCAATCTCCATCCAGTTTATGAGAAAAAAAATTCAAAAACCAGAAGATCCAAGGCTAACATACCCAAAAAACCCAAATATCCGAAACCTGACGATAATCTAGTCTTCGTATCATATGACTAATTTTGTATTACTGAAAGAGCAGAGGAGTATAAGGCTGCCAGATTAATCAGCAACGCTCCTGTTGGAAAAACCACAAAAACTACTTATTACGGTAACTTCGATCCAACTAAATTACCTGCTTTTTATATTCCTTTATAACCGAAGTGCGTCATTCTTCTAAAGTTCAAACACCTAAAAGGCCTCAAGCCTCTTCTTCTCAAATCAAAGTTCCACCTCTGATTAGTGAAAAATCAAACGAATTTTCCTCAAAACAAACCTCAATTACTCCTTCCTCGACTCATCATCCACCAACTCAAAAGACAAAAAAAACTTTCATAGCCATGTGAGATGATTCAGACGTTACTCCAACTCCCCCTCCTCGAATCCAGCTACTCAATCTCCTCCTCGGAGAGCAATAATCGAAGAAGCTCAATTGTCCCAACAAAATCTATCCAAAAATCCTCCCCAAACAAGGGATCCCTCATCGAAAGTTGAAGCTCCATTGCCTTAACACAATCCTCCCCAAACAAGAGATGAAACATTAAAAGCCGATGAAGTTGATTCCGAGGCTACTAGATCTAATAATGAAGTTGAATCCGATGTGGGGGACTTAGACACTGCCCCAGAAAATAAAGTTCGCAAGCCTAAAAAAAAGAATAAACCTGGCTTTGTTTTCGATAAAGAGAGGGCTGCTACTAGTAGAAATTTGGGAGGTCTTGATGTGGACTATATTATCGAGCTGAAAAAGGTTCTATATATATATATTACCAAAAACGTCAAGCATTAGACTTAAAGATGAAGTAGGGAATGGGAGAGAACATCACTGTTCGACTGCCTAAGAAAGAATAGACTCCCTTAGACTGCAAAGACGATGAGTTGGTGGTCTACCCTGAAATCATCAATTGGGGTCTTCGGTTCGCACTGGATCATATAATCGTGGAGTACTTCGAACTTCTCAACCTATGCCCTACTCAAGTGACACTGAATCAATGCTTCACTCTTATATCTGTGATTATGGCATCTTAGTTGTCCGAAATTCCAATCAGCATCAAAGATTTCATCTCCTTGACCAAGTTATCAAAAGGTCCAAAACTATGGAAAAAAAGTTTATTTTTATCTTTGGAGCATGGGAGAACGGCAAAGAAATATCTGAAGTGAACCCATCAAAACTAAATCCCATCTGGAGAAGTGATAGTAAGTACTTCGAATATTACATACTTTAAAATAAGTCTCTCCGTTGTCTTCCTCATTTATTATTATATGTATGATTATTTCAACAATTTCAAGGCGATATGCTATTCTTCGGCCAACATCCAAGGACATTTTTAAAAATCTTGCCGCTTGGGTAAAAAAAAGAGTGGAACAATGCTTTCCACACCGCCTTCCAAACGATCAACTTCCTCAACAATCATCTTTTTCCGATCACAACGAGAGCCTTGCCTCCTCGAAATTTAATGAATGAACCTAATCCTCACAAAAATTGTAAAAGATTAGTTCAACCTGATTGCAAGGTATTCCACCCAATCCGCAACAAATCGGAAAGTCACCTACCTCAGAAGGAAAAAAAAAGGCAAAAACAGAAAAGAAAATTAAAAAAGCAGCTAGTACATCTGGTGTTAGCTCTTCAACCCAACCAAAGCCTAAAAATCGCAAGAGAAAAGTATGAGAGCAGAATATTTCACCCATCGAAGAAGAAAAAAAGGTAGAACCTTCTTTGAAGAAATAGAAAGCTTCCATTAGTCCTCATGGGAAGAAAAAAAACAATCCAAAATCACTGAATATGCATTGGCCGATGAGGAAGAAGTCACGACTGTTTGAAATCAACAAAGTCCTTCTCTCAAAGAGAAAACAACAAATAAAGATGCTCTGATCATCATCGAGGATAATGCTGGTGATGGGAATCAAAACACTGGCCAGTTCGACTCCGACAGATTTATTAATTTCAAAGAGTCACAGGAGCTTGCTGGAGAAGAAGATCATGTCCTCCACATATTCAGACTCGTATGCACCACTTCAGGAGAAGGACAACCGTCGAAGAGTCTCCAGAAATAATTTGTCTCTCTATTGCAACTACAACTTTGGACATGATTCCTCATCCTAGCCCAACATATTTTCCTCCTCCTCCACCCAATCCTGAAGTCCTTGTTGCACTCCAACCATTTACCAATCTCGACGTTGCATCAAAGGCGCTTCCTTCACAAGTCGATGCTTCTCAAGATCATTTGAAGAAACTGGCCAAAGAATGGTCCTCTACAAAGGAATTGCCGAAGGTGAAAAACAACTAAGGGAAAATTTTCAAGGAAAGGTGGTCGAGAAATTCGACATGCTCGAGGCAGCAAGGTATGAGCTTATTCGAGGAGCGATCTTCATCAAAAGTCATTTGCGAACAAAACATTTTGTTGAGAGAGAAAAGCTGAATGCCTCACATCAAGATTAGATGGACAAGCCCAAAGCTAAACATGTTGATGAGCTAACTGCTGAAAAGGTTAATTCTGAAGGCTTCCAAACTTCTCTTTCTTCCAGCAAAATAAAAAATAAAGAGTTGACTGATGAGATAGCCAAACTGAAAGGCGATTTTGAAAAAGAAAAAGTTGTTGTTGTTGCTTCTGTAGAAACTAAATGTTCCAAAGACATGTTGGCTGCCATTAATAATGGCAAAGAAGAGACATCCATCATTCTTCTTCGATAACTTCATGCAAGTTATCCAAAAGTTAACCTCTCAAGGTTTTGGAACGATATTCCCATCGAACGACGTCCTAGTGAAGTTTTCAATCATGTCTCAAACTCATCATTATCAGAAGAGGAGTCATCCGAGGACGAGTCGTCTGAATAACTTTATTGCTCTTTAATCTTTTGTTATCCTTTTTATACTTGTCAAACTGGAACCATGCTTGTCGTACTTCATCGAAATAATCTAATTGACAAATTTTGTTTATTTCTTATTGTTATCATCCACACGAATTATTCGATGTTAGTAGTTCTAAAACAGGTATAATAATTTTTTAAACATAATTCCTTAAATACGATAATGCACTTCGAAATTCACAATATATAACTACAAATTGCAAGCATACCATCTCGAATACCTTAGTGTAGTTAGTGAACGTTACACTTCGAAAAATCATAGCACGTTTGGTGAACGTTGAATTTCGAAAAAAACAATGTGCATTGTTGAGCGTTGCACTTAGAAAAAATCACAATGTATTTATTGAACGTAGTACCTCGAAAAGGGTTGTTTCTTCGAAAAGTGTAAAAAACACTTCAGAACATTCTACTCTTAACCAACCTCAAAGATGATCAGTATTTGATAAGTTGTTAAGCTAGTTTTTATTAAACACTTGGAAACAACCATTGGCCAAAAATGCATTTTTACTGATAATTTTGAATATGTACATAACGCCTCGTTAAAACCTTCCTGGGCCAACAGGGTAGGAAATAGTGTGTCGTTCAATAGTAAAAAATCCAAAATACAAAGACAAATCTGTTCCCAATACAGCTTCAAATGTTGTATAATTCACAGGTGTTGAAGCATCCTCCCTTGAAAATTGCAAAGGCGATAAGACCCTAGTTTTATCCTCTCATCAACCATATAAGGTCCTTCCCAATTCTGAGCCATTTTTCAAAGGCTCTTCTCCTTTGTATGCAATAATACTTTTCTCAACACTTTATCACCTTCTTTAAATTCTATTCTTTTCACTTCGAATCATATCTGTTCCTCATAAGAGTTTGGTAATGGATCACATTTAAATAAGCTCGAACTCTTTTCTCCTCAACAAAATCTAAATTCTCCATTTTAGCTTCATCATTGGATCTTTCAGAATATTGATTTATTCTAAAAGATGACATCGTAGATTTTATGGGGCTGACTGCATCCATTCCATATGCTAAGGCAAAGGAATTTTCTTTTGTAGCCTCCCTGGGAGTTGTCCGATAAGCCCAAAACATCTTTTGTAAATAATTTTGCAAATTTCCTACTTCCCCTGTCAAGTTTTTCTTCAAGCCATCTAAAATTGTTCTGTTTGTCACCTCGACTTGTCCATTAGCTTGAGGATGAAAAGTCGTCGAAAAAACATTGTTGAATTCCTTTCGACGTTCAAAATGAAGCCCTTTCTTTATTATTAAACTTAAGGCCATTATCTATTGTAATTCTCCGAGGAACTCGAAAAGGAAAACAAATACTATTCACAATAAACTTGATCACATCCTTTGCCTTTGTTCCAGATAGTGGTTCTGCCTCGGCCCATTTTGTAAAATAATCCACTGCTACAATTATCATTTGCATTCCTGCACAAGCCATTGGCAAAGGCTCTACTAGATCAATCCTCCATCTATCAAATAGTATAGCCTCGGTTATAGACATAAGTGGTATTGCTAACCTATGAATAACATTAGCAAATCTTTGACAAGTATAACAACTGCAAACTAATTTTTTAGCATCGGTCATGATTGTAGGCCAATAGAATCCCACAAGTAAAACTCGTTGTGATAAAGATTCAAACCCGCAATGAGTTGACCCTTCTCCATCATGCAATTTTCATAACACCTCTTGTGATTCTTGCTTGTCTAGACATCGTAACAATGTCCTACGTAATGACTTTTTATATAATATTCCATCTAACACTATGTATCCAAAGGCTTTACCTCTCAATTTTTTGGCCAACCTCGTATCATCTGGTAATGTTCCTTGAGTCAAAAAATTAAGAATATTTGTTTGCCAATCTCCTCGATTTACATCAAATGTGACAAAGAACTCCTCTATACATTCGCACTAACTGGATTGAGTAGCAATTGAAGGATTTTCTTGTAGAAAAATCCAAGGATATTCCTCCTTATAAATAATATTTGCTAAAGAATGAGCCACCGGGTTACTCCCTCGACCAATATATTCAAATACAACATTATCGAATAGAAACATTAAATTCCGAAGCTCCCGAAGATAAAAAGTCAAACGATCATTTCTTTCCTCGGAAAATCCAAATACGTGATTTGACAACAATTGAGAATCTGTTTCCAAGCGTACTGAAGTTGCTCCACATATTTTTTCTAATCTTAAACCTATCAAAACAGTTTCGTATTCAGCTTCATTATTCGAAGCGTGAAAACTAAATTCAATAGATTGAAGCATCGTTTCTCCAGTTGGAGCTATTAACTCAACCCTAGCACTGCACCCTGAAACATTAGACCCTCCATATGTTAGAATAATCCACCTCAAATTTACTAGTGCATTATCTTTATTTTCTTCCATATCTGATCTGCTCGAATGGAATTCAACAAAAAAATCTGCAATGCTTGCGCTTTAAATGCAATTCGAGGTATGAACAAAATATCATAATTCTCCAACTCCACTGACCACTTGGTCATTCTCCCCGAAATATTAGGTCGTTGTAAAACATGTTTCAGAGGTAATGAAGTTTGGACTTCAATTGCGTGAGCTTGAAAATAGGGGCGCATTTTCCTAGCAGCAATCACCAATGCTAACACTAACTTTTCCAGTTTCAAACAACTCTTGTTTGCTGCCACTAGACTTTTACTAATATAGTACACTCGCTTTGGAATACCCGAATCTTCACTTATCAACATCGTGCTTAGTGCAAAATATGATACCCCATTGTACAAAAAGAGCTTCTCTCCATTTCAAGGTTTTGACAATATTTATGGAGATGATAACAAATTTTTTATATTTGTGAATGCTGCCTCACACTATGATGTCCATTTAAATATGTTTTGTCACAAAATCTAGAAATATATCGGTTAAGTGTTGTTAACCTTCCTGTCATAATTTATACTTCTTTAATAGACCGAGGCAAATTTATCGCTATCAGCGCTTTCAACTGTTCTGGGTTAGCTTCCCTTCCTCTTTCACTGATGACATAACCCAAAAAATTCCTTGAACGAACTCCGAAGGTGCACTTTTTAGGATTTAGATTTAACCTGATTGCCCTTAAATTCAAACATGTTTCCTCTAAATCATCAAGATGCACATCATCCTTCACAATGTTTTACCACCATATCATCAATATATACTTCCATATGTTTTCTGATCTGAGTGGAAAAAGCTTTATTCATCAATCTTTGATAAGTGGCTCCAGCATTTTTCAATCCAAATGGCATAACCTTATAGCAATGCAACCCTCTATCAGTTATGAAGTTCGTACATTCTTGATATTTTCGATCCATCTGAATCTGATTGTATCCTGAAAAAGCGTCCATGAATGTTAGTATTTTATTTCCCGAAGTAGAATCAATTAGTTGATCTATTCGAGGAACAAGAAATAGATCTTTAGGACAGGCTCGATTCAAGTCTGTAAAATACACACACATTCTCCACTTCTCATTCTTCTTTTTGACCACTACCGGATTTGCCATCCACAAAGGATATTGTGACTCCCTTATGTGTCCGACCCTGGATAACTGGTCCACCTCGGAAGCAATTGCGTCTGTTTTCTCCGCAGAGAATTCCTTTATTTTCTGAATCACTAGCTTCACATTCGGATCAATAGCCAAACTATGACGAATCACCTCGATTGGTAATCTTGTTAGATCCTCCGTTTTCCAAGCGAAAACGTCAAAATTAACAGATATAGATTCCACCAGTTGTTAACGTAAAAGTGGGGTCAGTAAGGTTCCGATTCGAAGCACTCTTCCTTCTGAAAAAGTAAACTCCTTTATTTCTTCACTTACTGGTTAAAGACCATGGGGTTCCCCTCGGATCGTCAAATCTTTCTTCAACATCCAAGGTTAACCCCTCTAACTGCTATGCATGAATCAAATCTCCACTGTTGGCTCCTTGAATTCGAAGCGCATTGGCATAACATTCTTTAGCTACTTTCTGGTCGCCCCATACATTCTAGAAAGCCATGACCTTCCAAAAATAGCGTTGTAGCTCGTGGGGCACTCCACCACCACAAAAAGCACATGGGCCTTCTTCTTGAACGGTCATTTTCCCAAACTCACTTCTCCCTCAAATTCCCCAATCACACGATCTGTTACTCCCGTAAATCCTATAAATGTTTGTTCTCATTGAGAAATTCGAGGTGGATTTGTCATTCTATCATAAGTTGATTTAAAAAGACATTAGCAGAACTGCCGGTGTTAATAGGCACACGTCGAATTTTGATGCCAGCCACCTCTACACCGATAACCACTACATCTTCATACGGCCTGCTATTCTCGGCAAATCACCCTGATCGAATATGATGAAAGGAATAGTATTTTTTCCATACAAATGTGTGGACATTTTCCCATCAATTTGAGTTGTCAAATTGATAACATGCCTCTTCCTCGAGCTATCAGAGTTCCTGGTCATTGAATCGCCTCCCAAAATGCCTAATGACTCAAAAACTTTGCATAAATCTCGCACACGCCCCTTTTGTGCTCTTCAACTTCCATTCAAATCAATCTATTCAGATCCTTCTTCACATATTCCGAAGAAGTATCACATTCTTTTACTTTCGAATCTAAAATCATCAAATTCTCAGCTGGTGCGGTTGGATTAGCATTCGAAGTTGAGACTGTATTTTTCGTACCACTCCCTTGTGACTTCACATAAGTCAATAGCTTCCCATTTTCGATCAAGATCTGAACCTTTTTTTTCAACGAAATGCAATCATCGGTATGATATTTGGTGTCTTCATTATACCTGCAGTATTTATTATTTCGCTCCTCCATTGGCCTACTTATTGGAGCTGGCTTCCTAAAATTTATGAAGTTTTTTTCTTATCAAAGATTGCAGGCACATTCTCTGTCATATCAACATAGTATTCTGGCCTAACCTATTGATTTGGCATTGGCCTGTTATAGTTATAGGATGGAGTATGATATGAATATCCACCAATTTGAGGTGGCAAGTTGTTGTTCTTCTGTCGTATCTGTTGATTACCATTTGAGGGTTGCCCTTGGTTATTGGCCACCTGACTCGTATTCTTTGGAGTATTAATCGGTCCTCCTCTGACCCTAGTTGACTCATCAACCTTATCTGATCCTCTACTTGAGCTATCAAGGCTCCAAAAGTTAGAGCTCTCCTCTTTGTAGTTTCATTGGCCAGAAACTTGCTTTAGTCAAAATGAAACTCTTCGTATAATCCTTCAGTTTCTCTCCAGCTGCCTGCTTACACTGGATAATTGTATCCCAATTCGCTCTCATTTCCTTACTCCCCACAAACTGCCTTCGAAAATAAGTGTAAAAATCCCTGAAATTTGAGATTGATCCCCTCGGAATCCGGTTATACCAATTTAAATTTGTTTATTTAAAAGTTTGCAAAAATTCACGACACACTAGCCCGTCGTCATCTTCAAAATTCATCATGTAGTTCTTAAATTTTTCGATGTGGTCATTAGGATCTTGCATACGATCGAACTTTTCCACCTTAGCAATGTCAAAACGCTTCGGAAGCGTCATAGATCGAATCTCACTTGTCAATAGAGAGTTCCTCCAATCGACACCTTGCACAAACTAATCATTAGTTCCCATTACTGTTTACAAATTCTGATCAGTCTGAGTATACTGATTCGAAGTGTTCCTTTCACACCACGTAGAACGAGGAACGTTGTCCCTTTTAGATTTGTATATCTTTTTATGCTTCCTGGGCTGCTCTCTATCCGGTTCCTCTTTCGAAGAACTCTTATATCTCTTAAAGCCTGAAGCAGAGCTTTCTACCTCTTCATCACTAGAGGTTACATACTTTTGCTTGTCTTTTTTTCTTTGCGAGAGGAATAACGCTCTTTAGGAGATTCGAAGCGTGCTTTTTTATGTTCACCTCTAGCTCGCCGATCAGCACAGGATCGATCTCCCATATCAGCCTTCTCATTTTCTTCTTTCACCTCGGATTTGAGCTTTGTCTAGTTAATTTCTTGTTCTCTTTGTTCATATTTTTCTTTAAGCATATTTATTTTGTCTAAAAGTTGGTTCATTCGCATCTCAATGTCTAATTGAGTTTGGATCAGAGTTGATCTATCCAGCCTGTTTACATTTCTTTGCAAATCATCTTTTAAAGTTTCCATCGCCGATCGAAGTGACGGATTGTTTTCGGGATTCATTATACGGAATTCAGACGAAAATACAAGAAGATTGTACTAAAAATCGAACAGGCAAGTCACTGATTCTTAATCATCCCCAGTGGAGTCAACAATTTGGTGAGTTCAGTTATTAAGAATGTTGCCTTAGGAAAAAAGTAATACGTGAATTCTAGAGAGAGAGTCTTTAGAGAGATAAAGTCATAGCACAATTGAGTTAGATCAAAAAGTGTCCAACCCCTTTTTTAGCCTTGCCGTTTATATAGAGGCGCTAAGACTCAGCTTCGAACTGAAAACCGTTACATAAAAAGGGGTAAATTACCTTTAGTCCTCAATAGTATTATATAGTCACAATTGTTCTAATAAACTTATATTATTTACATTTTAGTCCTTAAATTCTTACTTCCATACCAGATAGTATCTCCCAATAGATACTATTCTGCAGAAAAGACAAGACTAAGAGAAACAAGAAGAACCACAAATACAATCACCATTGGTATTACAGCAAAATCGGATATCCCCACCACTAAAGATATAGCTCACTCTGTAGGACTAAAATTTAGGATGCGTCCAAACTAATAAAAAAATCAACTAAAAAAGTTTTAATTATTAGACTTTTTAAGAAAAACATCAAAAATAAAATAGAAGAACACCAAATCAAATAAAACCGAATGTTTCAGAAGTACAACAAACAATATATTAACAAGAGCAACACATAAATTATAAAATTAATTAAAAAATTTAATTCTTTTTTATAATTTTGGATTGAAAAACAACAAATCAAACAATACCTAAATTTTAGAAAAACAACAACCAATCTATTTGATTGGTTTTCTTGAAAAGATAAGAGAAGTAAAATAAGATAAAAAAAATTACCGTAAAAAACAACTAGGAAAAGAATAGCTAGCATATATATACCAAATTCTAAAATATAAAATAAAATATTATACGATAATAATGAGGGTATATAAAATAGTTATAATTAAAAATAATTTATTGAAAAAAAAGCAGGAATTTGGTTTTCAATTCCAAACAGCATCATTTTTGTTGTCTAACTAATAGAATTAAAAATATCTTAACCAAAAATAACCCAACTAAAAAAATATAAAAAGATATAAATTAAAGAGGATATACCTAAAAATAAAGATAATGATCAAAAAGATATTTTGGATACTTTAGGTTGCGAAATGCTATCCAACACTGCGATTTCTATATAAACCACTAATGGTTACTAAGCAAAAAAGTATTCTTCTTCATCTGTTTTGCAAACCACTCGTGTTACTAAGAAAACAAATATTCCTCTTCGTCTCTTTTGCAAACCACTCGTGTGACTAAAAAACAAATATTCTTCTTCGTCTCTTTAGCTTTCTGCAAAAATAAAACATAAGTATAAACATAAATATAAACAGGCTAATCCTAAAAATCTAACGGTTTATCTTTCTTCTTTTTTCTCCAGAGCCTTTTATCGATAGGGAACTGGAGATATGGACCTTCTCGTAGAAGGATACCGTGGTGCAAGGTGATCGAGGCGTCAACGTACATGTGTAAGGGAGATGTAATGAAATGGAATGATTCAGCTGTAGAGGAGGCATTTAAAAACGCAAAACAACGTTTTTGGGCAAAGACGAAGAACCGTCCATGCGACATCCCTCTTCCTGATGGCGATATATATATTGATGAAATTAACTGGGAGCCGGTTATTGATCTGGGACTTATGGAGGGCATGAAGAACGACAGGCTATATTTCCGTAAGGATGAGAGCCGGGATGAATGATATTAAAATAATCAGACTAAAATCTCCACATTTGTTCCTCCAGTCGATGCTAATCCTTGCGAAAATAGCCAGCCTAAATTGTGTGTTTTTGGCCTTTGGCTGGAAAGTTTAAAATATTCGGGCAATGTAGAGGATCTCAATGATAATGGGTGGGGCAATGATAATGGGTGGGGTGATTCCTCCAAACCTGAAGAATTAGAAAAGATTGACAGCGTGTGGGATGATTCCTGGCCAACAAAACAGGACGACGAGCCATTAAAGTCAAATAAAGGGTGCAGAACAAAAGATGAGATGGATACCGGGAGGAGAAATTACTCTTGGAAGACATAACAGGAGTCGAGTAGAGGGTGGGGAATCAGAATAATGCTCCGTCATTTGTACGTGTCGGAGACAAAGGATGGGAAGATTCTCAGAACCAGAATAGTGCTCCGCAATCTGTAGGTGCTGGAGATAACAGGTGGGGTGGGAAAAAGTGGGGAATCATGGTTCAGTTCAAAGATACGATGATAATTCAGGCTCATGGAATGGAGGTTATCAGAAGATGTATGCATACGGTAACAACAGCTCAAAGTTTCAGCCCGACGATAATCAAGCAAGTGGTAACTGGAAGAATCATAGGGGTAACAAAGGGCATGGCTTTGCACCAAAGCGGCGCTGATATATTTGTGGCTTAGTGTTAATGTTAGATCAACCCATGTAGATGATTCACCAAGTTTATTGTAAAGTTTTTAGGTTTGGTTCATGTGTTTTTCTAAGTCCATAAATGCCACATTTTTGTTACGTGATTCCTACTTGGTTCCTCTGTGTTATAGGTCCTTACATACCCTTTTTTGTTATATAATTGATAAATTATTGTTTGTGGTCAATGTAGAATTTATTTGAGAATATTAAATATAAGTAAAAAAATCGCATAGACCACAGTACGAATGTATGATACAACACACATACTTGCACAATAGTACAAAATACAGATTCAAGGCAAGCACACACGAACAATACTCACTAGAGAATACAGACACTAGAACGTACTACAACACAATATGATAAACGTGTAAAAAATGAGTCGACTACTGATGTGTTGAACAATGTGTATGATGATTTTAGGAAACTTGTTTTTTATTCTTGTGCATCCGAGGAGGGACCTTATCTGAACATGCAAAATGAAGAATTACTCGATCTTTTTAATCTCGATAGTTTTAAACTGCTCATGGAACCATTACAAACTTTCTTGCTGGAGAGATCACAGCTATATTCTATAAATAAAACTATGAAAGACTAAATTCTGAGCTAGTGAGTAGAACAGTTGGATTGGAAGAAATGAACAGGTAATCCCTTGGTGGTTGATTAGGTTTTTGGTCTCATTAGTTATTATTGTTCTTCATTAGTTCTATATTTGGCGTCTAATTTCCATTTGTTTCTTTCTTTCTCATGGGTTCAATTCATTAATCTTTCTATTGCATGTTTTTTTCGTGGTTAACTTACCTTGCATGGGATTTGGCACGTAGAAATTACAAAATATAAAATTATAAAGGAGAAAAAAAATTAAACTTAATTTATTTCACTTTTAATGGTGCATAATTTATAATAATATTGTTTTTATATTCAAAAACTGAAAACTAGAATGAATAAGTATCCAACCATTGATAATGGTTTTTACACCAAGTTAATCTTTAATCTAATAGAGTATTTAATTTACTCCACAAAAATCTAGGTAGATTTTACTGTTTTGAATTTATCCAAAGTTATTTTCGCCAATAATTTTGTTTCTTAATTTATTCTATTTACCAATTTTATTTTGTTATTTTATTTCAATCTTATTCAACTAATTTCTAAGTCACGTAGCGTGACATACAAATGTTGCAACATATTTAGTTTCAAAAGTCGAAAATATCATTGTCGATTTTTTTCTAATGCCAAATAAATTATCTTCTACAAATAATACACATTATGGAGTACTTGTTCAATTGTATATATTTCGGTACCAATCACTATCTCGGTTACCAATCAACTTGTAATATTTTATTTTTGAATAGAAGAGTATAAGTAATAATGTTCTTTGGATATATCTTATATTTCTCTTTACTATGCCAGCTCATCTTTTAACCGATTTATAATATAAACACTTACATAAATATTTGGTATTGTGCATGTGAAATAGCAAAGATTTCATATCAAATTCTAATTTTACTAGCATCGGCACGTTTTTCTCCGGTATACTTTGGGAGCTTTGTACTTGGTCCCATTGACATTAAAAAATGAATGCAATATTACATCTTATGCTTACATAAAAAAACATGTTTGTAGGGACGTTGTTTGAATCTGATCTCCTGGATATATGAGTATTACATGTCCATGGTCCTTGTTTAATCAGTAAAACGTCTTCTCTAATTTTAGCATATTATTCTCATCCCTGAATTTTATGTACTCAATTGGATGTTCATTGTAGACATCTTTTTCGAGCATACAATTCAAGAATGTTGATTTAACATATATTTGAACTATTAACCATTTGAATTGAGCAGTGTGTGAGAGGATTAATTGGATTGTCTCAATTCTTACAATAGGACTAGTCGACTCTTTTATTTTACTTGTATTCTTTTGTTACAAGTTGTGTTTTATACCATTTTATTTCACATTGAGCATTTATAAATTTCTTGAACACCTAATTTACACCAATAGGCTTAATTTCTTTTGAAATTCTTCTAGCTTACGTGTATTTTTTGTGGTCAATTGCCTTCATTTTTTGTTCATAACATTTGGCCACTTTATGTATCACGTCACCTCTTCATAAAGAATATTTTCAGCATCTATCAGAAGACATATAAGGTGTGTCTCATTTGTTCAATCATTTTGATCTTGCAAACTTTCCATTTTTGGTTGTAATTGTTCATCTTCATTATTGGTAACTCTGGAGTTTTATGGTGGTGTTACGACAAATGATTCTCCATCATTGATTTTAACTTACATCAAATTATTCCAATCTCTTTCAACTGCCTTATTTACTCACGCGGATACTGCTTTTTTAAGAGATTATGATGCGGTTAGAAATCTTATTATGCCTTTGATAAGGATACGAGTTATCATGGACTTAAAACAATTAGATAAAGGTTGTAATAAATAGAGATATGAAGTTATCATAGGAAATTTATATTGTTTGTAAATATAATGGACTATAATGTAATTTATCTATTTTTTATAATTGAGTTAGTTAAACTCTTCTAGAATTGCTATAAATAGGGCTGGGGACCATTAATAAATTATCGGACCTTTATTTCTTGATTTGAACTTTGTCGTTTCTCTCTTATGAACTTAAATACCTTCACTCTCTCTCCCTACATTTTCACTTTCTCTCAAAGAACAGACTTAATTCACTCTTCATATAAGAAAATCTTTTACACTTAACAGTCTCGATCCTTGCAATATCACTCGACACCTCTATCAAAGCATAGTAAGTTTATGCTCGTAGGATGTACGGAAAAACAACCGGTGGTCATCTTTAAATCGTCTTGCAACCGCTCCATGTTGAATATCCATGCTTCTTCAATTTCGTCAACAAATATTGCACCCATGTTCATAATATTATCCGGATATTGATTCTTCAAACGGGTATATATCTCCCTAGGACGCGAACCAATATAAGACAAACTACAAACTAGTTCATCTTCATCCCGTTTTAGCCTACAAGCGCAGGAATGGTCGTCTAATCGAACGTAAGGATCCTGATTGTGTGTATCGTTTATCACCTCCAAAATCCATTGCATGGCTAATATGTCAATCGGATGACCCTTTAACGCAAACGAAAAATTATATACTTTTTCTGTAGTCTGCCGTTTTCCTAAAAGTATCCGGCTTTGCTTTTAAACGAACTTATCATACCTCTCGCAAACGTAATCTAATCTATAAGTTGTTCACCATTTCCCGTTATCATAGAGCTTTATAACCGTGAAAAACTTAATCTTCTTCGATTCTGTGTACACGAAAGCATCCAATTCATCTTTCGTAAATAACCTAACTAGTTTGAATATTTTTGTGTAATCAGCATCCATATAAGGAGGTTGGGCAGGTTCTTCCTACAACGAATAATAATTTAACTTAATATGTAACGAATCACATACAAAGAGTGAATAATTTTATGTTGGCTGCATGCATTTTGTGACAGGTATAACGTCGGTATCGCATTAAAAGTTGTGATGCATCGGTTGAACATGTCGCATGAAGGTATGCGACCATGGAGTATAACTTGTCGCACGAATCGTGCGACCACAATGTTGTTCATCGTAAAAATGCATGCGGCCAGATTCAAACAGAAACTCGAGTTAAGCTCCTTACCTCCATTATATAAGTGTCCTCCTTGTCTAGTAAGTCCTCCAAAAAGATGTCAATTTCATCATCTTTCATGAATACACTGATTTTTGGTTCTTTATGGTATATTTTATAGACCTATGTATTTTTTGGTGTTGAGTGTTAATACTCGGGTAGTAAATTGTTAGGGTTTATATTAATTTTGGGGGTTTTTCAAATTCTACGTAATTTTGGAGGCAAATGGTAGGATAGTAATTAGTTAGAGTGAAAAAGATAATTTGGAAGTAGTCTAAAATTATAAAGTGTTATAATTTAATCCATATTTATCTAAATTCTATATTAGCTGTTGGGGATGCTCTTAGAGAAATAATCTGGTGGACTAGCCAAATATAGAATAGGTTTTGAAACTTTAAGCACCATTACAATATAAGGTAATGAATCTTTTTTTAGAAAAGATGAACAATTAATATTTTTTCACTACTTTTGGAAATTTCTCTTTCGAGAATTTCGTCTTGACTTGTCTATCTAATGTCTATTTCTTGAATATATTTGGATCAACAACCAGCATTGATGTTGGTAGAGTCATATCTAAGGGTATTTTTAGAAGTTACTAAGTTTGTGTCGTATTAAATTCTTAGTAAAAGATAGAAAGAGAAATGAGCTGCTTGTATTTAATAAAGACGGAAAATAGTCTGACCCATTTAATTTTATTTGTTGAATTATTTATACTCTTTTTGGATGTGGGCCATTCAGGTCGGGTCATATGTTTGGGTCAATCTCACGAGCCCCTAGGCTCATAAGAATACGTACCAGGCACCTATCTGAGTCATTAAGCATACTGCTTATTCATTGAATTTAGTTATTAGGTCTGAACTTCCCCTCTAAATTAAATCTGACCTACTTTACTGCTTGGGTCCACTAACATAGTCTGACCCTATCATCTAGCCCCCTTAGCTCTTCCTGAACCATTTTGGGAGAGCTAACATTGTAAATGATTACTAAATTATGTATGGAGGATTTTAATTTAATCTACTTTTATTAAAAAGTCACGACTTTAACACTGTTACCTTTTTCAAGACATGTGCCATGTAGTCGTTGGACCTACTGAACAGTTTTACCCATGGTAATTGTATCTATTGCCAAAAAGGAAAAGCAACTACATTTAATAGCACTCTCTAATTATTACATTTATTTTCTCTTCCATAGTAAACCACTCAAGTGCGTCTTACTTACCCCTATATAAAGGTAATTGTTTTTATTGTCTCTATTTCTAGAGCGACAAATAGTTTAATCTACAATTCTAGTAAAGAAAAGATATAACTTTCAAACTAGATTTCTCTTTCTTTTTAAATCGTTCTTCTAGTAATCTTCAAAGTTTGTATGTTTATGGCGAGAATTGTATTAATCAAAGGAGGCTAGCTCAATTTGACCGAGTTGAGAAAGTAGAAAGGCAAGCTATAATTCTTGCCTGATTACCCGCTTGACCAAGCAGAGTAATTATAACTCAGATTCCAGAACCATATAGGATTTCCTCATCTAATAGACAATCAATCGTGTTTAAAGTAGCTTTCTTATACAATATCTTACAACTCTTGACCAATCTTATAAATCATCTAAGAAACTCTTAATAAAAGAAGTTAGGAGTTGTAAACCTCCCTCCACTTTTATTCTCATGGGATCGGATGTTGGAGAAAGCACTCCTCGTAGATTCACCAGACTTTCTAAGGCTAAAAATAAACCTCCCTCATATCAAATATAATTCCATCAATGAACGAAGCCATATACTACATGAGTTTGATCAATGATAATGCAAGGATGATGTAGATTTATTTTCTGAAAATGAAAAAATATGGCATATTCAACCTTTGTCAAATAGAATACGTCGATTTAGAAGTCAACATGAAGAAAGGTTAAACGTCTGAGGATTGATAAAATATTAGAATAATTCATTCGTGAGTTCAAAAATTTATGCGAAGCTGAGGGATTAGTGCGTCATCGCACTTGTTCTAGAGCACCACAATAGAATGGGGTCGCAGAAATAATAAACAAAACGCTTTGTGACAAGACACGAAACATACTCTTGCATTCCGTTGTGGGAAAGAATTTTGGGCTGAAGCTATCAATATAACATGTTACTTGGTGAATTGGACTATTGATTGTAAAACTTCTTTTGAGATTCGGTTTGGATCATCGGTTGATTACGAACAGTTGATGGTGTTGGGTGGTTCTGCATATTCTCATATGAGAGATGATAATCTTCAGATGAGGGCAAAGAGGTGCATATTTCTAGGATATGTTACTATATTGAAGGGATATAGCTTATGGTGTACATCTCCAAAGTGTCTAGGTTTTCTCATTAGTAAAGACGTGACTTTTAACAAGTTTGCTTCGATAGACAGTCATAATGAAGTAGGAGAAATGCTCGTATCAGTATCGACTGTGAGCAAACTGGTGGGTCTTGAAGTAGAATCAGCTCCCAGCAGGTCCAATAATTGAGTGGTTTTGTGTTGGATCCAGAATTAGGAGGTGAAGCGTCAACATCGAATGATAGTGATGATGATGCATTCGAAAAATAAGAACAACCTTATAGCATAGCATTGGACAAAGAACGAAGAGATATTAGACATCTAAAAAGGTATGCGAATCTAGTTGTACATACTCTGTTAGTTTCATAAGAAGTTGAGATGCAAGAATCTAGTAGCTATAGAGTATCTATAGCGAGTTCAAAGGCAGATCGATGGATTAGTGCTATGGGGGAAGAGATTAAATTTATTAATAATAATAAAACATAGAATCTTGTTGACTTGATAAAGGACAGAAAATAGTATGCTGCAAATAAATGTTCAAGAAAAAAAAAGCTAATCCATGGGTTGAGACATCTCGATTCAAGGCAAGACTAGTCGCTAAGGATTTTAATCAAATGGAAGGAATCGACTTCATTGAGTTTTTTTCTTTAGTGGTGAAGCATAGTTCGATTCGAGATTTGTTAGCCATGGTATTTTTACATGTTTAGGATTTGAGTAGTTAGATGTGAAGACTTCATTTGTACATGTTGAATTGGAGGAGCGAATCTACACGAGATAACCAGAGGGATTTATCAAACCTAGTATGGAGGACAAAGTTTGTCTGCTGAAAAAGTCATTGTATGGTTTGAAATAGACACCTAGGAAATGGTACAAACATTTTTACACATTCATGGTATCAAAAGGGTTCACAAGGAGTCCATGTGACAGCTGTGTGTATCATCAAACGATGTGAGATGATTCTTATGTTTACTTGTTGTATGCGGATGATATGCTTATTGATGCTTGTAATATGTCACACATTGTGCAGATAAAGAAGCAACTTAGTACCAAGTTTGAGATGAAGGATATGGGTATAGAAAAGAAGATTCTTGGTATGAAGATTATCAAGAACAGAAGCGTAGGATCATTACATTTATCTCAAAGAAGCTACATTTAGAAAGTGCTACAACGATTCAACATGTTTGATGTTAAGGCAGTTAACATCCCGTTTGCTACTCGTTTCAAGTTGTTTGCAGCAGGAGTGGGCAAGGACGATGCTGAGTTGGAACAAATGTTGAAGGTTCTGTATTCAAGTGCAGTTGGTAGTATCATGTGTTCTATAGTATGCACGCGCCCTAATATTTCACATGTGGTTAGTGTAGTTAACAACTACATATGATGTCCTAGGAAAGAATATTGAGAGGTAGTGAAATGGATACTTTGATATCTTAAGAATATTATGAACGTTCGCTTAACCTTTAACAAGGTCGATATTCGTGGATCGTTAAATGATATTGCAGGATCAATGGTTGGTTTTGTTGATTATAATTTCGCAAGTGATATGGATAAAAAGAGATCTCTAACATGATATGTATTTACTCTAGCTGGGAGTGCGATCAGTTCGAAAGAACAGTTGTAAGCTACTGTAGCTTTGTCTACAACAGAGGCAGATTACATGGCGGTAACAGAAATAGTTAAAGAGGCAATATGGTTGCAAGGTTTGTTGACACATTTGGGCTTGGATAAGACTGCGATAAAAGGTTTTTGTGACATTTAAAGCGTT
This sequence comes from Limnanthes douglasii subsp. nivea, assembly GCA_036936605.1. Lineage (NCBI taxonomy): Eukaryota > Viridiplantae > Streptophyta > Magnoliopsida > Brassicales > Limnanthaceae > Limnanthes > Limnanthes douglasii. The sequence continues at coordinate 273,980,079 of JAUPFV010000004.1, forward strand.
ATAAACCTTACAGGAAACCAGATGTACCACGAGTGTACAAAGCACATAGATGTCAGGTATCATTTTATTCGTGATATAATATCAAAGGGAATTGTTGATGTGAAGAAAGTGTTTACACACGATAATCCAACACGGAATAACATAAACAATATAAAAAAAGGAAAAAACATAAAAATAAATAAAAGAATAAAAACAAAAAATGCTTATGTGGTTTTGTTAAGTTACTTTGGGTAGATAACCAATCGATTAACTTTTTTTAAGCATTTTTAGAATGGTGTTAACAATTAAGTGAATTTAACATATGGTTTAATAGCTCTAATCTACATATTCTAAGGTTCTACGGAAAAAATAGTAAGAATAACTTATATATATTTATCAAATTTGAAATGAAAATAAAATAAAATATATAAATGAAAACAAGAATGTTAGGTCAAATTATTTTTTCTAAAACTAGAATTTAGTTTTCAATTCCAAACTACTCAATATAAGTTGGTTGAACAAATGAAAAAACAATTAACCCAAAATAACCAAACTCGAAAATACAAAACTAGAAGATATAAAATGAAAAATATGTATTTAAAAATAAAGATAATCATCGTAAAATATATTTTTTCATAGTTTTGGTTGTGAAATCTTATCCGATATTGTCATTTATGTATAAACAAATCCTATAAATTTCAATTTTTTTAGCAATCAATTTACAAGTAGTACTAAAATAAGTATACTAATTATAATGGATAGTGTCTCTTATATTTTTGTGTATATGATTCCATTATGTCAATTATCTAGTAAGTTTTATTTATTCGCTATAAATAGACTATTATAACTATACAAAACATAATCTAAAATTCTGTAACTTATTCTATCATAGTGAAACACATTTCGCTGGCGGCACCCGTGGACGTAGACATTTGTCGAACCACGTTAAATCATGTGTTCTTTTCTTTTCTATTTTTTGTTTTGTTTTGTTCTTGAGCCAGTTGTGATAAATTGCATAGTGATTTCTAACCGATATTATTCTGCAGAAAATCCAAGACAAAGGGAATGGAAGAACAACATATCAAACAATACATAATTCAGGATATATGACTAAAATTTAGGATATGTCCAAACTAATATACAAAACACCAACTCTAAAATAATTATACTAATCTGTTCAAGAAAAACACCAAAGATAAAATTGGAAAAACAACAAATCAAACAATACCAAATGTTCAAAAAGAACAAAACAACAATATATTAACAAGAACAACACATAAATTATCAAATTAATTAAAAAATAAATTTGATTTTTTTGATGATTTTAAATTGGAGAAACAAATACCTAAATCGTTGTGTTGATTTTCGATTTGAAAAATGTTAAAATCGTTGTATGCTGAAGAAATTGATTTTTTTTTATATTGCGGATTGATTTTCTTGAGAAGATAAGATTGTCCGGGGAGGAGAAATTAAATAAAATAAAAATTAAATGTGAAACGATTAACGAGAATAATTTTGATTATATAATTATATAATAATATTCATATATATATAAATGTTATAGTTAAAAATAATATATTCTAAAGAAGAATTTAGTTTTCAAGTCCAAATAACTTAATTTTTATTGTTTCAACAATTAGAATCAAAAAAATCTGCACAAAAACTATTGGAACAAGAAAATCTAAAAGTTGTAACATGAAAGGGATATATTTTAAAATAAAGATATAAGTAAAAATAAAAATAAATGAAAAGGATGATTCTTTGAAACCGGAAGAATAAAACAATGTGGTCTAATTTAATGAACAACATATATTTCAAAGACTTACATCCCCTGCAGATTTCCTACTCCAAGCTTGGTTAATGATACGGAAACGTCTTGGTACCATCAAAACCACTGGAGTGCCTCCCATAAGCTGGAAGTTGGGACCAGGTAACATGGACTTCTGGCTAGAAATCTGGTCGAATTATCAACCTCTTTTAATTTTAGATGATAAGGCTAACAATACCTGGTTTAAAACTGCAAAGGGTAGTAGATACTGGTCTAACAATTCATGGCAATTAAATGATCTAGAGGGGTTACTTTCTCCTAATGACATTGATAGAATTTAAGAATCACTATGTTAAACCTAATAGCGATGATAATATAATCTGGAACCTATCTGTTAATGGTGACTTTTCTCTTAAGGAGACTTGGGATCACATTAGGCACCATTATAATAAATCAAATCTATTCAAAAAAACCTACAACCCTCAGACTCCGAGGAAGCACTCCTTCATCCATTGGAAACTAATCCATAATTGCATTTTCATTGATACCATTTTACAAAAGAAACAATATACAATGCTTTTAAAATGTCATTTATGCAGTAACTGTGAGTCTTCTAATCATTTATTTGTGTCTTGTAAGTTTGTCTAGTATATATGGACATATTTCACAGACATTTTCAACGTTAAAATCTAAAGTTATATGATAATAACTCATATAACTATATCATGGTTTGGTCTACCAATAAAAACATTCATGTAAGACATGTTGTTCCTTCGATCATTCTGGGGATTATCTGGAAATCCAAAAACACTATCAAGAACAAAGGTAAACTTGTAACTTGCCAAAATGATATATTTGAGATTACTAAGATATTAACTAGCATTGTTCATCGAAAATCCTACAAAAATAAGCATTAGATCAAGCACCAGAATGCTGCTAAAACTCTTGGTTGCTTCAACAACATGCTTGATAGAAATTTTAAGCCTCTTTACCTTAAGTGGAACCATCCTGTCTTTGATAGACTCAAGCTAAATATTGATGTTTCTTGCCTTTCAAATGGTGAAGCCAGTGAAGCCATTTTAATTAGAGACATCAATGGTAATCTTCTTTATCGAATTGGCTTTCTCTATGGAAAACTCAGTCCTATAATTGCTGAGCCTAGAGCTTTGTTCGATGGTCTCTTTATTTGTAAAGCTAGAAACTGGACCCAAAGTGACATTGAATTGGACTTTCTTATTCTAGTTAATTTTCTGTCCACTGGTAAATATCCTTGGTTTCTTGAATCTGTTCTTATTTTCTCTAGAAGATTAATCACTTCCTCAATGACCTTAACTCACATCTTCAGAGACCAGAATCAAGCCACAAATTGGCTTGCTCGATGGACTCTTAAGTGTAAAATGAAACCAAAAATCAACATTAATTGTATCCATATTAATCTTAAAGCTATGCTTACTGTAGAAAGTCTGGGACTTGGTTATATTATAAGTTCTTAGTTACTAACTTGTTTCCTAGCAGGTATTATCTTGACTATATAATTGATAGGTACTAGCGATCTCAGATAAACAGGTTCTTATTAGATTAAATTAAGCTCTGTTTCGTCTCGTCTGCGAAATCGATTTAGGGAAAGTTACTTTTGCTATCCTTGGCTTGCTCTGCGACCCATTAGTCTTCATCTGGTCTTCTCCAGACCTCTTGCTGCTTTTATCCTTTTAATAATTGTAGTTCGACAAGCTTTCCTTCACTGTATCTTGAGCTCTTTGTTCAACTTTGTTTCCCCAATCATAATTTATAAAGTCTTCAAATCATTCTTCTTGTTGCTGATTCTCTTGCTTCAGATAGCCCTATCATTCTGAGAAGCTGGGGAGCCTCTGTTAAACTCTTTTTCTTCGACAAATTTCTTATGGAGAGAATGTTATTAGATGTAGAAATTTGGCGCCGCTGAAATTTTAAAAAATATAAGATTTCCTTAAGTCCAAACTCTTGTAAACCATTTCATTTGGGTCCTTAGTTTTAATAAAATAATCTATTGGCTTAACAAAAACATATGGTTTAACAACTCGATTTTACATACTCTAGATTCTCGAGAACTAAATAACAATAAAAAATATATAAAAATAGAACAATTAATATATATTTACTAAATTTTGAGAATATATATAATTATAGTTGAAATTACGTCGGTCGAACAATTATTTTATAAAAATAGAATTTAGGTTTTAGTTCCAAACAACTTGATATGAGTTGTTTAAATAATTAAAAATAATGTCAAAAATTAAAAAGTGAAATGTTAGTATTGGATACAATACCAGTTATACCGTTATTTTTGGAATGCATCTTTTTCAATATTACTACAAAAGTTGTTCAGTTTTTTTTGAATTTATCTTTCGCATAAATTGTTTCTAAATCTTTTATATCAAAAGATAACATTTAAAAATATCAAAAGATACACATATAAATATATTTTTTGGTTGAAAATAACACACATATTTAATGAAAGGTTTAAAAAGAACAGGAATTTAGTTATCAAAAATAAACAACTTCATTTTTTGTTTCAAACAAATGAAATCAAAAATATATAAACCAAAAATAACAGAACTAAAAAATTTAAAAGATGCAAAGTGATGAGGATATATTTAAAAATAAAGATAATCATCTAAAAGATATTTTGGATACTTTCGGTGGCGAAATGTAATACTATCCCTTATTGTCTTTTCAATATAAACAACTCCTAAAAGATTCAGTCTTCTGCAACCGTTATTTTACAAGTAGTAGTACTTCGTGTCTTCTGCAAAAACAAAAGATAATCATCAACAGCCCAATTCTAAAAATCTAACGCGTTATCCTCCCTCTTTTTTTCACCAAAACTTTGTATCAATGAGGAATCCCTCCTCGCAGATATATAGATATAATTACCATCAACAGACAATTTATCGATACCCACTGGCACAACCTTACTATGCGATGTAGATGTTGCTAAAATGGAAAATATATTTTGTTATGTAATAGGAAGGATACCGTGGCGCAAAATGATCGAGGTGCGTCAAAGAATATAATATAACAGTATAGTTTAGAGATAAGAAGCTGGAAGAGAGAATGAGTTGGTATGATTTGGATATTTACTCGAGAACTACATACGTGTTCACATTTTAAATTTTTTCCTTTTAGATACATCCAAATATCTAATGATTGCTTAAAAATTTAAAATAAAATATTTTTATAGTAAACTATTTCTATAAAAAAAATTAAAAGTAATAAATTATAAAAAAATAAACTTAATAACAAATTCAAATATCTGAAATCGCATCTATAAAAATATATTTATTCTCTAAGATTTTATATTAAGTTAAAATCTTAATAAATTCTTTGATACTGAAAATTTGTTAACAAACTTTTTGGAAAAAAAATCTGATTTAAACTTAAATTTTGAATAAACTAATATAATTTTAAATTTAAATATATATAAATAATTTTTTTTAATAAAAAGTTTTTTTTAAGGGAAAATGACTTTTATTACTAAATTAAGCGATTTACAAAGAGTATTCTCAAATTGAGAATAATAAAAAAGAATATGACTAAATCGCAATACACTTTACGAATTCAAATCCCAAATTGAATCTGAAACCCTAATTTACTTCTCTTAGCCTTCTCTTTCCCTTCTTCACAAAAACACCAAAGCTCAGATCGATTAAGCTCCAGAGACAATCGATCAAAGTGTAACAACTTTTCATCCCTAATTGATCGAAGGAGTTACCCAGGATCGATGTATCCGATTCATAAGCTCTCTAGAGTTATTATTGCAAGTAAAGAAATCGGGGCATCAAAACCTTTGAAATTGTTGTCACAACGAGAAGCAATGGTCCATTTCGCAATGTAATCAGCAGCCATGTTCTGGTTTCGCGAGATGTGGCGTAGAATCATGCTATAATGGATTAACCTTCGACAAACATCGAATAAAGGGTGAAGAAGAGGAGCAATAGATCCAGTGGCCAGAATGTTGATTAGAGTCAGGCAATCTGACTCTATATCAACCTTCTGCCAATTGTTCCTCTTACAAATGACCAGACCCTCGATGCGAGCTCTACATTCAGCCTGGAGAATAGTCATCTTCCTAAATAGGCACCCAGAGCCTATGATGATCTTACCGGAGTCATTTCTGACAATAATACCTTCACTGGTCTCACCAGTGGAACTGCAAGCTGCATCAACATTGATTTTGTATCTGACGAGTAATTCATTTCAAGTAAGTAGGTTTTCGCTTTTTGTTATTGATTGTTTTGCATCCTAGGGTAGTACCTGCATCCATAACATTTGACCAATGCTTAAAGTTCATTCAGTTGGCCGATTCAATACCAATCATATCTCTAGTTATTCGATTAACTGCATTTATGTAAGTGTCATGAGAACTGTTAAATTTAGAGTAGTTTCTGTTATACCAAATTGTCCAACAGATTATCTATGGGACAAGTTGTGTAACATGAAACTTACTGTTAGAGGCCCAAAACCAGCAATATAGTAAGTGATTTAGGGTTATAAATTACCCTATAGGAACCCTGAATAAAGTGCCAAAATAGTTCCACAAAGACCAAGAAAAATTAAAGTTGACGAAAAGATGGTTTTTCTCTTCGCAACTGCAACAAAACTGGCACTTAGAGACCGTGTAAATGTGCCTGTTGGAAAGAATGTTATCAATTGGAGCATAGTTTTTCACTAGCTTCCAACATAAGAAAGAAAACTTGTTTGGGGATATAATGATTCAATTTTTTTTTTTAAACAAAGATTTGTTGTATTTACATCTTATACTTTCCCAAGTTGATTTTGTATTGAAATTGGTATCAGTTGAAAGCTTTCACACTATTCTGTCTTTCTGGAAAAGATTGAGTTTAAAGCAATTTATTTGCTCAACTCTATTCTGAGTCAGAAAGCTAGAAAGAGTATTGGTGTCCCAAATGTTGTGTTTCCAAAAGGACTTTACACTGACAGGAAGAAACCAGTTATTAGAGTTGTGGTCCCTGATGAGAGGATGCTTGTCAAGCCACTCATCATACCAAAAATCAACAGCCCCGTCACCAATGATCCATTTATATTAATTTCAGCCTGATCTTTGATATTAAAGAGTCTTTTCCAAACAATAGAATCAGTGTTTTTACATTTGGCATTGATAGGATGAGAGTTAGGGCTGTAGGTAAGATGCATAACATTGGCCCAAAGGCTCCTAAAGATACACCAAATTTTTTGGGAGAAGGTTGTTTGAATATCAGTTAGTTTTTTTATATTCGAGCCACCTTCTCCAAATGGTTTACAAAGCTGGCTCCAGGAAGCCCAATGGATTGCTTTGTCATTAAATTTGGACCTCCACAGAAACCTATTAAAGCATAATTCTATTTTATTTATAATAGAATTTAGAATAACGCTGTTATGCATCCAATAGTAGACAATTGGATGCAGAACATTATTGATAAGAGACAATCTGCCCCCAAATGACAGATGTTTCATATCCCAATCATAAATTTTATTATAAATTTTTCCAAGAAGAAGAAAGTAATTATTCTCTTTATTATTTGCAGAAATGGTGATTCCAAGATATGTAAAAGGAGCAGACTCTATGTTAAATCCAGTGGTCAGCTTCAATCTTGTAGTGCAAGCTTGTGTTGATTTTGCTCAGGTGATAATTTTTGTTTTTTGTTTATTAATAATGTAACCTGATGTAACTGATATTGGTCTACAGGTTGCCAAGCTTGTCAATTGTTGAAGGGATACTGTTGGTGAAGATGATAATATCGTCAGCAAATGCCAGGCTTGGTCAGATGTACCTTGACTTCAAGTAAAATTGCATGTTGTTATTGTTTGTAAAAAGATTATAAAGACTTCTAATAAGAGCCTCCTCAGCAAGAATGAAGAGACTTGGAGACAGAGGGTCTCATTGTCTCAGTCCATTCTTCTCAGGGAAATAACCAACACTAGAGCCATTAATTAGGATAGAAATCATCACATTTGAAATCATGTCCTTAATAAGTAGAATGAGACTATTAGAGAACCCAAAGGCCTTTAAGATTTTGAGAACAAAGGCATGTGACAATCTGTCAAATGCCTTTGACATATCCGGCTGAACAATGATGTTACCCTTGCTAGGTTTTCTATTTATAATATGAAGCATTTCTTTGGTTAATAGAATGTTTTCATGAATCAATCTATGCTTAACAAAGGTACCCTGAGAGCTAGATATAATATTAGGTAGGTGAATAGCAATTCTACTATTGACTAAACTGGATATGAGCCTATTGAAGATGGTGCAAAGACTGATGGGCCTGTAATTGCTCCAATTTACAGGGTTATGGCCTTTGGGAATAAGGCAAATCCCAGTAGAGAATACACCTTTAGGAATGTTGTAGCCCTTTAGATAAGCATTAAGGGCATTACAAAGATCTAAGCTAATAATATCCCAGCAGACTTTTAGAAAATAAGTGTTAAAACCATCAGTGCAAGCTGCACTGTCATTTTTCATGCTGCTAATAATATCCCAGACTTCTTCTTTGTTTGTAGGCCTGAGCATAGATTTGTTTTCTATGTCTTTGATGAGATTAGGAATGTTTTGAAGAAGAGTATCCTGCATTAGATCATCATTGCAACAGTTAGAAAATTAGATAGAACTTGTTTAAAGTAAGATTCAGCAGACTTAGCAATATCATTTTGACTCTGAATCCAAGCACCATTGTCCTTAATGCCATTAATAGCATTCTTCTTTTTCTTTTTGGACACATAGCTATGATACATTTTAGTATTGCCATCACTCTCATTCAGCCATATATTGTAGCATTTTTGTCTCCAGTAACTTTCTTCGTTCTTAAGATCCTGCATTAGATAACTGTTAGCTTTAGATAGATTGCATTTGGAAACAATGTTATTTTCCTTTTGGTGAATGGCTTCCTTGCATTTAACCTCCTCTGTAGAATCTTTAACTTTATTGAAAATGTTGCCAAAGTGCTATCTGTTCCATTCTTTAAGAAACTTTTTCAGTCTCTTAAGCTTGGACCAGAATACATAGTTAGCATTACCATCACAATGAGTGTTCCAATTAACCTTAACAACATTCAAAAATTCAGGATCATTAGACCAAGAGTTAATGAATTTGAAGTTTCATTTATTATAAAAAGGAACATTATTGTTATTATTAGCTATAGTAATGAGTAAGGGGGCATGGTCAGAGCATGTTCTGACCATGTGAAAAACCTAGATACAATTCATAGTATACTTCATGTTAGTATTGATTAGAGCCATGTCTAATCTTTTCCAACATTTATTGTTACTCCAGGTGTATCTGGAGCCAATATAATCAACTTCTTCTAAGCTGAAGAGCCTAATAGTATCATTAAAGTCTTCAGTACCAGCATCATCAAAGGTGGAGTAGCCAAGTTGGTCATCAGCACAGGTGATGGCATTAAAGTCACCAGCAATCATCCAAGGATTAGAATCAGTAGCAAAAGAAATTAATTGACTCTAGAGATCTTTACGAAGTATTCTTTGGTTCTTGGCATACACAAAGGTAAAGATAAAGGTATAGTTATTATATGTAACGTTCATATGGAGAAGCTGGTCCTGATTAGTGTTAACAGTAATGTTAACCTCCTCATCCCAGAAGATCCAAAGCTTATTAGAGCAGTTCGAAATAAAGTTGCAAAGGCCATTAATTTCAACTGCATAGGCTATGCGACTTCCCTCTTCCTGATCGTGATATGTATATTGATGAAATTAACTGGGAGCCTGTTATTGATCTGAAACTTATGGAGGGCATGGAGAAGGGGAGGTTATTGATCGTAATAAAGATGTAATGAAATAGAATGATTCAGCTGCAGAGCAAGCATTTAAAAACGTAAAACAATGCTTTTGGGCAAAGACGAAGAATAGTCCAAAAAACTCTACAGTTGTTCCTCTGGTCGATGCTAATCCTTGCGAAAATAGCCAGCCTAAATTGTGTGCTATTGGCCTTTGGCTGGAAAATTTAAAAAAATTGGGCAACTATAAAGATGATTATGGGTGGGGTGATGATTTTGGGTGGGGTGATTCCTCGAAATCGGAAGAATTAGAAAAGATTGACAGCGGGTTGGATGATTCCTGGCCAACAAAACAGGACGACGAGGCATTGAAGTCAAATAAAAGATGCGGAACAAAAGATGAGATGGATACCGGGTGAAGAAATTACTCTTGGAAGACAAAACATGAGTCGAGTAGAGGGTGGGAAAATTCACGGAATCAGAATAATGCTCCACAATCTATAGGTGTGGGAGACAAATGATGGGAAGATTCTCGGAACCAAAATAGTGCTCCGCAATCTGTAAGTGCTGGAGATAACAGGTGGGGTAGAAAGAACTGGGGAAATCATGGTCTTGTTCAAAGATACAGTGATAATTCAGGCTTATGGAATGGAAGGTATTAAAAGATGTATGCATACGGTAACAGCAGCTCAAAGTTTCAGCCAGAGGATAATCAAGCAAGTGGCGACAGGAAGAATCATAGAGGTAACAAAGGGCATGACTTTGCACCAAAGTGATGCTGATATATTTGTGGCTTAGTTTGAATGTTAGATCAAGCCATGTAGATGATTCACCAAGTTTATTGTAAAGTTTTTAGGTTTGCTTCCTGTGTTGTTCTAAATCCATGAATGCCCATTTTTGCTATGTGATTGCTACTTGGTTCCTCTGTGTTATAGGTCCTTACATACCTTTTTTGTTATATAATTGATAAATGATCGTTTGTGGGCAATGTATAATTTATTTGAGAATGTTAAATATAAGTAAAAAAATAAAATCGCATAGACAACAGTACGAATGTATGATACAACACACATACTTGCACAATAGTAAAAAATACAGATTCAAGGCAAGCACACACACGAACAATACTCACTAGAGAATACAGACAGTAGAACGACTACAACACAACATGATAAACGTGTAAAAAATGAGTCGACTACTGATGTGTTGAACAAGGTGTATGATGATCTTAGGAAACTTGCTTCTTATTCTTGTGCATCTGAGGAGGGACCTTATCTGAACATAAAAAATAAATAATTGCTCGATCCTTTTAATTTCGATAGTTATAAACTGCTCATGGAACCATTACAAACTTTCTTGTTGGAGAGATGACAGCTATATTCTATAAATGAAAGACTAAATTCCGAGCTAGTGAGTAGAACAGTTGGATTGGAAGAAATGAACAGGTAATCCCTTAGTGTTTGATTAGGTTTTAGGTCTCATTAGTTATTATTGTTCTTCATTAGTTCTATATTTTGCGTCTGATTTCCATTTGTTTCTTTCTTTCTCATGGGTTCAATTCATTAATCTTTCTATTGCATGTTTTTTTCGTGGTCAACTATCCTTGCATGGGATTTGGCACGTGGAAATTACAAAATATAAAAATATAAAGGATAAAAAAAATTGAACTTAATTTATTTCACTTTTAATGGTGCATAATTTATAATAATATTGTTTCTATATTCGAAACTGAAAACTAGAATGAATAAGTATCCAACCATTCATAATGATTTTTACACCAAGTTAATTTTTATTTTAATAAAGTATTTAATTTACTCCACAAAAATCTATGAAGATTTTAATGTTTTTAATGTCTGCCTTACTGATAGTTGGTTTGAATTTTATCCAAAGTTATTTTCCCCAATAATTTTGTTTCTTAATTTATCATATTTACCAATTTCATTTTGTTATTTTATTTCAATCTTATTCAACAAATTTCTAAGTCACATCGAGTGCATACAGATGTTGAAACATATTTAGCTTTAAAAGTCGAGACTATCATTGTCGATTGTTTTTTTAATGTCAAATAAATTAAGTATCTTCCACAAATAACGCACACCATGGGTACTTGTTACCAATCTTTATCTGAGTTACCGATCGATGTGTAATATTTTGTTTTTGAATAATAGAGTCTGAGTGACAATGTTCTTTGGATGTATCCTATATTTCTCTTTAACACGTCAAGTATAATTAAGCCAGTTCACCTTTTAAGCGATTTATAATATAAACACTTATCGAAATATTTGGTATCGTTCATGTGAAATAGCAAAAATTTCATATCAAATTCCAATTTTACTAGCATCGGCACACTCTCCTCTAGTATACTTTGGGAGCTTTGCATTTGGTTCCATTGATGTTAAAAAAAGAGTGCAATATTCCATCTTATGCTTACATAGAAAAGAAACATGCTCGTACGGACGTTGTTTGAATGTGATCTCCTCGAAATATGAGTCAATATGTGTATTTCATGCCCATAGTGCTTGTTTAATCAGTAAAGTGTCTTCTCTAATATTAACATATTATTCTCATTTCTGAATTTTATGTACTCAATTAGATGTTCAATGTAGATATCGTTTTCGAGCATACAATTCAACAATGTTGATTTAACATACATTTGAAATATTAACCATTTGAATTGAGCAGCACGATTAATTGGATTGTCTCAATTCTTACAATAGGACTAGTCGAATCTTGTTTTTCACTTGTATTCTTTTGCTACAAGTTGTGTTTTATACCATTTTATCTCAGATTGAGCATTCATAAATTTCTTAAATACCCAATTCACACCAATAGGCTAAATTTCTTTTGACAATTCTGCTAGCTTTTGTGTATTTGTGTGGTCAATTTCCTTCATTTTTTGTTCGTAATATTTGGCCACTTTATGTCTCACATCGTCTCTTCATAAAAAATATTTTCAACATCTATCAGAAGACTTATAAGGTGTGTCTCATTTGTTCAATCATTTTGATCTTGCAAACTTTCCATTTTTGGTTGTAATTGTTCATCTTCATTATTGGTAACTCTGGAGTTTTATGGTGATGTTACGACAAATGATTCTCCATCATTGACTCTGGAGTCGAATTGTTCCAATCTCTTTCAACTTCCTTATTTACTCACGCATCACGACTCACGGTTAGCTTCTTGCTTATAGGATATAGTGTTTTTACCCTTTTATCTTCTCATCATACCCAATAAAAATGTACAATTTTTTTTATCTTATAATCAAGATTTGTTTTATTTAAGCCAGAATATGTACAAAAGTTATAGTACCGTACACTTTGAGATGAGAAATTTTCGTATTTTATCTGTATTATTTCTCTTGTGGTGTTTCACCATCTAACTTGAGATGTGGACACCGATTATGTACATTGATAACACATTATACAGATCATTCCCAAAATACAGTCGATATCTACTTGCTCTTGAGCATTGATAGAACCATGTTAAAATAAGTTAGAGTTTTCCTTTCGACCACACTGTTTTTTAAGAGAGTATGGTGCGGTTAGAAATATTATTATGTCTTTGATAAGGATACGAGTTATCATGGACTTAAATTAGATAAAGGTTGTAGTAAATAGAGATATGAAGTTATCAGAGGAAATTTATATTGTTTGTAAAGATAATGGACTATAATGTAATTTATCTATTTTGTATAATTGAGTAAGTTGAAGTCTTCTAGCATTGCTATAAATAGGTTTGTGGACCATTAATAAATTGTCGGAACTTTATTTCTTGATTTGAATTCTACTTTATCGTTTCTCTCTTAGGAACTTAAATACATTCATTCTCTCTCCTTACATTTTCACTTTCTCTCAAGGAATAGACTTAATTCACTCTTCATATAAGAAAACCGTTTACACTTAACAGTCTCGATCCTTGCAATATCACTCGACACCTCTATAAGAGCATAGTAAGTTTATGCTCGTAGGATGTGCGGAAAAAAATCAGTGATCACCTTTAAATCTTCTTGCAACCGCTCCACGTTGAATATCTATGCTCCTTCAATTTAGTTACCAAATATTGCACGCATGTCCATAATATTCTCCAGATATTGATTCTTCAAACGGGTATATATCTCCCTAGGACACGAACAAATATGAGACAAACTACGAACTAGTTCATATTCATCCCATTTTAGCCTACAAGCACGAGAATGGCCATCTAATAGAAAGTAGGGATCGTGATTGTGTGTATCGTTTATCACCTCCAAAATCCATTGCATGGCTAGTATGTCAATCAGATGAACCTTTAACGCAAACGGAAAATTACATATTTTTGCCGTAGTCTTCTATTTTCCTAAAAGTATTCGGCTTCGCTTTTAATACGAACTTATCATACCTCTCGCAAACGTAATCTAATCTATGAGTTATTCCCAATTTTGCGCTATTATAGAGCTTTATAACCGTGACAAACTTAATCTTCTTTGATTCCGCGTACACGAAAGCATCTCATTCATCTTTCGTAAATAACATATCTGGTTTGAATGTTTTTGTGTAATCAGCATCCATACACGGAGGTTGGGCAGGTTCGTCCTACAATGAATAACAATTTAACTTAATATATAACGAATCACACACAACGAGTGAATAATTTTATGTTGGCCGCATGCATTTTACGACAGGTATAACGTTGATATCGCATTAAGAGTTGTGATGCATCGGTTGAACATGTCGCATGAAGGTATGCGACCACGGAGTATAACGCGTCGCACGAATCGTGCGACCGCGAGGTTGTTCATCATAAAAATGCATGCAGTCAGATTCAAAACAGAAACTCGAGTTAAGCTCATACCTCCATTTGATAAGCGTCCTCGTCGTCTAGCAAGTCCTAAAAAATTTGCCCATTTTATCATATTTCATGAATACTCAAATTTTTTGTTCTTTATGGTAGATTTTGTAGATTTGGGTAATTTTGGGTGTTGAGTGTTAGTATTCGGGTAGTAAATAGTTAGGGTTTATATTAATTTTGGGGGGTTTAAATTATACGTAATTTTGGTAGGCAAATGGTAGGATTGTAATTAGTAGAGTGAAAATGATAATTTGATTAATTCAAGTGATTTTCAAAACAAGGGGGTAGGGTGAGAGATCTATCAAAATAGCATGGCCCATATCACTACTCTCTTGTATCATTTAGTAGTCTAAATTATAAAGTGTTATAATTTAATCCATATTTATCTAAATTCTAGATTAGCTGTTGGGGATGCTCTTAGAGAACTAATCTGGTGGACTAGCCAAATATAGACTAGGTTTTCGAAAGGTTAAGCACCATTACAATATTAGGTAATGAATCTTTTTTAGAAAAGATGAACAATTAATATTTTTTCACTACTTTGGGAAATTTCTCTTTCTAGAATTTTGTCTCGATTTGTCTATCTAACGCCTCTTTCTTGAATATATTTGGATCAACAACCGGTATTGATGTTGGTAAATTCATATCTAATGGTATTTTTGGAAGTTATTAAGTTTGTGTCGTATTAAATTCTTAGTAAAAGATAGATAGAGAAATGAGCTGCTTGTATTTAATAGAGAGGGAAAAAGTCTGATCCATTTAATGCTATTTGTTGAACTATTTATACTTTTTTTCGATTTATGGGTCATTCGGGTCGGGTCATATGTTTGGGTCAATCTCACGAGCCCCTAGGCCCATAAGCAAAAGTACTAGGCACCTATCTGAGTTATTAAGCATACTGGCTTATTCATTGAATTTAGCTACTAGGTCTGAACTGCCCATTTAAATGAAATCCGACCTACTTTAATGCTTGGGTCCTCCAACATAGTCTGACCTTATCATCTAGCCCCCTTAACTCTTTCTAAACCATTTCGGTAGAGCTAACATTGTAAATGATTTCCAAATTGTGTCTGAAGGATGTTATTTAATCTATTTTTATTGAAAAGTCACGACTTTAACACGGTTACCTTTTTCAAGGCCACAAATGATGGAATAGAAAATAGATGACAGTTGTGAATATACTCAAATCTTTATGGCCCAAATAGAATTCCATCGATGAACGAAGCCATATACTACATGATTTTGCTCTAGGATTATTCAAGGATAGTGTGGATTTATTTTTTGAAAACGAAAAAGTGTGGCATATTCAACCTTTGTCAAATAGAATACACTGATTGAGAAGTAAAACATGAAGAAAGGTTAAACGTCTGAAGATTGATAAAAGATTAGAATACGACATTCGTGAGTTCTAAAAGTTCTGCGAAGCTGAGGGATTAGTGCGCCATCGCATTTGATAGAGAGCACCACAACAGAATGGGGTCGCAAAAAGAATGAACATAACGCTTTGTGACAAGGCACGAAACATACTCTTGCATTCCGTCGTGGGAAAGGATTTTTGGGCTGAAGCTATCAATACAACATGTTACTTGGTGAATCGGACTATTGATTGTAAAACTTATTTTGAGATTTGGTCTGGATCATTGGCTGATTACGAACAGTTGATGGTATTTGGTGTTTCTGCGTATTCTTATTTGAGATATGGTAAGCTTGAGATGAAGGCAAAGAGGTGCATATTTCTAGGATATGTTACTAGATTGAATGGATATAGGTTATCGTGTATCTCTCCAAAGTGTCCAGGTTTTCTCATTAGTAAGTGCGTGACTTTTAACGAGGTTTCTTCGATAGACAGTCATAATGAAGTAGGAAAAATTCTCGTATCAGTATCGATTTTGAGCAAACATGTGGGTCTTGAAGTAGAATCAGTTCCCAACAGGTCCAATAATCGAGTGGTTCTGAGTTGGATCCAGAACGTCAACATCGGATGATAGTGATGATGATGCGTCCAAAAAAAGAACAACCTTATAGCATAACATTGGGCAGAGAACGAAAAGATATTAGACATACAAAAAGGTATGCGAAACTAGTTGCATATGCTATGTTAGTTTCATAAGAAGTAGAGATGCATGAATCTAGTAGCCATAGAGTATCTATAGCGAGTTCAGAGGCAGATCGATGGATTGGTGCTATGGAGGGAGAGATTAAATCTATTAATAAGAATCAAACATGGAAGCTTGTTGACTTTTCTAAAGAACAGAAAATAGTATGCTACAAATAAATGTTCAAGAAAAAGAAAGCTAATCCAGGGGTTGAGGCATCTCGATTCAAGGCAAGACTAGTCCCTAAAGGTTTTAATCAAATGGAATGAATCGACTTCATTGAGGTTTTTTCTTTAGTGGTGAAGCATAATTCGATTCACGCTTTGTTAGCCATAGTAATTTTACATGTTTAGGATTTGAGTGGTTAGATGTGAAGACTTCATTTCTACATATTGAATTGGAGGAACGAATCTACATGAGATAACCATACGGATTATCGAACCTAGTATGGAGGATAAAGTTTGTCTGCTGAAAAAGTCATTGTATGGTTTGAAATAGACACCCAGGAAATGGTACAAACATTTTTACACATTTATGGTATAAAAAGGGTTCACGAGGAGTCCATGTGACAGTTGTGTGTATCATCAAAAGATGTGAGATGATTCTTATGTTTACTTGTTGTATGCGGATGCTATGCTTATTTCTGCTTGTAATATGTCATATATTGGGCAGATAAAGAAGCAGCTTGGTGCCAAGTTTGAGATGAAGGATATGGGTAAAGCAAAGAAGATTCTTGGTATGAAGATTATCAAGAACAGAAGTGTAGGATCATTACATTTGTCTCAAAGAAGCTACATTTAGAAAGTTCTACAACGATTCAACATATTTGATGTTAAGAAAGTTAACATCCCATTTGCTACTCGTTTCAAGTTGTCTGCAGCAGGAGCGGGCAAGGATGATATTGCGTTGGAACAAATGTCGAAGGTTCTGTATTCAAGTCCAGCTGGTAGTATCATGTGTGCTATGGTATGCACAGGCTCTAATATCTCACATGCGGTTAGTGTAGTTAACAACTACATAGGATGTCCTTGGAAAGACCATTGACAGGTAGTGAAATGGATACTTTGATGTCTTAATAATATTGCGAACGTTCGCTTAACCTTTACCAAGATCGATATTCGTGGATTGTTGAATGATATTGCAGGATCAATAATTGGTTTTGTTTATTATGATTTCGCAGGTGATATGGATAAAAAGATATCTCTGACATAATATGTATTTACTCTAGTTGGGAGTGTGATCAGTTCGAAAGCACAGTTGCAAGCTACTGTAGTTTTGTCTACAACAGGGCAGATTAAATGCCGGTAACAGAAATACTTAAAGATGCAATATGGTTGCAAGGTTTGGTGACAGATTTGGGCTTGGATAAGACTACGACAAAAGGAAACCAGATGTACCATGAGGGTGCAAAACACATAGATGTCAGGTATCATTTTATTCGTGATATAATATCAAAGGGAATTGTTGATGTGAAGAAAGTGTTTACACACGATAATCCAGCTTGGGATAACATAAACAATATAAAAAAGGAAAAAACATAAAAATAAATAAAAACAAAAAAACAAAAAATGCTCACGTGGTTTTGTTAAGTCACTTTGGGTAGATAACAAATCGCTTAACTTTTTTAAGCATTTTTTAGAATGGTGTTAACAATTAAGTGCATTTAACATATTGTTTTTATAGCTCCAATCTACATATTCTAAGGTTCTACGGAAAAAAATTAGTAAGAACAACTTTTATATATTTATCAAATTTAAAATGAAAATAAAATACAATATATAATTGAAAACAAGAATGTTGGGTCAAATTATTTTTTCTAGAACTAGAATTTAGTTTTCAATTCCAAACTACTTCATATAAGTTGTTTGAACAAATAAAAAAAAATAACCAAACTCGAAGATACAAACCTAGAAGATATAAAATGAAAAAGATGTAATTAAAAATAAAGATAATCATTGTAAAATATATTTTTGCATAGTTCCAGTTGTGAAATGCTATCCAATATTGTCATTTCTATATAAACGATATCATAAAATTCAATTTTTTTAGAAATCAATTTATAAGTAGTACTAAAATAAGTATACTAATTATAATTGATAGTGTCTCCTATAGTTTTGTGTATATGATTCCATTATGTCAATAATCTAGTAAGTTTCATTTATTCGCTATAAATAGACTATTATAACTATACAAAACATAATCTCAAAATTTGTAACATTTTCTATCATAGTGAAACACATTTCTCTGGCGGCGCCGGTGGACGTAGACATTTGCCGAACCACGTCAAATCATGTGTTCTTTTCTTTTGTATTTTTTATTTTGTTTTGTGCTTGAGCCATTTGTGATAAATTGCATAGTGATTTTTAACCGATATTATTTTGCAGAAAAGCCAAGACAAAGGGAATGGAAGAACAACAAATCAAACAATACCTAATTCAGGATATATGACTAAAATTTAGGATATGTCCAAACTAATATACAAAACACCAACTATAAAATAAGTATACTAATCCGTTTAAGAAAAACACCAACGATAAAATTGGAAAAATAACGATAAAATCGTTGTGTTGATTTTCGATTGGAAAAATGTTAAAATCGTTGTATGCTGAAGAAATTGATTTTTTTTATATTGCAGATTGATTTTCTTGAGAAGATAAGATTCTCCGGTGAGGAGAAATTAAATAAATAAAAATTAAATGTGAAAAAATTAACGAGAATAATTTTCAATATATTATATAATAATATTCATATAGATAAATATATATATATATATATATATATATATATTATTTGAAAATAATTTATTCTAAAGAAGAATTTTGTTTTCAATTCCAAACAACTTAATTTTTGTTGTTTCAACAAATAGAATAAAAAAAATATGCACAAAAAAGATTGGAACTAGAAAATATAAAAGTTTTAAAGTGAAAGGGATATATTTAAAAATAAAGATATAAGTAAAAATAAAAATAAATGAAAGGGATGATTCCTCGAAACCGGAAGAATAAAACAATTTAGTCTAATTTAATGAACAACATATATTGCAAAGACTTACATACCCCGCAGATTTCCTACTCCAAGATTGGTTAATGATATGGAAACATCTTGGTACCATCAAAAGCACTGTAGAGCCTCACATAAGCTGGAAGCTAGGATCTAGTAACATGGAATTCTTGCTAGAAAACTGGTCGAACCATCAACCTCTTTTAATTTTAGATGATAAGACTAACAATACCTGGTTTTAAACTGAAAAGGTTAGTATATATTGGTCTAACAATTCATGGCAATTAAATGATCTAGATGGGTTACTTTCTCCTAATGACATTTATAGAATTAAGAAAACCTAATAGAGATGGTAATATAATCTGAAACCTATATGTTAATGGTGACTTTTCTCTTAAGGAGACTTGGATCACATTAGGCACTATTATAATGAATCAAATCTATTCAAAAAAATCCGGAACCCTCGGAAGCACTCCTTCATCCATTGGAAACTAATCCATAACTACATTATCATTGATACCATTTTGCAAAAGAAACACATATCTATTGCGTTTAAAATGTCATTTGTGCAGTAACTGTGAGTCTTCTAATCATTTATTTGTGTCGTGTAAGTTTATATGGCATATATGGACATATTTCACAGACATTTTCAACGTTAAAATCTACAGTTATATGACAACCACTCATATAAATATATCATGGTTTTGGTCTACCAATAAAGACATTCATGTAAGACATGTTGTTCCTTCTATCATTCTGGGGAATATCTGGAAATTCAGTAACACTATTAAGAACAAAGGTAAACTTGTAACTTGCCAAAATTCTATATTTGAGATTACTAAGATATTAACTAGCATTGTTCATCGAAAATCCTACAAAAATAAGCATTAGATCAAGGACCAGAATCATGCTAAAACTCTTGGTTGCTTCAACCACATGCTTGATAGAAATTCTAAGCCTATTTACCTTAAGTGGAACCATTCTGTCTTTGATAGACTAAAGCTAAATACTGTGGGTTCTTGTCTTTCAAATGGTGAAGCCAGTGGAGCCATTGTAATTAGAGACATCAATGGTAATTTTCTCTATCGAGCTGGATTTCTCTATGGAAAACTTAGTTGGCTGAGGCTAGAGCTTTGTTCGATGGTCTCCTTATTTGCAAAGCTAGAAATTGGACCCAAATTGACATTGAATCAGACTTTCTGATTCTAGTTAATTTTCTGTCCACTAGTAAATATCCTTGGTTTCTTGAATCTGTTCTTATTTGCTCTACAAGATTAATCACTTCCTCAATGACCTTAACTCACCTCTTTAAAGACCATAATCAAGCCGTAGATTGGCTTGCTCGATGTACTCTTAAGTGTAAAATGAAACAAGAAATCAACATTAATTGTATCCATATTAATCTCAAAGCTATGCTTAATCTAGAAAGTATGGGACTTGGTTATATTACAGGTTCTTAGTTACTAACTTTTTTCCTAGCAGGTATTATCCTGACTACATAATTGACATGTATTAGCGATCTCAGATAAAGAGGTTCTTATCGGATTAAATTAAGCTTTGTTTCGTCTCGTCTGCAAAATCGATTTAGGGAAAGTTACTTTTGCTATCATTGGCTTGCTCTGTGACCCATCAGTCTTCATCTGGTCTTCTCCAGACATATTGTTGCTTTTATCATTTTAATAATTGTAGTTCGAAAAGCTTGCCTTCACTGTATCTTGAGCTCTTTGTTCAACTTTGTTTCCCTACTCATAATTTATAAAGTCTTCAAATCATTCTTCTTATTGCTGATTCTCTTGCTTCAGTTAGCCTTATCATTCTGAGAAGTTAGGAAGCCTCTGTTGGACTCTTTCTCTTCGACAAATTTCTTATGGAGAGAATGTTATTAGATCTAGAAATTTGGGGCTGCTGAAATTTTTAAAAATGTAAGATTTCCTTAAATCCAAACTCTTGTAAACCCTTTCATTTGGGTTCTTATTTTTAATAAAATAATCTATTAGCCTAACAAAAACATATGGTTTAACAACTCCATTGTACATACTCTAAGATTTTCAAGAACAAAATAACAATAAAAAAATATAAAATAGAACCATTAATATATATTTACTAAATTTTGAGAATATATATAATTATAATTGAAAACATGTCGGTCGAACAAGTTTTTTATAAAAGCAGAATTTAGTTTTTGATTCCAAACAACTTGATATAAGTTGCTTAAAAAATTAAAAATTAAAAGTATATTGCAATACAAGTTGTTCCGTTATTTTTGGAATGCATCTTTTTCAATATTACTACAAAAGTTGTTATGTTTTTTTTTTAATTTATCTTTTTCACTATTACTACATAAGTTGTTTATAAATCTTTTCTACCAAAAGATACATTTAAAAATATTAAAAGATACACATATAAATAATTTATTTTGTTGAAAATAAAACACATATTTAATGAAAGGTTTAAAAATAACAAGGAATTTAGTTATCAATTCCAAACGACTTTTCAGACGCAATACATTTTTTGGAATGGAACTAAAAGCTCTCTCAAGAACTGCGATAGTTCTTCTTGGCTGTTAAGGCTGGCTGTTTTTCCGGCTCCGGCGCCTCTCTCCGTGTTGCCTTCTCCCTTCGAGTGCTTCCCGGAGCTTCTTCGTTCTTTGATTGCCATATGGCAATCCGCTTCTCTGTTTTTGGTTGTCCCTGTTTCTGATGATGGAGAACCAAGTCTATAACGATGTAGATTTTCCGGCTCTAAATGCTGATCCGGTCAAAGCTCCGACCATCGTCAACAAGTCTTATTTAGAAACTGTTAAACAAAAGGTCACAGTTAAAGAAACGAATCTGAAGTTTGTTAAAGAATCTGATGGCCATATCTATGTTCAGTATTCTAAGGAAACAAAAGATCTTCTGTTATTGCAGAGCAGAACTACCTTAATTGGAAAATTCGCTAATGGAATACCCAAATGCTCCTCTCTTTAACATTTTCTTGATTCTCTTAAGTTTAAGGGCACTTATAGCTTCATTACTATTGACTCACGTCATGTGTTAATCGAATTTTGCCTCAAAGAAGACGTCAGTCTTCTATGGTCCAAAATCGTCTGGTCTGTGGATGGTAAAAGTATGAGATTGTTAAAATGGTGTCTCGACTTCAATAAGAACATAGAAAACCCAATTGTGTTGTTATGCGTCAGGTTCGAAAAAATACCGGAATTTATGTATAACATTTCTGTCATTCAGGATCTTGCTTCAACTCTTGGTACAGTTCATCGTGTTGTGGTTCCTGATAAGCATAGAGCCAGCAGGAATGCTTGATATCCTCAAGTCGAAATTAATGTTGCTAAGGATCTGAAAAGAAGTATGTGGGTTGGTTTTGGTGAGAATGATGGGAATTGGATTGGTATTAGTTACAAGAATGTTCCCGGTTATTGTTTACATTGTCATCACTTGGGCCACACTGTTAAAGATTGCAGAAAGGTTGATAGCAAGAAACAAAATGAAGAACATGTTAATGAAAAGAAAGATCTATTAGATAAAGATGTTATTACTCAGAACATAGAAAATACATCTCAAGATCCAAAGGCTACTCAGTTACAATCTGTCACTAAAGTTTACAGAAGGAAATTAAAGTCTATAATTACTACTAAAGAAACAGAGTTTGTTAAAGATTCTTCTGAAATTGCTCTCATTATTGTTGAAGACTGTAGTTCCTCCAAGAATGATCAGGAAATTATTTGTGCCCTTCAAAAACTTGATTCTGAGTTTCAAAATATCTTTGATAAATAGGATGCTAATAACACTTCTCCAAATCTGAGGAATATTGGTAGTTGTGATGTCTCTCCAAGTTCAAATTCATTGTGTGATTCCCCAAGCTTCACCTCTCCTCGTCAAGACTTTAATCAGCTCATCAATCAAAAGATCAAATCTGCCAACAAGAAAAAGATTAGTAAAAAAATATCTGTTAACTCTCTAAAGAAAAGGGAGAGCAAAAAGAATATGTCCTTATCTCATAATGATAAAGATATGTAGTTGGAATGCTCGTGGCATAAACAACATTTCTACCTTATTCAGGCTTAATTTTATGATTCAAAGCGAAAAGATTAAAGTTTTTTCCATTCAAGAGCCTATGGCCAAAGTTGAGAAGATGGAGAAGATCTCTAAAAGAATTGGGTTGGTTAATTTTGCTTTTAATTGTTCTAGTAAAGTGTGGGTGTTTTGGTCTCCCGATATCAATCTTTCAATTAAGGTTGATCATGATCAGTTTTTACATATGGATATCAACACCAGGAACTTCTATTTTAATTTTACCTCTGTATATGCTAAGAACCAGCGTTCTCTTCGTAAATATATCTGGAATAATATGCTTTCTCTTGCTAATGACAGCAATCCTTGGTTACTTGCTGGTGACTTCAATGCTATCACTAGCTCTGAAGACCAATTGGGTTGTTCTAGTTTTGATTTTGGGAGCTCTGAAGACTTTAATGAAGCCATCAGAGTTTTTAATCTTGAAGATACTGGGTTTGTAGGATCAAGGTTTACTTGGAGCAACAACCGTTGCTGGAAAATACTTGACATAACTTTAGTCAACAATTGTATGTCCTCTACAATGCAAAGTATTCAGGTGTTTCACATGGTCAGAACTTGTTCTGACCATGCCCCATTACTTATATCTTTGTCAAATAATTCTAATTCTGTTTTACATTATAACAAATGTAACTTCAAATTCTTAAATGTTTGGACTAATGATTCTGATTTTCTAAGTCTTGTGAAGCAGAACTGGGACATTCATTGTTATGGAAGTCACAATAATATTTTCTGGTTCAAATTGAAGAGGCTTAAAAAGATGCTTAGAGAATGGAACATAAACCATTTTGGGAACATTTTTAACGAAATGAAGAAGGATACTGAAGATGTTAATTTAAAGGAGGCTATCCATCTAAGTGAGAATAGCAATAACTCTAAGGCTAGTCTGGATATTTCTAATAATACTCTTATTCAAGCTCTTAAAGATGAGGAATCCTACTGGAGACAAAAGTGTTTCAACACTTGGTTGAAGGAATGTGATGGCAATACTAAGGTTTATCATAGATATGTCTCTAAGCAGCGCAAAAAGAATCTCATCAGTGGTATAAATAAGGATGGCATCTGGCTTTACAGTCAGAATGACATAGCTAAGTCAGCTGAATCTCACTTCAAAAATATTCTCTCTACTGACTCTTGTGATAACACTACTGATCTTGATATGCAGGATAATATCTATGATAATATCCCCAAGATTATAACTGACTCTAACAATCTAAGTATGCTTAGACCTACCAACATTGATGAAGTTTGGACAACTATCAACACTATGAAGAAGGACAGTGCTGTTGGCACTAATGGGTTCAATATTATTTTCTTGAAAACTTGTTGGGATATAATTAAAATTGATATTTGTAACTCATTGAATGCTTATCTTAAAGGTTGTAGTGTTCCTAAGAGGGTTTTTGCCAGTGGGATTTGTTTAATTCCTAAAGGCTCTAATCCTATCAACTGAGACAACTACAGACCCATAAGTCTGTGTACTATTTTCATCAGGGTCATTTCTAGTCTTATTAATCGCAGGCTTGCTGACTTTCTCCCTAAAATTTTTCTAAAAATCGGGGTGCCTTTGTGAAGAATAGACTCATACATGAGAATATTCTTATCACAAAGGAGATGCTTCATAATATCAACAAAATACCTAGTAAGGGCAATATTATTATGCAATTGGATATGACAAAGGCATTTGACAGAATGTCTCATGCCTTTGTCCTGAAAATTTTAGCCTGTTTTGGGTTTTCTGAGGATGTTGTTTCTATTATCAATACCCTTATCTCTAATGTAATGCTATCTGTTCTTATTAATGGCTTAAGTGTTGGCTATTTTCCTCAAAGAAAAGGCCTGAGGCAGGGAGATCCCCTGTCTCCTAGTCTTTTCATTATAGCTCAAGATGTGCTTATTAGAGGGATTCAGGGTCTTTTTAATGCTGATGATAGCATGAAATATTATACAAAGTCTAATCATCTCTTACCTAGTTTAGCTTTTGCAGACGATATCATCATCTTCACAAACAGCTTGCTCTCCACCATTAAGAAGCTCAGTGATCTGCTTGACAAGTATCAATTAATTAGTGGCCAAGCAATTAATAAGAACAAAACCAAAGTGATTACCTCTACTAAGTTCTCCCAAGATGGTGCTTCTAGACTCAAGGTTGCAACTGGCTTCAATATTGAATCAGCTCCATTCATCTATTTGGGAATCACCATTGCTGCAAATAACAAAGGGAAGAATTACTTACCCCTAATTAAAAAGATTCATAATAAGATTCAAGAGTGGGACATGAAGCATCTGTCATTTGGGGGCAGAATGTCCCTCATCTCTAATGTGCTTCATCCCATTGTTTATTTCTGGATGCAGAATAGTGCTATCCCTAATACCATTCTTAATAAAATCGACTTTTGTTTCAACAGATTCCTTTGGAGGTCCAAGTATAATGAAAATTCTATACATTGGACCTCTTGGAATATTCTTTGTAAGCCCTATGATGAGGGTGGGCTGAATATTAAAAGACTTGTTGATATTCAGCTCACTTTTAGCTATAAGCTATGGTTTCTTTTTCGAAAAAACAATACTATTTGGTCTGACTTAATGCATAAAACTTATAGTCCTAATACTCACCCTACTAAAGCTTGTTGTAAGGCCACTGATTCTATTCTTTGGAAGAGGCCTTATGCTGTTAAAAATATGGCTGAGCAGCATATTAGTTGGGTTCTTGGAAAGGGCAGTGTTGATTTCTGGCTAGATGTTTGGCATGATATGCCTCCTATTCTATCTAGTCAGAGTGCTAACAACTGGTATTTACCTGCTACTGTCAAGTCTTTTTGGAAAGGGAATTGTTGGGATATTCAAACTCTCTTGGCCTTCCTTAATCAGGATCAAGTTAACCATATTAATACTTTAAAACTTAATCCTGATCAGGATGACCAGATTGTTTGGAAGTTATCCAAGGACAGAAATTTTAACATAATGACTACTTGGAACATCATTAGAAACAATAACAATAAGTCAAGTTTTTTTAGAAAGATTTGGAGCCATTTTATTCCAAAAAAATTCTTTTTTGTGTTGGAAAATCATTAAAAAATTTGTCCCCATAGACAGTATCCTTTCCAAAAGACAATTTGTCATAGTTTCTAAGTGTCAATTATGTTGCAGTTGTGAAGAGAAAAATCATCTCTTTATCAACTGCAACTATTCTTGGGCTATCTGGAATTATTTTGGGTGGCTGTTTAAGGTTCCTATCTGTAGATATATGACTCTAAATCATCTTCTTCAGACTTGGTTTTGTTTTACGAATTGTAAATTCCACATTACTCATTTAGTCCCTCAAATTATCAGTTGGACCATCTGGTACAACAGAAATTGTTCTAAATTCAACAACACTCATGATGATTTCAAGAGTGCTGTTGATAGAATCTGCAGAATCATCTTGGCCATAAACTCTGAGGATAAACTTCATTCTAAGGATTGGTCTTTTGTATGTAACTCAGGATCTGCGTTGGGTTGTAAATCTATTAACAAAAGGAAGAAAAGAATTTCGTACCTGAAATGGCTTGCTCCACCTCGTGGTAGGTTGAAGGTCAATGTCGACGGCGCGTGTCATTCTTCAGGCGAATCCAGCGGAGGCCTAATAGTCAGAAACGATAGAGGAGACATCTTGCTGGGAAAAGAATTTGTATTTGGGAAGCTGAATCCTTTTCAGGCAGAATGCAAAGCTTTCATTGAAGGGCTCATCACTTGCAAGCGTAGTGGTTGGGAAAATGTCGATATAGAGTCAGATTGTCTAGCTCTAATCAACATGCTTGCAAGTGGCATTTCTGCTCCTTCGCTCGAGCCAGTGGCCATCATTTGTAGAAGTCTAATCCACTCAAGAATGACTCTCCGTCACGTATCCAGAACTCAGAATCAAGCAGCGGACTGGATCGCGAAGAGAGCCATTACTGCTCGTCAAAATCTTTCCTTCGAAGGTTTAAATGTCCCTTCTTCTCTTCTAGCCATCACAACGCTTGAGACTATTTTTGTCATTATTTTCATTTGGTCCTCAAAGTTTGTAAAACTCTTTAATTAGTAATAGATCATTATATTTGCTTAAAAAATTCCAAACGACTTCATTGTTTGTTTCAAACAAATAAAATCAAAAATATTTAAACCAAAAATAACGGAACTAAAAAATTAAAAAGATATAAAGTAATAATGATATATCTAAAAATAAAGATAATCATCTAAAAGATATTTTTGATACTTTTGGTTGTGAAATGCTAGTACTATCCGATATTGTCTTTTCTATATAAACAACTCTTAAAGAGTCTAGTACTTATCTACTTATCCTCTTTTTTTCTTTTTTTTTTATCCTGAGAGCTTTTTATGAATGAAGAATCCCTTCTTGTAAATATAATTACACTCAACAAACAACTTATCAATACCCCGACACAATCTTACTACTGCGATGCATATGGTGCTAGAATGAAAAAAAAATTATTATGTTACAGAAAGAATACCGTGGCGCAAAGTGATCAAACCTCGTCAAGAAGCGTCAAGAGATATAATATGACAGTATAGTTTAGAGATAAGAAATTGGAAGGGAGAATGAGTTGGTATGATTTGGATATTTAGCGGATAATTATGTGTTTTCATCGGGTTTAGATACATCCAAATATCTAATCTAATGATTGCTTAATAATTTAAAATAAAATATTTTGTAAAAAAAATTAAAAGTAATATATTATAAAAAAAAAAATTAATAACAAATTCAAATATCTAAAATCACATCTATAAAAAAAAATTTATTCTCTAAAATTTTATATTAAGCTAAAATCTTAATAAATTATCTTTGATACTGAAAATTTGTTAACAAATTTGAAAAAGAAAAATCTGATTTAAACTTAAATTTTGAATAAACTAATATAATTTTAAATTTAAATACATACAAATAATTTCTTTTTGTTGAAAATAAAACACATATTTAATGAAAGGTTTAAAAAAAATAGGAATTAAGTTTTCAATTCCAAACAGCTTCCTTTTTTTTTCAAACAAATAGAATAAAAAATATCTAATCCAAATATAACCGAACTAAAAAAATCTAAAAGATATAAGCGAAGAAGATATATTATAAAATAAAGATAATCTTTAAAAAGATATTTTGGATACTTTAGGTTGCGAAATGCTATCCAATACTGCGATTTCTATATAAACGACTCCGAGTTGCTAAGCAAAAAAGTATTCTTGTTCGTCTCTTTTGCAAACCACTCTTTTTTACTAAGCAAAAAAATATTATCAATGGGGAACTGGAGATATGGACTTTCTCGGAAATATAATTTTGTGTATATGAGTCGATTATGTCAATTATCTAGTAAGTTTTATCTATTCGCTATAAATAGACTACTATAACTATACAAAACATAATCTCAAAATCTATAACTTTTTCTATCATAGTGAAACACATTTTTCTGGCGGCGCCCGTAGACGTAAATATTTGTCGAACCACGTTACATCACGTGCTCTTTTATTTTCTATTCTTTATTTTGTTTTTACTTGAGCCATTTGTGATAAATTTCATAATGATTTCTAACCCATATTATTTGGCAGAAAAACCAAGACAAAGAGAATGGAAGAAAAACAAATCAAATAATATCAAATTCAGGATATTTAACTAAAATTTAGGATATGTCCGAACTAATATACAAAACACAAACTATAATACAACTTATCGATATCTAGCGGCATAACCTTACTAGTGCGATGCAGATGGTACCCGAATATGATTTTTTTTTAATGCATGGAAGAGCGTTAAAGGATATAATATAAGAGGATAGTTTAGAGATAAGAAGTTGGAAATGAGTTGGTATATATATATATATATATATATATATATATATATATATATATATATATCTTAAATTTTTCCGGTTTAAATACATCCAAATATCTAATCTAATGGTTCTTAACAATTTAAAATATAATAATTTTGTAAAACATTATTCTTATAAAAAAATTAAAAGTAATATATTATAAAAAATTAAATTTAATAAAGGTGTCAAATATCTAAAATCACATCTATAAAAAATATATTTATTCTCTAAATTTTTTTATTAAGTTAAAATCTTAATAAATTATCTTTGATACTGAAAATCTGTTAACAAACTTTTTGGATAAAAAAATCAATTTAAACTTAAATTTTATTAAATATGAAATAAACTGATATAATTTTAAATTTAAACACATATAGATAATTTGTTTTTGTTGAAAATAAAACACATACTCAATGAAAGGTAAGTTTAAAAAGAACAGGAATTGTCTTCAATTCCAAACAACAACATTTTTTTTTTGTTTCAAACAAATATAATAAAAAAATATCTAAACCAAAAATAACGGTTTTATAAAGCGAAGAGGATATATTTAAAAATAAAGATAATCATGAAAAAGATATTTAGGATTGCGAAATGTTATCCAATACTGGGATTTCTATATAAACCAGTCCTAGTTACTAAACAAAAGTATTCTTCTTCGTGTCTTTTGCAAACTACTCCTAGTTACTAAGCAAAAGTATTCTTCTTCGTGTCTTTTGCAAACTACTCCTAGTTACTAAGCAAAAAAAGTATTCTGCAAAAACAAAACATAAGTATAAACATAAATATAAACAGGCCAGTCCTTTTATCTTTTATCTTTTTTCTCCAGAACTTTTTATCAATGGGGAACCGGAGATATGGATCTTCTCGTAGATATAATCACAATCAATATCAACAGAGAACTTCTGGTTATGGGTACCCACCACAGGATTGTGATTGTGGAGTGCCAGAATGGGAAAAGAAATTCTGTTACGTGATAGGAAGGATACCGTGGTGCAAGGTGATCGAAGCATCAACGTACATGCGTAAGGGAGTTGTAATGAAATGGAATGATTCAGCTGCAGAGGAGGCCTTTAAAAACGCAAAACAACGCTTTTGGGCAAAGACGAAGAACAGTCCATGCGACATCCCTCTTCCTGATCGCGATTTGTATATTGATGGAATTAACTGGGAGCCTGTTATAGATCTGGAACTTGTGGAGGGCATGGAGAAGGATGGGTTATATTTCAGTGAGGATGAGAGCGGGGATGAATGGCATCAAAAGAATCAGACTAAAAACTCTCCGGTCGATGCTAATCCTTGCGAAAATAGCCAGCCTAAATTGTGTGCTATTGGCCTTTGGCTGGAAAATTTAAGAAAACTGGGCAACTATAAAGATGATTATGGGTGGGGTGATGATAATGGGTGGGGTGATTCCTCGAAACCGGAAGACTTAGAAAAGATCGACAGCGGGTGGGATGATTCCTGGCCAACAAAACAGGACGACCAGGCATTGAAGTCAAATAAAGGGTGCGCAACAAAAAATGAGATGGATACCGGGTGGAGAAATTACTCTTGGGAAACAAAACAGGAGCTGAGTAGAGGGTGGGATAGTTCTAGGAATCAGATTAATGCTCCGCAGTCTGTAGGTGTCGGAGACAAAGGATGGGAGGATTCTTGGAACCAGAATAGTGCTCCGCAATCTGTAAGTGCTGGAGGTAACAGGTGGGGTGGGAAGAAGTGGGGAAATCATGGTCCGGTTCAAAGATATGGTGATAATTCAGGACGATGGAATGGAGGGTATCAGAAGATGTATGCATACTGTAACAGCAGCTCAAAATTTCAGCCAGAGGATAATCAAACAAGTGGTGACTGGAAGAATTATAGGGGTAACAAAGGGCATCGCTTTGCACCAAGCCGACGCTGATATATCTGTGGCTTAGTTTGAATGTTAGATCAATCCAAGTTGATAATTCACCAAGTTTATTCTAAAGTTTTTAGGCTTGGTTCCTGTGTTGTTCTAAGTTAGTAAATGCCAATTTTTGTTATATAATTGATAAATTTATCATTTTGTGGTCAATGAGAATTTATTTGAGAATGTTACTATAGTTCTCTCTTTAATGTTTCCAAAAAAATTTTTATAATTGATGAACATGTGTATAATCATAGCCCATAGAACAAGCTACACACTTCAACACAGTACGAATATGAAGCAAGTGCAGACATGCACTTATGACCTGTAACTTACTATGATACAATATCACTATGCACACATACAAAAACCAATATCACACAACTATATGAGGAGCATGATATTCATGACATAGGAGCCAACAACACTACGTTTTGCTATGGCGAGGATCGGGCTGGCTCGTAATGCTTGTTTTGCCGGTGAAAGGTTGTTCGGCTTTCATATCGGTTTTGGGTTGCGTTTTGCTACGGCGATGGTCGGGCTGCCCCGAGTTCTTTTTGCTATCAAGTTGGGTTTGGATTCTCAGGCTGTCATCCAACATTCGTTTATAATTGAGGCAAAACATTGTGAACTCCAGGTTCTCTGCGAGACCTCACAACAACAAGAGAATAGACTTGGAGCAGAGAACAGTGAGCGTGGTGAAAATAAAGAAGTTTATGTATCAAGAATAAGTGAATTGTCGTAGTCAATTGGAAAGTTTTCTTGAAAGTTCTATGATTCTCAAAAGAGTTGGGAGGCTTGATGACTTCTCCCTAAGGTTGTCCCCCTCTAGGATCTCAGTTGGCACGCCTGGCTGATGGTATGGATTTTAATAACCACATTCATTTTTCCATAGATGCTGCCACAAGGGTGTCGGAGGACCTGCAGGAGAAACTGGAAACAACAAATATGGAGCATCATGGTCTCAGTACTTTGTACAAAGAACTGAACGAGAAGCGTAATTGTTTGTTTGGGAAAAATGAGTCAACTACTAATGCGTTGAACAAGGTGCATGATGATCTTAGGAAACTTGCTTCTTATTCTCGTGCATTTGAGGAGGGACCTCATATGGACATGCGAAATGAAAGACTACAATCCGAGCTAGTGACTAGAACAATAGGGTTAGAGGAATGAACAGGCAAGCCCTTGGTCATAGTGTTCTTATGAAGTTAACAAAGATTGTTGAGGGGTTAATAACATATGAGCACTTTGAAACTAATGTGGATGAACTTCCTGGTTTGTATCTGGAATCACTAGTGTCCTTACTTGTTTGAGCAAGCAATGAAAAACTGTTGTCGGCGTCGGATCATTTTATTGCACTACTTGGCAACTGTTTGATTTCTAAATATCAAAATATCATGTCTTCAACCCTGAAATGCCTTACTTTATTGATAGAATTTTTTGTGTCCACCCTCGGATTTCTAACTGGTAAAATGATGGAACAAATTGAGTTACCGATGCAAGCATAAACCCCATTTCTTGAAATACAAAAAAGAACCACAACTGACTTTATGACCAATTGAAAACTAATTTTGATCTCAAATTTGAATAAAAAGCTTCATTTTATTTTTTAATATTTTCTTCATGATGTAGATCTAACTTGAAAACTCCACTATTTCCCCAAATCTTTCACACTTTAACCTTAAAGCTTCAACAATGAAACAAAATGCAATAAAAAAAATGGAGGTCACTAATTGGAGAACAATTTCATATTACTATGTTTTATCGTGATTGAGGTGAAAATTTGGATTCTTTATTTATACCGCGACTAGAGAATAGAAAACAAATGTAAAACACAAAAACAATGATTAAATATTTCTCAATTTTAAAATATAATACGTTTACCAACGGGAAAATAATACTAATAAATATTTTTTTGTTTTTATTTTCATATAATTCCTTCCTTTTCAAAGAATTAAAAATGTTTTTTTGTTAAACATAGAAAAACAAGAGGTTTCTTATAGATTGCGTCATTGATGAAGTTCAAAACCTTCATCAAGCATGCCAAAAGTATTTCAAATTTAGAAAACAAATTAGAGATTTATTTTTAAAAATGGAGAGATTTTGTAGAAAGAAAATAATTAAAAGACTAAATTTAGGATAAATGAGATAAATCCCCCTTTCAAGTTACTTCTCTTTTATCTATACATCATGGTTTATGGGTATATTGGTATAAATAACTAATATTTACTCATAATGAACAATAAAATTCTTTTATATACCACTATTGAAAATCATATCCTAATCAAATCCTTTGAGACTGCATGTAGCTCTTTACCTAGCCATCGAGACCCTTTTTGTCATAGAGAGTTCATCCTCTAATCCAAAAAAGGAGAAACGTAAAGTCAAGAATAAATATTTTAAAATTCATCCAAAGAAAAAGAGAACTCGATGAAAGGTCTGGTAGAACAAAGACTACTAGAGGGCATATCGAAGTCGAAACCGTTAAAGCGAGCAAAATGGTTTGAGTTTTAGAGTTATTATCATGGATGTGCAGAAATGTCACTTTGTTTCCCTCGAAAGGAATAAATATATCAATTATGATCTAATTTTTTAGGCTTGTTTCGGACCTAGTGGAGAATTCTACATAATTTCATTATTTGGTTGTCGATCCGCGGTAAAACCCTCACTTCGGCCCGAGACGATGAACTCGTGTTATATACAAACATATTTCATTTACTTTCAAGTTTTTTCTTCTTAATTTCTTTACACCGTTAGATTTTTGTTCGAGTCATGGTATCCTCAAGACCTAGAAAATTGTGATATCTTGTACCATCATTGTAGGCTTATCAAATATAATGTTTCAAATGAGAGGATTTATAACATGTTGCACAATTTTTACCATCGATTTCATTCTTTCTAATATGAATTCCTACCAAATTATCTTAAGGTATTGGATGATATACCCAAATCGAAGATATTGGAAAAGAAGTTTCATTTTCGTCTGGGGAATCGGAAGAACGAGCAACTTATCATTTGTCTTTTTTTTCCTTATTAGCCAATGAATAACACATTTTTCATTATTCAACACATAGTTGATGAGCACAGTTTAACACTTCCTAACTTATCCAACTTGACGAGGAACTTGATAAAATATTTCAAAGATGGTGATGAGTCTGAATAACAATTCAAGAAGTGAGAGGCGACCTACCTTGAACAGGAAATGGTCTATGAGCAATACCAAGAAATTTTGTAGAAAAATGTTGAGCACCTCAAAATTGTTGGTCACGCTCTCCATACCAACCAACATCTCGTTACTAAAGAAGACAATAACAATGTTCCATACAATGACTATCCTTATCACACTTGTTATTTCACTTTGCATATTTTTTTTTGTTTTTTTATCTTTTTTTTTTATGACTCAAGCTCTTTAGAAAGGGCAATGAATTTTGTTTGATTCTGACTGAGCTATGGATCTTAATTTAAGATGCTTATTCTTTAGTATTCTCTTGTCTTAAATTTAATCTTGCAACATAAATCGAAGCCACGACTTCATCTTGATGAAGGGAAACCTTTGTCCTGTAAATGCCAATGGATTTAAAAATATACAAACTTAAGAATTATATAGGAATGTGTATCAAATATCTTACCGTCAATTAATCATTCACTCATTGAACGTAATGATTACCTTTCTATTTTTAATGATT
Source organism: Limnanthes douglasii subsp. nivea (assembly GCA_036936605.1). Classification (NCBI taxonomy): domain Eukaryota; kingdom Viridiplantae; phylum Streptophyta; class Magnoliopsida; order Brassicales; family Limnanthaceae; genus Limnanthes; species Limnanthes douglasii. Next base: position 274,015,005 of record JAUPFV010000004.1, read on the forward strand.
AAGAATCCTTAATAATCAGGATGCTTGACACTTGTATCTTATGACACGTGATAATCATCCATTACATAATTTACACTTATATCATTTAATCGTCATGGTAAAATTAGTAACATAATATATATTCCTTGAAGCTTTTGTAACCTTACTTTATCCACGTGGGAATTGATTCTTCATTCCATTTTACCAAATCATCTTTAATTCTCTAATGTCGTCTATCTCTCTTTAAAATTTCTTTAATTTTATTTTTCTCATATATATTTAGTTATTTTCTCATGCGTTGTCCGAAACCACATGCCAATGTTACTCTCATACAACTTCTACATATCATGGTATCGTCCAAGACGATCTAAATTTATTCATGATATATGTTCCTTCTTAAACAAACAGCTTGTGTCATCTTAGTTATACAAAATAATAACTTAGACTAAGATTTTAACTTGAACTTTTATCAAAAATATTAATCATCATCTTATATCATTATTCAAGCCTAAGTGTCTCCTTACATAACAATTTTTAAACGACGTTTTTCCTCTACCATTTACCAATTATAAATCATTACCTTTCTCAATAAAGTTAATCATGTCTCATTCGCATATAACCTTATTAGGACTCTCACATAGTCCTTAAATTTATTTATATGTTCAAGGACTATAAAAAAAACTTTTGAAATGTAAGATTCATTTACTTATAAGTTCTAAATTTCCATCGTCTACATGCCTTAATTATATGAAATATTATTAAATTTTTAAAAAAAATATGTGACGTAATAAAATTTAAACTTCCATAAATAGCCTAAACTTATAATATTACTACAACATCTAACAAACAAATCTAGACCACTCACTTCCTCTTAATTCAACGGCTAAGATTCAATATCGTATACCATATAAATGGATTTAATTTTCTTCTTGACATTTTTCCTACTCTCAAATCTCATATGGTCTCTCACTTAAATTATCTATTTATAATTGTTTCTATTGAATAAAACAATTTTTTGTTTATTATTTTCTAAACGTCATATCTGATAAGGTCGGATTTATTTGACACTACCCCTTGTATATATCCAAAGGGACGTTCAGATATAACCAGCACCATGTCCAACTGAACAGAATAAATTAGTGGAACGTGACTCAGCTAGTTGTTAGTCATTTGATCTCTTGGGCTAATGGGTTCTTAAACTTAACGCAAGCCCATAATCCAACCTGAAAGGCCCATGGTTCATTAATTAAGTATAATACATCAAATACATTCATTAATGAGGGTAATCAGAATTTATTGCTAGCACACACCTTAATTATCTCTCTACATCTCACCTTAAACATTAAATTTCTAAAACACTTGACAAAATTACCCTCGATCAGAAATAAACAACACCAAATTGGCGACCACAATAGGAGATGATGGTGCCTGAATTTCATATTCAAAACTAATAAACAAAGTAGTTCGGGTGGATCTAAATTCATAGAATGTTCCACCTCTTGAGGTGGAAGTAGCAAAAGAAAACAATGAATATACTGTTGAGGAGCGCGATCAGTTGAGGGTTGAGATAAAGGAATTGAGAGCGCTTAAACAAGTAGAGAAAGGGGTTAGAGAAAAATCTGGTGCGTCGGTGCTTCACCATACATAAAATCCTGGAGAGAACAAGCAGTCCCTAAAGACGCATCTCAGCTCCAAGAAAACGCATGGATCTAAACATGTGGAGAGCTTCAATTCGGAATGCTCCAGCAACTTCTCTAATGATGCAGAACTTAAAGAGTCAGTCTCATCCAACAGTGATGAAGGACGATTAAAAACGAAAATGAGGCTTACTAAAAAAAATTCAAGAAAAGGGGTTAGGCACGACATGCTTAAGAAACATCTTGCGAAGATAAAGGGTTCGGTTGATCAGTATATTGACCGTTTGTTGATTGCTACCTTTGCTTTCCAATCCGAACCATGTATTTTTGCTACTCCAAATGAGGATATTGTGTTTAGCCGTAGCAAAAACTGGAGGCAATCACATTTACCTGAAAAATTTCTCTCTGGACACCTTCCTAAAAGGTTTGACATATCTAAGATGGAAAAATACAATGGGAGCAAAGATCCGGACAACCATTTTTAGCAGTTTAAGAACTTTATGATGAACTTTGACAATGGCGACAGACTGTTGTGTAGGGCTTTCTCCCAAACCTTCACGGGAAGTGCTTTCAAGTGGTACAATAGTCTCCCTCAGGGATCTATAAAAACATTTGACATATTTTGGGTTGCCTTCCGGAGGTAGTTCGTTCGTAGCAAGAATCTTAAAGGTAATGGGGATACTATCATCCATTGTGCTCAAGGTCCAAATAAGTCTCTAAAATAGTACATCAGCCGGTTTGTGAATACAAAGAATGGTTTAGCAGACTGCTATGAATAAGTTGCAATTACTTCCCTCAGACATGGTTTGAATTCGGACAACTTAACTGATTTAGTGACTTGGAAGAAGGATACAACCTGGGGGGGGGGGAGGGTTGTTAAATCAAGTTAGAAAACAGATTAATATTGATGAAACAAAGAAATCCAGAGTGTCTTTCCAGATTAGGTCCACCACTATATCATCAATACCTCAAGCTGCTAATCAGTCCGGTTACAAATCAAAGGAAACTGGACAGGGGTCTAATCGATCTAGGAAGAATCAGTCCAACCAGAACCAAAACTAACAGGTTAGAAATAAAAGGGGACCTTGGGTCCAACCTGAGTGGTTTGTTGAATTGGGAGAAATCGTGGCTACTATATATGACAAAAGTAAAAATAAATTACACATTAGAAATCCAGCAGCGTTGCGATCTCCCAGAGAAATCTGGAGTGCCCGCTTCTGTAAGTATCATAATGACATTGGGCATGATACTCATGATTGCGTAGCTTTGAATCAAGATGTGCATAACATTATTGAAAGGGGTAAGTTGGGGGCATATGTTAAAAACAAGGGGGAGCAGGCCGGATAATACACAATCCAATGCCAACACTCCCCGAACTACTCCTTCAAGCATTCCTAGAACATCCAGGAAGGAGGATACTATGGTAATTACTAAAAGATTTGATATGGAATCTGAGTACCTTGATCCGGACCCAACTCAGAATCAGGTGGGGGTAATAACGGACAAGACTACTACTATCCCTAGTTTGATTAAGTATTTTGAGTCTTTAACCATTTTAGGGGGGATGCCATGACTGCACCTTCTACTTCTTCAAGGAAGAGGCATGTCAACAGTTTGACCACCCAATTGGATGGAAGGAAGTCCACACACATGTATCAAACTCCAGCTTCTTTCATAGTTTTTTATGAGGATAACCTAAGAGATATTGTAGGACCTCAAGAAGACGTCGAAACCTGATTGACACAAGTAGTTTGGAAAACATCTTGTTCTTAAGATCCTACAAACATATAAGAAACCCTTCGGTTATTCAATGTTCGAACAGAACCATTGTAGGCTTCACATGGAGTTCGACAGATGTGGTAGGGGAATTCGAAGAAGAAGTATTGCTAAACAAAGGGCCTTTGAAGAAAATGGTGAGGGTATTGTTTGTTGTGGTGGATTTCCCAACATCTTATAATGCGATATTTAGGAGGTATTGGCTCTCCAGAATGCATGTTGTAGCCTCTATTGTCCACCAGTTCTTATATACGTTGTCCAGGGACAAGTAGGTGTTGTTCGAAGCAGTCAGAAGGTAGCTAAGGAATACTATTCAATAACTCTTGCTCTAAGTCTGTGGAGGCAGTCAAGATTAACAAATAGTAGCAGCTCTTGGAGCCTTCCACCACTGAGAATAAAATTGATGATCCCAGGGAGGCTCCCAGTGTCATAATACCTACAGAGGAAGTTGAAATTCATTCTCTAGCTGAGGGAAAAAGTGTTAAAATTGGTACCAAGATAGCACAAGGTCTGAAACATATGTTATTATCTTTTTTAATGGATAATCTACATGTATTTGCATGGTGAAATAATGATGTTACCGCAGTGCCTAGTGATGTAATTTGTCATAAGTTGTCTGTATGAGCTGATGTTGGACCATTTGTATAAAGAAGAAGGTCATTCTCCAAAGAAAAAACGGATGTAATTGTTCAAGAAGTTGATCGTTTGATCAAAATGGGCCACATCAACGAATCTTAGTACCCATTATGGACTGCTAATCCTGTCTTGGTCAAGAAAAAGAATAGAAAATGGCGTATGTGTATTGACTTCACTGATCTTAATGGAGTATGTCCCAAAGACCTTTATCTTGTTCCTCGGATAGATTAGTTGGTGGAATCCACCTCAGGAGAACAAGTTGTTGTCCTTCATGGATGCATTTTTAGGGTACAACCAAATACAAGTGGATCTGAAGGATCAAGATCACACTATTTTAATTACGGATAGAGGTCTTCATTGTTATAAAGTGATGTCGTTCGGACTGAAAAATGTTGGGGGCACCTATTAAAGGTTAGTGAATAAAGATTTTGCTAGTCAGATTGTAAAAAATATGGAAGTTTATATAAATGATACAATGGTGAAGAGCCTTGAAGAAGATGCGCACATATCTGATCTTCAAGAAACGTTTTCCAACTTATAGGCTGTGAATTTAAAGTTAAACCCTGAAAAGTGTGTTTTCGGGGTCCAGTCTGGAAATTTCTTAGGTTATGCAATAAGTGAAAAAGGAATTCAACCTGATCTGGATCAGCTCAATGCTCTATTAGCTATGGATCCTCCTTGGAACACCAAAGAAGTTCAAAGATTGACCAGAGGATTGGCTGCGTTGAACAGCTTTATTTTAAGATCATAAGACAAATGTGCTCCATTTTTCCAGGTGTGAAGGAATACCAAAGACTTCAATTGGTATCCACAGTGTGATCGAGAATTTCTTGAAATCAAGAGGCATTTGTTTTCACCCAAGACTCTCTTTAAACTTGTTCAGGAGGAAAAGTTTTACATATACATAGTTGTATCAGAATATGCAGTAAGTGATGTGCTAGTAAAATAAGTAGATAGTTACCCCCGTCCAGTTTATTATATTAGCAAAAGTCTATTGGATGTTGAAAGAAGATATTTGAAGTTAGAAAATTTGGCCTTAGCATTGCTAATTACGGCAACAAAAATAAGACCATACTTCCAAGATCATTCCATTGTCGTCCAAACATCTTTTCCCTTGAAGAATGTTCTCCAAAAGGCTGGTTTATCAAGCAGAATGACCAAGTGTTCGGTTGAGCTGGGTGATTATAATATTGATTTTTCGCCCCGAACAATGATTAAAGCGCAATTAGTGGCTAATTTCTTGGTAGAAATTTCATGTAGATAGGTCCCCCAAACGAATGCAAGAAATCCACTCTAAGAAAGAATGGGTAGTCCGAACTAATGGAGGATCTAGTACTATGGGGTGTGGGGCTGAAATTTGTTTAACTTCTCCTTTTGGTGATACTATGTACCAGGCTATATGTTTTAGTTTCAGAGCCTCCAACAATGAATCTGAATATGAAGTAGCTATAGCTCGTCTCAAGCTAGCCCTTACATGTGGGGCGAAAATAGTCTGATTAATGAGTGACTCCCAACTACTTATTCACCATTCTTAGGGGAAATCTGAGGCAAAGAATGAACAATTAATAAAATATTTACTCATGTTGAGAGAAGTTACTACAAACTTCACGAATATTTAGTATGCACATATCTCTAGACCAGAGAATATTATGGTAGACTCTTTAGCAACCATAGCTTATTCTGAATCTTACCCTTGGATTATAATGCTAAAGTGTCCATCAATACAAACAGGCCATGAAAAAGGTAAAGAGAATGAAGAAAATATGAGCATATTTGTCATTCAACCTAAGGACTAGAGGTATGATATCTTTTAGTTTATTTCTGACGGGGTTTTACCTCCAAATAAAGCCTTGGCTAAGAAAATTATATATAAGGCTCGTGGTTTCCTTGTATTAAGAGAAGTTTTTTACAAGAAATCTTTCAGCATACCCCTCTTGCGTTGCTTAGGTTTTGAAGAATCCCAAAATGTTTTATCTGAACTATATGACGAGGAAGGTTCTGCACACTGTGGCTATAAGGCCTTAACCAGAAGAGTATTATTAGCAGGGTACTATTGGCCAACAATAATGGAAGGTACTAGAGATATGGTCAAGTAGTGTTATCATTGCCAAAAATATGAGAATTAAATCCATGTGCCATCAGTTTCTATTGAATCCATATCTGAACCAATACTTTTTTATAGATGGGGTTGGATCTGGTTGGGCTTCTTCCCATGGCATCCGATGGATGTCGAACGATCATAGTTGTTATTGAATATTTCTCTAAGTGGATAAAATTGTATCCCTTAATTGGAGGAAAATGGCCAAGTTATCTGCAAGAAGTACTGTGGGCTTACCAAACTACTCATCATATTGGTACACAAGAATCCCCTTTTGCCCTCTTTTATGGGATGGATCCAATCACACCCATAGAAGCTACTCTACAATCTTACAGGATCCAAACTATTCTGAAGAGGCAAATGGTATGGCAGTTAGGAATCAGTTAGACTTGATTGAAGAGCAAATAGTTAAAGCGCATTTAAGAATAACACACTATCAGGGTCTGATGAGGAGCAGATTTTCCTTCAAAGTTAACATAATAGATTTTAAAGTAGGAGACAAAGTCTTAAGAAAAGTCTTTTTTCACACTAAGGAGAAGTTTTTCGGAAAGCTGGCTCCAAACTGGGAAGGTCCTTACGTGGTATGTGAAAAAGTTAAAGCAGAGACATACAAACTTCAAGACAAAGAGGTTTGAACACTAAAGTATCCATGGAACATTGAACATCTCAGATTATACTTAGAATAAAACTCTCTTGTAAATATTTACCTTCTAATACATTAATGTAAATATTATAGGGCATACTCTTTCCTACCCTAGTGGCGCGGGGAGGTTTTAACGAGGTGTCCGTGTTTTTTAATAATATCATATGTCTTTTTCAAAAGTCTGGTGCAAAATTATAATTGACTTAACCATAGTATAAGGTGATCAAATATTAAACACTCATTAAACACCCTAGCTCTCAAATGAAGTATCTTTTAGTTGATTGGATTTATTAAACACTTGATCACATTCATTAAACATTTGTGATTGGAATCATTTAATGGTTATTAAACATTTATTTAACGAATCAAAAATATTGAAAGCTATTTAAACATTAGCTATGAAGGGATAAACGAGATTCATATAGAGAAAGATACAATATTAAAACTTGATTAGAATAGACCCGATCCATATTTCAAAAAATGCCTTGAACATTCTAAGGACTTTGGTTCATAAGACAAAAATTCAAAAAAATGCAACAAATGCCTTGGTCGTCTAAGAGCTTTAATTTTAAACACAAAGCAACAACAACAAAACCTTAGGTCCTTTTCCTTTCGTCTTCTTCATCTCTTTTACCCTTCTTAGGACTTTTGAGTTCAGTACTCGAACTCTCACCAATTCCTTCATCATCTTCAGATTCTTCTTCGCTTGCGTAGTTGTGCTTATCACCATCTGCCATGGTATGGAAAAGGATATCATCGTACTCTACATATTTCCACAAAGGACCAAGGGTCCTCTTCGGAAAATTCTTGTGGAATATCAAAACCATGTTGGAATTAATCTCATCGTCTCTTTTCTCCAAGGAATCCACTATTCTAGTAGCATACTTCTTTATTCCAGCAGATATCTCTTGAGCTTGCTTGTTTATTAGAGAAGTATTTTCCTTTATCTTCTCCTTGAGAAGACTTTCCAAATTAGCTTTTTCTTCGGATAAAGTTGTGACAGTACCGGCACTGGCAGCTACTTGCTCCTTCAAAGTTTTGATCTCATTAGAGGCAGAGGTTTCCAATTCAAATTGCTTAGTATGAAGATTTTTTTTAGGATCTTTTAACTGGCGCAGTTCGGTAGCGAGGTCCTTTTTTCCTTCTTCAAAGTTTCTATACTTTGCTGAACAGTGAACACATCATTCTTTAAGCCCTAGTTTTCTGTGGTTAAAGAGGTTATGGTCGTTTTTTGTTCCTTAATTTTCCTTTTTAAGTCAACTACCAAACATATGAGACCTAAGAAGGCATGGCCTAGAGTGTCTTGCTCACTTGATATCATGTATGTCTCACCGTTATGGGTTACAGTATTAGCCATATTGCCATGAGAATAAGGCTCCACGAAGTCATCCTTGTCCAGATTACTAAAATACATGTTTTGAAACGCATCCAGATTAACATCTCCTTCGGTAGTTGCCTATTTGGCAAGAATGAGCGTTTGAGAATGGAGGTTAGGTGGGATTTCTTCTTGTAGAGTAGGATCGGTAGGAACAGGAGGAGGGCGTTCAGAAGGACGCAGGATTATCTCTGCCCCCAAGCTAACTTTCTTTTTCTTTGAATATTTTTCATCACTACTCTCCTTGCGTCTCTTATGATCCTTCCTTACGATCTTAGGCGGATCATCTAATATGTTGGCTTCTTTAACTGTAACGTCAACTGCCTCCATCAAACCAGCATTGATTCCTCCTTGGTTTTCCGAACTGACCCTTTCGGTGACTTGGTGAGAGAGGTCCGCTTTGTTTTTCTTCTTGTTGTTGTTTTTAATCTTGTCCGGATGGCTAGGGGCTTTGTCCCGGGAAGGTAAAAAACCTTTTCCATCCTTAGTCTCAGTTCTCTTTAAGATGACATCTACAGGGGAAGGAATGGTTAGTTGTTCCCAAGTAAGGTATCTATTCCCTGTAGTGCTCCATATGTGAGACCTTACAAAGTTTCCAGAAGTAAAGAAATTATAGAAACCGTTCCCCCATTTCTCCGAATGCCCATTCATTTAACTTGGCACAGGTGTCTTGGCCTGCCTCAAAATGCTCCGAAAACTTCTTCGAAAAAACTACAAGGAAACACAACCGGCGGTTTGGAATAGCAACATAGTATTTAAAAACTAAGGAAAATATAAATAAAGATTACTTGTACTCTTCGAGCGATTGGTCAGTTGAATTGGATTAGTGCAAATTCTTATCTTCTTCTCGTTCTCAAATGCTCCACTGATAAACATAAATTAGGTTCTCCATGGCTTTTCAGACTCCAACAAATCCTTTACCACCTTATAATCGTTCCCCGTATTATATTGGTAAAAGGAGATGTGGTGGTTCTTGCACAGACTCGCCACATTAGCAAATTTCTCTATGGGTAGTGGGATTTTTGACAACCTTGATTCCATTATACCGGCCAGCAAATTATACCATGCATTTGGGCTCATCTAGCTCGGACATAATTTTATCAGGTGAAAATATCTGACTATCTCTAGATCCAAAGGGAACCAGAGTCTCTAATTCAGCACTTCAGTGTATACTACTAGCTCATGGGGCTTGCAGTCCATATGAGTCTCTAGAATGACTGGGATTCTCACTTTTATAGATTCAGGGAAGCCTCAATTTGTTCATATCCGACCCAACTCAGGGGTACAGTGATACACATAAGCAATATTTTGGAGGGCTATCAAGTACTTCACACTGACTTTCTGAAATTTTGGCCCCACTTTCCCTTCAAGGCACTCCGGAGGTGACTCAGTATTGGGAAAACCCACTTTAACTTTGCATTTCCGATCTGTTGCGGTGGCCTTTGTCTGTCTGGATGCTCAAATGGAGTATCTTCTATATTGTCCTCCATTACGCTCGACTATTGTTTGGATGGTTTAGTATTTGTTGGGGGCTTTATTATCTCCGAACTAGCTGGTTTCGAAGAAGTGAGAGTAGTTTTAGCTTTAGACTAACGAGTTATTCTGCAAGAGGTGGATTTCTCAATGGATTTCTCAGCATCCGAACCTATTTCGCGGAAAGGTGAAGGTTTCTTAACACTGGAAATTTCCTTTTCTTTAGTTAGAGGGTTTTGGGACTCCTAAACGGAAGACCCTGACTGTACAGGAGATAGGGTTGGGACAAAAGGTAATTTTCTAACCTTTTATGCCATTGATGATAATGAGCCTTGGTCTGTGTTCATTTTTTGTCTATTGATTTATCCACCAAGAGAGACCGGGAGACCAGCTACCACTTTTGCGTCTCTTGCGTCTTTTCTTACTTTCTCCAAATCAGATATATTCGACCAACCTCCTTTCACCAATATGTTTTTGGCTTTGAACAAAAATTTACCTAGACACAATTTAAGAAGATTATAAAGCTTTCTCTCTCTATAATATTTTGTGTTCTTAGAGACAATAGAACAGCGGAACCAATTTATATATAGATGAAAATGTGGGACTTTACCTAGGGGAAGATAAACCGATCAAAGTAATGATTAGGAGCTATGAAGTATGGGGGTTACACCCTAAGTAACGTTTTAGCCAAGTAGGAACATGAATCTAGGAAAACAAACGGCTGATAGGTCAAACCAAAAGTCAACACGTGTCCCACGTCAAAAAATGACTTTTGAAATTCTTAACGGTAACTTTAATCTCTTCAAAATCCGATCAAACTTACTTTTGGAATTATTAACGATAATGTTAATCTCTACAGTTCGGATATAAAGGACATATCGGAGGATCACCTTGAATGTATATTAAGTTTTATTTTTTTAAGTTAGTTCTTCCAAAGATTTTTTGCAAGACCTAAAGGGGCTAGTGATAAGGTCGGATTTATTTGACACTACCCTTTGTATATATTCGAAGGGAAGTTCAGATATAACCAGCACCATGTCCAATCGAACAGAATAAATTAGTGGAACGTGACTCAGCTAGTTCTTGGTCATTTGATTTCTTGGGCTAATAGGTTCTTCAACTTAACCCAAACCTATAATCCAACCTGAAAGGCCCATGGATCATTAATTAAGTATAAATACCCCAACTACTTTCATTAAAGAGGGTAATCAGAATTTACTGCTAGCACGCACCTTAACTATCTCTCTACATCACACCTTAAACATTAAATTCCCAAAATAGTTTACAAAATTACCCTCGATCAGAAATAACTCACACCAATATCTACTATAACTCTCATGTTAACACTTAATAGATATAACTTTAATTTTTTCAATCTTAAGTAGTTAGATTTTCAAGACGAATGGTAAAAGTAAATATTTTATTCAATATTTTCGTCCACTATATATTGCATCAGAATTTAATCAAACTCGTATAGTTCTTGGATATAAATTATGTTTGATTACGTCGTTACTCTATCAAATCAATCCATACTTTCTTTTCCTTATCATTATCTACTGATATATAATATTGAATTGGATGATTAGGAATCAAAATCTATGTTGGGACAATGATTTTCGTACTTTAAACCAAAGTAAATTGAGTCTTATTGGTTGCCACTTTAGGAGTTGTACGATACGTCCACAAAACATCATTAAAAAATCATACCATTATATGTCATGAGTATGGAGTATACATTTTTTTGCTCTATCTCAAATTTTATACAAAAAGCTATCATCATGTTAATTTGGAATTGAGTATCATTAATGTCATGAGCATCCGCAGAATCCCAAAATGACTCAAAATCTTGGACTATAGAAATTCACAAACCTCATAATACCTAATACTTATTAATTGTTTCGTTTCAACCAATTTAGTAAAGTAATCAACAACTATAATTAAAAGCTACCTCATTTGTGCATCCATTGGTAACGATTATACTGAATTAATACACATCAATCAAAAGAATAATGAGAAGGATTTGACCTTATAGTTTTAGCAAGTACATGACTTGTGTTAGAAAAATATTGACATGAGTCACAATTTTGAGCCATCATTTTTAACATCGGCAGTAAGTGTTAGAGAATGATATCAGCCAAAAGAAGTCATCACATTAAACTCCTAAATCCAAAATGTGCCCATGTAGTTACCTTATGTAAATCTCTTAGAATTAAAAAAAAGTTTTTTTCTTTCTTAGACATCTTAAAACGATTGTATTGAATTTTTTTTTTTATTTAAACTTCCTTTGAGAACAGTGAATTTTGTAGCTCACAACCTCACAGCTCTATATTGTACTTTGTTTAATTGTATCATTTGATCATTTAAGAAAATAATATATATTGGTGGGGATTATTTTCGAGTGAGAGTAATTTTGTCAGATGCTTTGTGGTGTTTCAAGGATATTAAATGTTTAAGTGTTTTGTAGTGAGAGATTTAAGCTGTCTGGTAGTATTAAATGTTCATTACCCTCATTAATGAAAGTGATTGGGTATTTATACCTTTAATTAGGAGTCATATGGGCCTTCGGGTCAAACTTATGAAATCGGGTCGAGTTTAAAAACCCATTAGTTTATTAAGCAGATTAGTAACTAGCTTAGTTAAAAGGTGTTTAGTATTTTAATACGTTTGTACTGTCCGGGTGGTTCAGTGGGTGATTATTGTCCGGATTTCCCCTGTCTGGTTTCTACATTGAGTGGCAAATATTTATGGACTCATCAGTAGCCCCTTTTTTAGGTTTTGTCGAAGGCCTTTGGCAAGACCTAAAGAATCTTCTTAGGCACTAGTAACATTCTCCATACTGTTTAAGCATTCAGCTCAGGACTTATCCGGACTGAAAACTTCTCAGAAGTTCAAAAGTTTTGCTATGGATCGTGGGACACGTGTCACCTTTTGATTTGCCTCACCAACCGTTTTCCTCCTAGAACGACGTTCCCACTAATCCTAAAAAGCAACCTCTTCATTTAATACCTATAACGTCAGCTCCGCCTTCAATCATTACTTTTGCCTTTTCGTTTTCTCCTAGGTATTTGATAACTTTTTTGCCTTATTAGTATAAATTACTTCTTTTCACTGTTTTACCAACTTCATCAATCTCTCGTTTCTCAATTTCAAAGCTTTTACTTCTCTTTTCAAAATTCTTCTTGTGTAGGTTTATGTTCACGGCGAGAAACGCATTGGTGAAAGACAGGTGGCTTAATCTTTCAGATTTAGAAAAAGCACAAAGGGTTGAGCGAGAAATACGAATCACAACGGGTCTTCCAGTTTCTCCAAATGATAAGCCCGAAACACCGTCTTTAGAAGCTGATCGAGGTTCATCTTCTGCTAGAAGTTTCAAATTAAGGCGTTTGTTTCAACCAAGCCTTTTGCCCATTCCATCAGGCTCCTCGGTTCAAGAGTCACAACCCTCTGTTGAACGGGAAAAAGTTGTATCAAGAACAAGGAGACCCTCTTCATTTATAGCTATGGGGTCAGATGCTGAGAAATCCCCAGAAAAGGTTACCCTTCGCCGGACAGGCCGTTTAGTAAAGGGTCAAGCTGTTGTTTCACAATATAAGTCCCCAAAATCAGGGTCTTCTAAGTATGGGACCAAGGACAAAGCTACAGAATCGGGGGCGTTTATCAGAGTCACAAAGGATAAATCCTCTGGTTATGAGTCCACTGGAGTTAGCTCTCAAAATGAACCCTCCGGAACTGAGCCCCAGCCGGACACCAGACTCCTAAAAGAGGGTGATGCTTAACCTTTCGGACAACTTACTGAGCCTGCCACCAGCACTCCCTCACCAACAATAACTGTCAAATCTTCCATGGTTATGGAAGAGGTGATGGAGGACAGCATAGAAGATGCTCTATTTGAGATCGACGTCTCCGGACAGACAGGGGATGCTCCCACAGATAAAAAAGGTAAGGGTAAAGAGAAACTCTATCTGAAACATCCGGACCCGCCGGAGTGCCTGGAAGGCAAAGTGGGACCCTGCTTCCACAAGGTGAATGTGAAGTATTTGCTGGCCATGCAGAACATCAACTATGTCTACACTCATAATGCTGAGTTAGGCCGGATCCAAACGAAGTGGGGGATCCCTGAGTCCGTCAAGGTGAGAATACCGGTCACTCCGGTGACCCCAATGGACTGTAAGCTTAGCGAGATAGTCATTTATACAGAGATGTTTAACTGGGGGCTCAAATTTCCCTTGGATCCAGAGATTGTCAGATACTTTCATCTGATAAAACTCTGTCCAAGCCAGCTGAGTCCCAATGCTTGGTACACTCTTATGGCCTGAATTATGGCTTCTAGGCTCTCCGGAATACCACTTTTGATGGAGCAGTTCGTTGTTGTGGCCAACCTCTATAAGAACCACGTCATCCCCTTCTATCACTACAACATGGGTGACAAATTTAAGGTGGTAGATGATTTGCTTGATTCGGAGAAGAATTTGAAGACTCAATTTCTGTTTATTAGTGGGACTTGGGAAAACGGGAGGAAAATCAAGGCTGGTGTCAACCCTAGCATGCTCACTAGCAGATGGAAAAGCTCAGGTGAATATTTCATCATGTTGTTTTTCCTTATAAAAAATATTTTACTAAACTGCTCTTCTTATTCTTTGGGTAGTGCTGCCGAAGGAGTTCTCCGACTATTTGGAGGAGGGGCAAGCTACATGTGGCAAGCTGAATGCTTGGGCTGCTGATAAATGGGGAAATCATTTCCACAACTACTTCACTGCTGGCAATTTAGTGAGGTCCCATCTCTGGAACACAACAGGCCAGAGAGACCTTAATTGGGAGGAGCTGACCACTTTACCTCCTTCGGTTGTCATCCTCCAGAGAACAGAGGAGAAGGATGGCAAGCTGGCTTTGCCTGCCAGAGAAAAATCCCCAAGTAAGATGAAGGGCAAGATGGGCAAGAAGAAGCAAGTTGCAACTGAAGTTGCTCAAGGTGGTGCTGAGGAAATCGTCCCAGCAAGTCAGGAAGTGTAAGCCCAAGGTGGAATCAATGCCACTTTACTTCAAGTGGTTGAAGACAAGAGTATCAGAGAGGCAAGTGGACCTCTAGATCTTCCAAAAGTTCCTAAGATGGACCGAAAGCGGGGAGCAGATGGTGAAGTTAGAGCAGCCAAGAAGAAGAAAATCTCCTCGGGTGATGAAGTCGCTCTTCGGCCTTCAGAGTCTCTTCCTCCGGTCGACCCAACAGACCCCACATTGGCAGGGAAAATCCCAAGTGGTCTACACACCGGAGAGTGTACCGGAGGGGATATCAACATTGACGGAGTAGACATCAGTGGCTTCCAAAATATTGGTCTCTACTTTGACGATCTTGAAAAGGATGACTTTGTTGGCCCCTACCTTCCCCCAAGTTCCTTAAACATGGTTACCTTCAATGGTAAGTCTTTTTCAGTTTCAGGGGAGAATGACACGGTGACTCATTCCTCGCTAAGCAATATTCAGCCAGTGCTCAACCTGGAGAGGCAAGTGCGAAGCCAATCTACCCTTATCACCACACTCAATGCAGACAAAGAGAGCTTATCTAACGACCTCCTTATCGCCAATCAGAGTGTTAAAGCACTGAGGAAAGAGATCGAGGATTTGAAGAAGGGGAAAGAAGATTTGGCAACCAGGCTGGCCACTTAGGAAACGGCCAACGCAGAACTCCAAAATAAGTGTTCTGGCTTGGAGAAAGATATCTCCACTTCGAAGGAGGAAGTGAAGGCCAAGGATAATGTTATCCTGACCCTTTCCGGTGACAATACTTCTCTTGAAGATGTTGTGTCCAAAGTCACCAAGGAGAAAGAGGATTTGATAAAGGAGCATGTAAAAAAGATTCCAGGCCAAGATCGATGCATATACCAACAAGGTGATAGATTCCCAAGAGGAGAGGTATGCCGAAGTCAAATCTGACAGGGTCTTGTTTTTTCATCGAACATTCCCGAAGAGGACGTTCGGTACTCTATGGAAACATGTGAAATATGAAGATATCCCATTCCACACAATGGTGGATGATGATAAGAAAAATTATTCCAGTGGTTACGATGATACCACTGATGAGGAAGAAGGGACCGGATAGAGCTCTAATGATGAACCCAAAGATCCAAAGAAGAAACCAGATGAGGCAGGAACATCTAAGGGAAACCAGCCCTAAGGTGTTAGCCATTTTTTTTTCTTTTATCCTCATGTCAGACTAAAGTCCTTGGATGGCCAAGGCATTTTTGTAATCATTTCCGGCTCATGCCTGGATAAGCCTTTTCTTTTTAAACTTCAAATTCCTTGGATGGCCAAGGCATTCTTACATGTTTTAATATCATTCGCCAGTGTTAGCCGGGTAGTTTTATTTTGCACAATTCTTGCCTTGTTTTATGTTTGCCCAATCTTGATGGCTGATGTTTAAACAACCCCTAGTTATTTTACAAGTATTTTAAGGTGAGAGTGTTTAAATTCTCTGATGACAAATCTTTAAATGGTCATCATTCCACAAGATCGATCCGATCTGTCAACGATACTTAGAAGGCTTTAAAGAAACTATAAATCAAACCACTCCAAATTTTTCAAGAATGCATCAATTTTTATTAAAAAACTCGGACACCTCATTAAAACCTCCAAGCGCCACCAGGTTAGGAAAGAGTATGCCCCCTAATATTTATCAGTTTCCTTAAAAGAAGGGAGGTCCGTTTTTGGCACCCAAGGCTGTTTGGATGGTTGAGCACTTGTTACCACTGAAGGCCTGGTGTCCGGTTGAGGTTGGCATCCGGAGGGCTTGGCCATTGGAGCTGCTTTAGATACCTCCGATCCGGAGGGTTTTGGTAGTGAATGTGTGGAATGGTTTTTGGTTTGGCGGGTCGTCCGGCGAGGGGTTATCTTCTCCGGATACTTCTCAACATCGGAACCCATAGCAATAAAGGGAGAAGGTTTTCTGATACTTGAAACTGCTTTTTCCTTAGGCACAGAAGGTTGCGACTCTTGAACAGAAGAACCAGAAGGTAAATGTGAAAGGTTTGGTTTGAATGAAAGTTGTCTGGGCCTAGGGTTCTTGGAAGAGGAAGACCCTTGATCGGCATCCTGGGTTGGTTGACTGGATTTCTCACTTGGAGAAACTGGGAAACCGACAACAATATGATTCTCTCTTTCTACTTTTTCGCTCTTTCTAACTCTAATAAATTTAACCAGCCGTCTTAAACTAGTGCGTTTCTGGTTATGAACATAAAACCTCTCAAGAACAATTTGAAGATGAAGATGGGAATCTCTCTAAAAAAGCTTTGAGTGCGGAAGACAATGAAATAGTGAAAGATTATTAATATAACGGTAAAAAAGTAACAGTTACCTAGGAGAAGTTGAAGAGGGTTTTGCAATGATTAGAGGCTTCAGAGACGTGTGAAGAATCTAATACCTAGGTAACTTTGTAGACTTAGTGGGCGCCGGTCTTAAATATCTAATGATTGCTTAATAATTTTAAATATACATATAAATTTATCTATATGAATGATTTTATCTAGTTAACTTTGTAGACTTAGTTGCTTACCTTTGTACACAGACTCAGCCAGGAAAGCATATGTAGAAGGACTCGAAGTCATAACATTTGGTCACAAGCATCCCTTACTCAACCAACTAAGCTACCCCCTTAAAGGCACGTATTTTTCTTTTTACTAATGTTTCTAAGGGATAAGATAAACAAGATAATACAAATTTACGAATATCACAAGCTTATTTCCTCTTCCGCGTTTACTTTTGTATGTTACATGTTTGACGTAATAAATGCATAATAATATTTTTTTATTAACTTCAAAAATATTACGTGTAATTAAATATAAATATATTGCTCGTTCTTTAATATTATTCTTATATTATATATGAAATATGTATTTATTATTCTTAATTCTCGATCTTTCTTATATCTAAGTTGTAAAATTTTAAGAGAGTTTTATTACATTTCATTTTCATCTTTATTCGAATCTACGATATTCTTTATATATTTAAGTTGTAAGTGGACGAATGTGGACCGCAATTTAAAGCTCTTTCTTCGTTGTTGTAGGTCTTGCTGATATCTAATACAAGTCTTATTGTTTTGGTAGAAATTTTGTATTTCTTGGTTCTACTATATTATACATTCTTTGTAATTGGCATCCATACACGGAGGTTGGGTAGGTTCCTTCTATAAAGAATAACAATTTAACTTAATATATAATGAATCACATACAAAGAATGAATAATTTTATGTCGGCCGCATGCATTTTGCAACAGGTATAACGTCGGTATTGCATCAAGAGTTGTGATGCATCGGTTGAACATGTCGCATGAAGATATGCGACCACGGAGTATAACGCGTCGCGCAAATCGTGCGACCACGATGTTGTTCATCATCAAAATGCATGCGGCCAGATTCAAAACAAAAACTCGAGTTAAGCTCCTTACCTCCATTTGATAAGCATCCTCTTCCAGCAAGTCCTCCAAAAAGATGCCCATTTCATCATCTTTCATGGATACTCCGATTTTTGGTTCTTTATGGTAGATTTTGTAGATTTGGGTAATTTTTGGTGTTGAGTGTTAGTATTCGTGTAGTAAAGAGTTAGGATTTATATTAATTTTAGGGGGTTTTCAAAATCTACGTAATTTTGGAGGGCAAATGGTAGAATTGTAATTAGTTATAGTGAAAATGATAATTTGGAAAATTCAAGTGATTTTCAAAACTAGGGGGTAGGGTGAGAGATCTATCAAAATATATCTTATTTCTAGCCTGACCCATATCACTACTCTGTTGGATCATTTAGTAGTCTAAATTATAAAGTGTTATAATTTAATCCATATTTATCTAAATTCTAGATTAACTGTTTGGAATGCTCTTAAAGAACTAATCTGGTGGACTAGCCAAATATAGACTAGGTATCGAAAGGTTAAGCGGCATTACAATATAAGGTAATGAATCTTTTTTTAGAAAAGACAAACAATTAATAGATTTTAACTACTTTTGGAAACTCTTCTTTCTAGAATTTCGTCTTGACTTGTCTGTCTAAAGTCTATTTCTTGAATATTGGATCAACAACCGGCACTGATGTTGGTAAAGTCAGATCTAAGGGTATTTTTGGATGTAATTAAGTTTGTGTGGTATTAAATTCTTTAATATAAGATAGATAGAGAAATGAGCTGCTTGTATTTAATAGAGATAAAAAAAAGTCCGACACATTTAATGTTATTTGTTGAATTATTTATACTTTTTTTTGGATTTATGGGTAATTCGGGTCAACTCATATGTTTGGGTCAATCTCATGAGCACCTAGGCCCATAAGCAAAGGTACCAGGCACGTATCTGAGTCATTAAGCATACTACTTATTCATTGAATTTAGCTATTATTTCTGAACTGTCCCCGTAAAAGAAATCCGACCTAGTTTAATGTTTGGGTCGTCCAACATAGTCTGACCCTATCATCTAGCCCCCTTAGCTCTTTCTGAACCATTTCGGGAGAGCTAACATTGTAAATGATTTCCAAATTGTGTCCGGAGGATGTTATTTAATTTATTTTTATTGAAAAGTCACGACTTTAACACGGTTACCTTTTTCATGATACGTGTCATGTAATCGTTGGACCTCTTAAACGGTTTTACCCATGGTAATTGTATCTATTGCCAAAAAGGAAAAACAACTACATTTTATAGCATTCCCTAATTATTAACGTTGGTTTATCTTCCCTGGTAAAGCACTCAAGTGCCTCTTGCTTACCCCTATATAAACGTAATTGTTTTTAATTGTTTCCATTTCTAGAGTGAGAAATAGTTTAATCTACAATTCTAGTAAAGAAAAGATCTAACTTTCAAACTAGATTTCTCTTTCTTTTTAAATCGTTCTTCTAGTAATCTTTCAAAGTTTGTATCTATACGGAGAGGACTGTATTAATCAAAGAAGATTGGCTCAATTTGTCCGAGTTGAGAAAGAAAAAAGGCAAGCCATAATCGTTGTCTGATTACGCGCTTCACCAAGCAGAGTAATTGTAACTCAAATTCCAAAACCATATACGAGTTTTTCATCTAATAGATAATCAATCGTTTTTAAAAATATCCCCCTTGCACAATATCTTACAACTCTTGACCAATCTTATCAATCAGCTAAGAAACCTTTAATAAAAGAAGTTAGCAGTCGTAAACCTCCTTTAACTTTTATTCTCATGGGACCGGATGTTGGAGAAAGCACTCCTCGTATATTCACCAGAATTTCTAAGCCTAAAAATAAACCTCCCTCGTTAGGCCAGGAGATAGAAAAGACAACTGAAATTTCTACTGATACTAGCAAATTCCCGTAGAAAAATCTGATCGTTAGGGAAACTATCATAACTAAACTTCCTTCAGAAGAGATTCTAAAAAAATCCAAAACCATCGTCTACTAAGCATCATCATATCGAGAAAGGTCACCTTGGTACTCATACTGGTGATCCAGCAGAGTCAAGGCCACAAATGATGGAAGAGAAAATGAATGACAGTTGTGAATACACTCAGTTCTTTGGGGCCCAAATAGAATTCCATCAATGAACGAAGCCATATACTACATGTGTTTGATCAATGATTATTCAAGGATGGTGTGGATTTATTTTCTGAAAATGAAAAAATGTGGTATATTCAACTTTTGTCAAATAGAATACGGTGATTGAGGGTTAAACGTCTGAGGATTAATAAAGTATTAGAATACGGAAGTCGTGAGTTCAACAAAGGAACCACAACAGAATGGGGCCGCAAAAAGAATGAACAGAACGCTTTGTGACAAGGCACGAAACATATTATCGCATTCCAGTTTAGGAAAGGATTTTTGGGCTGAATCGATCAATACAACATGTTACTTGGTGAATCAGACTATTGATTGTAAAACTTCTTTTGAGATTCGGTCTGGATCATCGGCTGATTATGAACATTTGATGGTATTGGGTGGTTCTGCGTATTCTCATATGAGAGATGGTAAGCTTGAGATGAAGGTAAAGAGGTTCATATTTCTAGGATATAGGTTATGGTGTACCTCTCCAAAGTGTCCAGGTTTTCTCATTAGTAAGGACGTGACTTTTAACGAGTTTAATTTGATCGACAGTTATAATGAAGTAGGAGAAATGCTCGTATCAGTATCGACTCTGAGCAAACAGGTTTGTCTTAAAGTAGAATCAGTTCCCAGCAGGTCCAATAATCGAGTAGTTATGAGTTGGATCCAGAATTAGGAGGTAAAGCGTCAACATCAGATGATAATGATGATTATCTGACCAAAAAAAACCTTATAGCATAGCATTGGGCAGAGAACGAAGAGATATTAGACATACAAAAAGGTATGCGAATCTAGTTGCATATACTCTGTTAGTTTCATAAGAAGTAGAGATACAGGAATCTAGTAGCTATAAAGTATCTATAGCGAGTTCAGAGGCAGATCGATGGATTGGTGCTATGGGGGAAGATATTAGATCTATTAATAAGAATCAAACATGGAAGCTTGTTGAATTTTCTAAAGGACAGAAAACAGTATGTTGCAAATAAATGTTCAAGAAAAAGAAAGCTAATCCAGGGGTTGAGGCATCTCGATTCAAGGAAAGACTAGTCGTTAAGGTTTTTAATCAAATGGAAGGTCGACTTCACTGAGGTTTTTTTCTTTAGTGGTGTATCATAGTTCGATTCGAGCTTTGTTAGCCATGGTATTTTTTCATGTTTAGGATTTGAGTAGTTAGATGTGAAGACTTCATTTCTACATGTTGAATTGGAGGAGTGAATCTACATGAGATAACCAGAGGGATTTATCGAACCTAGTATGGAGGATAAACTTTGTATGCTGAAAAACTCATTGTATGGTTTGAAATATATAACTTGGAAATGGTACAAACATTTTAACACATTCATGGTATCAAAAGGGTTCACGAGGAGTCTTATTGATAGTTTTGTGTATCATCAAAAGATGTGAGATGATTCTTATGTTTACTTGTTGTATGCGGATGATATGCTTATTACTACTTGTAATATGTCACATATTGTGCAGATAAAGAAGCAGCTTGGTGCCATGTTTGAGATGAAGGATACGGGTAGAGCAAAGAAGATTCTTGGTATGAAGATTATCGGGAACAGAAGCGTAAGATCATTACATTGGTCTCAAAGAAGCTACATTGAGAAAGTGCTACAACAATTCAACATGTTTGATGTTAAGGAAGTTAACATCCCGTTTGCTACTCGTTTCAAGTTGTCTGCAGCAGGACCGTGCAAGGACGATGTTGAGTTGGAACAAATGTCGAAGGTTTCGTATTCAAGTGCAATTGGTAGTATCATGTGTGCTATGGTATGCACACGCCCTAATATTTCACATGCGGTTAGTGTAGTTAAAAACTACATAGGATCTCCTAGGAAAGAACACTGACAGGTAGTGAAATTGATACTTTTATATCTTAAGAATATTGCAAACGTTCGCTTAACCTTTAACTAGATCGATATTCGTGGATCGCTGAATGAAATTGCAGGATCAACGGTTGGTTTTGTTGATTATGATTTCGCAGGTGATATGGATAAAAAGAGATCTCTGATATGATATGTATTTACTCTAGCTGGGAGTGTGATCAGTTTGAAAGCACAGTTGCAAGCTACTGTAGCTTTGTCTACGACCGAGGCAGATTACATAGCGGTAACAGAAACAGTTAAAGAGGCAATATGGTTGCAAGGTTTAGTGACAGATTTGGACCTGGATAAGACTACGACAAAAGTTTTTTGTGACAGTCAAAGCACTATAAACCTTACAGGACACCAGATGTACCACGAGCGTACAAATCACATAGATGTCAGGTATCATTTTATTCGTGATATAATATCAAAGGGAATCGTTGATGTGAAGAAAGTGTTTACACACGATAATCCAGCATGGGATAACATAAATAATATAAAAAAAGGGAAAACATAAAATAAATAAAAAAATAAAAACAAAAAATGCTCACGTGGTTTTTTTAAGTCACTTTGGATAGATAACAAATCGATTAACTTTTTTTAAGCATTTTTTAGAATGGTGTTAACAATTAAGTGCATTTAACATATGGTTTAATAGCTCCAATCTACATACTCTAAGGTTCTACGCAAAAAAAAATTAGTAAGAACAACTTTTATATATTTATCAAATTTGAAACAAAAATAAAATAAAATATATAATTGAAAACAAGAATGTTAGGTCAAATTATTTTTTTCTAGAACTAGAATTTAGTTTTCAATTCCAAACTACTTAATATAAGTTGTTTGAACAAATGAAAAAAATATTAACCAAAAATAACCAAACTCGAAAATACAAACCTAGAAGATATAAAATGAAAAAGATGTATTTAAAAATAAAGATAATCATCGTAAAGGATATTTTTACATAGTCTCGGTTGTGAAATGTTATCCGATATTGTCATTTCTATATAAACGACTCCTATAAAATTCAATTTTTTGTAGCAATCAATTTACAAGTAGTACTAAAATAAGTATACTAATTATAGTGGATAGTGTCTCCTATAGTTTTGTGTATATGAGTCTATTATGTCAATTATCTAGTAAGTTTTATCCATTCGCTATAAATAGTCTACTATAACTATACAAAACATAATCTCAAAATCTATAACTTTTTTTATAATAGTGAAACACCTTTTTCTGGCGGCGCCCGTAGATATAGACATTTGTCGAACCACGTTAAATCGTGTGTTTTTTTTATTTTTTATTCTTTATTTTGTTTTTGCTTGAGCCATTTGTGATAAATTTTATAGTGATTTCTAACCGATATTATTCGGCAGAAAAGCCAAGACAAAGGGAATGGAAGAACAACAAATCAAACAATATCAAATTCAGGATATATGACTAAAATTTAGGATATGTCCGAACTAATATACAAAACACAAACTATAAAATAAGTATACTAATCTGTTCAAGAAAACACCAAAGATAAAATTGAAAAAACAACAAATCAAACAATACCAAATATTAAAAAGAAAAAAAACAATTAATTTTCAAATTATCAAATTTTTTTGATAACAAGAACAACACATAAATTATCAAATTAATTAAAAAAATAATTTGATTTTTTTGATGATTTTAGATTGGAGAAACAAATACCAAAATCGTTGTATTGATTTTCAATTGGAAAAATGTTAAAATCGTTGTATGTTGAAGAACTTGATTTTTTTTACACTGCGGATTGATTTTCTTGAGAAGATAAGATTCTCGGGTAAGAAGAAATTAAATAAAATAAAAATTAAATGTGAAAAGATTAACGAGAATAATTTTCATTATATAATTATATAATAATATTCATATATATATATATATATATATGGTATAGTTGAAAATAATTTATTCTAAAGAAAAATTTAGTTTTCAATTCCAAACAACTTAATTTTTGTTGTTTCAACAAATGGAATTAAAAAAATGCACAAAAAATATTGGAACTAGAAAATCTAAAAGTTGTAAAGTGAAAGGGATATTTTAAAAAATAATGATATAAGTAAAAAATTAAAATAAATGAAAGGGATGGTTCCTCGAAACCGAAAGAATAAAACAATGTGGTATAATTTAATGAACAACATATATTGCAAAGAATTACATCCCGTGCAGATCTTCTACTCCAATCTTGGTTAATGATACAGGAACGTCTTGGTACCATCAAAAGCACCGGAGATCCTCACATAAGGTGGAAGCTGGGATCAGGTAACATGGACTTCTGGCTAGAAAACTCGTCAAACCATCAACCTCTTTTAATTTTATATGATAAGGCTAACAATACCTGGTTTAGAGCTGAAAAAAATTAGTAGATACTGGTATAACGATTCATGGCAGTTAAAAGATCTAGAGGGGTTACTTTCTCCTAATGACATTGATAGTATTAAGAATCACTATGATAAACCTAATAGAGATGATAATATAATTTGGAACATATCTGTTAATGGTGACTTTTCTCTTAAGGAGACTTGGGATCACATTAGGCACCATTATAATGAATCAATCTATTCAAAAAAATCTGGAACCCTCAGACTCCCATGAAGCATTACTTCATCCATTGGAAACTAATCCATAACTACATTCTCATTGGTACCATTTTGCAAAAAATAAACACATTTCCATTGCTATTAAAACGTCATTTCTGCAGTAACTGTGAGTCTTCTAATCATTTATTTGTGTCTTGTAAGTTTGTCTGGCATATATGGACATATTTCCAGACATTTTCAACGTTAAAATCTAAAGTTATAAGAAAATCACTCATATAACTATATCATGGTTTTGGTCTACCAATAAAGACATTCATGTAAGACATGTTGTTCCTTCTATAATTCTGGGGATTATCTGGAACTTCAGAAACACTATCAAGAACAAAGGTAAACTTGTAACTCGCCAAAATGCTATATTTGAGATTACTAAGATATTAACTAGCATTGTTCATCGAATATCCTACAAAAATAAGCATTAGATCAAGGACCAGAATGCTGCTAAAACTCTTGGTTGCTTCAACCACATGCTTGATAGCAATTCTAAGCCTCTTTACCTTAAGTGGAATCATCCTGTCTTTGATAAACTCAAGCTAAATACTAACGTTTCTTTCCTTTCAAATGGTGAAGCCAGTGGAGTCATTGTAATTAGACACATCAATGGTAATATTCTCTATGGACCTCGCTTTCTCTATGGAAACTTTAGTCCTATAATGGTTGAAGCTAGAGCTTTGTTTGATGGTCTCCTTATTTGCAAAGCTAGAAGTGAACCCAAATTGACATTGAAACAAACTCTCTTATTCTAGTAAATTTTCTATCCACTAGTAAATATCCTTGGTTTCTTGAATTTCTTCTTATTTGCTCTAGAAGATTAATCACTTCCTCAATAACCTTAACTCACATCTTCAGAGACCAGAATCAAGCCACAAGTTGGCTTGCTCGATGGACTCTTAAGTGTAAAATGAAACAAGAAATCAACATGAATTGTATCACTATTAATCTCAAAGCTATGCTTACTCTAGAAAGTCTGGGACTTGGTTATATTACAAGTTCTTAGTTACTAACTTGTTTCATAGCAGGTATTATCCTGACTACATAATTCACAGCTACCAGCGATCTCAGATAAACAGGTTTTTATCGGATTAAATTAAGCTCTGTTTTGTCTCGTCTGCAAAATTGATTTAGGGAAAGTTGTTTTTGCTATCCTTGGCTTTGCTATGCTTTTACTAACTTGCTCTGTTTTGTCTCCTCTGCAAAATCGATTTAACAACTCCATTGTACATACTCTAAAATTCTCAAGAACAAAATAACAATAAAAAGTATATAAAAATACACTTAATATATATTTACTAAATTTTGAGAATATATATAATTATAATTGAAAACCAAGAAGGTCGGTCGAACAATTTTTATATAAAAGTATAATTTAGTTTTTAATTCTAAACAACTTGATATAATTGTTTAAAAAATAAAAAAAGAAAGTCAAAAATTAAAAAGTGAAATGTTAGTATTGGATATTGCAATACAAGTTGTATTGTTATTTTTGGAATGCATCTTTCTCAATATTACTACAAAAGTTGTTCTGATTTTTTTTTAATTTATCTTTTTTACTATTACTACATAAGTTGTTTTTTATCAAAAGATACACATATATATAAAAAAAAATTGTTGAAAATAAAACACATATTTAATAAAATGTTTAAAAAGAACAAAAATTTAGTTATCAATTCCAAACAATTTTATTTTTTGTTTTAAACAAATTGAATAAAAAATATCTAAACTAAAAAATTTAAAGGTTACAAAGTGAAGAAGATATATTTAAAAATAACATCTAAAAGATATTTTGGATACTTTTAGTTGTGAAATGCTAGTAATGTCTTTTTTTATATAAACAACTCCTAATGATTCTGTCTTCTGCAGCGGTTACTTTACCAGCAGGAATACTTTTTCGTGTTTTCTGAAAAACAAACCATAATCATCAATAGGCCAATTCTAAAAATCTAACGCATTATCCTCTATCTTTTTTTTCTCCAGAGCTTTTTATCAATGGAGAACCCGTTATCATAGATATAATACAACTTATCGATATCCAGCGGCACAACCTTACTACTGCGATGCAGATGGTAACCGAATAGGAAAGAAAAATTGTTAGGTATACCATGGCGCAAAATGATCGAGGAGTGTCAAAGGATATAATATAACATTGTAGTTTAGAGATAAGAAGTTGGAAGGGAGAATGAGTTGTTATCATTTGGATATTTACTGGATAACTATATATATATATATATATTCTCATCTTAAATTTTTTCGGTTTAGATACATCCAAATATCTAATGTTTACTTAATAATTTAAAATAAAATATTTTTGTAAAAAACTATTTCGACAAAAAAAATTAAAAGTAATATATTATAAAAAATAAATTTAATAAAAAATTCAAATATCTAAAATCACATCTATAAAAAAAAATATTTATCCTCTAAAATTTTATATTAAGATAAAATCTTAATAAATTATCTTTGATACTGAAAATCTGTTAACAAACTTTTTGAAAAAAAAAAATCGATTTAAACTTAAATTTTGTTAAATATGAAATAAACTGATATAATTTTAAATTTAAACACATATAAATAATTTCGTTTTGTTGAAAATAAAACACATACTTAATATATAAATAATTTCTTTTTGTTGAGAATAAAACACACACTTAATGAAAGGAAGGTTTAAAAACAACAGGAATTAAGTCTTCAATTCCAAACAACAACATTTTTTGTTTCAAACAAAAAATATCTAAACCAAAAATAACGGCTTTAAAAGATATAAAAGGGATATATTTAAAAATAAAGATAATCATCAAAAAGATATTTTTGGATACTTTTACGAAATGTTATCCAAGCCATTTCTATATAAACCACTCCCAGTTACGAAGCAACAAAGTATTCTTCTTCGTCTCTTTTGCAAACCACCCCTAGTTACTAAGCAAAAAAGTATTCTTCTGCGAAAATAAAACATAAGTATAAACATAAATATAAACAGGCCAGTCCTAAGAATCTAACTGTTTATCTTTCCTCTTTTTTCTCCAGAACTTTTTATCAATGGGGAACCCGAGATATGGATCTTCTCGTAGATATAATCACAATCAATATCAACAGAGAACTTCTGGTTATGGGTACCCACCACGGGATTGTGATTGTGGAGTGCCAGAATGGGAAAAGAAATTCTGTTACGTGATAGGAAGGATACCGTGGTGCAAGGTGATCGAAGCATCAACGTACATGCGTAAGGGAGTTGTAATGAAATGGAATGATTCAGCTGCAGAGGAGGCCTTTAAAAACGCAAAACAACGCTTTTGGGCAAAGACTAAGAACAGTCCATGCGACATCCCTCTTCCGGATCGCGATATGTATATTGATGAAATTAACTGGGAGCCTGTTATAGATCTGGAACTTGTGGAGGGCATGGAGAAGGATAGGTTATATTTCAGTGAGGATGAGAGCGGGGATGAATGGCATCAAAAGAATCAGACTAAAAACTCTCTGGTCGATGCTAATCCTAAATTGTGTGCTATTGGCCTTTGGCTGGAAAATTTAAGAAAACTGGGCAACTATAAAGATGATTATGGGTGGGGTGATGATAATGGGTGGGGTGATTCCTCGAAACCGGAAGACTTAGAAAAGATCGACAGCGGGTGGGATGATTCCTGGCCAACAAAACAGGACGACCAGGCATTGAAGTCAAATAAAGGGTGCGCAACAAAAAATGAGATGGATACCGGGTGGAGAAATTACTCTTGGGAAACAAAACAGGAGCTGAGTAGAGGGTGGGATAGTTCTAGGAATCAGATTAATGCTCCGCAGTCTGTAGGTGTCGGAGACAAAGGATGGGAGGATTCTTGGAACCAGAATAGTGCTCCGCAATCTGTAAGTGCTGGAGGTAACAGGTGGGGTGGGAAGAAGTGGGGAAATCATGGTCCGGCTCAAAGATATGGTGATAATTCAGGACGATGGAATGGAGGGTATCAGAAGATGTATGCATACTGTAACAGCAGCTCAAAATTTCAGCCAGAGGATAATCAAACAAGTGGTGACTGGAAGAATTATAGGGGTAACAAAGGGCATGGCTTTGCACCAAGCCGACGCTGATATATCTGTGGCTTAGTTTGAATGTTAGATCAATCCAAGTTGATAATTCACCAAGTTTATTCTAAAGTTTTTAGGCTTGGTTCCTGTGTTGTTCTAAGTTAGTAAATGCCAAATTTTGTTATATAATTGATAAATTTTTCTTTTTGTGGTCATCGAAAATTTATTTGAGAATGTTACTATAGTTCTGTCTTTAATGTTTCCAAAAAAAAATTTATAATTGATGAACATGTGTATAATCCCAGCCCATAGAACAAGCTACACATTCAACACAGTACGAATATGAAGCAAGTGCAGACATGCACTTATGACCTGTGACTTACTATGATACAATATCACTATGCACACATACAAAAACCAATATCACACAACTATATGAGGAGCATGATATTCATGACATAGGAGGCAACAACACTACGTTTTGCTATGGCGAGGATCGGGCGGGCCTGTAATGCTTGTTTTGCCGGTGAAAGGTTGTTCGGCTTTCATATCGGTTTTGGGTTGCGTTTTGCTACGGCGATGGTCGGGCTGCCCCGAGTTCTTTTTGCTATCAAGTTGGGTTTGGATTCTCAGGCTGTCATCCAACATTCGTTTATAATTGAGGCAAAACATTGTGAACTCCAGGTTCTCTGCGAGACCTCACAACAACAAGAGAATAGACTTGGAGCAGAGAACAGTGAGCGTGGTGAAAATAAAGAAGTTTATGTATCAAGAATAAGTGAATTGTCGTAGTCAATTGGAAAGTTTGCTTGAAAGTTAAGAAAAACCGACTTGTTTGTTTGGGAAAAATGAGTCAGCTACTAATGCGTTGAACAAGGTGCATGATGATCTTAGGAAACTTGCTTCTTATTCTCGTGCATTTGAGGAGGGACCTCATATGGACATGCGAAATGAAAGACTACAATCCAAGCTAGTGACTAGAACAGTAGGGTTAGAGGAATGAACACGCAATCCAAAAGATTGTTGAGGGGTTAATAACATATGAGCACTTTGACACTAATGTGGATGAACTTCCTCATTTGTATCTGGAATCACTGGTGTCCTTACTTGTTGGTAATATCATGTGTTCAACCCTGAAATACCTTACTTTATTGATAGAATTTTATGTGTCCATCTTCGGATTTCTAACTGGTAAAATGATGGAACAAATTGAGTTACCGAGTCCAAATTTCAGTACTATACCACCAATTACACCAATTATTTATTAGAACTATAACTTTTTGTTTCTTATGAACTTGAGCAGTCATCATCTAAATACCTCAAACCAATTTTACTAGCATCGTCTATCATAATACGTAGAGCAATCTTTTGTAATAAATTTTTGAAACCCATGTTTTGTTGAATAGTTTGACTTTTCCAAAAGTGACTTTAACGGTAACAGTAACATCATTTGGTCCTAAATTTTTGACACCAATAACTGGTAAAGGAAACAACGGTCTCGAGAGCATAATGTTAAATACCTATAACATCAATAGATATGCTTTACCTTTTTTTTAAGAAAACTTAAAAAAAATTAACTTTTACTAACTAATTATTATCAATAATCAACTAAAAAAATCACTCAAAAATCAACAAAATTCTACGAACCAAATATGAGAGCAAAAAAAATAAAGAATCAAAAGTTTGATTTAGAAATATACAATATAACAAAAATGGACAAAAGCTTAACAAAGTCCTTAACAAAGTTCTTACTTCTACCATTATATTCATAGTCTTTCACCAAGTATGGATAAAAGCATGAGTAAAATAATTATATTCACATCATCATTACTTTAATATATTGTACAAAACATAATCGCACTGGAACATAAGTATCAAAACAATTACAAAACATGTTCATCGTACCATTACCGCGTTTGATTTTGAAATAGTTTCTTGATAGGCACGTCTATTTGTCAAAATCTCATAAACTAGCATGATACATGACAAAGATGACATGGATAATCCAATTCATATATCCACGTTTATTCAATAATTCAGAAATCTTAATCACGCATAAAATCAAAATTTTACCATTATTATGCACTCTGGAAGTTTTGTAATAATGAGTAACCCAAAGTGATTCACTTTTAAAATTAACTATTAAGCTCTTCCTTATCTAACCGTTATAATTTGTATTGATCCATAAGCATTTTATAAAATTATCACATTAGATGTTAAAATAAAAAACTGGTACAACATAACGTTTTACAAGAGAAACAAATCACAACCCGGTTTAGGTAAAAGTTCATAATTCAATCAAATTACAAACTACATCAACTTCAAATCCATAGAGTAATCTATAGAGTTCAATTTCAACATGTTTTAGAAAGTTTTTACTCAATTTCTATCTAAACAGATAACATAAATAAAATAAAATCATACATTGACTTTATCTGAGATAAAATAAATAATTCAAGTTAATTGACGAAACTAAAAAATAAACAACATTCTCATAGTTTCATTTAGTAAAACAAATCTTCAAGACATAACAACTATGATTATTTATGAAATTACTTCATAAACTTAAAGGAATTTTCAAATTTGTAACTGATTTATATTGATCTAAATTGTAACACCTAATTTCAAGAAATGATTGTGATAATGAACACGGTTACCTCAATGGTCACTCGTAAGTAGAAATTGGTTATAACATTGAGTGCAGACATTATGAATCTCAAATGGAAACCAAAACCGATAGAAATAACGAGATAAACTAAAGAGAGAGATGATAACTTACAAATACCAATGATCTGACATTAACTTTATTGTTCGATCTTGAATTAAAACCTAGAAATAAGGCAAGCATAAACCTCATTTCTTGAAGTATAAAAAAGAACCACAACTGACTTCATGACCGATTTAAAACTAACTTTGATCTCAAATTTGAATAAAAAACTTCATTTTATTTTTTAATATTTTTTTCGTGATGTATATCTGACTTGAAAACTTCATTATTTCCCCAAATCTTTCACGCTTTTTTGAATCAACTAACTGAAACCTTCAACAATGAAACAAAATGCACTAAAAACATAGAGATCACTAATTAGAAAACAATTTCATATTACTATATTTTATCGCGATTGAGGTGAAAACTTGGATTCTTTATTTATATCGCGACTGGAGAATAGAAAATAAATATAAAACATAAAAAAAAATCTCAATTTTAAAAAATAATACTCTTACCAACGGGAAAGTAATACTAATAAATATTCTTTTGTTTTTGTTTTCATATAATTCTTTCCTTTCAAAAAATTGAAAATGTTTTTTGTTAAAAATAGAAAAACAAGAGGTTTCTTACAAACTGCGCCATTGATGAAGTTCAAAACCTTCATCAAACAGGCCAAAATTATTTCAAATTTAGAAAAGAAAATACAGATTTAGTTTGAAAATGGAGAGATTTTGTGGAAAGAAAATAATTAAAAGACTAAATTTGGGATAAATGAGATAAATCCCCCTCTTGAGTTACTTCTCCTCTATTTATATTAAACATCAACTATACAAGTATAAAAGACCAATACATCATCGTTTATAGGTATATTGGTATAAATAACTAATATTCACTCATAATGAACAGTAAAATTCTTCTATATACTACTATTGAAAATCATATCGTAATCAAATCCTTTGAGACTGCATGTAGCTCTTTACCTAGCGATTGAGTTTTAGAGTTATTATCATATATGTGCAGAAATGCCACTTTATCTCCCTCGAAAGGAATACATATATCAATTATGATCTAATGTTTTAGGCTTGTTTTGGACTTAGTGAAGAATTCTACATAGTTTCATTATTTGGCTGTCGATCCGCAGCAAAACCCTCACTTCGGCCCGAGACGATGAACTCGTGTTATATACAAACATATTTCATTTACTCTCAAGTTTTTTTTCTTAATTTCTTTACACCGTCAAATTTTTGTTCGAGTCATGATAGCCTCAAGACCAAGAGAATGATGATATCTTGTACCATCGTTTTAGTCTTATCAAATATCATGTTTCAAATGAGAGGATTCATAACATTTTGCACAATTTTTACAATCTATTTCATTCTTTCTGATATGAATTCCTACCAAGTCATCTTAAGGTATTGGATGATATACCCGAGTCGAAGATATTGGAAAAGAAGTTTTATTTTCGTCTGGGGAATTGGAAGAACGAGCAACTTATCATTTGTCTTTTATTTTCCTTTTTAGGCCATAAATAACACATTTTCCATTATTCAACACATAGTTGATGAGCACAGCTTAACACTTCCTGACTTATCCAACTTGACGAGGAACCTGATAAAATATTTCAAAGATGGTGATGAGTCTGAAGAACAATTCAAGAACTGGGAGGCGACCTACCTTAAACAGGAAATGGTCTATGAGCAATACCAAGAGATTTTGTAGAAAAATGTTGAGCACCTCAAAATTGTTGGTCATATTCTCCATACCAACCAGTATCTCGTTACTAAAGAAGACAATAACAATGTTCCATACAATCCTTATCATACTAGTTATTTCACTTTGCATGTTTTTTTTATATTTTATTTTATTTTTATTTTATTTAATTGGATGACCCAAGCCCTTAGAAGTCCAATTAATTTTGTTTGATTCTGACTGATTTATGGCTCTTAATTTAACACACTTATCTTTAGTATTCTCTTGTGTTAAATTTAATCTTGCAGCATAAATCGAAGCCACGACTCCATCTTGATCAAGGGAAACCTTTGTCCTGTAAATGCCAATGGATTTAAAAATATACAAACTTAAGAATTATATAGGAATGTGTATCAAATATCTTACAGTTAATTAATCATTCACTCATTGAACGTAATGATTACATTTCTATTTATAGTTAATACGAATCCTTAATAATTAGGATGCTTGACAATTGTATCTTATGACACGTGATAATCATCCATTACATAATTTACACTAAAATCATTTAGCCGTCATGGGAAAATTAATAACATAATAGATATTCCTTGAAGCTTTTATGACCTTATTTTATCCACGTGGGAATTCATTCTTCATTCCATTTTACCAAATCATCTTTAATTCTCTAATGTCGTTTATCTCTCTTTAAAATTCCTTTAATTTTATTTTTCTCATATTTATTTAGTTATTGCCTCATGCGTTGTCTGAAACCACATGCCAATGTTAGTCTCATACAACTTCTAAATATCACGGTATCGTCCAAGACGATCTTAATTTATTCATGATATATGTTCCTTCTTAAACCAACAGCATGCGTCATCTTAGTTATACAAAATAATAACTTAGACGAAGATTTTAACTTGAACTTTTATCAGAAATATTAATCATCATCATATATCATTATTCAAGCCAAAGTGTCTCCTTACATAACAATTTTTAGACGACGTTTTTCCTCTACCATTTACCAATTATAAATCATTACCTTTCTCAATAAAGTTTATCATGTCTCATTCGCATATAACCTTATCAGGACTCTCACATAGTCCTTAAATTTATTTATATGTTCAAGAACTATAAAAAAACTTTTGAAATGTAAGATTCATTTACTTATGAGAATATTTTGTTTATAATATATAATCATGACATTTAACTCTTTATAAGTTGTAAATTTTCATCGTCTACATGCCTTAATTATATGATATATAATTAAATTTTAAAAATAAATGTGACATAATAAAATTTAAACTTCCATAAATAGCCTATACATATAATATTACTACAACATCTAACAAACAAATCTAGACCATTCACTTCCTCTTAATTCAACGGCTAAGATTCAATATCATATACTATATAGATGGATTTAATTTTCTTCTGGACTGTTTTCCTACTCTCAAATCTCATATGGTCTCCCACTTAAATTTTCTATTTATAATTGTTTCTATTGAATAAAATAATTTTATTATTATTATTATTATTTTCCAACATCATATCTGATAAAGTCGGGTTTATTTGATACTACCCCTTGTATGTATCCAAAGGGAAGTTCGGATATAACCAGCACCATGTCCAACCGAACAGAATAAATTAGTGGAACGTGACTCAGCTAGTTGTTGGTCATTTGATCTCTTGGGCTAATGGGTTCTTAAACTTAACGTAAGCCCATAATCCGACCCGAAAGGCCCATGGGTCATTAATTAAGTATAACTACATCAACTACATTCATTAATGAGGGTAATCAGAATTTACTGCTAGCGGACACCTTAATTATCTCTCTATATCTTACCTTAAACATTAAATTCCCAAAACACTTTACAAAATTACCCTCGATCAGAAATAAACCACACCGAATTGGCGACCACAGTAGGAGAAGTTGGTGCCTGAATTTCATATTCAAAACCAGTGAACAAAATAGTTCGGATGGATCTAAATGTACAGAATGTTCCAACTCTTGAGGTGGAAATTACAAAAGAAAACAATGAATATACTGTTGAGGAGTGCGATCAGTTGAGGGTTGAGATAGAGGAATTGAGAGCGTTAAAACAAGCAGAGAAAGGGGTTAAAAAAAATCTGGTGCGTCGGTGCTTCACCATACTGAAAATCCTAGAGAGAACAAACAGTCCTTAAAGACGCATCTCAGTTCCAAGAAAACGTATCGAACTAAACATGTGGAGAGCTCCACTTCAGAATCCTCCAGCAGCTCCTCTAATGATGCAAAGCTTGAAGATTTAGTATCATCCAGCAGTGATGAAGGACGATCAAAAATAAAAATGAGGCTTACTAAAAAACATTCCAGAAAAAAGGATAGGCATGTCATGCTTAAGAAACATCATGGGAAGATAAAGGGTTCAGTTAATCAGCAGATTGGCCGTTTATTGATTGCTCCCTTTGATTTCCAATTTGAACCAAGTATTTGTGCTACTCCAAATGAGCCGTTAGAAAAACTGGAGGCAATCACCTTTATCTTCAAAAATACTCTCCGGACACCTTCTCTAAAGGTTTGACAGCTCTAAGATGGAAAAATACAACGGGAGTAAAGATCCGGACAACCATCTTGAGCAGTTTAAGAACTTTATGATGAACTTTGACGATGACGATAGACTGTTGTGTAGGGCTTTCTCCCAAACCTTCACGGGAAGTGCCCTCAAGTGCTATAATAGTGTCCATTGGGGATCTATAAAAAAAATTGACATATTTTGGGTTGCCTTCGAAGGCGGTTCGTTCGAAGCAAGGAGCTTAAGGGTAATGGGAAGACCATCATCCATTGTGCTTATGATCCAAATAAGTCTCTAAAAGAGTACATCAACCCGTTTGTAAATAAAAAGGTTAGCAGAATGCTTTGAACAAGTTCCAATTGCTTCCCTCATACAGGGTTTGAATCCGGGAAACTTAGCTGACTCAGTGACTCGGAAGAAGGCTATAACCTTGGGGGAGGGGGTTATTAAATCAAGTTGGAAACAGATTAATGTTGATGAAACAAAGAAATCCAGAGTGTCTCGCCAGATTAAGTCCACCACTACATCATCAACACCTCAAGCTCCTAATCAGTCTCGTTACAGATCAAAAGAAACTTGAGAGGGGCCTAACCGATCTAGGTAGAATCAGTCCAACAAGAACCAAAACCAACATGTTAGAAATAAAATGGGACTTTGGGTTCAACCTGAGTGGTTTGCTGAATTGGGAGAAATCGTGGCTACTATACATGACAAAACAAAAAATGAAGTACACTTTAGAAAGCCAGCAGTATTGCAATCTATCAGAGAAATCTGGAGTACCCGCTTCTGTAAGTACCATAATGACATTGGGCATAATACTCATGATTCAATAGCTTTAAAGCAAGATGTGCAGAACATTATTGAAAGGGGTAGGTTGGAGGCTATGTTAAAAAGACAAGGAGGAGCAGGCCGGATAATACACAATCCAATGCCAACATTCCCCGAACTACTCCTGCAAGCATTCCTGGAATTTTTATGAAGGAGGATACTATGGTAATTACTAAAGATTTGATGTGGACTCTGAGTACCTTGATCCGGACCCAAGTCAGAATCAGGTGGGGGTAATAATGGATAAGACTACTACGTCTGTTTGGTTGATTGAGCTACTGAGGTCTTCGGTTGTAGTCCATCCTTGGTTTCCCCTCAGTCTTTTTTCGTTCTGAAGCATCATATTTGATATCTGGCTCGCGCCGCTCAAGCGACGTCCTCTTCTGGCATCATCGACCCTGATAAAAGTATCCGCTCTTGCGAGTAAATCTCACATATTCTCAGTTCGGAACTTGATGAGATCCACATATAATTCCCCTTTTCTGTCGAGCCCCTGTTTCAAAGAAGCCACCGCCATATTTTCGGCTAGATCTGGTAAAATATTCATTGCATAAACAAATCATCTAGCATAACTTTTAATAGACTCACTTTGACGCTGATAAAGATCCATGATCGAATCCCGCTCCCGCTTGAGCTCCTTGTTACCTACAGACCTCTCCCTGAATGCCTTCCACAGTCTAGTAAAATCACAGATAGATCCATTTGGCAAGCTACTGAACCAGTCCATGGCATTACCTTTAAGGGTCATGGATAGTGCCTGGCACAACATAGCATCATCAGGATTGAAAATCATCATCATGTTTCTAAACTGCTCCAGATGCCTCTTCGGATCCCCTGTTCCATCATAAGCTTCCATCCTGAACGGCTCTAACTTTCTTGGGAGTTAAGCTTCCAGGATCTTCTCAGAAAATAGTGATTCATTCAATATGTAAGCCAACAACTTTGGGTGGATCTGGTTGTAACGAAGGTCCTCATTCTCTCAAGCTCGCTTGGTCGATGTTTGTTTGACCTCGTCACGTGGTCCTCTAGTATGATTTTTTCCCCCGGTCTCGCCTTCACCTTCTTGTTTGTCATCTCTTTTAGAAGGACGATTCGTCCTATTGACCTTGCTTACCTCTGGTCCTGACGGTTGTTGAGTCTTACTCATAACCTTGATCCTTACAGTCAGAGCATGAATATAGTCATTCATACCTGCCATTGTAGCATGCATAGCCTGTTCTCTAGCATCTCGCTCAAATGCTATTTTCAGTTGTTCCTCCTGAAGGTTCGGGATGCGTTGTTTCAGTTGGAGAACCATTAAATCATTCGCCGTTGTATTTTTCGCAGCCTAGCGAGCCCGTAGTGCATTCTCAGCTTGATGCAGATGCACCTCTTCTCTGGAAACAGCAGCGGCTGGCTGAATTAGAGGTCCCTATGTCACCCCCATTTCTTTGGGTATCAGAGGATTGACCTCTTGAGGAATTGTGGGGTTAAGACGACTTACGGTTCTCCTCATGTGTGTTGTTGTTTATATAGTTTCTCGATTGTCTCTCTCAATTCCTGACCTAGTGACTCCGATGGTTATTGATTAAAGAGTTCCCACAGACAGTGCCAAATTTATTAACTAACTAACAAGTTCTGCCACAGTATGCCTACAGTTTTTAGTAAAAAAAGAGACAACTTTATTCATTAATAGGTTCTCCCTACTTATAATACACAGAATTAGTGGGTAGTTACATTTGTGCACACTTTTAGCGCCACTACTCCAGTAACATCATTTATCCATATTTTGTGGAACAAATAAGTGCCATATTCACTATTCCTATATTTTTGGAATAAATAACTAACATCCTTTGACTCATGGGTCAAAACGTGTGTTTACATAATAAAAGCGCTAAGCACAATCTGTACTTTAATCCGAGCTAAATTATTCATTTAAACAAAATTAGGTTAGTTTAATTTTGCAGAGCTCGAGCTCACTGAGTACGCACTCAACTTATCTTCTTTAGGTCCTCTCTTTTCATCACATTCCTTATCCATTCGATCAACTCTTTCCCCAATGTCTTCGAGCTCATCCTAATCTTGAGTACAGCAACGCTATATATGTCATCGAGTTCAATCCATCCACGAGCTATATACGTCTTCGAGCTTAGTCCATAATCGAGTTCAGTTCATCAGTGGTTTATTTACCCTTGGTTTTCATCCACCTCGAGCTCGGCAATGTCGTCGAACTCATTCTTTTCTTCATTGCTTATCATAATCCAAACTCACAGTGTTCTCTGTCCGCGCTCGCTCATACTTGGGGGAATTCCCCCTTATCACCTAGTTTGATTAATTATTTTGAGTCTTTAACCATTTTTGGGGGGGATACTATGACTGCACATTCTAGTTCTTCAAGGAAGAGGCATGCCAACAGTTTGACCACCAAATTGGATGGAAGGATGTCCACACACATGTACCAAACTCTAGATTCTTTCATAGTTTTTTATGAGGATGACCTAAGAGACATTACAGGACCGCATGCAGACGTCGTTATAATATGGGCATCAATAAGAGGAAATGATATACGTCGAATCATGATTGATACAGCTAATTTGGAAAATATCTTATTCTTAAGCTCCTACAAACATATGAGAAACCCTTCCGTTATTCAACGTTCGAACAGAACAATTATGAGCTTTACTAGGAGTTCGACAGATTTGGTTGGGGAATTCGAAGAAGAAGTATTGCTAACCAAAGGACCTTTTAAGAAATTGGTGAGGGTAATTTTTTTATGGTGGATTTCCAAACATCATATAATGCGATATTTTGGAGGTATTGGCTCTCCAGAATGCATGCTGTAGCCTCTACTATCCATCAGTCTTATATACGATGTCCAAGGACAAGTAGGTGTTGTTCGAAGTAATCAGAAGGTAGCCATGGAATGTTATGCAACAGCTTTTGCCTATAAGTCTGTGGAGGCAGTCAAGATTAATAAATATTAGCAGCTATTGGCGCCTTCCACCAATGAGAATGAAATTTATGATCTCAGGGAGGCTCCGAGTGTCATAATACCTACAGAGGAAGTTGCAATTCATTCTCTAGCTGAGGAAAAAGTGCTAAAACTGGTACCAAGATAGCACCAGGTTTGAAACACATGTTATTATCTTTTTTATGGATAATCTACATGAATTTGCATGGTGTAATGATGATGTTACCGGAGTGACTGGTGATGTAATTTGTCATAAGTTGTCTGTACGAGCTGATGTTGGACCATTTGTACAAAGAAGAAGGTCCTTCTCCAAAGAAAAAGCGGATGCAATTGTTCAAAAAGTTGATCGTTTGACCAAAATGGGCCACATCAAAGATATTTTGGATACTTTTGGTTGTGAAATGATGGTACTATCCGATATTGTCTTTTCTATATAAACAACTCTTAAAGATTCAATCCTCTACAACAGTTACTTTACAAAGGAGTAGTATTTCTTCGTGTTTTCTGCAAAGTCAAAACATAATCATCGACATGCCAATTCTAAAAATCTAACGTATTATCTTCTTTTTTTGTCTCGAGAGTTTTTTTTTTATCAATGAGGAACCCCTTCTCGTGGATATAATTACAATCAACAGACAACTTATCGATATATACCGACACAACCTTATTCATCGGTGTCAGAATGAGAAAAGAACTTTTGTTATGTAATGGAAAATATATCGTGGCGCAAAGTGATCGAGGCGCGACAACGGATATAGTATAACACTGTAGTTTAGAGATAAGAAGTTGGAAGGTAGAATGAGTTGGTATGATTTGGATATTTAGTGGATAACTATATATGTGTTCTTATCTTAAATGTTTCCGGTTTAGATACATCCAAATATCTAATGATTTCTTAATAATTTAAAATAAAATATTTTTGTAAAAAACTATTTCGATAAAAAAATCAAAAGTAATATATTATAAAAAAAAATTAATAACAAATTCAAATGTCTAAAATCACATCTATAAAAAATATTTTTATTCTCCAAAATTTTATATTAAGTTAAAATATTAATAAATTATCTTTGATACTCAAAATTTATTAACAAATTTGAAAAAAAAAATCCGATTTAAACTTAAATTTTGAATAAATTGATATAATTTTAAATTTAAATACACACAAATAATTTCTTTTTGTTGAAAATAAAACACATATTTAACGAAATGTTTAAAAACTAGGAATTAAGTTTTCAATTCCAAACAACTTCATTTTTTGTTTTAAAAAATATCTAAACAAAAAATAACCCAACTAAAAAAATCTAAAAGATATAAGGCGAAGAAGATATATTTAAAAATAAAGATAATCTTCTAAAATATATTTTGGATACTTTCGGTTACGAAATACTGTCCAATACTGCCATTTCTATATAAATCACTCCTAGTTACTAAGAAAAAAGTATTCTTCTTCGTCTCTTTTGCAAACCACTCCTAGTTACTAAGCAAAAAAATATTCTTCTTTGTGTCTTTAACTTTCTACAAAAAGAAAACATAAGTATAAACAAGCCAATCCTAAGAATCTAATGGTTTATCTTTCTTCTTCTTTTTCTAAAACTTTTTATCAATGCGGAACTGGAGATATGGACCTTTTCGTAGATATAATCACAATCAACATCAACAGAGAACTTTTGGTTATGGATACCCACCATGGGATTGTGATTGTGGAGTGCCATAATGGGAAAGGAAATTCTGTTATGTGATAGGAAGGATACCGTAGTGCAAGGTGATCGAGGCGTCAACGTATATGCGTAAGAGAGATGTAATGAAATGGAATGATTCGGGTGCAGAGAAGGCATTTAAAAACGCAAAACAACATTTTTGGGAAAAGACGAAGAACCGTCCATGCGACATCCCTCTTCCTCATCGCGATATGTATATTGATGAAATTAACTGGGAGCGTGTTATAGATCTGAAACTTGTGGAGGGCATGGAGAAGGACAGGTTATATTTTAGTGAGGATGAGAGCCGGGATGAATGACATTAAAATAATCAGACATAAGAAGTAGAGTGGTTAAATGATATTCCACAAGAACTTGTCTGTAAATAGTCTAAGAGTGTGGTGAGAAATCCATTTTAAAGGTGGTAATTATGTAATTTTATTATCTACCTCATTTACTATATAAAGGACATTTTTTTAGGAAAATGACTAATGATTAGTCAATGATATGATCCTAGGAAACTTGCTTCTTAATCTGAGGAGGGACCTTATCTCAACATGCAAAATGAAGAATTTCTCCATCCTCTTAATCTCGATAGTTATAAACACCTCATGGAACTATTACAAACTTTCTTGCTGGAGAGATCATAACTATTTTCTATAAATGAAAGACTAAATTCCGAGCTAATGAGTAAAACAGTTGCATTTGAAGAAATGAACAGGTAATCCCTTGGTGTTTGATTAGGTTTTAGGTCTCATTAGTTATTATTGTTCTTCATTAATTCTATATTTGGTGTTTGATTTCTATTTGTTTGTTTCTTTCTCATGGGTTCAATTCATTAATCTTTCTATTGCATGTTTTTTTTGTGGTTAACTGTCCTTGCATGGGATTTGGCACGTGGAAATTAGAAAATACAAAATTATAAAGGAGAAAAAAATATTGAATTAATTTATTTCAATTTTGATGGTGCATAATTTATGATAATATGTTTTTATATTTCGAAACTGAAAATTATAATGAATAAGTATCCAACCATTTAGACATTAAGGTATAATGGTTTTTACACTAAGTTAATATTTATTTTAATAGAGTATATAATTTACTCCACGAATATCTATGTAGATTTTAATGTTGTTACCGTACTCTGACTTTTTGTTTTGAATTTATCGCAACTTATTGCTGTTAATAATTTTGTTTTCTAGTTTACCATATTTAACATTTTCATTTTGTTGTTTTAATTCAATTTTATTCAACAACTTTCTAAGTCACATAGCATGACGTACACACTATAATGTTGTAACATATTTAGCTTCAAAATTCGAAAGTATTAATTAAATATCTTCCACAAATAATGCACATCATGCGGTATTTGTTCAATCGTATATATCTTGGTACCAATCGTTATTTGAGTTATCAATCGACTTGTAATATTTTATTTTTGAGTAGAAGAATCTGAGTGACATTGTTCTTTGGATATATCCTATATTTATCTTTAACACATCAAATATGACTAAGCCGGCTCATCCTTTAACCGATTTATAATATAAAAACTTAAATAAATATTCGGTATCGTGCATATGAAATAACAAAGATTTCATATCAAACATCAATTTTACTATCATCGGCACAAAGATTTCATATCAAACTCCAATTTTACTATCATTGGCACGTTCTCCTCTAGTATACTTTGGGAACTTTGCTCCTGGTTCCATTGATGTTAAAAAAATGAGTGCAATATTCAATCTTATGCTACATAAATGTAAACAAACATGCCCGTAGGGACGTTGTTTGAATCTGATCTCATAGAGTCAATACGTGTATTCCATGTTCATGGTGCTTGTTTAATAAGTAAAGCGTCTTCTCTAATTTTAGCATATTATTCTCATCTCTGAATTTTATGTACTCAATTGAATGTTCAATGTAGACATCGTTTTCGAGCATATTAACCATTCGAATTGAGCAGTGTGTGAGACGATTAATTGAATTGTCTCAATTCTTACAACTAGTCGACACTTGTTTTTTACTTGTATTATTTAGCTACAAGTTGTATTTTGTACCATTCATAAATTTCTTGAACACCTAATTCACACCAATAGGTTGAGTTTCTTTTGACAATTCTGCTAGCTTTCGTGTATTTTTGTGGTCAATTTCCTTCACTTTTTGTTCATAACATTTTTCCACTTTATGTCTCACATCACCTCTTCATAATAGATATTTTTAGCATCTATCAGAAGACGTATAAG
The DNA here is from genome assembly GCA_036936605.1 of Limnanthes douglasii subsp. nivea. NCBI lineage: Eukaryota > Viridiplantae > Streptophyta > Magnoliopsida > Brassicales > Limnanthaceae > Limnanthes > Limnanthes douglasii. Next base: position 274,058,334 of record JAUPFV010000004.1, read on the forward strand.
GTGTGTCTCATTTGTTCAATCATTTTAATCTTTTAAACTTTCCATTTTTATCATTTTGTACAATCACATCGCCTCTCCATCATTGATTTTAACTTACGTGGAATTGTTCTAATCTCTTTCAACTGTCTTACATCCCCGGCGGTACAGAATTTTCATACCGCGGGGTGTTTCTTTTAGAATATTTCAAACGTGTTGGTGACTTGTTTAGATTATGCGTACTCCATGATATCGGATTGAATGATGGAACCAATAATCATACTAACATATAAGGTAGAACAAACAACTAAGTCAACGAAATAAAATACACATATATTAAACGATTTATTGTTCAATCCGTAATCCAGAACAACACATAATCTAAAACACAAAGTATCACCATCTAAAACAACATACATATGAAGAAGAAGACTACAATAATCAAAATCCAAGGACTAGTGATCTCCAGCACCTTCCTTGCAAACGACACGAGCTCGTCAGTGGAATCGTCTAACGGTCGAACACGATTTCTTTGAAAACGACACGAATTTGTCAGTGAAATCGTCTAACGGTCGAACGCGATTAATCATGTTCACCACATCAACCGCGGAGCTCTCGATAAGAATCTGAGGCGTGATGTTAAACCAACGGTACCTCTTCACGTATTCTTTGTATTGGGGGAATGATGTGTGACTACTCCCTTCTAAGGGCATTGAGTACCTATCAATCACGTAGATGTGTGACCTCCAGTTCGTCCAATGGCTACCATGCAACTAATAACGAAGATGGTCTTCTCTTCAGAGACCGGTTATAGCCACAAGGGGGTCCATCGGCCTCTCTTGGATCGAACTAGACTGGCGCATCACTCGGTCCAGGTGATATGCCTCGCTAACCATCATAAGGAGAACATGGTTTCGATACAACCCTATTGCCTCATCCCCCTACACTTCACGGATATCCTCGTAAGGTCGTAAAATCACCTACAAACAAGCAAGTACTCATACAGTCATAGATATAATCGACAAATATTAATAAACGTAAACAAGCTAACTTACATCCGTCCTTACGTCGCGATGATGTCACGGTAGTACGGATTCTCGCAAGCTAGTGATACCAAAACCCTTTTGGGAAACCACGCTAGCATTTTTGGATCGGTCGCGTTGTAACCGTTATTCACCGTCGCCCGTAAGATAGGAAAGTGGGCATAGACCCAACACTCCATCAAGGCCGAAAACCCAACCAAAATCTTCAATGAGTGGTTTGAAATGTCTTCTAAGCTCTTGTACAACCACACGAGTGCACAAGTACCCCATGCGTACTCACCAAGCTTCGTCAAATCCTCAAGTTGATGAGAAACTTGCACTGGATGTTCTTCTGGCTCGTCTTGGTGAAGATGGTACACCCCAAAAAAAACATGATGTATGTCCTAGCAGCTTCCTTCTTTATTTATATAGTCAGGGCGACATTGAAATCCAATTACTCCCCCGCGGAAAACGTCATCTTTAGCCATCGGAGGCCGAATCCACTCCCGTCATGCGCCTCCATATCCTCCCGCACAACATACGACAAAACTCCCAACAAATCTGCATTGATTTCGTGTATTTTTTTGGTCAATTGCCTTCATTTTTTGTTCATAACATTTTCCACTTTATGTCTCACATTGCCTCTTGATAAAAAATATTTTTAGCATTTATCACAAGACATATAAGGTGTGCATCATTTGTTCAATCATTTTGATCTTTCAAACTTTCCATATTTTGTTGTAATTGTTCATCTTCATTATTGAAGTTCTCTGGAGTTTTATGGTCATGTTATGGCAAATGATTCTCCATCGTTGATTTTAACTTACGTCAAATTGTTTCAATCTCTTTTAACTGCCTTATTTACTCACGCATCATGACTCACTGTTAGCTTCTTGCTTATAGGATATAGTGTTTTTACCCTTTTATCTTCTCGTTATACCCAATAAAAATGTATATTCTTTCTCTTATATTCAATATTTTATTTTTGTTAAACCAGAATATGTACATAAGTTATATTGTCGTACACTTTGAGATGAGAAAATTTTGTATTTTATTTGTTTTATGTTTCTTATGGTGTTGCAACATCTAATTTCAGATGTGGACACCGATTATGTACATAGACAACACATTATACAGATCATGCCCGAAAGAACGTCGATATTTACTTGTTATTGAGCATTGATAGAACCATAAAATAAGCCAGATTTTTCCATTCGGCCACACTGTTTTTTAGGAGAGTATGGTGCAGTTAGAAATCTTATTATGTCTTTGATAAGGATACGATTTATCAGGGACTTAAAATAATTAGATAAAGGTTGTAATAAATTGATATATGAAGTTATCAGAGGAAATTTATATTGTTTGTAAATATAATAGATTATAATGTAATTTATCTATTTTGTATAAATTAGATGTTAAAGTCTCCTAGCATTCCTATAAATAGGAATGGAGACCATTAATAAATTATCGGACCTTTATTTCTTGATTTGAATTCTACTTTGTCGTTTCTCTCTCAGGAACTTGAATACCTTCATTCTCTATCCTTACATTTCACTTTCTCTCAAAGAATGGATTTAACTCAATATGTATATAAGAAAATCGTTTACACTTAACAACCTCAATCTTTTCAATATCACTCGACACCTCTATCAGACCATAGTAAGTTTATGCTCGTATGTGCGGAAAATAAATCGTTGGTCACCTTTAAATCGTCTTGCAGCCGCTCCCACGTCGAATAACCATGCTTCTTCAATTTCATCAAAAAATATTGCATGCATGTTCATAATATTCTATGGATATTGATTCTTCAGACCGCTATATATCTCCCTAGGACACGAAGCAATATGAAACAAACTATGAACTAGTTCATCTTCATCCTGTTTTAGACTAAAAACGCGGGAATGGTCGTCTAATTAAACGTATGGGTCGTAATTGTGTGTATCGTTTATCACCTCCAAAATCCATTGCATGGGTAGTACGTCAATTGGATGACCCTTTAACGTGAAGGGAAAATTACATATTTTTTGTTGTCTTTCGTTTTCCTAAAAGTATCCGGCTTCGCTTTTAATACAAACTTATTGTACCTCTCGCAAACCTAATCTAATCAATGAGTTATTCCCCATTTTTCGCTATCATGGAGCTTTATAAATGTGACAACGCGTACAAGAAAGCATTCAATTCATCTTTCGTCAATAACCTATCTGGTTTGAATATCTTTGTGTAATCAGCATCCATAAACGGAGGTTGGGTCGGTTTCTCCTACAACGAATAACAATTTAACTTAATATATAACGAATAACATACAAAGAGTGAATAATTTTCTATTAGCTGCATCCATTTTGCGACAGGTATAACATCGGTATCGCATTAAGAGTTGTGATTCATTGATTGAACATGTCACATGAAGGTATGCAACCACGAAGTATAATGCGTCGCACGAATTGTGCGACCACGATGTTGTTCATCGTAAAAATTCATGCGGCCAGATTCAAAAATAGCAACTTGAGTTAAGCTCCTTACCTCCATTTGATAAGCTTCCTCCTCGTCTACCAAGTCCTCCAAAAAGACGCAAATTTCATCATCTTTCATAAATACACCGATTTTTTGTTCTTTATGGTAGATTTTGTAGATTTGGGTAATTTTTTGTGTGGAGTGTTAGTATTTGTGTAGTAAATAGTTAGGGTTTATATTAATTTTGGGAGGTTTTCAAATTTTACGTAAATTTGGAGGGTAAATGATAGGATTGTAATTAGTTACAGTGAAAAAAATCATTTAGAAAATTCAAGTTTGTTGTTCAAAACATGGGGGTAGGGTGAGAGATTTATAAAAAATATATCTTATTTCTAGCCTTGCCCATATCATTACTCTGTTGTATTATTTAGTAGTCTAATAGTGTTTTAATTTAATAAATATATACCTAAATTCTAGATTAGATGTTGGAGATACTCTTAGAGAACTAATCTAGTGGACTAGCCAAATATAGACTAGGTTTCGAAAGGTTAAGCACCATTACAATATAAGGTAATTAATTTTTTTGGAAAGACGAACAATTAATATTTTTTCACTACTTTTGGAAACTTCTGTTTCTAGAATTTCGTCTTGACTTGTCTGTCTAACGTCTCTTTCTTGAATATATTTGGATCAACAACCGACACTGATGTTCGTAAAGTCAAATCTAAGGGTATTTTTGAAAGTTATTAAGTTTGTGTGGTATTAAATTCTTAGTATAAGATAGATAGAGAAATGAGGTTCTTGTATTTAATCAAGAGGGAAAAAAGTCCAACCCATTTAATGTTATTTGTTGAATTATTTATACTCTTTTTGGATTTGTGGGCCATTCAGGTAGGGTCATATATTTGGGTCAATCTCACGAACCCCTAGGTCCATAAGCAAATGTACCATACACATATCTGAGTCATTAAGCATACTTCTTATTCATTGAATTTAACTACTAGGTCCGAACTGCCACTCTAAACGAAAGCTGACTTACTTTACTGTTTGGGTCCGCAACATAGGTCGACCCTATTATCTAGCCCCTTAGCTCTTTTAGAACCATTTCGGGAGAGCTAACATTGTAAATGATTACCAAATTGTGTCCAAAGGATGTTATTAAATGTACTTTTATCGAAAGGTCACAAATTTAACACGATTACCTTATTCAAGACACATGTCATGTAGTCGTTAGACCTACTAAACGGTTTTACCCATAAAAATTGTATCTATTGCCAAAAAGGAAAAGAAACTACATTTAATAGAATTCTCTAATTATTACCGTTGGTTTCTCTTACATGGTAAAACACTCAAGTGCATCTTCCTTACCCCTATATAAAGGTAATTATTTTATTATTGTTTTTATTTTTAGAGTCAGAAATAGTTTAATCTACAATTCTGGTAAAGAAAAAATCTAACTTTCAAACTAGATTTCTCTTTCTTTGTAAATCGTTCTTCTAGTAATCTTCAAAGTTTGTATGTTTACAGTGATGACTATATTAATCAAAAGAGGTTGGCTCAATTTGTCCGAGTTGAGAAAGAAAAAAGGCAAGTCATAATCGTTGTCTGATTACCCACTTCACCACGCAGAGTAATTGTAACTCAAATTGCGGAACCATATAGGAGTTCCTCATTTAATATACAATCAATCGTTTCTTAAAATAGCCCATTTTTACAATATCTTACAACTCTTGAACAATCTTATAAATCAGCTAAGAAACCCTTAATAAAAGTAGTTAGCAGTCGTAAACCTCCCTCAACTTTTATTCTCATGGGGTCTGATGTTGGAGAAAGCACTCCTCGTAGATTCACCAAACTTTCTAAGGTTAAAAATAAACCTCCCTCATTAAGCAAGAAGACAGAAAAGACAACTGAAATTTCCACTAAAACTAGCAAATTCCCATTGAAGAATCTGATCGTGGGAGAAACAGTCATAATAAAACTTCCTTTAGAAGAAATTCTAAAACAATCCAACAACTTCGTATACTAAGCATCCTCATATCGAGAAAGGTCACCCTGGTATTCATCCTGGTGATCCAGTGGAGTCAAGACCACAAATGATGGAAGAGATAATGGAGGACAGTTGTGAATAAACTCAGATCTTTGGGGCCTAAATAGAATTTCATCAATGAACGAAGCCATATACTACATGAGTTTGATCAATAATTATTCAAGGTTGGTGTGGATTTATTTTCTAAAAACAAAAAAATGTGGCATAATCAACCTTTGTCAAATAGAATGCGCTGATTGAGAAGCAAACACGACAAAAAATCAAACTTCTTAGAACGTGTATATGATTAGAATATGGCAATCGTGAGTTCAACGGGTTCTGCGAAGCTGAGGGAATAGTGCGCCATCGCACTTGTCCTAGAGCACCACAACAGAATGGGGTCGCAAAAACAATAACATAACGATTTATGAAAAGGCACGAAACATGTTACTTGGTGAATCGGTCTCTATCAACGGCTATTGATTGTAAAAATTCTTTTGAGATTCGGTCTGGATCATCAGCTGATCACGAAAAGTTGAGGGTGTTCGGTGGTTCTGTGTATTCTCATATAAGAGACGGTAAGCTTGATATAAGGGAAAAATGTGCATATTTAAAGGATATGTTACTGGAGTGAAGGGATATAGGTTATGGTGTACCTCTCCAAAGTGTCCAGGTTTTCTCATTAGTAAGGACATGACTTTTAACGAGTTTACTTCGATAGATAGTCATAATAAAGTAGGAGAAATGCTTGAATTAATATTTGATAAGGGGAGAAAAATATAGGTGATTACTAGGCAAATTATGCCACGAAAAGGCCTAAGTTTTTATGTTTTGTGGTTAAGGACCAAAGTAAAACAAACATAAGAAGTAGAGTGGTTAAATGATATGCCACAAGAACTTGTCTGTAAATAGTCTAAGAGTGGGGTGAGAAATCTATTTTAATGGTGGTAATCATGTAATTTTATTATCTACCTCATTTAATATATAAAGAACATTTTTTTTAAGAAAATGACTAATGATTAGTCAATGATATGATCCTAAGAAACTTGCTTCTTATTCGTGTGCATCCGAGGAGGGACCTTATCTGAACATGCAAAATGAAGAATTTATCCATCCTTTTAATCTCGATAGTTATAAAGAGCTCATGGAACTATTACAAACTTTCTTGGTGTTTGATTCCGAGCTAGTGAGTAGAACAGTTGTATTGGAAGAACTGAACAGGTAATCCCTTGGTGTTTGATTAGGTTTTAGGTCTCATTAGTTATTATTGTTCTTCATTAGTTCTATATTTGGTTTCTGATTTCCATTTGTTTGTTTCTTTCTCATGGGTTCAATTCATTAATCTTTCTATTGCATGTTTTTTTCGTGGTTAACTGTCCTTGCATGGAATTTGGCACGTGGAAATTACAAAATATAAAATTATAAAGGAGAAAAAAATTGAACTTAATTTATTTCACTTCCGATGGTGCATAATTTATAGTAATATTGTTTTATATTCGAAACTGAAAACTAGAATGAATAAGTATCCAACCATTGAAACATTAATGTAATGGGTTTTACACCAAGTTAGTTTTTATGAGTATTTAATTTACTCCACAAAAACCTATGTAGATTTTAATGTTTTTACTGTCTACTGTACTGATGGTTGTTTTGAATTTATCCAAAATTATTTTCTCCAACAATTTTGTTTCTTAATTTATCATACTTACCAATTTCATTTTGTTATTTTATTTCAATCTTACTCAACAAATTTCTGAGTCCCATATGGTGATATACAAGTGTTGCAACATATTTAGCTTCAAAGGTCGAGAGTATCATTGTCATTTGTTTTTTTTAATGCCAAATAATTTAAGTATCTTCCACAAATAATGCACATCATGCGGTATTTGTTCAATCGTATATATCTCGGTACCAATCTTTGTCTGAGTTACCAATCGACTTGTAATATTTTATTTTTGAATAGAAGAGTCTGAGTGACAATGTTCTTTGGATATATCCTATATTTCTCTTTAACACATCAAATATGACTAAGCTAGCTCATCTTTTAACTGATTTATAATATAAACACTTACAGAAATATTTGGTATCGTGCATGTGAAACAACAAAGATTTCATATCAAATTCCAATTTTACTAGCATCGGCACGTTCTCCTCTAATATATTGTGGGAGCTTTGCACCTTGTTCCATTGATGTTAAAAAATGAGTGCAATATTCCATTTTAGGCTTACACAAAAAGGAAGATACTCGTTGGAACATTGTTTGAATCCGCTCTCCCGGAAATATGAGACAATATGTGTATTCCATGCCCATGGTGCTTGTTTAATGAGTAAAGCGTCTTCTTTAATTTTTAGCATATATTCTCATTTCTAAATTTTATGTACTCAATTGGATGTTAAATTTAGACATCTTTTTTTAGCATACAATTTAAGAATGTTGATCTAACATACATTTGAAATAGTAACCATTTGAATTGAGCAGCATGTGAGATGATTAATTGGATTGTATCAATTCTTACAATAGGACTAGTCGACTCTTGTTTTTTTACTTGTATTTTTTTGCTACAAGTTGTATTTTGTACCATTTTATCTCAGATTGACATAAATTTCTTGTACACCTAAATCACACCAATAGGCTGAATTTCTTTTGATAATTCTGCTAGTTTTTGTGTATTTTTGTTGTCAATTGTCTTCATTTTTTGTTCATAACATATGGCCACTTTATGTCTTACATCGCCTCTTCATAAAAAAAATATTTTCAATATCTTTCAGAAGATATATAAGGTGTGTATTAATGAGTTTGGATACTTCAGACACAACCCACTGGTTAATTTGGACATAGGTAATTCGGACCATAACACTCCATTAAAAAATCTGAACTCAACAAATGTGAAACACCTTTTGACTAAGCTATTTGGTAATCTACTTAAAAGACTAATGGGTCGTTAAACTTGACCCGTTAAGACCATGGATCATAAAATTAAGAGTATAAATAGCCCAACCACTCTTATTAATGAGGGTGATCAACATTTAATACAAGAAAGTTTCTCAATTATCTCACTACTCCTTACACTAAGCACTTAATACTTCCAACTTACCAAAACACTTTACCAAACACTTAAGACTCCTAGGGAGTGGCTCAAGACGTATTGCTCAGAATTATTTCTTGTCCTAGGGTGACCTTCTTTTTCTTAGAAGCTTTCTCATCACTGATGGCCCTCCTATTTATGTCCTTCTTAGGAGGCTTTGGTGGGTTCTGTGACTCTCCAGCCTCTCTTACTATTTCAGCCTCTACTACTTTGAGCAGGGCAGCATCAATTCCCCCTTGATTCCCCGAACCATTCCCTTCTGTGGCTTCTTGAACCAACTATGTTGCAGCTTTCTTCTTCATGTTCTTCATCTTGCTGGGAGCCTTTGCTCTGGAAGGTAAGAACACTTTACCATCCTTGGCCTCTGTCTTTTTGAGAATTACACCAGGAGGAGGAAAGGTAGTTAGCTCTTCCCATGTGAGGTCTCTCCGGCTTGTGGTGTTCCACATATGGGACCTCACAAGATTTCATGATGTGAAGCAGTTGTGGAAGATATTCCCCCAATGCTCTACAACCCATGCATTGAGTCTTGCACAGGTTTTTTTCCCCTCCTCTAAATGTCCAGTGAAGTCCTTCGGTAGCACTAAAAAGGAGTAACAAGTCAATTCGGAATGGTAACACTTATAATTTAAAAGGAAAAACATGAAACACAAAGAGAGGAAATGAACTTACCAGTACTTTTCCACCTGCTAGTCAGCATGCTAGGATTGGTGTTGGCCTTAATCTTCCTGCCGTTCTCCCATGTCCCACTGATAAACAGAAGTTGTGTCCTCCAGTTCTTTTCAGACTCTAGCAAGTCATCCACAACTTTGAAGTTGTTCCCCATATTTTGATGGTAGAAATGAATTGATGATTCTTACACAAGCTTGCCAGAGCAGCAAACTGCTCCATCGAAAGTGGGATTTTTGACAACCTTGATGCCATGATGCAAGCAAGGAGAAAATACTCCACATTGGGGCTTAGTTAGCTAGGGCAGAGTTTTACTAAGTCAAAGTATCTAACGATTTTTGGGTCCAATGGGAATCGGAGTCCCTAGTTCAGCACTTCAGTGAAAATTACCACTTGATTAAGCTTGCAATCCATGGGAGTCTCCAGCGTGATAGGTACTCTTACCTTTACTGACTCTGGAATTCTCAATTTGTCCGGATTCGGCCCAATTCAGCAGTATGGGTGTAGATATAATTTATGTTTTGTAAGGCCAATAGGTACTTGACACTAACATGTTTGAAGCAAGGGCCTACCTTGCCCTCTAGGCACTTCAGAAGCGAGTCTGGATGAGTCATACAGACTTTAACCTTACTCTTTCCCTTCTTATCAAAAGTAACATCCCCTGTATGACATGATGCCTCAGTTTCGAAGGGAGCCTCCTCTATACTATCGTCCATTATCTTTGCCATCACTATGAAAGGTTTATTAGTTTCCTTAGAAGAATAGAGGTCAGTTTCTGGCACTGAAGGCTGTTCGGATGGTTGAGCACTTGTTACAACTGAAGGCCTGGTGTCCAGATGAGGTTGGGATCCAGAGGGCTTGGCCCTTGGAGCTGCTTTAGATACCTCCGATCCGGAGGGTTTTGGTAGCAAAGGTGTGGAATGGGTTTTGGTTTGGCGGGTCGTCCGGCGAGGGGTTATCTTCTCCGGAGACTTCTCAACATCAGAACCCATAGGAATAAAGCGAAAAGGTTTTCTAATATATGAAACTGGTTTTTCCTTAGGCACAGAAGGTTGCGACTCTTGAACAGAAGAACAAGAAGGCAAATGTGAAAGGTTTGGTTTGAATGAAAGTTGTCTGGGCCTAGGGCTCTTGGAAGAGGAAGACCCTTGATCGACGTCCTGGGTTGGTTGACTGGATTTCTCACTTGGAGAAACTGGGAAACCGGCAGCAATTCAATTGTCTCTTTATACTTTTTCGCTGTTTCTAACTCTGGTAAATTTAACCAGCCGTCTTTAACTAGTGCGTTTCTGGCTGTGAACATAAAACCTCTCAAGAACAATTTGAAGATAAAGATGGGAATCTCTCTAAAAAAGCTTTGAGTGTGGAAGACAATGAAAAAGTGAAAGAGTATTTATATAATGGTAAAAAAGTAACAGTTACCTAAGAGAAGTTGAAGAGGGTTTTGCAATGATTAGAGGCTGTGCAGACGTGTGAAGAATCAAATACCTAGGTAACTTTGTAGACTTAGTGGGCGCCGGTCTTAAATATCTAATGATTGCTTAGTAATTTAAAATATACATATAAATTTATCTATATGAATAATTTTATCTAGGTAACTTTGTAGACTTAGTTGTTTAACTTGAAGACAAACTCAGCCAGGAAAGTATATGTAGAGGGACTCGAAGTTAAAACATTTGGTCACAAGCATCCCTTACTTAACCAACTAAGCTACCCCCTTAAAGGCATGTATTTTTTGTTTTATTAATTTTTCTAAGGGATAAGATAAACAAGATAATACAAATTTACGAATATCACAAGCTTGTTTCCTCTTTCGCGTTTATTTTTGTATGTTACATGTTTGACGTAATAAATGCAGAATCATATTTTTTATGAACTTAAAAAATATTACGTGTAATTAAATATAAATATATTTCTCGTGCTTCAATATTATTCTTATATTATATATGAAATATGTATTTATTATTCTTAATTCTCGATCTTTCTAGTATCTAAGTACTAAAACTTTAAGAGAGTTTTATTACATTTCATTTTCATTGTTATTCGAATCTACGATATTCTTTATATATTTAAGTTGTAAGTTGACGAATGTGGACCGCAATTTAAAGCTCATTCTTCATTGTTGTAGGTCTTGCTTATATCCACAACAAGTCTTATTGTTTTTTTGTAGAAATTTTATATTTCTTGGTTCTACTATATTACATATCCTTTGTAATCAGCATCCACACACGGAGGTTGGGTAGGTTCCTCCTACAACGAATAACAATTTAACTTAATATATAATAAATCACATACAAAGAATGAATAATTTTATGTCGGCCGTATGCATTTTGCAACAGGTATAACGTCGGTATCGCATTAAGAGTTGTGATGCATCGGTTGGACATTTCGCATGATGGTATGCGACCACGGAGTATAACGCGTCGCACAAATCGTGCGACCACGATGTTGTTCATCGTAAAAATGTATGCGGCCAGATTCAAAACAGAAACTCGAGTTAAGCTCCTTACCTCCGTTTGATAAGCATCCTCTTCGTCCAGCAAGTCCTCCAAAAAGATGCCCCTTTCATTATCTTTCATGAATACTCCGATTTTTGGTTCTTTATGGTAGATTTTGTAGATTTTGGTAATTTTGGGTATTGAGTGTTAGTATTCGGGTAGTAAATAGTTAGTATTTATATTAATTTTAGGGGGGTTTCAAAATCTACGTAATTTTGGAGGGAAAATGGTAGGATTGTAATTAGTTAGAGTGAAAATGATAATTTGGAAAATTCAAGTGATTTTCAAAACTAGGGGGTAGGGTGAGAGATCTATTAAAATATATCTTATTTCTAGCCTGACCAATATCACTACTTTGTTGGATCATTTAGTAGTCTAAATTATAAAGTGTTATAATTTAATCCATACTTATCTAAATTCTAGATTAGCTGTTGGAGATGCTCTAAGAGAACTAATCTGGTGGACTAGCCAAATATAGACTAGGTTTCGAAAGGTTAAACGTCATTACAATATAAGGTAATGAATCTTTTTTAGAAAAGATGAACAATTAATATTTTTTCACTACATTTGGAAACTTTTTTTTCTAGAATTTCGTCTTAACTTGTCTGTCTAAAGTCTCTTTCTTGAATATTGGATCAACAACTGGCACTGATGTTGGTAAAGTCAGATCTAAGGGTATTTTTGGAAGCTATTAAGTTTGTGTGGTGTTAAATTCTTAGTATAAGATAGATAGAGAAATGAGCTGGTTGTATTTAATAGAGAGGGAAAAAGTCTGACACATTTAAGGTTAATTGTTGAATTATTTATACTTTTTTTTGGATTTATGGGTGATTCAGGTCAGGTCATATGTTTGGGTCAATCTCACGAGCACCTAGGCCCAGAAGCAAAGGTACCAGGCACGTATCTGAGTCATTAAGCATACTACTTATTCATTGAATTTAGCTATTAGGTCTGAACTTCCCCTCTAAACGAAATTCGACCTAGTTTAATGCTTGGGTCTTCCATCATAGTCGGACCCTATCATCTAGCCCCCTTAGCTCTTTCTGAACCATTTCGGGAGAGTTAAAATTGTAAATGATTTCCAAATTTTGTCCGGAGGATGTTTTAATCTATTTTTATTGAAAAGTCACTACTTTCACACGGTTAATTTTTTCAGGACACGTGTCATGTATTCGTTGGACCTATTAAACGGTTTTACCCATGGTAATTGTATATATTGCCAAAAAGGAAAAGCAACTACATTTAATAGCATTCTCTAATTATTAACGTTGGTTTCTCTTCCATGGTAAAGCACTCAAGTGCCTCTTGCTTACCCCTATATAAACGTAATTTTTTTAATTGTTTCTATTTCTAGAGTGAGAAATAGTTTAATCTACAATTCTAGTAAAGAAAAAATCTAACTTTCAAACTAGATTTCTCTTTCTTTGTAAATCGTTTTTCTAATAATCTTCAAAGTTTGTATTTGTACGGAGATGACTGTATTAATCAAAGAAGATTGGCTCAATTTGTCCGAGTTGAGAAAGAAAAAAGGCAAGCCATAATCGTTGTCTGATTACGCGCTTCACCAAGCAGAGTAATTGTAACTCAAATTCCAAAACCATATACAAGTTTCTCATCTAATAGACAATCAATCGTTTTTATAAATAACCCCCTTGGACAATATCTTACAACTCTTGACCAATTTTATCAATGGGACCGGATGTTGGAGAAAAGAAGTTAACAGTCGTAAACCTCCTTTAACCTTTATTCTCATGGGACCGGATGTTGGAGAAAGCACTCCTCTTAGATTCACCAGAATTTGTAAGGCTAAAAATAAACCTCCCTCGTTAGGCCAGGAGATAGAAAAGACAACTGAAATTTCTACCGATACTAGAAAATTCCCGTAAAAAATCTGATTGTGGGAGAAACTATCATAACTAAACTTCCTTCAGAATAGATTCTAAGTAAATCCAAAACCTTCGTCTACTAAGAATCCTCATATCGAGAAAGATCACCTTGGTACTCATCATGGTGATCCAGCAGAGTCAAGGCCACGAATGATGGAAGAGAAAATGAATGACAGTTGTGAATACACTCAGTTCTTTGGGGGCCAAATTGAATTTCATCGATGAACCAAGCCATATACTACATGAGTTTGATCAATGATTATTCTAGGATGGTGTGGATTTATTTTTTGAAAACAAAAAAAATGTGGTATATTGAACCTTTGTCAAATAGAATACGGTGATTGAGGGTTAAATGTCTGAGGATTGATAAAGGATTAGAATACGGCAGTCGTGAGTTCAACAAAGGCACCACAACAGAATGGGGTCGCAAAAAAAATGAACAAAACGCTTTGTGACAAGGTACGAAACATACTATAGCATTCCAGTTTAGGAAAGGATTTTTAGGCTGAAGCTATCAATACAACATGTTACTTGGTGAATCGGACTATTGATTGTAAAACGTTTTTTGAGATTCGGTCTGGATCATCGGCTGATTACGAACATTTGATGGTATTGGTTGGTTCTGCGTATTCTCATATGAGAGATGGTAAGCTTGAGATGAAGGAAAAGAGGTTCATATTTCTAGGATATGTTACTGGATTAAATGGATATAGGTTATGGTGTACCTCTCCAAAGTGTCCAGGTTTTCTCATTAGTAAGGACGTGACTTTTAACGAGCTTTCTTTGATAGACAATCATAATGTAGTAGGAGAAATGCTCGTATCAGTATCGACTGTGAGAAAACAGGTTTGTCTTAAAGTAGAATCAGTTCCCAGCAGGTCCAATAATCGAGTAGTTATGAGTTGGATCCAGAATTAGGAGATGAAGCGTCAACATCGGATGATAGTGATGATGATATGTCCAATAAATGAAAAGGATGCTTCCTCGAAACCGGAAGAATAAAACAACGTGGTATAGTTTAATGAACAACATATATTGCAAAGACTTACATCATGTGCAGATCTTTTACTCCAAACTTAGTTAATGATACGGAAACGTCTTGGTACCATCAAAAGCACTGGAGAGCCTCACATAAGCTGGAAGCTGGGATCAGGTAACATGGACTTCTGGCTAGAAAACTCGTCGAACCATCAACCTCTTTAAATTTTAGACGATAAGGCTAACAATACCTGGTTTAAAATTGAAAAGGTTAGTAGATACTGGTATAACAATTCATGGCAATTAAATGATCTAGAGGGGTTACTTTCTCCTACTGACATTGATAGAATTAAGAATCACTACGTTATACCTAATAGAGATGATAATATAATCTGGAACATATCTCTTAATGGTGACTTTTCTCTTAAGGAGACTTGGGATCACATTACGCACCATTATAATGAATCAAATCTATTCAAAAAAATTTGGAACCCTCAGACTCCCATGAAGCACTACTTCATCCATTGGAAACTAATCCATAGCTACATTCTCATTGGTACCATTTTGCAAAAAAGAAACACATTTCCATTGCTTTTAAAACGTCATTTCTGCAGTAAATGTGAGTCTTCTAATCATTTATTTGTGTCTTGTAAGCTTGTCTGGCATATATGGACATATTTCCAGATATTTTCAACGTTAAAATCTATAGTTATATGACAATCACTCATATAACTATATCATGGTTTTGGTCTACCAATAAAGACATTCATGTAAGACATGTTGTTCCTTCTATCATTCTGGGGATTATCTAGAAATTCAGAAACACTATCAAGAACAAAGGTAAACTTGTAACTCGCCAAAATGCTATATTTGAGAATACTAAGATATTAACTAGCATTGTTCATCGAAAATCCTACAAAAATAAGCATTAGATCAAGGACCAGAATGCTGCTAAAACTCTTGGTTGCTTCAACCACATGCTTGATAGCAATTCTAAGCCTCTTTACCTTAAGTGGAACCATCCTGTCTGTGATAGAATCAAGCTAAATACTAACGTTTCTTGCCTTTCAAATAGTGAAGCCAGTGAAGCCATTGTAATTAGAGACATCAATGGTAATCTTCTCTACGTACCTGGCTTTCTCTATGGAAAACTTAGTCCTATAATGGTTGAGGCTAGAGCTTTGTTTGATGGTCTCTTTATTTGCAAAGCTAGAAACTGAACCCAAATTGACATTGAATCAAACTCTCTTATTCTAGTAAACTTCTATCCACTAGTAAATATCCTTGGTTTCTTGAATTTGTTCTTATTTTCTCTATAAGATTAATCACTTCCTCAATGACCTTAACTCATATCTTCAGAGACCAGAATCAAGCCACAAGTTGGCTTACTCGATGGACTCTTAAGTGTAAAATGAAACAAGAAATCAACATTAATTGTATCACTATTAATCTCAAAGCTATGCTTACTGTGGAAAGTCTGGGATTTGGTTATATTACAAGTTCTTAGTTACTAACTTGTTTCGTAGCAGGTATTATCCTCACTACATAATTCACAGGTACTAGCGATCTAGATAAACAGGCTTTTATCAGATTAAATTAAGCTCTATTTTGTCTCGTCTGCAAAATGGATTTAGGGAAAATTGCTTTTATTATCCTTGGCTTTGCTCTGCTTTTACTAACTTGCTCTGTTTTGTCTCCTCTGCAAAATAACAACTCCATTGTACATGTTCTAAAATTCTCGAAAACAAAATAACAATAAAACAAAAATATAAAAATAGACAATTAAAATATATATATATATACTAAATTTTGAGAATATATATAATTATAATTGAAAACAAGAATGTTGGTCGAACAATTTTTATATAAAAATAGAATTTAGTTTTAATTCCAAACAACTTGATATAAGTTGTTTAAAAAATTAAAAATAAAGAGTCAAAAAATAAAAAGTGAAATATTAGTATTTGATATTGCAATACAAGTTGTATGGTTATTTTTGGAATGCATCTTTTTCAATATTAGTACAAAAGTTGTTCTTTTTTTTTCGAATTTTTCTTTTTCACTATTACTACCGAAGTTGTTTCGTATCAAAAGATACACATATAAATGAATAAAAAATTGAAATAAAACACATATTTAATAAAAGATTTAAAAAGAACAGGAATTTAGTTATCAATTCCAAACAATTTTATTTTTTGTTTCAAATAAATGGAATAAAAAATATCTAAACCAAAAATAACGGAACTAAAAAATTTAAAGGATACAAAGTGAAGAAGATATATCTAAAGATAAAAATAATCATCTAAAAAATATTTTGGATACTTTATAAGTAGTAGTACTTGTTCGTGTTTTCTGAAAAACAAAGCATAATCATGAACGGACCAACTTATCGATACCTAGTGGCACAACCATACTATTGCGATGCAGATGGTACCCGGAATTTCTTTTTATGCGATAAGAAGGATATAATATAAGAGTATAGTTTAGAGATAAGAAGTTGGAAGGGAGAATGAGTTGGTATGATTTGGATATATATATTATTTTAAATTTTTCTGGTTTAGATACATCCAAATATCTAATTAGGGCGGTCAACGGTTTTTTGGAATCGAGAACCGGATCGGGACCGAACCGACAAGGATCGGAACGGGAACCGGATCCGAATTTTAACGGTCTGGTTCGCGGTTCCATTCTAAAAATCGAAAACCGATAAGAAACCGAAACAAAAAAACCGGTTAAGGAATCGAACCGATAAATCGATAGGACCGATAAAGAATCGAACCGATAAATCGATAGGACCGATAAGGAATCGAACCGATAAATCGATAGAACCGATACGGAATCGAACCGATGAAACCGATAAACCAATCGGACCAATAAAACCGTTAAAACCGATTATTTATTATTATTATTATATATTCTTATAAATTATAGTACCAAAATTAATAATTAATTACTATTTTGTTTTAAAAATCATAGATCAACTTATAAATTTTAGTTTTTATATTATTTATTTTAATATAAAAAAATCCATTTTTAATTGGTTTTATTTTTTTTAAGTGGACCGAACCGGACTTAAACGGGACCGGACCGAATTCGAACCGGACCGAACCGAACCGAACCGAAAGCTTAGCCGTGTCCAATTCTAAAAATTAGAACCGAAAGCTTAGCGGTCCGGTCCGGTTCCTTCAAAACCCGGACTGAACCGGACCGATAACAGCCTATATCTAATGATTGCTTAACAATTTAAAATATAATATTTTTGCAAAAAAAATATTCTTATAAAAAAATTAAATTTAATACAAATTAAAATATCTAAAATCACATCTATAAAAATATATTTATTCTCTAAAATTTTATATTAAGTTAAAATCTTAATAAATTATCTTTGATACTGAAAATCTGTTGACAAACTTTTTGGATAAAAAAAATCAATTTAAACTTAAATTTTTTGTTAAATATGATATAAAATGATATAATTTTAAATTGAAACACATATAAATAATTTGTTTTTGTTGAAAATAAAACACATACTTAAGGAAAGGTAGGTTTAAAAAGAACAGGAATTAACAACATTTTTTTTTTGTCTCAAACAAATATAATAAAAAATATCTAAACCCAAAATAACGCTTTAAAAGATATAAAGATATTTAAAAATAAAGATAATCATGAAAAAGATATTTCGGATTGCGAAATGTTATCCAATACTGCGATTTCTATATAAACCAGTCCTAGTTACTAAGCAAAAGTATTCTTCTTCGTGTCTTTTGCAAACTACTCCTAGTTACTAAGCAAAAAAGTATTCTTCTTCGTCTCTTCAGCTTTTTGCAAAAACAAAACATAAGTATAAACATAAATATAAACAGGCCAGTCCTTTTATCTTTCTTCTTTTTTCTCCATAACTTTTTATCAATGGGGAACCGGAGATATGGATCTTCTGGTAGATATAATCAGAATCAACATCAACAGAGAACTTCTGGTTATGGGTACCCACCACGGGATTGTGATTGTGGAGTGCCAGAATGGGAAAAGAAATTCTGTTACGTGATAGGAAGGATACCGTGGTGCAAGGTGATCGAAGCATCAACGTACATGCGTAAGGGAGTTGTAATGAAATGGAATGATTCAGCTGCAGAGGAGGCCTTTAAAAACGCAAAACAACGCTTTTGGGCAAAGACTAAGAACAGTCCATGCGACATCCCTCTTCCGGATCGCGATATGTATATTGATGAAATTAACTGGGAGCCTGTTATAGATCTGGAACTTGTGGAGGGCATGGAGAAGGATAGGTTATATTTCAGTGAGGATGAGAGCGGGGATGAATGGCATCAAAAGAATCAGACTAAAAACTCTCTGGTCGATGCTAATCCTAAATTGTGTGCTATTGGCCTTTGGCTGGAAAATTTAAGAAAACTGGGCAACTATAAAGATGATTATGGGTGGGGTGATGATAATGGGTGGGGTGATTCCTCGAAACCGGAAGACTTAGAAAAGATCGACAGCGGGTGCGATGATTCCTGGCCAACAAAACAGGACGACCAGGCATTGAAGTCAAATAAAGGGTGCGCAACAAAAAATGAGATGGATACCGGGTGGAGAAATTACTCTTGGGAAACAAAACAGGAGCTGAGTAGAGGGTGGGATAGTTCTAGGAATCAGATTAATGCTCCGCAGTCTGTAGGTGTCGGAGACAAAGGATGGGAGGATTCTTGGAACCAGAATAGTGCTCCGCAATCTGTAAGTGCTGGAGGTAACAGGTGGGGTGGGAAGAAGTGGGGAAATCATGGTCCGGTTCAAAGATATGGTGATAATTCAGGACGATGGAATGGAGGGTATCAGAAGATGTATGCATACTGTAACAGCAGCTCAAAATTTCAGCCAGAGGATAATCAAACAAGTGGTGACTGGAAGAATCATAGGGGTAACAAAGGGCATGGCTTTGCACCAAGGCCGCACTGATATATTTATGGCTTAGTTTGAATGTGAGATCAATCCAAGTTGATAATTCACCAAGTTTATTGTAAAGTTTTTAGGCTTGGTTCCTGTGTTGTTCTAAGTTAGTAAATGCCAATTTTTGTTATATAATTGATAAATTTATCATTTTGTGGTCAATGAGAATTTATTTGAGAATGTTACTATAGTTCTCTCTTTAATGTCTCGAAAAAAAATTATAATTGATGAACATGTGTATAATCCCCGCCCATAGAACAAGCTACACACTTCAACACAGTATGAATATGAAGCAAGTGCAGACATGCACTTATAACCTGTGACTTACTATGATACAATATCACTATACACACATACAAAAAGCAATATCCCACAACTATATGAGGAGCATGATATTCATGACATAGGAGCCAACAACACTACGTTTTGCTATGGCGAGGATCGGGCTGCCCCGAGTTCTTTTTTCTATCAAGTTGGGTTTGGATTCTCAGCCTGTCATCCAACATTCGTTTATAATGGAGGCAAGACATTGTGAACTCGAGGTTCTCTGCGAGACCTAATAACAACAAGAGAATAGACTTGGAGCAGAGAACAGTGAGCGTGGTGAAAATAAAGAAGTTTATATATCAAGAATAAGTGAATTGTCGTAGTCAAGTGGAAAGTTTGCTTGACAGTTAAGAAAAACCGACTTCTATGATTCTCAAAAGAGTTGGGAGGCTTGATGACTTCTCCCTAAGGTTGTCCCCCTCTAGGATCTCAGTTGGCACGCCTGGCTGATGGTATGGATTTTAATAACCACATTCATTTTTCCATAGATGCTGCCACAAGGGTGTCGGAGGACCTGCAGGAGAAACTGGAAACAACAAATATGGAGCATCATGGTCTCAGTACTTTGTACAAAGAACTGAACGAGAAGCGTAATTGTTTGTTTGGGAAAAATGAGTCAACTACTAATGCGTTGAACAAGGTGCATGATGATCTTAGGAAACTTGCTTCTTATTCTCGTGCATCTGAGAAGGGACCTCATATGGACATGCGAAATGAAAGACTACAATCCGAGCTAGTGACTAGAACAGTAGGGTTAGAGGAATGAACAGGCAATCTAAAAGATTGTTGAGGGGTTAATAACATATGAGCACTTTGACACTAATGTCTCCTGGTTTGTATCTGGAGTCACTGGTGTCCTTACTTGTTTAAGCAAGTAATGAAAAACTGTTGTGGGCGTTGGATCATTTTATTATACTACTTGGCAACTGTTTGAGTTCTAAATATCAAAATATCAGGTCTTCAACCCTGAAATACCTTATTTTATTGATAGAATTTTATGAGTCCAGCCTCGAATTTCTAACTGCTAAAAGGATGGAACAAATTGAGTTACCGATGCAACTTACCGGCATAATAAAATAACTTGCCGATGAAATAATTTCAGGTTATGGGTGTTGAACATATATCCTCAAACTAAATCAAAATATCTTTTATTCTACATGTGATAAAGAGGTCATTTCTCGAATTCTTGAGCATATTCAAATCGATGAGATAAGACCAATGTGAGGAATCAGCTTGTTAACCTTCAGCCTTTTAAAAACCAAAACTTTCATTACTATACCACCAATTACACCAATTATTTATTAGAACCATAAACTTTTTTTTTCTCTTATAAACTTGAGCAGTCATCATCTAAATACCTCAAACCAATTTTACTAGCATCGTCTAGTCTAATATCATAATACGTAGAGCAGTCTTTTGTAATAAAGTTTTGAAACCATGTTTTGTTGAATAGTTTGACTTTTCCAAAAGTGACTGTGATTGTAATAGTAACATCATTTGATCCTAAATTTTTGTCACTAATAACTAGTAAAGGAAACAACAGTCTTGAGAGCATGATGTTATTTGTTAAATATCCGATAACCTTCCATCACCAATAATTGGTCTTCCAATAGATATATACTCTTTTATACGCATCTAAATTTGATGAGTCCGAATTCAGAATACTTTCCGGAAGGGCAGATCAGTGTAATTCTCTCCGAACACCGGACATAAATTCTGGACCGGACAGATCACTTCGAACCAATGTGAGCCTAAGGCTGTTCGAACTATGACAAAAGTACTAAAAAACCTAAACACTTCTTGACTAAGCTACCTGTCCTCCTGCTTAGAACTCATGGGTCTTTAAACATGACCCGGGTCCATTAAACTTGACCCGAAAGCCCATAAGGGCCCAAATTTCATACTATAAATACCCAACCACCAGCATTAACTATGGGTAAGAAAAATTAACTGCTGCCAAGCTGCTCAATTCTCTCTCCACATTGAAACACCTTGAAACACCCTGAAACACCCTCACACCGCCTTAAAACTCCACTTGAAATTACTTGCCTACCCCTAGGCCATTTTTATCCACACCAAATTGGCGACCACAGTGGGAGGCGACGGTGCCTGAATCAAGTATTCGAAACCAAGCAAAGAATTTCTGTCCGAATGAATTCGGATAATACAGAGCTTCTACCAGCTTTGCTCGAAGTGGTGGAGGAGAAAGATGAGTATACTGTCCAAGAGCGCGACAGGTTAAAGCTTGAGATAGAGGCTCTGAGGGCTGAAAAGGCCAAGATGGGCGTGAAAGAGAAATCCAAAGCGTCAGCTGCTCATCACACTGACAACCCTCGAGAGCCTGAGGCTTCGAAAACTCGTGTGAGCACTAAAAATACACATGCCAGCTCTAAAAAGTCTCACCGGTCCAAGCCTGTTGAGAGCTCTGACTCAAGTTCAGAATCTTCGGGCAGCTCTTCGGACAGTGAGGGAAATGAAAAATCCTTGTCCTCTAGCAGTGATGAGGGTCGAACCAAGAAGAAACAAAAGCAAGTTAAGAAGTATTCGAGAAAAAGAGATCACCATGGAAGAATGAAAAGGCATATTGGAAAGGGGTCATCTCACCACCGGAGGTATACGGACAAGATGTTGATGGATCCTTTTGCTTTCCACGATGAGCCAGGTATCTTTGCAACTCCTAATGAGGATACCGTGTTCAGTCGTGGAAGGATTTGGAGGCATTCTCCACTGTCTTCTAAAATCCTGTCCGGAAACCTCCCTAAGAGGTTTGACAGTACTAAGATGGAGAAGTATGATGGCAGTACTGATCCGGACAATCATCTGGAGCAATTCAAGAACTTCATGATGAACTTTGATGATGATGATAAACTACTCTGTAGGGCATTCTCCCAATCTTTTACGGGGAATGCTCTGAAATGGTACAACAGCGTGCCTCAGGGTTGTATTAAAGACTTTGATACTTTTTGGGTGGCCTTTCGAAGGCAGTTTGTGGGGAGTAAGGAGCTGAAGGGCAATGGAGACACAATAATCCATTGTGCCCAAGAGCCAAATGAGTCGTTAAAGGAGTACATAAGTCGTTTTGTAAACACAAAGAATGGATTGGCTGATTGCTTCGAACAGGTGGCAATAGCATCCCTAAGACAAGGTTTGAACCCAGGCAACCTGGCTGATTCGGTCACCAGGAAGAAAGCCATGACCTGGGGAGGATTGCTAAATCAAGTTGGCAAGCAAATAAACGTTGATGAAACAAAGAAGACCAGGGTGCACAGACAGGTGAGATCCACCCCGGTGGCACCAACTCCAAATCAAAACTAGTCCGGGAATAGAGCAAGAGAAACCGGACAGGGGCATGGTAGGGGAAAAGCTCAGTCCCAGCCAGCTGCTCCTGCCCAAAGTCAGCAATCCAGAAACAAAAGAGGGCCATGGGTCCAACCGGAGTGGTTCGCAGAACTTAAAGAAAGCGTGGCCACCATTTTTGATAAAACAAAAGATGAGGTACACTACCGGAGACCGGAAACCTTGCAGTCTCCCAGAGAGCATCGTAACAACTCCTTTTGCCAATACCACAATGATATTGGCCATACCACTGATGATTGCATAGCGTTGAAACAAGAGGTACAAAATTTGATTGAAAGGGGGAAGTTGGGTGCATACGTTAAAAGAAAAGGAGGCAACAGGCCTGACAACACTCACCGGGCTGGTCCGGTTAATGCTGCCCTGGAGGGGGCTATGGTAATAGTTGAAAGGTTTGATGTGGAATCTGAATACTTGGATCCTGATCCAACAAGAAACAGAGTGGGTGCTATAGAGGAGCGTTCTAGATCGGTCTCCGGGCTCATTAAATTCTTCGAGTCACTGACAATTTTCGGAGGGGACACTGTGACAGCTCCTACTACTTCTTCGAGAAAAAGGCATGTTCATAATTTGGCCTCCCAGCTAGAAGAAGGCATGACCTCTTATCAATCACCAAATTCGTTCCCATTCATTGTCTTTGATGGGGATGATTTAAGAGACATTGCTGGCCCTCATGAGGATGCTGTTGTTATAGGAGCATCTATAGGGGGTAATGAGATAAGGCGAATTCTGGTAGATACTGGAAGCTCTGCCAATATCCTTTTCCTAGACACTTACAAGAAAATGAAAAATCCAGCTGTGATTCAGAAGTCGGACCGGTCGATCGTGGGCTTCACGGGCAGCTCAGCCGATGTGATCGGGGAGTTTGAAGAAGAAGTGTTGTTGGGCAGGGGCCCTTTCAAGAAAATGGTTAGAATACTCTTCATTGTGGTGGATTGTCCCACCTGCTATAATGCTATTCTAGGGAGATCTTGGCTCTCTAGGATGCATGCAGTGGCTTCGACAGTTCATCAGTGTCTAAAGTATGTTGTTCAGGGGCAGGTTGGGGTTGTCCGGAGCAGCCAAAAGATTGTAAGAGAATGTTATGCCACTGCCTTGGCTCCACGAACGTTGGGGGCAGTCAGAATAAATGATCAATAGCAGTTTGAGGGCCTTTCTGGGGGTGAGGGTGAAATTGATGACTCCAGAGAGACCCCTGGAGTATTGATTCCGATTGAAGAGGTTGAAACACACTGCTTGGAAGAAGGAAAAAGCGTCAAGATAGGATCCAAAATGCCACCAATGCTGAAAGAAGGAATGTTGAAATTCTTGAAAGACCATCAGCATGTTTTTGCTTGGTGCAACGCTGATGTTACTGGAGTTCCATCAGAGGTGATTTCCCATCGCTTGTCTGTCCGGAGAGATGTGGCACCAGTAGTACAAAAGAGGAGAGCTTTCTCAAAAGAAAAAGCTGATGTCATTGTACAAGAGGTTGATAGACTCACAAAGATGGGGCACATTAAAGAATCTCAATACCCTTTGTGGACTGCCAATCCTGTCTTAGTAAAAAAGAAGAATGGCAAATGGTGTATGTGCATTGACTTCACAGACCTCAATCGAGCTTGTCCAAAAGATTTGTATCCGGTCCCCCGGATAGATCAGTTAGTAGACTCTACTTCTGGGAACAAGCTTCTCTCCTTCATGGATGCCTTCTCCGGGTACAATCAGATCCAAGTAGATCCAAAAGATCAAGAGCATACTACATTTGTCACTGATAGGGGTCTACATTGCTACAAGGTGATGCCCTTTGGCTTGAAAAACGCTGGGGCTACTTATCAAAGGTTAGTCAACAAGGCATTTGCTGATCAAATTGGAAGAAATATGGAGGTTTACATTGACGATATGATGGTGAAAAGCGTGGATGAGCAGTTGCACTTGCCCGACCTCCAAGAGACTTTCGCCAACTTGGCCAAAGTAAATTTGAAGCTAAACCCTGAAAAGTGTGTGTTCGGAGTGCAGTCCGGGAAGTTCTTAGGGTATATCATAAGTGAGCATGGAATACAGCCCGACCCGGACCAACTCAATGCTTTGTTCCAAATGGAGCCTCCTCGAAACATTAAAGAAGTACAGCGATTAACGGGGAGATTGGCTGCCTTGAACCGATTCATCTCCAGGTCTTCAGACAGGTGTGCTCCTTTCTTTCAAACCTTAAAGGGTGCAAAGGGGTTTGAATGGACGCCACAGTGTAATGAAGCGTTTAATGAAATCAAGAAACATCTTTCCTCTCCCAAGACTTTGTTCAAACCAGTTGATGGGGAGACTCTCTTTGTATATCTGGCTGTTTCAAGTTGTGCCATCAGTGCTGTGCTAGTAAGGGAGGTTGATGGGCATCCTCACCCAGTGTACTACATTAGCAAAAGCTTGATTGATGCTGAGAGGCGTTACTTGAAACTCGAAAAAATGGCGTTGGCCTTGGTAATAGCTGCAAGAAAAATGAGGCCCTATTTCCAGGCTCATCCTATCGTTGTCCGGACTTCTTTCCCTTTAAAGAATGTCCTTCAAAAAGCAGACATTTCGAGCAGAATGACAAAGTGGTCAGTAGAGTTGGGGGACTTCGACATAGACTTTGCTCCCCGAACAGCGGTAAAATCTCAAGCTGTGGCTGACTTTCTGGTTGAATTCCATTCTGATAGGGATTCCGAACAACCTACTGATTCAAAAGACAAGAAAGTGTGGATTGTCCGAACAGACGGAGGATCCAGTACCATGGGATCTGGGGCAGGAATATGCCTCACTTCCCCATACGGGTACAACATGTTCCAAGCTATTTGTTTTGCTTTCAGGGCATCCAATAATGAGTCCGAATACGAAGCAGCTATAGCTGGATTAAAATTGGCCTACATTTGTGGAGCTAAAAGAGTCAAGCTACTAAGTGACTCCCAGTTGCTAGTCCACCATGCCTTGGGCCTATCAGAAGCTAGAAAGGAACAGTTGGTCAAGTATTTACTCCTCCTCAAAAATGAAGCGTTGAAATTTAAAGCTGTTATCTATGAGCACATCCCCCGGGCAGAAAATGAGCTAGCAGACTCACTAGCAACGATAGCATATACAGAGTCCTACCCATGGATCCATGTGCTTGAAAGCCCTTCTATTCAACTCAATGAAGGTATAAAAGAGGAAGTCTTTGAAGTACAAGTAAATCGGCCTCAAGACTGGAGGTCTCCTCTTATACAATATCTGTCCGATGGCATCGTGCCCTTGGATAAATCACAAGCCAGAACATTGAAACACAGGGCTCGTGGTTTCATTATGATTAGAGAAGTCTTGTACAAAAAGTCCTACAGCAAACCTCTCCTACGTTGTTTAGGGGATCATGAGTCACAAATGGTTCTCTTCGAATTGCATGATGGTGAGGGATCAACCCATTGTGGATTTAGAGCTTTGACAAGAAGAGTGTTACTCTCCGGATACTATTGGCCATCAATTATGAAAGATGCTAAGGAGCTGGTAAGAAGGTGTGACCCATGCCAGAAGTACAGCAATGAAATTCATGTACCAGCCATTCCTTTGGAATCAATTTCTGAGCCCATCCCTTTTGCTCGATGGGGATTGGACTTAGTTGGGCCTCTCCCTGTGGCGTCCGGAGGGCGTAAAACCATAATTGTAGCCATTGACTACTTCTCGAAGTGGATAGAAGCAGCCCCCTTGGTAGGGACAACCTCAAAAGCTGTTATAAAATTCATTCTATCCAACATATGTTGCAAATTTGGTGTCCCCCAGAAAATAACAACAGACAATGGGCCACGGTTTGACAACAGAGAAATGGAAAGCTTCTGTGCCTCAAGGGGTATTCAGCACTGCTTTTCTTCACCTTTCCACCCTCAAGCCAATGGGCAAGTTGAAGTGGCTAATAGAACGATACTGTCCGGTTTAAAGAAGAATTTAGAAGGGGCTGCTCGGAAGTGGCCTAGTTATCTACAAGAAGTCTTGTGGGCCTACCGAACAACACCTGGGGCTGCAACACAAGAATCCCCTTTTGCCTTGGTCTATGGAATGGATGCAGTAGCCCCCATAGAGAAGGCACTCCCCTCCTTTCGTGTTCATAACTTCTCCGGACAGGCTAATGAGATGGCAATTAGAAATCAGCTTGATTTGATCGAAGAAAGACGGGTGAAAGCTCATCTTAGAATGGCACACTATCAGGGCTTGATGAGAAGCAGCTTTGCTTCTAAAGTTAAAAGAAGGGATTTTCAACCAGGAGATAAAGTATTAAGGAAAGTTTTCTTACATACTAAGGAAAAGCTCTTCGGAAAGCTGGCCCCAACTTGGGAGGGTCCATATACTGTGGTTGAAAGAATCAAGCCTGGGACATACTGGTTGGAAGACAAAGATGGCAGGGTTTTAACTCACCCTTGGAATATTGAACACCTTCGAATGTACTTGGAATAAAACGTATGTAAATATTTACTTGTTTAAACATCCATGTAAATATTTGGGGGCTTACCTTCCCCTCTTCGGTGGCACGGAGAGTTTTCAATGAAATTTGATGCCTTCTTCAAAATTCTCTAAGTATTTTTAAACATTTTGTCTCTTATCATACTACCCGGGTTAAAAGATCTAAGGGCTATTTAAATTATAGCCGGAAAGTCTTAATACTCTCACAATACAATAAAACTATTTAAACTCCAGCTATTTAAACAAACAATGAAAGAAGAGGATGGTTGAGCAAAATAAGATATTCATTCAACAATTTAAAACTGCCTTGGCCTTCCAAGGACTTTTTGAGTAAGTTTGGGCACAGTACAAAAATCTGTCTGAATAATACGGACAACATCACAAAAAGAGTGCCTTGGCCTTCCAAGGACTTTAGTTCGAACAAAAGATAAACAAAATAAATTATAGGTTAAGGTTGAGCCTTTGAAGATGGCTCACCCTCATTTGCTTTCTTGCCCTTGATGTCGCTTTTCTCTTCGACTATCTTTTTACCCTTGGGGTCAATCTCTTCCTCACCTGGGCTCTCTCCGGTTTCCTCTTCTTCGCCGGACGAAGACTTACCGGAGTACCCCTCATCAACCATGGTCCAGTATGGGAGATCATCATCATCCACATAGCGCCATAATTCCCCTAGTCTCCTCTTCGGGAATTTCTCATGAAACAGGAGGACCATATCAGACTTTACCTTTTGAATCATTAGCTCCTCGCTTTGGATCATCTCCCTGGCAGAGGCGTTGATCCTGGCCTTGATCATGGCCTCTTGATCCCTCACCAAAGCAGATTTCTCTTCAACAGCCCGAGTCACTGCATTCTCTAAAGCAATTTTGTCAGTGGTCAGGTTGGTGACAAGCTTCTCCTTTGCTGCAGTTTCTCCTCTTGAGGCTGTCAGGTCCTTCTCCAGTCCGGACAGCTTAGCCCGGAGATCTTTTACAGTCTCTTCCAATGAAGCAGCTTTTGTGTTGCTTTCATCTTGATTCTTCTTTAGCTGATCATTTGCCTCCTTGAGCAAATCAACCTTATTGGCAGCAGTCCGGAGGTCCTCGGACAGTTTTTCCTTCTCCGACTTGAGGTCTTTGATGGTGTCTGCCTGACTTCGGACTTGCCTTTCCAAAGTAAGTATTGGCTGCACGTTGCTAAGGATAGAATGGGCTATAACATCCCTCTCACTGGAAACCATAAAAGTCTTACCGTTGAAGTTAACTGTGTTGGAGCTGCTTGGAGGGACATAGGGCCCTGCGAACTCGTCTCTGGGCAGCCCAAGAAAATATTCACCCAGTCCACCCAGACCGGTGATGTCCATTTCGTCTAAGTTAAGCTCTCCCCCCTAAACTTCATCTGTGTGGAATTCGCTTGGGATCTCTTCTTGAAAGTCTCTTGGGATCTCTTCGGCCAGTGTAGGGTCAGTAGGGAAAGAAGGCTCCGGGTCCCGGAGAGCAACCTCATCTCCTTGGGAAGTCTTCTTCTTCTTCTTAGCCTCCCTATCACCACTCTCACTGGTTTGCTTGCGAGTCCTCTTAGAAGCCCTTGAGGGCTTAGGGAGGTTCACTTCCTGCTTCTCGCTCTCCTGTTCCACCATTTGCAGCAGGACTGCATCAATTTGAACCTGTGCCAGTCCTTCTGTGTCTGTTGGGGCCTCCTTCTCATCGTCACCTGCCGCCCTCTTACCTTTCTTCTTCTTGCCCTTCATTTTACTTGGGGCTCTGGCCCGGGCAGGCAGGAAGAGAGTCCCATCCAGTTCATGAGACCTTCTCAGCACGATGTCTTCATCAGGTTGGGTGGAGAACTCCTCCCAAGTTAGGTCTCTTCGACCTGTGGTGTTCCACAGGTGAGACCTTGCTAAGTTCCCAGAAGTGAAGGCTTTATGGAACCGGTTCTCCCAGTTCTCTGCGGCCCAAGCGTTGATTTTGCCACAGGTGACCTGTCCGGCCTTCAGGTAGTCTCCGAACTCCTTTGGCAGCTCTGATAAAACAAAAGAGAAACTAATTAGCATAAACTTAAAAGAAAAGAGAAATTCGAACAGAGACTTAAAATGAGAAGCTTACGGTCACTCCTCCATCTACTCCTGAGGAGGCTTGGATTCTCTCCGGTCTTAATTTTCTTGCCATTCTCCCATGAGCCACTGACAAATAAGAATTGGCTCCTCCATTTGCTCTCCGACTCCAGGAGATCATCGACAACTTTAAGATCGTTCCCCATGTTGAAATGGTAGAAGGGGAACTGATGATGTTTGCACAAGTTGGCCACAGCTGCAAACTCTTCCATAGGAAGAGGGATTCCAGATAACCTAGACGCCATAATACATGACATCAAGGTGAACCAACCATTGGGGCTTAACTGTGATGGGCAGAGTTTGACCAAGTGAAAATAGCGCACTATCTCCGGGTCCAGTGGGAACCTGAGTCCCCAGTTGAATAGCTCCGTGAAGAAGACTATCTCATTCCTTTTGCAATCCATCGGGGTCTCCGGATAGATGGGAATCCTTATCTTTATGTTCTCAGGGATCCCCCACTTTGTGCGCAATCTACCCAGATCTGAAGTATGGATGAACGCGTACTTGGGCTTCAACAAAGCCAAAAGATACTTGAACTCCACTTTATGAAAGCATGGCCCCACTCTCCCTTCAAGGCTCTCCGGCAGATCCGGACGCCTCAGATACAAGTCCTCTTTGCCCTTCTTGGCAACAACGATAGCAGTATCAGCCTGTCCGGAGGACTCGGACTCAAATCTAACCTCCTCAGTGGAGTCCTCCATTCTCTCCTCCATAATCGTTGGGGGAGCTTCAGTAGAAATAGTCCGGGGAGGATTGAGGCTTGGCAGAGCTGATCCTTCGGACTGTTGGCTGTCCGTATTTACTCGACTTCTCACCTCAATTTGAGTTTCTGAGGTAGAAGATTCCTTGGGGGGTAGTGGGCTGCTGGCCTCTAGTCCTGACAGCCTCTCCCGGGGAGCCCTTATAGTTGCCCCAGACCCTGATACACTATCCTTTGCCCCCGATTTCGAGGGTGTGTTTTTAGAAGAAAGCCCTTTGACCAACCGACTTGGCCTTTTCATGATTAGCTTGTCCGGGGAATGGTCAGAGTCAGACCCCATAGCAATGAAAGAAGATTTTTTCCTAACACTTGTGAAAGTAACTCCCGGTTCAACAGCAGGGATCGACTCCTGAACTGAGGAGCCAGATACTATGGGGGAGAGCGTTGATTGAAAAAGCCTTTTTGGCTTGGTACCTTTAGAAGAAGATGAGCCTCTGTCAGATTCTTCGATTGAATGGGCTGGTTTCTCAACAGGCGACGATGGTAGCCCTGCTGCAAGTCTTTTTTCCTTCTCAACTCTTTGAGCTTTCTCCAATTCCGAGAGATTAAGCCAGCCGCCCTTGATCAGTGTTGTTCTTGCTGTAAACATAAACAGCCAAGAAAGTTTTGAAGATTCTAGAGAGATAAAGCTCTGAGTAAAATGGTAGAGTGATTTTTGAAAGAGATAATGAGATAGTGAAAAGTGAATTAGAATTTATAGTAAATGTGAAAAAAGGATTTGATTCCTAGGAGAATCCAAAAAGTTGGGCAATGATTAAAAGACGACGCTGATGTCATTAATGGCATTTAAAAGAGGTAACTTGTTCGAGAAAGTGGTGCGAAGTTCAAGGTGAAAAAATGGCTAAAGTGACCAATCAGAGAATGACACGTGTCCCATTAACTCTGGCAAGAACCGTTTAGAATTCGTAACGTTCGGTCTGTCCGGGTTTATCCACAACTCTCTCCGGATTGAAAAACCACTTCCTATAATCGGACTGTTTTTAGTTCTTTGACAAGGACACTTGTTCAAACATCTAAAAAAGGGGCTCCTGATGAGTCCGAATTCAGAATACTCCCCGGAAGGGCAGATCAGTGTAATTCTCTCCGAACACCGGACAGAAATTCTGGACCGGACAGATCACTTCGAACCAATGTGAGCCTAAGGCTGTTCGAACTATGACAAAAGTACTAAAAAACCTAAACACTTCTTGACTAAGCTACCTGTCCTCCTGCTTAGAACTCATGGGTCTTTAAACATGACCCGGGTCCATTAAACTTGACCCGAAAGCCCATAAGGGCCCAAATTTCATACTATAAATACCCAACCACTAGCATTAACTATGGGTAAGAAAAATTAACTGCTGCCAAGCTGCTCAATTCTCTCTCCACATTGAAACACCTTGAAACACCCTGAAACACCCTCACACCGCCTTAAAACTCCACTTGAAATTACTTGCCTACCCCTAGGCCATTTTTATCCACACCAAAATTAATGCACCAACGTGGTTCTTATGAAACAGAATGATCATCGAGTTGATCGTATATCATAATCTGATCATTCTGATTCCAATATAATCTTTAAAACCATAAAATTATACTTCTAATCCATTTTCATTCCGATCAAATCTAGATCTTCAAACCTTGACAACAAAGCTATGTGAAGCACATATGTGTATCGATGACACAAAATATCACATATACTATACATATTCATAATATGTCAATGGGAAATGAAGTTGCCGATGTTACATCCTAAATATTAAATGTTTTATAATTTTTTATTTTCATGCTTAGAATTCTAGCTTCTAAATTCATTCTTTACATTGTTATACAAAACAATGAAACATAAACCCTTTAAAGATTACTTATAAAAGTAATTTTCCTTAAAGATGAATCAAAAGATGTCCGCAATGAAATAGAATTCAACTGAGTAAAATGTTGGAAATATTCGAAGGGTTAGCTTCGGAAATCACTTTGTTGTTTTCCCAAGCTCCTGATATGAAGACGAATTTCTGTTTCCAGAATTTGTCAGCGTCCAAAAGATCATCGATGATCTCGAGGTCATCCATCAATGTGAGGTAGTAAAAGGGAAGCTTCAGACCTTTTGAAAGTCAGCGTCCAAAAGATCATCGATGATCTTGAGGTCATCCATCAATGTGAGGTAGTAAAAGGGAAGCTTCAGACCTTTTGAAAGTTGAGTTAGTGAGATGAAGTATTTAATGCTGATGGGAATCTTGGACAGACGAGATGCCATGATCACTGACATAAGGGTGAACCACTGATTCGGTGTCAACTGGGTAGGGCATAGGCTGAGGAGTTTGAAGTACTCCACGATCATTACATCTAGTGGAAATCGAAGACCCCAGTTGATGATTTCTGGGTATACTACTAGTTCATCATCCTTGCAGTCCAGGGGAGTTTCTCCTTCTTTTGGTTGACGAAGAGTTATGTTTTCTCTCGTTCCCCATTGTTTCTTAAGAGCCAAAGCTTGGCTTTCTTTGTAATATATGCAGCGGACTTTTTTCAAAGCAATAATGTATTTGCTTTCGAGGTTCCTTATGTTCCTCCCAATTTTTTACATTTCTTCTTCGGAGATGGAACAAACATCTCCTTCTTCTTGAGAGTCAGCCTCGAGATCGGTTTTTGTAGCCTCCGAATCAGCTTCGTTGGCTTTCGAAGTTTCTTCTCGAAGATTATGAGAAGTTGGGATAATTATTTCTGTAGAGAGGTCAGCAATTCAAGGCGCTTCTTCTATTACTTCTCTTTGAGGAGGATCGTTAATAGTTGGATTTGGAGGAGAAGGAGTTCGGATGATTGTTGATTCATCTCCTATGGCGATGAAAGTTTTTCTTCGTCTGGCATGTGAAGAGTTTTCCGAAGAAGGGTTACTTGTTTTTTATTTTGGAGGAGATTTTTTCAGTAATTAGAGGAGAAATTTTTGTTTGAGATGAGGAGGCTCGAGGTCTTTTAGGCCCGGAGATTTTAGATGATAATTGTTCTTCGACTATTGACGAGGGTAAAAGAGTTGGAGCTTTAGTGGGATCGAAGTTACCATAATAGAATATTTCAGTAGTAGTTCTGATCGGACCTAATCGAATTAATCCTGTTATTGTGGTATACACAGCGTGACTCGTACATCCTAGACTCACACTGTTCCGGGTAGGAAGTTTAAAGGCTGTATAAATTTTGGGGTAAGTGTGTTTAAGTTAATTTTTACTAATTATTTTACAATACTCATTTATGCAGAGAAATAGGCACTGTGGGTGTTTTAGGTGGGTTGATCCACCTCTTGATGATAACTCGGAGATTGTAATTATTTGCCTATTGAAGAAAATTTGGAGGTTGGAAGCTAAGTGTCGTTAGCATAAGATTACAATTAGGTTTCTTTTGGTATGCTTGATTGTAGTAGGGCTAGTTTTGCTGTATTTTGTAATTTGAAAATTTTAGTTGAGAGACTCATCTGTTTCAGCTACTGTAATAGGGCTACTATATTAAAATTAGGGTTCTTTGTAATTTAGAATTTTTGAAATGTAATGGCTTCATAGGTAGAAGTCAAGAGAAGAATATTCTATAATTTTTGGCAAGATAATTTGAATAGACTGTTATTTCGTTGTTAAATATACCTGTATTGTTTAATATTGCTAAATATTGAAATTTTTTAGAAGTTAATTTTTGACTCAAGACATGTATTTTACATTCAATTGACCTATAGTTTTTGTTGTTAAATAAACCTGTATTGTTAAGTATTGGTAAATATTGTTGCAGCTGACATATATATATATATATATATATATATATATTATTGACCTGTATTTTTGTTGTTATATAGACCTGTTATAAACCTGTAATTTACATGCAATTGAGACTAAACATAACCTGTAACACAAGATTAATCCATTTCCCAACATCATATTCCAATCACCAATACAAAAAATATCCAAAGTTGATAGCTATTACACAAAAACCCACTTTCATCCATTACATTAAGCTACCGAAGGAAAAATAAAACAAAAACAACATCACCGACTAATACAAAAAACCTACTCCTAACACCACACTAACTCACAACAAACGATCCTTCCATCAAGGCGTAGCATGCTTCGTCGATGGTTCATTACCCGCTGCCCATAATTGAGAATCTCATGTTGCCGCGGGAGATGTACCTGAGTTCCCAATGCAAGATCTGGTAAACACACCAGCAGAAATGTTAATGTTAACAATTGTGTTACCTGAACCAGCAGCAGCTGCTGCACTACCGTCTGATGTTGCCACGGAATTTCGATGTGCAAGTTTTCTATGAACATCCAACTTTTTGGCTTCACATTTTGTAACTATGAATCAGGGAGCTTTCGTTTCTTGCTTCCAGTCGAAGCTGATGTATGTGTTGCTTCCTTATACTGTTGCATATTTTTTGTCCTCACCCAAGTGTTATGTAGGGATGTGATGCTGTTTTGAGATGAAAAAAGCGTGTATTAGCCTATTTATCAAACAGATAAAGAACAATTAGATTTCCCACACAACTTGTCTAATATGTCCAAAACTACTTTAATATAAAATCTTACAGTTGGGACCAAATTTCTATGCATCTTGTCTCGTCTTCTATCAACACAGTATATTACACTACCCTGCATAAAGGCATACAAATATAAATAAAGACTTATTGGGACCACTACACATGCAACCACAACACAACACAATACACCACACATAAAAACACTCAACCACAATCAACTTTACTCAACCAGACTCAATCAAATTCAACCAAAGTCAATCACTAAATAAGAAATGTTTTAAAAACACTCAACCACACTTACATCGGACTGAACTCCTGAATTGCCAATTTATGCCCTCTCAACTGTTTTTAAAATAATAAACCTAATTAAGAAATGTTAAAAACATTAAGATACATTTAAAAGTAGTTGAGACTTACAGGTATTTGGGTATATGTTCCATCTGGTTGTCCTTGTACATGTACTACTGATGTGGGATCATCGACCGTAGATGTGCCTCCAACTTCACCTACTCAACGTCTTTTATGGTGTCATGTGCCTTTACACTTGCTGAATTTGTGTGTGTTGTATGCTTTGGAAAGTTTTGTAGCTGCTGACACTGCTGCAGGAGGTTGAAGAAGCTCGGACTTATCATTACTTCTTGCTGTTTGCCTTCGCCCCCGAACCTTGATCTCTGGTGGAGCTTCAACTGGTGGAAACGGATTTGAAGGCCACATTCTATACCAATTAACTGGTTTTATAATGTGAGAATATATAGTCTTCTGCGTTGCGACTAGGAAGAAGTTGGCAACGTAATCAATGGGCTGCCTTCCAATTAAAAAAATAGTACTAACTGCATGGCAACATGGCACACCCGATAACTGCCATGCTCTGCAAGAACACTCACACTCTTCCATCTCGACAACATACTGGTTTTGGCCTTCGGTAACTTGAGCCTCACCCGATTGTAGCACTCGACACTGCCCAGCCTTACCAATAATCTTTGCCAATTATTTTTGGATTGCAGGGCATATTCGTTGATCTCATTTCTAAACATCCTTCCTCTTCTTAACAATCCTCCTAACAGTCTGCTCCTTTATCCCTTCCAACAGACTTATAATTCCTTTCAAACGATAGTCTAATATAATTGCGTTGAAACATTCTGCAAGGTTACTCGTCTGCATAGAGCACTTACTTTCAGTGTCGTAATGTGCCCTAGACCATTGGGTAGGAGGTATTTCTTCCATCCAATCGTAAGCGGCTCTGTTGCACTGTTTCATCTGGTCCATATAGTAATTGAACTGTTCCACCCAGGTGGACCTTGCGCAAGCCTAATAGAGGTTGTGATCTTCTCTACCATGGAAGGTTTTCTTCATATTTGCGTAGAGATGTCGTGCACAGAATCTGTGCTCAGAGTTGGGGTAAAAGAAAAGCAAGGCAGGTACAAGGTCTTTCTGGTTGTCTGACATCCACGTAAATGCTCTATGATTCTGTATGTCGATATTGTCGCCCAATAGTTGCACAAACCATGTCCGACTATCCTTGTTTTCATACTCTACAACAGCCCACGCCAACGGATACATCTGGTCGTTCGCATCCACCGCAACAGCTACAAGTAACTGCCCCTCAAATTCCCCATTTAAGAAGCAACCATCCATAACCAACACCGGTCTGCATCCTGACTTAAACCCTTCTTTCAAACCAGCCAAACAAACATATACTCTTTGAAATACCCTGTCATCACACTGCACAATCATTGTAGACCCCGGATTTGTCCTTAATATTTCATGGCAATATTTCCTCAATCTTCTATACTGAATTCTATCATCCGCAAGTATCAAATTCATAGCCCTCGATCTTGCTCGGTATGATTTCGGTCTTGTTATCTTCACCAGATACTCTTTGTTGACGTCGGCAATCAAACTTTTGATTGACTAGTCTGTATCAGCTTTCCATCAGTGGAGATATTGTTTTTCAAGCCACATACTATTGACACTGCTGTTCTTGTTGGTAGACATACAGTGGCGGTCATCCCTAAATGTTTTAATGGTCCAGTTTGGTGCACTGCCAATACAAGAAGCGTAGATTTACCAATTACAACTCTCTCAATGGTACTTGAAGGAGCACATTAACTTGTCATTTTTAACGCAGTAGATGTTGCGCTGCTGTTTAATTCCATACTCATTGACAGTCTCTTTAAATAGTGCTGACGAACCAAACTAAAGGCCAACTTGTAACTCAATAAACCTTAGTCCAGTGGGAGGCCTAAACCTTCTCTACTCGGGCAGCTTTGGTTTCTTTCTCTTCCTTGTGGTACAGTCCTCGTCTAACTCTCCAGGACTGTTCAAGTTGTCACTACTGTTGAACTCTTCTTCTGTACTTGTACAACTATCAACGTCAACACTTGCATCAGAGCCCTCACTATTACCACAACTGTCACTTGTATCCACTGGTTCGTAACTACCATCTTCACTTTTGTTCCGATCAGTACCTTCCTGTTGCTCCCTATTCGTATCGAACTGCGACATATCAATATCGGCGAAGAATGAATCATCCAGATCTTCGAAGAAAACTCCATCCATTGCACCTACACCACCATCGTCACCCATGTCTTGTACTGTACCTATACCAGCAGCATCAGACCAATATTCAGTAGCATCATCTGCCCCATGTCCATCTATACGTTCACAATCCATCTCTTGACCACCAGTAGCACCATCTGCCCCATCCCCATGTACACCATATTCCCCATCCTCATGTACACCACCTGCATCACTACTATCATTAACCCCTTCCACATATACACCACCAATATCATCTACATTTACACTAGCCCCCTCTTCTCCACCAGCAGCAGCAACCCCCTAATCTAATTCTCCACTAGCCCCCTCCTCTACATCTACACTAGCTCCCTCATCTCCACCAGCAGCAACCACCTCCTCTACATATACACTAACCCCTTCCTCTCCACCAGCAACAACACCCTCCTCTACATCTACACTAACCCCCTCATCTCCACCAACAGCACACCCCCTCCTCTACATCTACACTAACCCCCTTTTTCTCCACCACTAGCAACCCCCTCCTCTACATCTACACTAACCCCCTCTTCTCCACCACCAGCAACCCCCTCCTCTACATCTACACTTACCTCATCATCTCCATCTACAAGTACACTCTCCTCTAAATTTACACGACCCCCCTCCTCACAATGGCCAAGTACTATACTTGTAGTTCCATCGATGTCGACTATAGGAACTGCCATGTTTTTCCTTTTTTTTGGTTGGAGTTAGTATAACCTCCAGCGGTGGAGTCCAGTCTACATATATATTCACCTCCCTCTTTGGACCAAGCCGTTGCGGTAACGCGAAAGCGTCTGCATCAGAGTCTATTAGATTCAGATAACGATCCACACCAGGTACGCTGTAAGCGAACATGTAATGACCTCCTTTACCCTTTTCTTATGTTAGATCAAGCATATTATGCAGTTTCAACAAACTAAACGTGTTTGGATTCACGTAGTCTATGGTTGCACATTTCCCTCTTCTGTACTTTAACTTCTTTTTACCCACAATAGCACCATTGAAGTGGTAGTGTGCAGTAAAACGAATGTTGTTTGCACCTGGAATATAATAAACAACCCTAATCACAGTCAAGAACAACACCAAGCACATCACATTAACCTATATCGATAATTAACAGCAACCCTATACCCACAAGTTAACAACATTAACCTAAAACTATCAACAGCAACATCATCCACACTGCACAATGCTAATCTACACCAAGAACAACACCAACCACCAACCCATACAATACAAAACCATATCAACAGTCAATTAACACAAACCCTAAAATCAAAATACAAAACACAAGTAAATCAAAATTACACAGCAACCTTAACACACTCAACAGTCAAGTAAAGGAAACCTAACCCTAAATCCACGATTCTATTAAACCCTAAATTGCAATAATCAATAACAAAAAACCTCCCAGCTTTTTCTCAATCTTTCATCTTAAAATTAGATGATAAAATTTATTCGTTTCGTCAATCTGATTTGGGTCCATACCAACAATCAACATATCATCAACATATAGAAAAATCATAACTCATTTACCAGAATTATCAAATTTTTTATATACAGACTTATCCGTTTAATTAAGAATAAGTCGTCCGACGATCTCACATTATCAATATTTGTATTTTCAACTTGAGATATTAAGGTATAATGGTTTTTACACTAAGTTAATATTTATTTTAATAGAGTATTTAATTTACTTCACGAATATCTATGTAGATTTTAATGTTGTTATCGTACTCTGACTTTTTTTTGGATTTATCGCAACTTATTGCCGTGAATAATTTTGTTTTCTAGTTTACCATATTTAACATTTTCATTTTGTTGTTTTATTTTAATTTTATTCAACAACTTTCTAAGTCACATAGCGTGGCGTACACACTATAATATTGCAACATATTTAACTTCAGAATTTGAAAGTATTAATTAAATATCTTCCACATATAATGTACATCATGCGGTATTTGTTCAATCGTATATATCTTGGTACCAATCGTTATCTGAGTTATCAATCGACTTGTAATATTTTATTTTTAAGTAGAAGAATCTGAGTGACACTGTTCGTTGGATATATCATATATTTATCTTTAACACATCAAATATGACTAAGCCGGCTCATCCTTTAACCGATTTATAATATAAACACTTAAATAAATATTCGGTATCGTGATTGTGAAATAACAAACATTTCATATCAAACATCAATTTTACTATCATCGGCACAAAGATTTCATATCAAACTCCAATTTTACTATCATTGGCACGTTCTCCTTCAGTATACTTTGGGAACTTTGCACCTGGTTCCATTGATGTTAAAAAAATGAGTGCAATATTCCATCTTATGCTTACATAAATAAAAAAAAACATTCTTGTAGGGACGTTGTTTGAATCTGATCTCCTAGAGTCAATACTTGTATTCCATGCCCATGGTGCTTGTTTAATCAGTAAAGTGTCTTCTCTAATTTTAGCATATTCTTCTCATCTCTGAATTGTATGTACTCAATTGGATGTTCAATGTAGACATCATTTTCGAGCATACAATTCAAGAATATTGATTTAACATACATTTGAAATATTAACCATTCGAATTGAGTAGTGTGAGACGATTAATTTGATTGTCTCAATTCTTACAATAGGACTAGTCGACTCTTGTTTTTTACTTGTATTCTTTTGCTACAAGTTGTGTTTTGTAGCATTTTATCCCATATTGAGCATTCATAAATGTCTTGAACACCTAATTCACACCAATAGGCTGAGTTTCTTTTGACAATTCTGCTAGCTTTCGTGTATTTTTGTGGTCAATTTCCTTCACTTTTTGTTCATAACATTTTTCCACTTTATATCTCACATCACCTCTTCAAAATAGATATTTTTAGCATCTATTAGAAGATGTATTAGGTGTGTCTCATTTGTTCAATCATTTTGATCTTTTAAACTTTCCATTTTGATCATTTTGTACAATCACGTCGCCTCTCCATCATTGATTTTAACTTACGTTGAATTGTTCCAATCTCTTTCAACTGCCTCACATCCCAGGCGGTACAGAATTTTCATACCGCGGGGTGTTTCCTTTAGAATGTTGCGAATGTGTTGGTGACTTGTTTAGATTATGCGTACTCCATGATATCAGACTGAATGATGGAACTAATAATCATACTAACATATAAGGTAGAACAAACAACAAAGTCAACGAAATAAAATACACATATATTAAATGATTTAGTGTTCAATCCGTAATCGAAAACAAAACATAATCTAAAACACAAAGTATCACCATCTAAAACAACATACATATGAAGAAGAAGACTACCATAATCGAAAGCCAATGACTAGTGATCTTCAGCACCTCTCTTGCAAACGACACGAGCTCGTTAGTGGAATTGTCTAACGGTCGAACACGATTTCTTTGCAAACGACACGAGTTTGTCAGTGGAATCGTCTAACGGTCGAACACGATTAATTATGTTCAACACATGAACCGCAGAGCTCTCGATAAGAATCTGAGGCGTGATGTTAAACCAACCGTACCTCTTCGCGTATTCCTTGTATTGGGGGGATGATGTGTGACAACTCCCTTCTAAGGGCATCAAGTACTTATCAATCACGTACAGGTGAGCCCTCCAGTTCGTCCAATGCCTACCATGCAGCTAATAACAAAGATGGTCTTCTCTTCAGAGACCGGTTCTAGCCACAAGGGGGTCCATCGGCTTCTCTTGGATCCAACTAGACTGGCGCATCACTCGGTCCGGGTGATATTCCTCGCTAACCAGCATAAGGAGAATAGGGTTTCGATACACCCCTATTTCCTGCTCCGCCCACACTTCACGGACATCCTCGTAAGGTCGTAAAATCACCTACAAACAAGCAAGTACTCATATAGTCATAGATATAATCGACAAATATTAATAAACGTAAACAAGCTAACTTACATCCGTCTCTCTTTGCGCCGCGAGGATGTCATGGTAGTACGGCTTCCCGCGAGCTAGTGATACCGAGACCCTTTTGGGCAACCACACCAGCATTTTCGGATCGGTCGAGCTGTAACCGTTATTCACCGTCGCACGAAAGATAGGAAAATGATCATAGACCCAACACTCCATCAAGGCCGAAAACCCAACCAAAATCTTCAATGAGTGCTTTGAAATGTCTTCTAAGGTCTTTTACAACCACACGAGTGCACAAGTACCTCATGCATACTCACCAAGCTTCGTCAAATCCTCAAGTTGATGGAGAAAATTGCACTAGATGTTCTTCGACTCGTCTTGGTGAAGATGGTACACCCCAAAAAGAACATGATGTATGCCCTAGCAGCTTCCTTCTTCATCTATATAGTCAGGGCGACATTGAAATCCAGTTACT
Source organism: Limnanthes douglasii subsp. nivea (assembly GCA_036936605.1). NCBI lineage: Eukaryota > Viridiplantae > Streptophyta > Magnoliopsida > Brassicales > Limnanthaceae > Limnanthes > Limnanthes douglasii. Next base: position 274,100,247 of record JAUPFV010000004.1, read on the forward strand.
CCCCCGCGGAAAACGTCATCTTTAGCCATCGGAGGCCGAATCCACTCCCGCCATGCGCCTCCATATCCTCCCGAACAACATACACCGAAACTCCCAACAAATCTGCATAGATTTCGTATATTTTTGTGGTCAATAAAAATGTATATTATTTCTCTTATATTCAATATTTTATTTTTGTTAAGCCATAATATGTACATAAGTTATACTACCGTACACTTTGAGATGATTAAATTTCGTATTTTATCTGTTTCAAGTTTCTTATGGTGTTTCACCATCAAATTTCAGATGTGGACACCGATTACGTACATAGATAACACATTATACAGATCATGCCCAAAAGAACCTCGATATCCACTTGCTCTTGAGCATTGATAGAACCATAAAATAAGCCAGATTTTTCCGTTCGGCCACACTGTTTTTTTAGGAGAGTATGGTGCAGTTAGAAATCTCATTATGTCTTTGATAAAGATACGATTTATCAGGGACTTAAAATTGATGAGTCCGAATTCTGACTACCCACCGGACAGGGACAGATCGGACCTAGCCCTCCGGACCGGACAGACCACTTCGAACACTTAGCTAATGGGACTGTTCGAACTATGACAAAAGTACTAAAAAACCTAAACACTTCTTGACTAAGCTACTTACTCTCCTACTTAGAGCTCATGGGTCTTTAAACATGACCCGGGTCCATTAAACATGACCCGAAAGCCCATAAGGGCCCAAATGTAAGGGTATAAATACCCAACCACCTGCATTAAATGTGGGTAATGAAAATTAACTACAACCAAGCTGCTTAATTCTCCCTCTACTCTCTACTCAAAATATTAAACACCTATAAACCTCAACAAAACTCGGAACAGATTACAATTTTACCCTCATACTGAAATTAACCTCACCAAATTGGCGACCACAGTGGGAGAAGAAGGTTCATGAATCAAGCATTCGAAACCAGCAAGAAAAGTCACGCTGAATGAATCCGGACGTCCCGGAAGTACCACTAGCTTTGCTCGAAGTGGTGGGTGAAAACGATGAGTACACTATGGAAGAACACGATAAGTTAAAGGGTGAAATAGAATCTCTGAGGGCAGAAAAGGCTAAAATGGACATGAAAGAAAAGTCAAAAGCATCAGTTGCTCATCACACCGATAACCCCAGAGAGCATGAGCCTTCAAAGACTCATTTGAGTACCAAAAAGACTCATGCCAGCTCTAAAAAGTCTCACCGGTCTAAGCCAGTGGAGAGTTCTGACTTAGGCTCAGAATCTTCTGACAGCTCTTCGGATGATGAGGGAGTTGAAGAATCCTTGTCCTCTAGAAGTGATGAGGGTCGAACTGAAAAGAAGCAAAAGCAGATCAAAAAATATTCGAGAAAAAGGGATAGACATGGAAGGATGAAGAGGAATATTGGCAAAGGGTCATCTCACAGCCGGAGGCATGTAGACCGGATGCTGATGGATCCTTTCGCTTTCCACGATGAACCAGGTATCTTTGCGACTCCCGATGAAGATACTGTGTTCAGTCGTGGTCGAAATTGGAGGCAATCTCCATTGTCTTCTAAAATTATGTCTGAAAACCTCCCCAAGAGGTTTGATAGCACCAAAATGGAAAGGTACGATGGCAGTACTGATCCGGACAACCATTTAGAGCAATTCAAGAACTTTATGATGAACTTTGATGACGATGATAAGCTACTTTGCAGAGCATTCTCCCAATCATTTACGGGGAGTGCTCTGAAATGGTATAACAGTCTACCACAAGGCTATATCAAGAATTTCGATACTTTTTGGGTGGCCTTTCGAAGGCAGTTCGTTGGGAATAAAGAGCTAAAAGGCAATGGAGACACAATAATCCATTGTGCTCAGGAACCAAACGAGTCCTTAAAAGAATATATATGTCGTTTTGTGAACACCAAAAATGGGTTGGCTGATTGCTTCGAGCAAGTGGCAATAGTATCCTTAAGACAGGGCTTGAACCCTGGCAATTTGGCTGATTCAGTGACCAGAAAGAAGGCCATGACCTGGGGAGGATTGCTGAATCAAGTTGGAAAACAGATTAACGTAGACGAAACAAAGAAAACAAGGGTGGACAGGCAGGTGAAATCTGCCCCGGTGGCACCAAATCCCAATCAGAATCAGTCCGGGAACAAGGCGAAGGAGACTGGACATGGGCATGGTAGGGCAAAAGCTTAGTCTCAACTAGCTGCTCTTACTCAGAGTCAGCAATCCAGAAACAAGAGAGGGCCTTGGGTTCAACCGGAGTGGTTCACATAATTGAAAGAAAGTGTGGCCACCATTTATGATAAAATAAAGGAAGAGGTGCACTATAGAAGACCAGCCACACTGCAATCTCCTAGGGAGCATCGCAATAACTCTTTCTACTAGTATCACAATGAAACTGGCCATACCACTGATAATTGTATAGCTTTGAAGCAAGAGGTTCAGAACTTGATCCAAAGGGGAAAACTGGGGGCTTATGTCAAAAGAAGAGGAGGTATAAGGCCTGACAATACTCACCGGGTTGGTCCAAGTAATGCTGCTCCGGAGGGAGCCATGGTTATAATCGAGAGGTTTGATGTGGAATCTGAATACTTGGATCCTGATCCAACTCGAAATAGAGTGGTTGCAATTGAGGAGAGTTCTAGGACAGTCTCCGGCCTCATTAAGTTCTTTGAGTCCCTTACAATTTTCGGAGGGGATACTATGACAGCTCCTACTACTTCTTCGAGGAAGAGGCACGTTCATACTTTGGCCACCCAGCTAGAAGGAGTCATGACTTCCTATCAATCACAAATTCCTTTCCCCTTAATTGTTTTTGATAAAGATGATTTAAGAGATATAGTTGTCCCTCATGAAGACGTTGTTGTCATAGGGGTATCTATTGGGGGCAACGACATAAGGCGAATTTTGGTGGATACTGGTAGCTCAGCCAATATCCTGTTTTTAACTACTTACAAGAGAATGAAAAATCCAGCCGTAATCCAGAGTTCGGACAGATCAATTGTGGGCTTTACCGGCAGCTCAACAGATGTGATCGGGGAATTCGAAGAAGAGGTTTTGTTGGGCAAGGGCCCTTTCAAGAAGATGGTCAGGATACTTTTTATTATGGTGGATTGTTCCACTTGCTATAATGCTATTTTAGGGAGGTCTTGGCTCTCTAGGATGCATGCAGTGGCTTCAACAGTCCACCAATGTTTGAAATATGCTGTACAGGAACAGGTGGGAGTTGTCCGGAGTAGTCAAAAGGTTGCAAGGGAATGTTATGCTACAACTATGGCTCCCTGGACGCTGGGGGCAGTTCGTATCAACGAACAATAGCAATTTGAGGGTCTTTCTGGGGGTGAGGGTGAAATTGATGACCCCAAAGAGACCCATGGAGTGTTAATACCAGTCGAAGAGGTAGAGACACATTGTCTAGAAGAAGGGAAAAGTGTTAAGATAGGGTCTAAGATGCCACCCGGTTTGAAAAATGAGATGCTAAAGTTTCTAAAGAGCCATCAGCACGTTTTTGCTTTGTGCAATGCCGATGTTACTGGGGTTCCACCAAATATAATATCACATCACCTATCCGTCCGGAAAGACATTACACCAGTAGTTCAAAAGAGAAGGGCTTTTTCCAAGGAAAAGGTTGATGTCATTGTACAAGAGGTGGACAGGCTCACAAAGATGGGGCATATCAAGGAGTCTCAATATCCTTTGTGGACTGCCAATCCATTTCTGGTGAAAAAGAAAAATGGCAAGTGGCGTATGTGCATTGACTTCACAGATCTCAGTAGAGCTTGCTCAAAAGATTTATATCCAGTTCCCCGGATTGACCAACTAGTAGACTCCACCTCTGTGAACAAGCCACTATCCTTTATGGATGCTTTCTCCGGATACAATCAAATCCAAGTAGATCTGAAGGACCAGGAACACACTACTTTTGTTACTGATAGGGGCCTCTATTGCTACAAGGTAATGCCATTTGGATTAAAAAATGCTGGGGCCACTTATCAGAGATTGGTAAACAAAGCTTTTGCTTATCAGACTCGAAGGAATATGGAAGTATACATCGATGATATGATGGTAAAGACTGTGGATGAGCAATTGCACTTGGCTGATCTCCAAGAAACTTTTACCAACTTAATAAAGTGAATTTAAAGTTAAATCCAGAAAAATGTGTGTTCGGAGTTCACTTCGGGAAGTTTCTAGGCTATATTATAAGTGAGCATGGGATACAACCCGATCCGGACCAGTTTAATGCTCTATTTCACATGGAGCCTCCTCGAAATATTAAAGAAGTACAACGGCTAACAAGAAGGTTAGCTGCTCTAAACAGATTCATCTCAAGGTCTTCGGACAGGTGCGCCCCATTTTTTCAAACCTTGAAGGGTGCAAAGGGATTTACTTGGACCTCACAGTGTGATGAGGCCTTCGATGAGATCAAAAAGCATCTATCCTCCCCTAAAACCTTGTCTAAACCAATTGATGGGGAGACACTCTTCGTATATCTTGCAGTTTCAAGCTGTGCCATCAGTGATGTGTTGGTGAGAGAAGTGGATAATTACCCCCATCCAATATACTACAATAGCAAGAGTTTGATAGATGCAGAAAGGCGTTATCTGAAACTTGAGAAGTTAGCATTAGCCCTAGTAATAGTTGCAAGAAAAATGAGGCCTTATTTCTAGGCTCATCCTATCATCGTCCGGACATCTTTTCCCTTGAAGAATGTCCTCCAAAGGCAGACGTTTCAAGTAGGATGACAAAGTGGTCAGTAGAATTGGGGGATTTCGACATAGATTTTGCTCCTCGAACGGTAGTTAAGGCCCAAGTTGTTGCTAATTTCTTGGTCAAATTTCACTCCGACAAAGATTCAGAGCAGGCTACTGACATGAAAGATAAAAAGGTCTGGATCGTCCGGACAGATGGTGGATCCAGCACTATGGGTTGTGGTGCAGGGGTGTGTTTGACTTCTCCGTATGGTGACAAAATGTACCAAGCTATATGTTTCGCTTTCAGGGCTTCCAATAATGAGTCTGAGTACGAAGCAGCTATAGCTGGATTAAAGTTAGCCTCTATTTGTGGGGCTAAGAGGGTCAAGCTACTAAGTGACTCCCAGCTTCTTATTCACCATGCCCAAGGTCAATCTGAAGCAAAAAAGGAGCAGCTAGTGAAATATTTACTTCTTCTTAAAAATGAAGCACTTAAGTTTAAAAGCGTTGTTTATGAACATATACCCCGGACATAAAATGAGTTAGCAGATTCATTGGCAACCATAGCATATAGAGAGTCGTATCCATGGATCCATGTGCTGGAGATCCCCTCCATTCAACTTGGTATGGGTAAAGAAGAATAAATTTTTGAAGTACAAATGAAACAACCTCAGGATTGGAGATTTCCTCTCCTACAATACCTCTCCGACGGCGTCGTGCCTCCGGATAAATCACTAGCAAGAAAATTGAAACACAAGGCTCGTGGTTTTATCATACTGAGAGACATTCTATATAAAAAGTCTTATAGTAAACCTCTTTTGCGTTGTTTGGGGGTGATGAGTCTCAGGTAGTCCTCTTCGAACTGCATGATGGTGAGGGATCAGCTCATTGTGGATTTAGGGCATTAACGAGAAGAGTTTTATTGGCTGGCTACTATTGGCCGTCTATCGTGAAAGATGCTAAGGAGCTGGTAAGGAGATGTGACCCATGCCAAAGGTACAGCAATGAAATTCATGTCCCAACTATTCCTTTAGAGTCAATTTCTGAGCCTATACCTTTTGCTCGATGGGGATTGGATTTAGTGGGACCTCTCCCTATGGCGTCCGGAGGGCGCAAAAATATAACTGTTGGTATCGACTACTTTTCAAAGTGGATTGAAGCAGCCCCCCTAGCAGGAACAACATCAAAAGCTGTCATAAAATTCATTCTATCCAACATCTGTTGCTGATTTGGTGTCCGACGAAAAATAACAACAGACAATGGGCCACAATTCGACAATAGGGAAATGGAGAGTTTCTGTACCTCAAGGGGTATACATCATTGTTTCTCTTCACCTTTCCACCCACAAGCAAATGGCCAAGTTGAAGTGGCTAACAGAACTATTCTGTCCGGTTTAAAGAAGAATTTGGAGGGGGCTGCTGGAAAGTGGCCTAGTTATTTACAAGAGGTCTTGTGGGCCTACCGGACAACACCTGGGGCTGCAACTCAGGAGTCACCCTTTGCTTTAGTCTATGGGATGGATGCAGTAGCTCCCATAGAAGCAACTCTTCCGTCATTTCGTGTTCACCACTTCTCAGAATGTGCTAACGAAGTGGCAGTCAGAGGCCAGCTCGATCTAGTGGAAGAAAGACGAGTTAAAGCCCACCTTAGGGTTGCACACTATCAGGGTTTGATAAGGAGCAGATTTGCTTCTAAAGTTAAAAGAAATAATTTCCAGCCGGGGGACAAAGTATTAAGGAAAGTCTTCTTGCACACCAAAGAAAAGCTGCTCGGAAAATTGGCCCCAACTTGGGAAGGACCTTATGTGATTGTTGAAAAGCTCAAACCTGGAACATACTGGCTGGAAGACAAGGATGGAAGAATCCTGACCCACCCTTGGAATATCGAACATCTCCGGATGTACTTGGAGTAGCATTTGTGTAAATATTTACTTGTTTAAACATCCATGTAAATATCTGGGGGCATACTCTTTCCTCCCTGGTGGCACGGGGGGGTTTTGATGAGGTGTCCGGCTTTTTAAATAAAATTTGATGCCTTCTTAAAAACATTTCTGAAGTGTTTTAGTTTTGTATTTTGTCACACCATCCGGATTGAAATAAAATAGTGATGACCACTTAAACATTTGTCATCGGAGAATTTAAACACTCTCACTATGAAATAACTAAGGGCTATTTAAACTCTAGCCATCAAAATTGGAACAGACTATGAAAAAATATGAGAATTGGGCAAAACAAGGATATTCATTAAAACAAAACAACTTAAGTGCCTTGGCCTTCCAAGGACTTTCAAACCAGAGTGAAGGACCTATCCGGTCAAATACCGGACACATTAACAAAAAAGAGTGCCTTGGCCTTCCAAAGACTTTAGTTTAGATAACATGACAAGAAAAAAGTAATTCATAAATTAAGGCTGAGCTTTTGAAGATGGCTCAGCTTCATCTATCTTCTTCTTCCCCTTGGGATCATCTTTCTCTTCGTCTAGGCTCTCCCTGGTGTTTTCCTCAGCATCGGATGAAGATGCACTAGAGAAGCCGATCCGGTCGCCTTCGGCCATCGTGTGATATGGGAGGTCTTCAACCTCTACATGAAGCCATAAATCCCCTAGGTTCCTCTTCGGAAATTTCTCATGGAAGAGCAAGACCATGTCTGATCTTACCTTGGCATACATTTGCTCTTGAGTATCGATCACGTTGCTGGCATAGGCATCGATCTTGGCTTGGATTTTGGCCTCCTGCTCCCTTAGCAAACTAGCTTTCTCCTCGGCAGCTTTGGACACTGTATTCTCAAGAGCAATTTTGTCATTAGTTAAGTTGGTGATGATTTGGTCTTTGGCCTTGGATTCCCCCTTTGAGGTGGCAAGATCTTTCTCCAGTCCGGACAGCTTCTCCCGGAGCTCTGTGATAGTGTTCTCTAATGTGGTGACTTTTGTGGTGCTCGCCTCTTGGTTTCTCTTCAACTCCTCGTTTTCTTCCTTTAGAATGGCAGCATTTGAAGTGACGGTGCGAAGGTCATCGGACAGCCTCTCTTTTTCAGACTTAATATCTTTGATAATGTCTGCCCGATTTCGAACTTGTTTCTCCAATACAAGTACAGGCTGAACATTGCTTAATAAAGAGTGGGCTATGACATCCCTTTCACTTGAAACAATAAAGGTCTTACCATTGAAAGTGACTGTGTTTGAGGTGCTCGGAGGGAGGTAAGGCCCAACAAAATCGTCTCTGGGAAGATTGATGAAGTACTCACCAAGCCCACCAAGACCGGTGATGTCTACCCCATCAATGTTGAGATCTCCCCTTTCGACCTTATCGGTATGGAAGTCACCAGGTATCTCCTCCGCTTGTGTTCGGTCAGTAGGATCAGCTTGGGAGGGAGGCTCCGGAGCCCGGAGAGAAAGCTCGTCACCCTTAAAGGTCTTCTTCTTCTTGGCCTCCCTGTCTTTGATTTCACCTCCTTGTTTACGATTTCTTTTGGAAGCCCTTGGAGGTTTTGGGGAGTGCACTTCTTGCCTTTCAGTCTCCTGCTCCACCACTTCCAAGAGAGCAGCATCAATTTGGCTGTGGACTGGCCCCTCCGGATTTATTGGAGCATCCTCCTCCGCCTCAGCAGGGTTAGCTCCACCCACCACCTTCTTGCCTTTCTTTTTGCCTTTCATCTTGCTTGGGGCCTTGGCCCGGCCTGGCAAGTAGAGTGTCCCATCTGGGTCATGCGTTCTTTTGAGCACTACGTCCGGAGGAGGCTGGGTGGTGAGCTCTTCCCAGGTTAGGTCTCTCCGACCTGTGGTGTTCCAAAGGTGAGACCTTGCTAAGTTACCCCCTGTGAAGGCAGCATGGAACCGATTCCCCCACTTCTCAGCAGCCCAAGCGTTGATCTTGGTGCAAGTGGTCTGCCCGGTTTTCAAATAATCACTGAATTCCTTGGGCAGTTCTGCTGAGGCAAAAGTAAGACCAATTAGTTTAAACTAACTCTAAAAAAAGGAGAGAGACAAAAATATAAAGCAGCAGACTTACGGTCACTCCTCCACCTGCTTCTGAGAAGACTTGGGTTCACTCCGGACTTGATCTTCTTTCCGTTCTCCCAAGCACCACTAACAAACAGGAACTGGGTCCTCCAATTCCTCTCCGCCTCTAACAAATCATCTACAACTTTGAAATTATCCCCCATGTTGAAATGGTAAAAGGGGATGTCGTGGTTTCTACAAAGACTGGCCACAACAGCAAACTCCTCCATTGGCAGAGGAATCCCGGAGAGCCTCGAAGCCATGATGCAGGACATGAGGGTGTACCAGGCGTTGGGGCTCAACTGGCTCGGACAGAGTTTTATCAGATGGAAGTATCTGACAATTTCTGGGTCCAATGGGAGTCTGAGCCCCCAATTGAATAGCTCTGTGAACATGACGACTTCACTTAATTTGCAGTCCATAGGAGTCTCTGGGTGTATGGGGATCCTGATCTTCACATTCTCCGGTATTCGCCACTTCGTACGCATCCGACCCAGCTCAACTATGTGGATGAATGCGTAGTTGATCTTTTGCAGGGCGAGGAGGTACTTAACACTGACCTTGTAGAAACAAGGCCCCACCCTTCCTTCAAGACTCTCCGGCAGATCCGGATGCCTCAAGCACAACTTCTCTTTGCCTTTGTCTTTTTTGGAAACCACAACACTACTGGTTTAATCGGAGGGCTCAGACTCAAATGGAGCCTCTTCGACAGAGTCCTCCATTACTTCCTCCATAATTGTTGAAGGATTTTCAGTAGTAGTGGCAAGGGGAGGATTCAGATCTGGCTCAGCTTGGTCTTCGGACTGCTGGGCTTCAGTGTTCCCTTGGCTTCTGGCCTCCCACTGGGGCTCTGAGGCAGAGGTCTCTCTTCGAAGACCTGGGCTGCTACCCTCCGGACTAGATAGTCTGTCCTTGGGAGCTCTGATGGGCACTTATGACCCAGTGTTGCTGTCTTTGGCACCCGAATTTGAAGGAGTGCTCTTCGAACATTGGCCCTTGACCAACCGGCCTTTTCTCCGGTCGACTAACTTTTGAGGGAAGTGTTCAGTGTCTGACCCCATAGCTAAGAAGGGGGAGGGTTTTTTGAAGCTGGTAACTGTTACTCCTGGCTCTACAACAGCTTCCGATTCCTGAACCGAGGAACCAGAGATAATGGGAGAGAGATTAGTTTGAAATAGCTTTTTCGGCTTGGTACCTTTTGAGGAAGAAGAACCTTGATCTGATTCTGTGGCTGAAGTCACTGGCTTGTCGATGGGCGAAACAGGTAATCCAGCTGCAATACGTCTTTCTCTTTCAACCTTTTGCGCCTTTTTAAGTTCAGAAAGGTTGAGCCACCCACCTTTGATCAAAGCGTTCCTCGCTGTAAACATAAACTATCTGGGTAAATTTTTGCTTTGGAGAGAAAAAGCTTTAAGAAGTTGCAGAGTAAATATGAGAGTGATGGTGAAACAGTAGAAAGTGTTTCAATTTATAGTAAATCTGAAAAAGGAGTTTGATTCCTAGGAGAATTCGAAAATATTGGTAATGATGAAAGACGTTGCTGATGTCACCACCTTTAATTAAGAGGTTGTTTTTCAAAGAAGGTGGGTTCGAAATTCAAGGTGAAAAAACGGCTGAGGCAACCAACCAGAAAGCGACACATGTCCCATGAACTCTGGCACAAAACCGTTGGATTCATGAAGCTTTATCAGTCCGGATAAAACCATAAGACAAACAGACCTGTCCGGATTAAAACCACCTGTGACATCGGACTGTTTTTCAGGTTTTTGGGAAAGGTATTTGAACAAACACCTAAAAAAGGGGCTCCTGATGAGTCCGAATTCTGACTACCCACCGGACATGGACAGATCGGACCTAGCCCTCCGGACCGGACAGACCACTTCGAACACTTAGCTAATGGGACTGTTCGAACTATGACAAAAGTACTAAAAACCTAAACACTTCTTGACTAAGCTACTTTCTCTCCTACTTAGAGCTCATGGGTCTTTAAACATGACCCGGGTCTTTAAACATGAACCGAAAGCTCATAAGGGCCAAAATGTAAGGGTATAAATACCCAACCACCTGCATTAAATGTGGGTAATGAAAATTAACTACAACCAGGCTGCTTAATTCTCCCTCTACTCTCTACTCAAAATATTAAACACCTTTTAACCTCCACAAAACTCCGAACAGATTACAAATTTACCCTTATATTGAAATTAACCTCACCAAAAATAATTAGATAAATGTTGTAATAAATAGATATATGAAGTTATCAGAGGAAATTTATATTGTTTGTAAATATAATAGATTATAATGTAATTTATCTATTTTGTATAAATTAGGCAGTTAAAGTCTCCTAGCATTCCTATAAATAGGAATGGAGATCATTAATAAATTATCGGACCTTTATTTCTTGATTTGAATTCTACTTTGTCGTTTCTCTCTCAAGAACTTGAATACCTTCATTCTCTCTCCCTACATTTCACTTTCTCCCAAAGAATGAACTTAACTCAATCTGCATATAAGAAAATCGTTTACACTTAACAACCTCAATCCTTGCAATATCACTCGACACCTCTATCAGACCATAGTAAGTTTATGCTCGTCTGTGCGGAAAATAAATCGTTGGTCACCTTTAATCGTCTTGCAACCGCTCCCACGTCGAATATCCATGCTTCTTCAATTGTGTCAACAAATATTGCACGCATGTTCATAATATTCTCTGGATATTGATTCTTCAAACCGCTATATATCTCCCTAGGACACGAACCAATATGAAACAAACTAAACTAGTTCATCTTCATCGTGTTTTAGACTACAAATGCGGGACTGGTCGTCTAATCAAACGTACGGATCGTAATTGTGTGTATCGTTTATCACCTCCAAAATCCATTGCATAGCTAGTACGTCAATTGGATGGCCCTTTAACGCAAACGGAATTTCGTTTTCCTAAAAGTATCCGGCTTCGCTTTTAATACAAACTTATTGTACCTCTCGCAAACGTATTCTAATCTATGAGTTATTCCCCCATTTTCCACTATCAAAGATCTTTATAATCGTAACAAACTTAACCTTTTTCGATTACGCGTACACGAAAGCATCCAATTCATCTTTCGTCAATAACCTATCTGGTTTTAATATCTTTGTGTAATCAGCATCCATAAACGGAGTTTGGGTCGGGTCCTCCTACAACAAATAATAATTTAACTTAATATATAACGAATAACATACAAAGAGTGAATAATTTTCTATTGGATGCATCTATTTTCTATTGGATGCATTCAATAACCTATATGTGTATTCCATGCCCATGGTGCTAGTTTACTCAGTAAAGCGTCTTCTCTAATTTTAGCATATTATTCTCATTTCTGAATTTTATGTACTCAATTGTATGTTAAATGTAGACATCTTTTTTAGCATACAATTCAAGAATGTTGATTTAACATACATTTGAAATATTAACCATTTGAATTTAGCAGTGTGTGAGACGATTAATTAGATTGTATCAGTTCTTACAATAGGACTAGTCCATTCTTGTTTTTTACTTGTATTGTTTTGCTACAAGTTGTGTTTTGTACCATTTTATCTCAGATTGAGCATTCATAAATTTCTTGAACACCTAATTCACACCAATAGGCTGAATTTCTTTTGATAATTCTGCTAGTTTTTGTGTATTTTTGTTGTCAATTGCCTTCATTTTTTGTTCATAACATATGGCCACTTTATGTCTCACATCACCTCTTCATAAAAAAATATTTTCAATATCTATCAGAAGACATATAAGGTGTGTATTAATGAGTTCGGATACTTCAGACACAACTCAATGGTTAATCTGGACATAGGCAATTCGGACCATAACACTCCACTAAAAAATTTGAACTCAACAAATGTGAAACACCTTTTGACTAAGCTATTTGATAATCTACTTAAAAGACTAATGGGTCGTTAAACTTGACCCGTTAAGCCCATGGATCATAAAATTAAGAGTATAAATATCCCAACCACTCTCATTAATGAGGGTGATCAACTTTTAATACAAGCAAGTTGCTCAATTATCTCACTACTCCTTACACTAAACACTTAATACTTCAAACTTACCAAAACACTTTACCAAACACTTAATACTCCTAGGGAGTGGCTCAGGACGTCTTGCTCAGACTTATTTCTTCTCCTAGGGTGACCTGCTTTTTCTTAGCAGCTTTCTCATCACTGATGGCCCTCCTATTTCTGTCCTTCTTAGGAGGCTTTGGTGGGTTCTGCGACTCTCGAGCCTCCCTCACTGTTTCAGCCTCCACTAATTTGATCAGGGCAGCATCAATTCCCCTTTGATTCCCCGAACCAGTCCCTTCTGTGGCTTCTTGAACCAACTTTGTTGCAGCTTTCTTCTTCATGTTCTTCATCTTGCTGGGAGCCTTTGCTCTGGAAGGTAAGAACACTTTACCATCCTAGGGGGGTAGGGTGACAGATCTATCAAAATATATCTTATTTCTAGCCTGCCCATATCACTACTCTGGTTAGATCATTTAGTAGTCTAAATTATAAAGTGTTATAATTTAATCCATATTTATCTAAATTCTAGATTAGCTGTTGGGGATGCTCTTAGAGAACTAATCTGGTGGACTAGCCAAATATAGACTAGGTTTCGAAAGGTTAAGCGCCATTACAATATAAGGTAATAAATCTTTTTTTAGAAAAGACGAACAATTAATATTTTTTAACTACTTTTGGAAACTTCTCTTTCTAGAATTTTGTCTTGACTTGTCTGTTTAAAGTCTGTTTCTTGAATATTGGATCAATAACCGGCACTAATGTTGGTAAAGTCAGATCTAAAGGTATTTTTGGAAGTTATTAAGTTTGTGTGGTATTAAATTCTTAGTATAAGATAGATAGAGAAATGAACTGCTTGTATTTAATAGAGAGGGAAAAAGTCCGACACATTTAATGTTATTTGTTGAATTATTTATACTTTTTTGGATTTATGGGTGATTCGGGTCAGGTCATATGTTTGGATCAATCTCACGAGCACCCAGGCCCATAAGCAAAGGTACCAGGCACGTATCTGAGTCATTAAGCATACTGCTTATTCATTGAATTTAGCTATTAGGTCTGAACTGCCCCTCTAAACGAAATCCGACCTATTTTAATGTTTGGGTCGTCCAACATAGTCTGACCCTATCATCTAGCCCCTTTAGCTCTTTCTGAACCATTTCGGGAGAGCTAACATTGTAAATAATTTCCAAATTGTGTCCGGAGGATGTTATTTAATCTATTTTTATTAAAAAGTCACAACTTTAACACGATTATCTTTTTCATGACACGTGTCATGTAGTCGTTGGACCTATTATACGGTTTTACCCATGGTAATTGTATATATTGCCAAAAAGGAAAAGCAGCTACATTTAATAGCATTCTCTAATTATAAACGTTGGTTTCTCTTCCCTGGTAAAGCACTCAAGTGCCTCTTGCTTACCCTTATATAAACGTAATTGTTTTTAATTGTTTCTATTTATAGAGTGAGAAATAGTTTAATCTACAATTCTAGTAAATAAAAGATCTAACTTTCAAACTAGATTTCTCTTTCTTTGTAAATCGTTCTTCTAGTAATCTTTCAAAGTTTGTATGTGTACGGAGAGGATTGTATTAATCAAAGAAGATTGGCTCAATTTGTCCGAGTTGAGAAAGAAAAAAGGCAAGCCATAATTGTTGTCTGATTACGCGTTTTACCAAGCAGAGTAATTGTAACTCAAATTCCAAAACCATATACGAGTTTCTCATCTAATAGACAATCAATCCTTTTTAAAAATAGCCCCCTTGCACAATATCTTACAACTCTTGATCAATCTTATCAATCAGCTAAGAAACCCTTAATAAAAGAAGTTAGCAGTCGTAAACCTCCTTTAAATTTTATTCTCATGGGACCGGATGTTAGAGAAAGCACTCCTCGTAGATTTACCAGAATTTCTAAGGCTAAAAATAAACCTCCCTTGTTAGGCCAGGAGATAGAAAAGACAACTGAAATTTCTACTGATACTAGCAAATTCCCATAGTTGGAGAAACTATCATAACTAAACTTCTTTCAGAAGAGATTCTAAAAAAATCCAAAACCTTCGTCTACTAAGCATCCTCATATCAAGAAAGGTCACCTCGGTACTCATCTTGGTGATCCAGCAGAGTCAAGGCCACAAATGATGGAACAGAAAATAAATGACAGTTGTGAATACACTCAGTTCTTTGGGGCCCAAATAGAATTTTATTGATGAACGAAGCCATATACTACATGAGTTTGATCAATGATTATTCAAGGATGGTGTGGATTTGTTTTCTGAAAACAAAAAAATGTGGTATATTCAACCTTTATCAAATAGAATACGATGATTGAGGGTTAAACGTATGAGGATTGAGAAAGGATTAGAATACGGCAGTCGTGAGTTCAACAAAGGCACCACAACAGAATGGGGTCGCAAAAAGAATGAACAGAACGCTTTGTGACAAGGCACGAAACATACTAACGTATTCCAGTTTAGGAAAGGATTTTTGGGTTGAAGCTATCAATACAACATGTTACTTGGTGAATCGGACTATTTATTGTAAAAATTGTTTTGATATTCGGTCTGGATCATCAGCTAATTACGAACATTTGATGGTATTGGGTGGTTCTGCGTATTCTCATATGAGAGATGGTAAGCTTGAGATGAAGGCAAAGAGGTTCATATTTCTAGGATATATTACTGGATTAAATGGATATAGGTTATGGTGTAGCTCTCCAAAGTGTCCAGGTTTTCTTATTAGTAAGGATGTGACTTTTAACGTGTTTACTTTGATAGACAGTCATAATGAAGTAGGAGAAATGCTCGTATCAGTATCGACTATGAGCAAACAGGTTTGTCTTAAAGTAGAATCAGTTCCCAGTAGGTCCAAGAATCAAGTAGTTATAAGTTGGATCCAGAATTAGGAGGTGAAGCGTCAACATCAAATGATAGTGATGATGATGTATCCAAAAAAAATAACAACCTTATAGCATATCATTGGGTAGAGAACAAAGAGATATTAGACATACAAAAAGGTATGTGAATCTAGTTGCATATACTCTGTTAGTTTCATAAGAATTAGAGATACATGAATCTAGTAGCTATACAGTATCTATAGAGACTTCAGAGGCAGATCGATGGATTGGTGCTGTAGGGGAAGAGATTAAATCTATTAAAATCAATCAAACATAGAAGCTTGTTGAATTTGCTAAAGGACAGAAAATAGTATGCTGCAAATAAATGTTCAAGAAAAAGAAAGCTAATACATGGGTTGACGCATCTCGACAAGACTAGTCGCTAAGATTTTTAATCAAATGGAAGGAATCGACTACACTGAGGTTTTTTTCTTTAGTGGTGAATCATAGTTCGATTCGAGCTTTATTAGCCATGGTAT
Organism: Limnanthes douglasii subsp. nivea; assembly: GCA_036936605.1. Classification (NCBI taxonomy): domain Eukaryota; kingdom Viridiplantae; phylum Streptophyta; class Magnoliopsida; order Brassicales; family Limnanthaceae; genus Limnanthes; species Limnanthes douglasii. Next base: position 274,116,339 of record JAUPFV010000004.1, read on the forward strand.
TTTTTCATGTTTAGTATTTGAGTAGTTAGATGTGAAGACTTCATTTCTACATGTTGAATAGGAGGAGTGAATCTACATGAGATAGCCAGAGGGATTTATCGAACCTAGTATGGAGGATAAACTTTGAATGCTGAAAAACTCATTGTATGGTTTGAAATAGACAACTAGGAAATGGTACAAACATTTTTACACATTCATGGTATCAAAAGGGTTCACGATGAGTCATATTGACAGTTTTGTGTATCATCAAAAGATGTGAGATGATTCTTATGTTTACTTGTTGTATGCGGATGAGATGCTTATTTCTACTAGTAATATGTCACATATTGTGCAGATAAAGAAGCAACTTGGTGCCATGTTTGAGATGAAGGATATGGGTAGAGCAAAGAAGATTCTTGGTATGAAGATTATCGGGAACAGAAGCGTAGGATCATTACATTGGTCTCAAAGAAGCTACATTGAGAAACTGCTACAACGATTCAACATGTTTGATGTTAAGGAAATTAACATCCCGTTTACTACTCGTTTCAAGTTGTCTGCAGCAGAACCGTGCAAGGACGATGTTGAGTTGGAACAAATGTCAAAGGTTTTGTATTCAAGTGTAGTTGGTAGTATCATGTGTGCTACGGTATGCACACGCCCTAATATTTCACATGCGGTTAGTGTAGTTAACAACTACATAGGATGTCCTAGGAAAGAACACTGACATGTAGTGAAATTGATACTTTTATATCTTAAGAATATTGCGAACGTTCGCTTAACCTTTAACAAGATCGATATTCATGGATCGCTGAATGATATTGCAGGATCAACGGTTGTTTTTGTTGATTATGATTTCGCAGGTGATATGGATAAAAAGAGATCTCTGATATGATATGTATTTACTCTAGCTGGGAGTGTGATCAGTTCGAAAGCACAGTTGCAAGCTACTGTAGCTTTGTCTACGACCGAGGCAGATGACATGGCGGTAACAGAAACTGTTAAAGAGGCAATATGGTTGCAAGGTTTAGTGACAGATTTGGGCTTGGATAAGACTACGACAAAAGGTTTTTGTGACAGTCAAAGCGCTATAAACCTTACAGGAAACCAGATGTACCACGAGCGTACAAAGCATATAGATGTGAGGTATCATTTTATTCGTGATATAATATCAAAGGGAATTGTTGATGTGAAGAAAGTGTTTACACACGATAATCCAGCATGGGATAACATAAATAATATAAAAAAAGGAAAAAACATAAAAATAAATAAAAGAATTAAAAACAAAAAATGCTCACGTGGTTTTTTTAAGTCACTTTGGGTAGATAACAAATCGATTAACTTTTTTAAGCATTTTTTAGAATGGTGTTAACAATTAAGTGCATTTAACATATGGTTTAATAGCTCCAATCTACATACTCTAAGGTTCTACGCAAAAACATTAGTAAGAACAACTTTTGTATATTTATCAAATTTGAAACAAAAATAAAATAAAATATATAATTGAAAACAAGAATGTTAGGTCAAATTATTTTTTTCTAAAACTAAAATTTAGTTTTCAATTCCAAACTACTTAATATAAGTTGTTTGAACAAATGAAAAAAATATTAACCAAAAATAACAAAACTCGAAAATACAAACCTAGAAGATATAAAATGAAAAATATGTATTTAAAAATAACGATAATCATCGTAAAAGATATTTTTACATAGTCTCGGTTGTGAAATGTTATCCGATATTGTCATTTCTATATAAACGACTTCTATAAAATTCAATTTTTTGTAGCAATCAATTTACAAGTAGTGCTAAAATAAGTATACTAATTATAATGGATAGTGTCTTGTATAGTTTTGTGTATATGAGTCCATTATGTCAATTATCTAGTAAGTTTTATCTATTCGCTATAAATAGACTACTATAACTATACAAAACATAATCTCAAAATCTATAACTTTTTCTATTATAGTGCAACACCTTTTTCTGGCGGCGTCCGTAGACGTAGACATTTGTCGAACCACGTTAAATCATGTGTTCAATTATTTATAATTCTTTATTTTGTTTTTGCTTGAGCCATTTGTGATAAATTTCATAGTGATTTATAGCCGATATTATTCGGCAGAAAAGCTAAGACAAAGGGAATGGAAGAACAACAAATCAAACAATATCAAATTCAGGATATATGACTAAAATTTAGGATATGTCTGAACTAATATACAAGACACCAACTATAAAATAAATATACTAACCTCTTTAAGAAAAACAACAAAGATAAAATTGGAAAAACAACAAATCAGACAATACCAAATATTAAAAAAGAACAAAAAACAATATATTAACAAGAACAACACATAAATTATCAAATTAATTAAAAAAATAATTTGATTTTTTTGATGATTTTAGATTGGAGAAACAAATACCAAAATTGTTGTATTGATTTTCGATTGGAAAAATGTTAAAATCGTTGTATGCTGAAGAAATTGATTTTTATGTTAACGAGAATAATTGTCATTATATAATTATATAATAATATTCATATATATATATATAAATGGTATAGTTGAAAATAATTTATTCTAAAGAAAAATTTAGTTTTCAATTCTAGACAACTTAATTTTTGTTGTTTCAACAAATATAATCAAAAAATATGCACAAAAAATATTGGAACTAGAAAATCTAACAGTTGTAAAGTGAAAGGGATATTTTAAAAATTAATGATATAAGTAAAAATTAAAATAAATGAAAGGGATGGTTCCTCGAAACCGGAAGAATAAAACAATGTGGTATAATTTAATGAACAACATATATTGCAAAGACTTGCATCCCGTACAGATCTTCTACTCCAAGCTTGGTTAATGATACGGAAACGTCTTGGTACCATCAAAAGCACTGGAGAGCCTCACATAAGCTGGAAGCTGGGATCAGCTAACATGGACTTCTGGCTAGAAAACTGGTCGAACCATCAACCTCTTTTAATTTTAGATGATAAGGCTAACGATAGCTGGTTTAAAACTGAAAAAATTAGTAGATATCGGTATAACAATTCATGGTAATTAAATGATCTAGAGGGGTTACTTTCTCCTAATGACATTGATAGAATTAAGAATCACTATGTTAAAACTAATAGAGATGATAATATAATCTGGAACATATCTGTTAATGGTGACTTTTCTCTTAAGGAGACTTGGGATCACATTAGGCACCATTATAATGAATCAAATCTATTCAAACAAATCTGGAACCCTCAGACTCCCATGAAGCACTACTTCATCCATTGCAAACTAATCCATAACTACATTCTCATTGGTACCATTTTGCAAAAAATAAAGACATTTTCATTTCTTTTAAAACGTCATTTCTGTAGTAACTGTGAGTCTTTTAATCATTTATTTGTGTCTTGTAAGTTTGTCTGGCATATATGGACATATTTCTAGACATTTTCAACGTTAAAATCTAAAGTTATATGGCAATCACTCATATAACTATATCATGGTTTTGGTCTACCAATAAGACATTCATGTAAGACATGTTGTTCCTTCTATCATTCTCGAGATTATCTGGAAATTCAGAAACACTATCAAGAACAAAGGTAAACTTGTAACTCGTCAAAATGATATATTTGAGATTACTAAGATATTAACACGCATTGTTCATCGAAAATCCTACAAAAATAAGCATTAGATCAAGGACCAGAATTAGCAAGCCTCTTTACTTTAAGTGGAACCATCTTGTCTTTGATAGATTCAAGCTAAATACTAACGTTTCTTGCCTTTTAAATGTAGAAGCCAGTGGAGCCATTGTAATTAGAGACATCAATGGTAATCTTCTCTATGGACCTGGCTTTCTCTATGACAAACTTAGTCCTATAATGGTTGAAGCTAGAGCTTTGTTTGATGATCTCCTTATTTGCAAAGCTAGAAACTGAACCCAAATTGACATTGAATCAAACTCTCTTATTCTAATAAATTTTCTATCCACTAGTAAATATACTTGGTTTCTTGAATTTGTTCTTATTTTCTCTAGAAGATTAATCACTTCCTCAATGACCTTAAATCACATCCTTAATGACCAGAATCAAGCCACAAATTGGCTTGATCGATGGACTCTTAAGTGTAAAATGAAACAAGAAATCAACATTAATTGTATCACTATTAATCTCAAAGCTATGCTTACTTTAGAAAGTCTGGAACTTGGTTATATTACAAGTTCTTAGTTACTAACTTGTTTCGTAGCAGGTATTATCCTGACTACATAATTCACAGCTACCAGCGATCTCAGATAAACTGGTTTTTATCGGATTAAATTAAGCTTTGTTTTGTCTCGTCTCCAAAATGGATTTAGGGAAAGTTGTTTTTGCTATCTTTGGCTTTGCTCTGCTTTTACTAACTTGCTCTGTTTTGTCCCCTCTGCAAAATCGATTTAACAACTCCATTCTACATACTCTAAAATTCTCGAGAACAAAATAGCAATAAAAAATATATAAAAATAGACACTTAATATATATTTACTAAATTTTGAGAATATATATAATTATAATTGAAAACAAGAATGTCGGTCGAACAATTTTTATATAAAAGTATAATTTAGTTTTTAATTCCAAACAACTTGATATAAGTTGTTTAAAAAATTAAAAATTAAAATTAAAAAATTAAAAAATTAAAAAGTGAAATGTTAGTATTGGATACAAGTTGTATTGTTATTTTTGGAATGCATCTTTTTCAATATTACTACAAAAGTTGTTCTGTTTTTTTCGAATTTATCTTTTTCACTATTACTACATAAGTTATTTCTTATCAAAACATACACATATAAATAAGTTTTTTTTTAAATAAAACACATATTTAATAAAAGGTTTTAAAAAAATAGGAATTTAGTTATCAATTCTAAACAATTTCATTTTTTGTTTGAAACAAATAGAATAAAAAATATCTAAACCATAAATAACCGAACTAAAAAATTTAAAAAATACAAAGTGAATAGGATATATTTAAAAATATAAATAATCATTTAAAAGATATTTTGGTTGTAAAATGCTAGTACTATCCGATATTGTATATTCTATATAAAGAACTCATATAAATTCAGTCTTCTGTCGCGCTTACTTTACAAGTAGTAGTTGGTAAGAATAAAAGTTGGTTTGAGAAATTAAAGAACACAAGTATCCACAGAGAGAATTTTAGGTAGTGAAAGTAATATTTTGCTTCTCATTATTTCATAGGTGTAAACGACCTCCTCAGCCTCTTTAAATAGGCCTAGTAAGTTTGTTACAAGAGCGGTTACATAAAGGGATATTTACAGTTTAGTCCCTATATCTCTTATAAAGCTTAATTTTACTCTATATTAACAGAACTTATTAATTAAGTCCTTATTAATTACATTTAGGTCCCTAAAGAATATATTTCCTTACCAGTAGCCCCCCTAGTTCTTATACAGACAATTTATAAGAACTAGTCGCTCTTCGAAGATTACTCCAAGTAAATACAACTTCCTTCATTTCGCCTCTTTATTATGATTAAGCTCAATGACTTGCAACTTCTCTTCGAATTCAAGAATAAGTGCAAATAAATTCCCCAATCACTTCGAACATGCCAACTTGAAATGCAACCTTGCATTTACTTCGAATCTTCTTACTAGAGACATAATTTTACTTATGCTTCGAATTTTCTGATCCCTACTTGAAAGACTGATTAGACCCTTCTTGATAGGTCTATGACACTACACGTTTCCTCTACGTTTCACATTCCACCCAATGAGAGCAACTCACTGGTTTTGCCTCTTCAACGTCTCAACGTCATTTCTTTTAACTATAAATACTCAGCTCTACCTTCATTGAGAACTTTTTAGATAAATCACTTCCAAGCCATCTTCATCCTGTTCTTCATCAACCTTCAAGCCATCTTCATCCTGTTCTTCAGAAACTCCACCTTATTCAGCCATTAAAACAACTTCTCAGATCAATACCTATTGTATGAGAAGATATCCCAAATACAAAAGATCTAAACCCAGAAAACCAAGAACAGCAAAGAAATCTCTCTTCCCTGGTTCTAGCAATCAAGTATTTGGGTGCCTACGATTATCTTTGTATTGGAGAGAGAGCTGAAGAATACAGAGCAACTGGGTTGATCTACAACGGTCCTCACCTTTCTTCTACCATCTTCAAATACGGTAACTTCGATCCCAACCTTGCAACTTCGTCTTCACCCCTAGCTTCAAACCCATAATCTAGTCAACAACCTTCTCCTCCTCGAAATCAACCCATTTACCCAGTATTAAGACCACATCGAAAATCTAAGGCTGTCGCTTCTAAAAAACTACAACCCAAATCACCTACCTTACAATTCGAAGCAACTAAAAAACTTCAACCCAAATCACCTATCCTTCAATCCGAAGCAGTTAAAGTTAGGCCTAGCAAAAAATCAACATTTCTAGCAATGGGTGACGATGCAGAAACCTCTTCCCCTCCCCCACAAGAAGTGGTTGACACTACACCAGAAAGTAGTCAACCAATTCTTGTGACTCAAACTGAGACTCAAATTCGAAGTCGTCCCGATAAAGCCACCGATGAGGACAATAACAAAGAAAATGATTCTGAAGCCACTGAATCTGATGCCGAAGGGGAATCCGAGGCTGACGGGGCAACCCCTCCAAAGAAAAATCGAGGAAAGAAACCTCTTATTACACTCCCCGAAGATGTTGCTGCTTTGGTTCAGGAAAACCTTCAACCGCTTAGTCCTCGGTACATTCTTGCCCTAAAGAATGTATCCTATACTTACTACCTCGAATCAGAAAAAGAGGAACTCAGGAGACTATGGGGGATTAACAGATAACATGACTCTTCAATTACAAGTAGAAGGAGAAACACCTCTAAGCTGTCAGAAGAACGAACTAGTAGTCTACCCTGAGCTCTTCAATTGGGGACTTCGATTTCCCCTCGATCCAATGATTGTAAGGTACTTCGAAATTCTTAAGTTGTGCCCAACACAGGTTACCCCAAACCAATTATTCACTTTATTCTCCGCCATTATGGTGTCGAGGCTAGGAGGCATCCCCCTCGAAATAGAAGACTTCATCTCACTGACCAAACTCTCAAATGGGCCAGTTTTACCATTCTACTACCTAACGTTGGAGGATGATCTGAAGATTATCGATGACCTCCTCGAAGCTGATAAATTTTGGAAGCAGAGGTTTATCTTTTTATCAGGAGCTTGGGAAAATGGTAAAGAGATTTCCGATGACAACCCCTCAAAACTTACTCTCACCTGGAGAGATAGCAGTAAGTGAATCATTACTGTATTGCTAACTTTTTAACTCATTAAGCCTAGCCAGATTAACCAAGTCCACTTATCTAACTGTTTATTCTCTTTTCAGAAATTCCGAGGAGATTCAAAGGTCGTCGAAAAACTGCAAAGGTTATCTTCCAGAGAATGGCTGAATGGGCAGAGAAAGCCTGGGGAAACGGCTTTCACTCAGCCTTTTTACCAATCAACTTCGTCAACAGCCATCTGTGGCGCATAACCTTGGGAGCTGACTTCCCTGAAGATCCGATGACCCCCTCAGATCCTATCATAGCAGTCCAAAGAATACTCGCACCAGATGGGAAAACCTACCTTCCCACCAGGAATCGAAGTGACAGTCACCTGCCACTGAAGAAGAAGGGAAAGCTAACCCTCAAAAAAGCCAACACAAGCAAGGCTAACCCTTCCAAAACTTCAAAGCGTGCAGGGAAACCAAAAATGCCTGCATCTCAACTTCCCCCAATATCCGAGGAAGATGAACCTGTTCTGAAAAAGAAAAAGAAAGAGGACAATACTCCAAAGAAGAAAAAGAGCAAGTCCGCCACTCCAAAGAAAAAGAACGAGGCTGACATACTCGAAGAGGTACTGGCTTCCGAGGTGCACGGGAAAACTTTTATTGAAGAAAATCCTCAAGGGGGACTGGAACTAGGAGATAACCAAGTAGACGATTACCTTAACCTCGAAGATTTCAACTCAAGCGGGGATTTCGCATTCACTGGTGAAGGCTCCCAGCCTACCAACACCATTCCATCAACTTCTACTGGGGCTGCCATGGCTTCAACATCTAACGCAATTGTTCCTGTTCATCACCACCCATCAAACTTGCCCAATCCAGAAAAATCCGATGAGGTAACTTCAATTCTTCGACCTTTTGATAACTTAAGTGTTGCAGCCAAAAAATTATGTGAAGAAGTAAAAAATTCACACACACAATTGGAGCTCCTTGCACAAGAATTAATCAAGAGCAAAAAAGAAACAGAGTCTGAAAAGGCTTCGAAAAATGAAGCACTTCAAAAGTTCGAAACTGAGAAAGGAAAGCTTCTTAAAGAGCATAAAGAAGAAATCGAAGCTCTGGAGGCTTCTCATCGACTGGCTCTTGAAGATCTAAAATCTCAACATTCTACTGCCATTTCCGAAGAAAAGAAAAAATCTACCGATGCTGAGAAACTTGTTAAAGAAACTCATGAAAAACTGGATAATTGCCAAACTCAATTGACTACGCTTCGAACAGGATTCGAGGAAGAAAAGAAGGCTGCCGTCAAGAAAGCCGAAGCTGTTGTTGGTTCTGTGATGCTTAATGGTATCAGAAAGGCTGAAATCGATACAGGTAACAATCTTCTTCGAGAAATCCATGCTGCCTATCCAAGGCTAAACTTAACAGAATTTTGGAAGCAAGTCCCAGAGAAAGATCGTCCGAAAGAGGCATTCGAAGTACCATCAAGCTCTTCAGAAGAAAGTGACGCTTCTGACGGGTCATCGGAAGAAGAGGATGATTAATCAATAGTTTACATATGTAGTGATTGTTTTTTGTGCGTTTTAATTAAGTAGTTTGTCCTCTCTCTTTTTTTTGTAAGCTTCACCTTTATCCAATGAGACAAGCAACTTTCTTAATATTTCAAATCCCTAGTGCACTTATAAAGTATGACAACTCGAAAATTAGATGCACTTACAAGACGTGGCACCTCGAAAATTAGATGCACTCATAAGACGTGGCACCTCGAAAATTAGATGCACTCATAAGACGTGGCACCTCGAAAATTAGATGCACTCATAAGACGTGGCACCTGGAAAATTAGATGCACTCATAAGACGTGGCACCTCGAAAATTTGGCTGTTTCTTCAAAGCTATTGCTTCGGAAAATTATTCTTGGTCAACTTTCAAAGATGATCAATCTTTGCCAAGTTACCAAAATAATAAATCACCCATCATACTAAACAACCAATGGCCAAAAGAAATTTTATTAAAAAATTCAATATTAACCAAACACCTCGTTAAAACCTTTCTGGGCCAACAGATAAGGAAAGAGTATGTCTGTTTTACAAAAATTCGAAGTTCAATTTTACTCACAGTACAATGTCAAATGCTCTATGTTCCAAGGGTGCTTGAGCATCCTCCCCTCGCGATCAGACAACCTGTAAGAACCTGGCTTGATCTTCATTTTGACTTCATAAGGACCCTCCCAATTCGGAGCCAATTTTCCGAGGTGCTTGTCCTTAGTATGAAGAAATACTTTTCGCAACACCCGATCGCCAACTTTGAATTCTCTCTTCTTAACTTTAGCATCGTACGCGCTTCTCATTAAGGTTTGATAATGAACCACATTTAAATGCGCTTTGACCCTTTTTTCTTCTAACAAATCAAGCTCAACCCTTCTAGCTTCATCATTATCCACGTCGGAATATCGTAATAACCTATAGGAAGGCAATGTAGATTCAGCAGGGCACACATCATCCATTCCATACACCTAAGAGAAAGGAGTCTCCTTTGTGGCCTCTCTAGGGGTTGTTCGATATGCCCACAACACTTCTTGAAGATAATTTGGCCATTTCCCTGCTGCTCCTGCCAAATATTTATTTAAACCCTCCAAAATAGATCTATTTGTAACTTCTACCTGCCCATTTGCTTTGGGGTGGAAAGGAGTAGAAAAGCATTGTTGTATTCCTTTCGAAGAGCAAAAAGAATCTATTTCCTTGTTATTAAATTGGGGACCGTTGTCCGTCGTTATTTTTCGAGGAACTCCAAAACGGTAGCAGATGTTACTTTGAATAAACTTGATTACATCCCTAGCTTTTGTCCTAGTTAAAGGTTCTGCTTCTGCCCACTTCGAAAAATAATCAACCGCAACAATAATCATTTGTCTTCCACCTGAAGCCATAGGTAATGGTCCTACTAAATCAATCCCCCACCTATCAAAAGGAACCGCCTCTAAGATTGTCATTAGGGGTACTGCTGGTTTATGTATTAAATTTGCATACCTCTGGCAAGTATCACAGCTTCGAGCTAATAACTTGGCATCCTGCAACATGGTAGGCCAATAATACCCTGCCAACAATACCCTACGTGTTAAAGCTTTGAATCCACAATGAGCTGACCCATCTCCATCATGTAATTCAGACATAATGTTTTGAGACTCTTGCTTACTCAAACATCGTAACAAAGGTTTCGACACATATCTCTTGTACAATACCCCATCCAATACTACATAGCCAAGAGCTTTATACTTTATTTTCTTGAGCAAGTGTTTATCGAGAGGTAGTATTCCCTTCGAAATAAAGTTTAACAAGTCAAACCTCCAATCACCTCGAACGCGCATCGCATCATTTACTACCTCCTCAACAAATTCACATTGGTCAGAACTCAATATAATCGAGGGCAATGGTTATGTCACGATCCATGGATATTCTTCAAAGTAAGCCATTGTTGCTAAAGAATCAGCCATTGTATTGTTACCTCTTCGAATATGCTCCACCTCGACATTTTCAAATTGTGCCATCATTCCTCGTAGCTCTTGCAAGTACAAAACCAAACGATCCTTTTTAGCTTCTGATACCCCTTTAACATGGTTAACGACCAACTGCGAGTCTGTTTCTAAGCGCACGAATATTTCTCCACAAATCTTTGCTAACCGCAACCCTGCTAGCACAGCTTCATATTCAGCTTCATTATCCGAAGCATGAAACCCAAATTTTATAGCTTGAAACATAAACTCCCCTGTTGGTGCCACCAATTCAACTCCTGCACTCGACCCTTTATTACTGGATCCTCCATCAGTTCGTATTGTCCACGTCGGATTCGTGTTCACTTTTTTACCATCCTTCTCTTCGGATCTGCTCGAATGGAACTCAACCAAGAAATCTGCTAAGGCTTGAGCTTTGATAGCTGTTCGAGGAGAGAATAACACATCGAAATCTCCTAATTTTACAGACCACTTAGTCATCCTTCCTGAGATATCTGGCTTTTGCAACACATTTTTTAATGGATATGAAGTTCGAACCACAATCGTATGTGCCTGGAAGTAAGGACTCATCTTTCTTGCTGCTACTACTATACACAGTGCCAATTTTTCGAGCTTCAAATATCATTTCTCAGCATCAACCAAACTTTTACTGACATAGTAGACAGGCTTCGAAACCCTCGTATCTTCACTAACCAGAACTGCACTTACTGCATAATCCGATACTGTTATATACAAAAATAATTGCTCACCCTTTCGAGGCTTTGATAATATTTCAGGAGAGGACAAAAGATTTTTTATCTTCACAAAAGCTTCTTCACAATCTGAAGTCCATTCAAAATTATTTGGTCGACGCAGCACCTGGAAAAAAGGCAAGCATTTATCTGAAAAACGAGAAATGAATCTGTTCAAAGCTGCTAACCTGCCCGTTAACATTTGCACTTCTTTGATATTCCGAGGTGAAGACATTGATATCAGAGCCTTCAACTGTTCTGGGTCCACTTCGATTCCTCTTTCACTAATCACGTACCCCAGAAACTTACCAGATCGAACTCCAAATGTACATTTTTCTGGGTTCAATTTCAATTGTATGGCTCTGAGATTCAAAAACGTCTCTTCTAAATCATCAATGTGTTCATCATCACTTTTGCTCTTAACAAGCATATCATCGATGTACACTTCGATATTCCTCCCTATTTGTGAAGCAAACGCCTTATTCATCAGCCTCTGATATGTAGACCCAGCATTTTTTAATCCAAACGGCATCACTCTATAACAGTGTAAACCTCGATCGGTGATAAAAGTTGTGCTTTCTTCATCCTCTGGATTCATTCGAATCTGATTGTACCCTGAAAATGCATCCATAAATGTCAAGATTTTATTTCCAGAAGTAGAATCCACTAACTGGTCAATTCGAGGCACTGGAAAAGGATCTTTTGGGCAGGCTCTGTTCAAATCTGTGAAGTCTACACACATTCGCCATTTTCCGCTCTTCTTTTTCACCACCACAGGATTAGCCGTCCACCTCGGATAATTGGACTCCCTGATATGCCACATCTTATACAATCGATCTACCTCGGCAACTATGGCCTCGGATTTTTCCAACGAAAAAGCTCTTCTTTTTTAAATTATCGGCTTGATCTTCGGATCCACCGCCAAGCTATGACATATGATATGACTTGGGACTCCCACTACGTCCTCGGACCTCCAAGCAAATACATCCAAATTCTCAGATAAAAAATTCAACAATTTTTCTCGCATTGATAAAGACAACAAAGTCCCAATTCGAAGTACCCTGCCATTATTGAAAACATATTCTTCTATTTCTTCATTTACCACCACAGAACTCGGGGTTGACCTCGGATCATCAATTCCTTCATCTGTACCACTAGAAGACAACCCCCCAAATTTCTAATTCTCTATTGGATCATCAGTACTTTTGCCACGTAGTCTAAACGCAGCAGCGTAACACTCTCTTGCCACCTTTTGATCACTTCGAACTACGCCGACTCGATCCTCGACCACATACTTCAAACATTGATGAACCGTAGAGACTATAGCATACATTTTAGCCAGCCACGACCTTCCAAAAATAGCGTTGTAGCTCGATGGACAATCCACCACCATAAAAAGTACTTGTACTTTCTTTTTGAAAGGCCCCTTTCCCAAAGAAATCTCACCTTCGAACTCCCTTATCACATTTGCTGTTGCGCCAGTAAACCCAATGATAGTTCTCTCTGACCTTTCTATTCGAGGCAGAGCAGTTAATCTATCATATGTTGACTTAAACAACACATTAGCAGAGCTCCCGGTATCAATTAACACTCGTCGAATCTCCACCCCACATACTTCCGCTCCTATAACCACTGCATCTTCATGTGGCCCAGTAATTCCTTTCAAGTCATCCCCATCGAAAATTATAAAGGGGACATCCTTCTTGTTTCTTAGGTTTGCCGATGCTCCTCCCTCAATTTGACGCGTTAAATTCACTATATGTCTCTTCCTCGAATTATTAGTGTTGTTAGTCATTGAATCTCCCCCAAATATTGTCAGTGACTCAAAGAAGGCACACAAATCTCGAACACGTCCCTGACGCATCGGCTCATCTACTGACATCAACAATAATCGGCTAGGGTCTGGGTCGACATATTCCGAAGCCACATCAAACTCATCATCTGCAGCATCTAAAATCATCAGTGCAGTTTCCTGCTTAGAATTAGGATTACCAATTTTCTAAGTTACAGCTTTAGCATTCTTTTTTACATACTCCAGCAACTTTCCATTTTCTATCAGAATCTGCATCTCCTTCTTCAAAGCAATACAATCATTTGTATAATGCCCAACATCATCATGATACCTGCAGAACTTATTATTGCGTTCCTCTCTTGGCCTATTAATTGCTGGTGGCTTTCTGAAATTTACTGTTCCCCTGGTTTCTCATATATCGAAGCCACACTTTCAGTCAAATCCGCATAAATTCTGGTCTTACCCACACGTTCGATCTGGATCTGAACTATTGTTGATTATTAGAGTTGTGTTGATTATAACCCCCTTGGTACGAGCTCGAAGAACCCCCTCGATTAGAAACATTTTGGTTAGCCCTTGGGCGCGATGAGTTATTGTTCGAAGTGTTCACTTGACTATTCCCTTTCTGAATAGTACTGCCTCCTCCTCGAACCCGCGTCGACTCTTCGACTTTGATCTGATCTTCAACCTGAGCCATGAGAGCTCCAAATGTTAATGCCCTACGCCTCATAGTCTCATCTGCTAAATCTCCTGGCAACAGTCCTTGTCTAAACGCTGCCATAGCCACCGCCTCTTCACAATCATCTAGTCCAGCTTTTGTTGTCACAAATCTCTTGGTATAATCCTTTAACTTTTCTCCTACGGCTTGCTTGCATTGTATTATTGTATCCCCATTAGGCCTCATTTCTTTGCTTCCCACAAACTATCTTCGAAAAGCTGTGTAGAAGCCTCTAAAATTTGCAATTTACTCCTTAGGAATCTTGTTATACCATTTTAGTGCAGTTCCCTTGAATGTCTGAGAGAATGCTCTACACACCAATTTATCGTCGTCTTCGAAATTAGTCATATAGTTTTTGAATTGTTCTATATGGTCATCGGGATCTTGAGTTCCATCAAACTTGTCAATTTTGGAAATGTCAAACCGCCTCGGAAGCGGCACAGATCTAATCTCCCTGATCAATGGTGAGTCCCTCCAGTCGACCCCTTGAATATATTGGTCTTCGTTTCTCATCCCCACAGTAGCATATAAACTTGACTCACCTTCATATTTTCGAGGCGAATATTTCTGAGGCGAATATACTCGTCTTTCCTTCCTTTGCCTTCCTTCCTTATACACCTTAGCTGACCGGAGTTCATGCCATCTTCCTCTTGACTGGCCTCGAGAATGTTCGTACCTCGGTGTTTCATCTGACTCCGAATTTTCGAAATCCTCTTCATCACTAGAGTCCACATACTGTTGCTTCTGCAATTTTCCCTTTCTTTTTATTCCACTATACTCTTTTTCCGTTCAAAATGTGCTTTACGCTGTTCATATTGAACATCGCCGTCGTCATTTGACGGATCCGACTGATCATCTTGATCGCCTCTTGCTATTTTAGACCTAAGTCTAGCGCCATTATTATTTTTCTTCTTTTTTACCAATTCATCAAGCTCTGCCACTTTCCTTATCATCTCATTCATTTTACCTTCGAAATCAAATTGGTTTGATTGAGTTGGAATTGACTTACCTGCCTCTTGCAGATCAGATTTCAATGTTTCCATAGCCTTTTGAACAGATGGATTGTCACCTTCTTCTGAATTCATCTCCGATCAGCGAAAAACTAAACAAAATATTCCAAAAAACGAAAAGAAACTCGAACGAAAAGCTTCAGAAAACGAAAAAACTCGAGACTCGATTTTTGATATGTCGATCAAGGTATCTTCGTCCCCTCCTTCTAGCGCCAATTTGGTAAGAATAAAAGTTGGTTTGAGAAAGTAAAGAACACAAGTATCCACAGAGAGAATTTTAGGTAGTGAAAGTAATATTTCGCTTCTCATTATTTCATAGGTGTAAACGACCTCCTCAGTCTCTTTAAATAGGCCTAGTAAGTTTGTTACAAGAGCGGTTACATAAAGGGATATTTACAGTTGAGTCCCTATATCTCTTATAAAGCTTAATTTTACTCTATATTAACAGAACTTATTAATTAAGTCCTTATTAATTATATTTAGGTCCCTAAAGAATATATTTCCTTATCAGTAGTCATGTTTTCTGCAAAACAAAATAAAGCATAATCATCAACAGCCCAATTCTAAAAATCTAACACATTATCCTCTCTCTTATTTTCTCCATACCTTTTTATCAATGGGGAACCGTTATCGTAAATATAATACAACTTATCGATATCCAGGTTATGGGTATTGAACATATATCCTCAAACTAAATCAAAATATCTTTTATTCTCCAATGTGATCAAGAGGTCATTTCTTGAATTCTTGAGCATATTCAAATTGATGAGATAAGACTAATGTAAGGATTAACACATAAACCATCAGCTTGTTAATCTCAGCCTTTTAAAAACCAAAATTTTATTACTATACCACCAATTATTTATTAGAACTATAATTTTTTTTTATGAATTTGAGCAGTCATCATCAAAATACCTCTAACCAATTTTACTAGCATAGTCTATCATAATACGTAGAACAATTTTTTGTAATAAATTTTTGAAACCCATGTTTTGTTGAATAGTTTGACTTCTCCAAAAGTGACTTTGATCGTAAGAGTAAAATCATTTGGTCTTAAATTTTTGTTATCAATACCTAGTAAAAGAAACAACAGTCTCGAGAACATGCTGTTATTCATTTAATATCTTAAACCTTCCATCACCAATAATTGGTCTTTGAACATATATATACTCTTTTATACGTATCTAAATCCATGCACCAACGCTGTTCTTATGAAATAGAATGATCATCGAGTTGATCGTATTTATATATTATAATCTGATAATTCTTATTCCGATATAATCTTTAAAAGCATACGATTACACTTCTAATCCATCTTAGATCTTCAAACCTTGACAGCAAAGCTATGTGAAGCACATATGTGTATCGATAACACAAAATATGACATATATTATACGTATTCAAAATACGCCAACGGGAAATCAAGTTGCCGATGTTACATCCTAAATATTAAATTTTTTTATAATTTTTTCATTTTCATGCTTATAACTCTATTCTAAATTCCTTCCTTATATTGTTATACAAATCAATAAAACATTAACCCTTTAAAGATTACTTATAAAATTAATTTTCCTTAAAGACTAATCAAAAGATGTCCATCATAAAATAGAATTCAATTGAGTAAACGCATTGCATGTGGATCATTCGCAATTTATTAGTAAAAATTTGAATGCATTAAAACAAATCAATAATTATATAGGTGATGTATCATGCATTTCATCATGTTACTCAACCAATTTAAATAAATCAAGCACTGATTGTCTAACCGTTATAATTTTTATTGATCCAGAAGCATTTTATAAAATTATCACATTAGATGTTAAGATAAAAAAAATTGGCTAAAAAGCACTGTTAGTCCTCCAATTTTACCACTTGTATCAACATAGTCCTTTTCGTTCACTTCTGCATAAAACTCATCCCCTTCATTTTAAAAATTTGCACGATTAGTCCCTCCGCATATTCTGGGGGACCAAAAGTGATACAAAACTTGGGATTTGGGGACCAAAAGTGATACAAGACTTGGGATTTGAGGACCAAAAGTGATACAAAACTTGGGATTGGGGGACCAAAATTGATACAAAACTTAGAATTTAAATGCCACGTGTCAGTTTTTAAATGGTTTATATGTGTAGGGGACTATATTTGCAAATTTTTAAAACGAAGAGGATGAGTTTTATGCAGAAGTAAACGAAAGGGACTATGTTGATACAAGTGGTAAACATGGAGGACTAACAGTGTTTTTTACCCAAAAAAATTGGTGCAACGTAGGGTTTTACAAGGGAAACAAATCACAATCCATTTTAGGTAAAAGTGCATAATTCAATCAAATTACAAACTGCATCAACTTCAAATCCATAGTGTAATCTACGGAGTTCAATTTCAACGTGTTTTAGAAAGTTCTTACTCAATTTCTATCTAAACAGATAACATAAATTAAATAAAATCATACCTTAACTTTATCTCAGAAAAAATAAATGATTCAACTTAATTGACGAAACTAAAAAACAGAAATTAAAAAACATTCTCATAGTTTCGCTCATTAAAAAAATCTTCAAGACATAACAACTATGATGATTTATCAAATTACTTCATAAACTTAAAGGAATCTTCAAATTCGTAACTGATTTATATTGATCTAAGTCGTAACACCTAATTTCAAGAAATGATTGTGATAATGAACATGGCCAATCGTAAGTAGAAATTGGTTATGACATTGAGCGGAGACATTATGAATCTCGAATGGAAACCAAAGCCGATAGAAATAACGAGATAAACTAGAGAAAGAGATGATAACTTACAAATACCATTCGATCTTGAATTAAAACTTAAAAATAAGGCAAGCATAAACCCCATTTTTTGAAGTACAAAAAAGAACCATAAGTGACTTCATGACTGATTCAAAACTAATTTTGATCTCAAATTTAAATAAAAAGCTTCATTTTATTTTTTAATATTTTCTCCGTGATGTAGATCTGACTTAAAAACTCCATTATTTCCCGAAATCTTTCACGCTTTTTTTAATCAACTAACTGAAACCTTAAACCTTCAACAATGAAACAAAATGAACTAAAAACATGGAGGTCACTAATTAGAGAACAATTTCATATTATTATGTTTTATCGTGATTGAGATGAAAACTTGGATTCTTTATTTATAACACGACTCGAGAATAGAAAACAAATATAACACACACAAAAAATGAATAAATATTTCTTAATTTTTAAAAATAATACTTTTACCAACGGGAAAATAATACTAATAAATATTCTTTTATTTTTGTATTCATATAATTCTTTCCTTTCAAAGAATTGAAAAGGTTTTTTTTAAATAGAAAATCAAGAGGTTTCTTACAGACTGCGCCATTGATGAAGTTCAAAACCCTCATCAAATATGCCAACAGTATTTCAAATTTAGAAAAGAAAATAAAGATTTAGTTTTAAAAATGAAGAGATTTTGTATAAAGAAAATAACTAAAAGACTAAATTTGGGATAAATGAGATAAATCCCCCTCTTGAGTTACTTCTCCTCTATTTATATTAAATATCAAGTATAGAAGTATAAAAGACCAATACATTATAGTTTATAGGTATATTGGTATAAATAACTAATATTCACTCATAATGAATTGTAAAATTCTTATATCACCACTATTGAAAACCATATCCTAATCAAATCCTTTGAGACTGCATGTGGCTCTTTACCTAGCGATCGAGACCATTTTGTTATGGAGAGTCATCAGCCTCTAATCTAAAAAATAAGAAACATAAAGTCAAGAATAAATATTTTAAAATTAATGCAATGAAAAAGAGAACTCAGTGAAGGGTCTGGTTGAACAAAGACTATTGGAGGGCATGCTGAAGTCGAAACCGTTAAAGCGAGCAAAATGGTTTGAGTTTTATTACTATTATCTTGGATGTGTAGAAATGCCACTTTTTCTCCCTCGAAAGGAATAAATATATCAATTATAATCTAATGTTTTAGGCTTGTTTCAGACCTAATGAATAATTCTACATAATTTCATTATTTGGTTATCGATCGCGGTAAAAATTTCACTTCGGCCCGAGACGATGAACTCGTGTTATATACAAACATATTGCATTTACTTTCAAGCTTTTTCTTCTTAATTTATTTACACCGTTAGATTTTTTTTCGAGTCATGATACCCTCAAGACCTAGAGAATGGTGATATCTTGTACCATCGTTTTGGGCTTATCAAATATCATGTTTCAAATGAGAGGATTCATAACATTTTGCACAATTTTTACCATCGATTTCATTCTTTCTAATATGAATTCCTACCAAATCATCTTAAGGTATTGGATGATATACCCAATTCGAAGATATTAGAAAATAAGTTTCATTTTCGTCTAAGAAATTGGAAGAACGAGCAACTTATCATTTGTCTATTTGTTTTTCTTTCTTAGGTCATGAATAACACATTTGTACCTGCTTCACCAAGCTGAGTAATTGTAACTCAAATTTCAGAACCATATAGAAATTCCTCATCTAATAGACAAGCAATTGTTTTTAAAAATACCCCATTGCACAATATCTTACAACTCTTGACCAATCTTATCAATCAGCTAAGAAACCCTTAATAAAAGAAGTTAGTAGTCGTAAACCTCCTTTAAATTTTATTCTCATCGGACAGAATGCTGGAGAAATCACTCATTGTAGATTCACCAAGACTTTCTAAGGCTAAAAATAAACCTCCCACGTTAGGCAAAGAGAAAGAAAATGCAACTGAAATTTCTACTGATACTAGCAAATTCTCATAGAAAAATCTGATCGTGGGAGAAACTATCATAACTAAACTTCCTTCAGGAGAGATTCTAAAAACAATCCAACACCTTCGTCTACTAAGCATCCTCATATCGAGAAAGGTCACCTTAGTACTCAGCCTGGTGATCCAGCAGAGTCAATGCCACAAATAATGGAAGAGAAGATAGATGACAGTTGTGAATACACTCAGATCTTTGGGGCCCAAATATAATTCCATCGATGAACGAAGCCATATACTACATGAGTTTGATCAATGATTATTCAAGGATGGTGTAAATTTATTTTCTGAAAACGAAAAAATGTGGCATATTCAACCTTTGTCAAATAGAATAGGTTGATTGAGAAGTAAACATGAAGAAAAGTTAAACGTCTGAGGATTGATAAAGGATTAGACTACGACATTCGTGAGTTCAAAAAGTTCTGCGAAGCTGAGGGATTAGTGCGTCATCGCACTTGTTCTAGAGCACCACAACAGAATGGGGTCGCAAAAATAATAAACAAAACGATTTGTGACAAGGCACGAAACATACTCTTGCATTCCGGTGTGGGAAAGGATTTTTGGGCTGAAGCTATCAATACAACATGTTACTTGGTGAATCGGACTATTAATTGTAAAACTTCTTTTGAGATTCGGTCTGGATCATTGGCTGATTACAAACAATTGATGGTATTGGGTGGTTCAGCGTATTCTCATATGAGAGATGGTAAGCTTGAGATGAAGGCAAAGAGGTGCATATTTCTTGGATATGTTATTGGATTGAAGGGATGTAGGTTATAGTGTATCTCTCCAAAGTGTTCACGTTTTCTCATTAGTAAGGACGTGACTTTTAATGAGTTTTCTTTGATAGACAGTCATAATAAAGTAGGAAAAATGCTCGTACTAGTATCGACTGTGAGCAAACAAGTGGGTCTTGAAGTAAATTAGTTCCGAGTAGGTCTAATAATTGAGTGGTTCTGAGTGGGATCCATAATTAGGAGGTGAAGCGTCAACATCGGATTTAGTGATGATGATGCGTCCAAAAAAAGAACAACCTTATAGCATAGCATTGGGCAGATAACAAAGAGATATTACACATACAAAAAGGTATGCAAATCTAGTTGCATATGCTCTGTTAGTTCTATAAGAAGCAGAGATGCAGGAATCTAGTAGCTATAGAGTATCTATAGCGAGTTCAGAGGCAGATCGATGGATTGGTGCTATGGGGGAAGAGATTAAATCTATTAATAAGTATCAAACATGGAAGTTTGTTGACTTTGCTAAAGGACAGAAAATAGTATGCTGCATATAAATGTTCAAGAAAAAGAAAGCTAATCCAGGGGTTGAGGCATCTCGATTCAAGGCAAGACTAGTCGCTAAGGATTTTAATCAAATGGAAGGAATCGACTTCATTGAGGTTTTTTCTTAAGTGGTGAAGCATAGTTCGATTCGAGCTTTGTTAGCCATGGTATTTTTACATGTTTAGGATTTGAGTAGTTAGATGTGAAGACTTCATTTCTACATGTTGAATTGGAGGAGCAAATCTACATGAGATAACCAGAGGGATTTATCGAACCTAGTGTGGGGGACAAAGTTTGTTTGCTGAAAAAGTCATTGTATGGCTTGAAATAGACACCTAGGAAATAGTACAAACTTTTTTACACATTCATGGTATCAAAAGGGTTCACGAGGAGTCCATGTGACAGTTGTGTGTATCATCAAAACATATGAGATGATTCTTATGTTTACTTGTTGTATGTGGATGATATACTTATTGTTGCTTCTAATATGTCACATATTGTGCAGATAAAGAAGCAGCTTGGTGTGAAGTTTGAGATGAAGGATATGGGTAGAGCAAAGAAGATTCTTGGTATGAAGATTATCGGGAACAGAAGCGTAGGATCATTACATTGGCCTCAATGAATCTACATTGAGAAAGTGCTACAACGATTCAACATGTTTGATGTTAAGGAAGTTAACATCCCGTTTGCTACTTGTTTCAAGTTGTCTACAGCAATAGCGGGCAAGGACGATGTTGAGTTGGAACAAATGTCGAAGGTTTCGTATTCAAGTGTAGTTGGTAGTATCATGTGTGTTATGGTATGCACACGCCTTAATATTTCACATGCGGTTAGTGTAGTTAACAAGTACATAGGATGTCCTAGGAAAGAACACTGACAGGTAGTGAAATTGATACTTTTATATCTTAAGAATATTGCGAACGTTCGCTTAACCTTTAACAAGATCGATATTCGTGGATCGCTGAATGATATTGCAGGATCAATGGTTGGTTTTGTTGATTATGATTTTGCAGGTGATATGGATAAAAAGATATCTCTGATATGATATGTATTTACTCTAGCTGGGAGTGCGATCAGTTCGAAAGCACAGTTGCAAGCTACTGTAGCTTTGTCTATGACCGAGGTAGATTACATGGCGGTAACAGAAACAATTAAAGAGGCAATATGGTTGCAAGGTTTAGTGACAGATTTGGGCTTGGATAAGACTACGACAAAAGGTTTTTGTGACAGTCAAAACGCAATAAACCTTACAGGAAACCAGATGTACCATGAGCGTACAAAGCACATAGATGTCAGGTATCATTTTATTCGTGATATAATATCAAAGGGAATTGTTGATGTGAAGAAAGTGTTTACATACGATAATCCAGCACGGGATAACATAAGCATTATAAAAAAAGAAAAAACATAAAAATAAATAAAAGAATAAAAACAAAAAATGCTCACTTGGTTTTGTTAAGTCATTTTGGATAGATAACAAATCGATTAACTTTTTTAAGCATTTTTTAGAATGGTGTTAACAATTAAGTGCATTTAACATATAGTTTAATTGCTCTAATCTACATATTCTAAGGTATCACGGGAAAACAATTAGTAAGAATAACTTTTATATATTTATCAAATTTGAAATAAAAATAAGATAAATAATTGACAACAAGAATGTTGGGTCAAATTATTTTTTCTATAACTAGAATTTAGTTTTCAATTCCAAACTACTTAATATAAGTTGTTTGAACAAATGAAAAAAAATTAACCAAATATAACCAAACTCGAAAATACAAACCTAGAAGATATAAAATGAAAAAGATGTATTTAAAAATAAAGATAATCATCGTAAAATATATTTTTGCATAGTTTCGATTGTGAAATGTTATCCGATATTGTCATTTATATATTAACGAATCCTATAAATTTCAATTTTTTGTAGCAATCAATTTACAAGTAGTACTAAAATAGGTATACTTAAAATAGGTATACTAATTATAATGGATAATTCCTCTTATAGTTTTGTGTATATGAGTCCATTATGTCAATTATCTAGTACGTTTTATCTATTCGCTATAAATAGACTATTATAACTATACAAAACATAATCTCAAAATCTGTAACTTTATCAATCATTGTGAAACACCTTTCTCTGGCGGCGCCGTGGACGTAGACATTTGTCGAATCACGTTAAATCATGTGTTATTTTGTTTTCTATTCTTTATTTTGTTTTGTGCTTGAGCCATTTGTAATAAATTGTATAGTGATTTCTAACCAATATTATTCTGCAGAAAAGCCAAGACAAAGGGAATGGAAGAACAACAAATCAAACAATACCTAATTCACGATATATGACTAAAATTTAGGATATGTCCGAACTAATATACAAAACACCAACTATAAAATAAGTATACTAATCTATTCAAGAAAAACACTAAAGATAAACTTGGAAAAACAACAAATCAAACAATAGCAAATGTTCAAAAAGAACAAAAAAAAATATATTAACAAGAACAACACATAACTTATCAAATTAATTAAAAAATTAATTCGATTTTTTTTAATGATTTTAAATTGGAAA
This sequence comes from Limnanthes douglasii subsp. nivea, assembly GCA_036936605.1. Lineage (NCBI taxonomy): Eukaryota > Viridiplantae > Streptophyta > Magnoliopsida > Brassicales > Limnanthaceae > Limnanthes > Limnanthes douglasii. Next base: position 274,139,945 of record JAUPFV010000004.1, read on the forward strand.
AACAAATACCAAAATCGCTATGTTGATTTTCGATTGGAAAAATGTTAAAATCGTTGTATGCTGAAGAAATTGATTTTTTTTTATATTGCGAATTGATTTTTTTGAGAAGATAAGATTCTCTGGTGAGGAGAAATTAAATAAAATAAAAATTAAATGTGAAAAGATTAACGAGAATAATTTTCATTATATAATTATATAATATATATATATATATATATATATATATATATATATATATATAATATGTTATAGTTGAAAATAATTTATTCTAAAGATGAATTTAGTTTTCAATTCCAAACAACTTAATTTTTGTTGTTTCAACCAATAGAATCAAAAAAATATGCACAAAAAATATCGGAACTAAAAAATCTAAAAGTTGTAAAGTGAAAGGGATATATTTAAAAATAAAGATATAAGTAAAAAATAAAAATAAATGAAAGGGATGATTCCTCAAAACCGGAATAAAAAACAATGTGGTCTAATTTAATGAACAACGTATATTGCAAAGACTTACATCCCCTGCAGATTTCCTACTCAAAGCTTGGTTAATGATACGGAAACGTCTTGGTACCATCAAAAGCACTGTAGAGCCTCACATAAGCTAGAAGCTGGGATCGGGTAACATGGACTTCTGGCTAGAAAACTGGTCGAACCATCAACCTCTTTTAATTTTAGATGATAAGACTAACAATACCTGGTTTAAAACTGAAAAGGTTAGTAGATACTAGTCTAACAATTCATGGCAATTAAATGATCTAGAGGGATTACTTTGTCCTAGTGACATTGATAAAATTAAGAATCACTATGTTAAACCTAATAGAGATGATAAATAATCTGGAACCTATCTGTTAATGGTGACTTTTCTCTTAAGGAGACTTGGGATCACATTAGGTACCATTATAATGAATCGAATCTATTCAAAAAATCTGGAACCCTCGGAAGCACTCCTTCATCCATTGGAAACTAATCCATAACTACATTCTCATTGGCTTGCTCTGCGACCATTATAATGAATCAAATCTATTTAAAATGTCATTTATGCAGTAACTGTGAGTCTTCTAATCATTTATTTGTATCTTGTAAGTTTGTCTGGCATATATGGACATATTTCATAGACATTTTCAACGTTAAAATCTAAATTTATATGACAATCACTCATATAACTATATCATGGTTTTGGTCTACCAATAAAGACATTTATGTAAGACATGTTGTTCCTTCTATCATTCTGGGCATTATCTGGAAATCCAGTAAAACTATCAAGAACAAAGGTAAACTTGTAACTCACCAAAATGCTATATTTGAGATTACTAAGATATTAACTAGCATTGATCATCAAAAATCCTACAAAAATAAGCATTAGATCAAGGACCAGAATGCTGCTAAAACTCTTGGTTGCTTCAACCACATGCTTGATAGCAATTCTAAGCCTCTTTACCTTAAGTGGAACCATCTTGTCTTTGATAGACTCAAGCTAAATACTAACGTTTCTTGCCTTTCAAAGGGTGAAGCCATTGGAGCCATTGTAATTAGAGATATCAATGGTAATCTTCTCTATCGAGCTGGCTTTCTCTATGGAAAACTTTGTCCTATAATGGCTTAGGCTAGAGCTTTGTTCGATGGTCTCCTTATTTGCAAAGCTAGAAACTGGACCCAAATTGACATTGAATCGGACTTTCTTATTCAAGTTAATTTTATGTCCACTGGTAAATATCTTTGGTTTCTTGAATCTGATCTTATTTGCTCTAAAAGATTAATCACTTCCTCGATAACCTTAACTCACATCTTCAGAGACCAGAATCAAGCCACAAATTAGCTTGCTCGATGGACTCTTAAGTGTAAAATGAAACAAGAAATCAACATTAATAGTATCCATATTAATCTCAAAGATATGCTTACTCTAGAAAGTCTGGGACTTGGTTCTATTACAAGTTCTTAGTTACTAACTTGTTTCCTAGCAGTTATTATCATGACTACATAATTGACAGGTACTAGCGATCTCAGATAAACAGGTTCTTATCGGATTAAATTAAGCTTTGTTTCGTCTCGTCTGCAAAATCGATTTAAGGAAAGTTGCTTTTGCTATCCTTGGCTTGCTCTGCGATTCATCAGTCTTCATCTGGTCTTCTCCAGACCTTTTGCTACTTCTATCATTTTAATAATTGTAGTTCGACAAGCTTGCCTTCAATATATCTTGAGCTCTTTGTTCAACTTTGTTTCCCCACTCATAATTTATAAAGTCTTCAAATCATTCTTCTTGTTGCTGATTCCTTGCTTCAGTTAGCCCTATCATGCTGAGAAGCTGGGAAGCCTTTGTTGGACTCTTTCTCTTCGACAAATTTCTTAGGGAGAGAATGTTATTAGATTTAGAAATTTGGCGCTGCTGAAATTTTAAAAAATGTAAGATTTCCTTAAGTTCAAACACTTGTAAACCCTTCCATTTGGGTTCTTATTTTTAATAAAATAATCTATTAGCTTAACAAAAACATATGGTTTAACAACTCCATTGTACATGCTCTAAGATTTTCGAGAACAAAATAACAATAAAAAATATATAAAAGTAGAACAATTAATATATATTTACTAAATTTTGAGAATATATATAATTATAATTGAAAACATGTCGGTCGAACAATTTTTTTTATAAAAGCAGGATTTAGTTTTTAATTACAAACAACTTGATATAAGTTCTTTAAAAAATTAAAAATGAAAAGTCAAATGTTAGTATTGGATATTGCAATACAAGTTGTTCCGTTATTTTTGGAATGCACCTTTTTCAGTATTACTACAAAAGTTGTTCTGTTTTTTTTGAATTTATCTTTTTCAGTTACATAAGTTGTTTCTAAATCTTTTATATCAAAAGATACATTTAAAAATATCAAAAGATACACATATTTAATGAAAGGTTTAAAAAGAACCAAACAACTTCATTTTTTTGTTTCAAACAAATAGAATCAAAAGTATCCAAACAAAAAAATAACGGAACTAATTTAAAAGATATAAAGTCAGGAGGATATATTTAAAAATAAAGATAATCAACTAAAAGATATTTTGGATACTTTCGGTTGCGGAAATGCTAGTTACTTTACAAGTAGTAGTACTGGTTCGTGTTTTATTCAAAGACAAAATATAATCATCCACATGCCAATTCTGAAAATCTAACGCATTATCTTTTTTATAGCTTTTTATCAATGGAGAAACCTTTCTTGTAAATATAATTACAATCAACAAACAACTTATCGATACCTACCGACACAATCTTATTCATCTGTGCCAGAATGGAAAAAGAAATTTTGTTACGTAATGGCAAGAACACCGTGGCGCAAAGTGATCGAGTCGCGTCAAAAGATACAATATAACAGTGCAGTTTAGAGATAAGAAGTTGGAAGGGAGAATGAGTTGATATGATTTGGATATTTACTGGATAATTATATGTGTACCATCTTAAATTTTTCCGGTTTAGATACATCCAAATATCTAATGATTGCTTAATAATTTAAAATAAAATATTTTTGTAAAAACTATTTCGATAAAAAAATTAAAAGTAATATATTATAAAAAATATAAATTTAATAACAAATTCAAATATCTAAAATCACATCTATAAAAAATATATTTATCCTCTAAAATTTTATATTAAGTTAAAATCTTAATAAATTATCTTTGATACTGAAAATCTGGTAACAAACTTTTTGGAGAAAAAAAAAATCAATTTAAACTTAAATTTTGTTAAATATGAAATAGACTGATATAATTTTAAATTTAAACACATATAAATAGTTTGCTTTTGTTGAAAATAAAACACATACTTAATGAAAGGTAGGTTTAAAAAGAATAGGAATTAAATCTTCAATTCCAAACAACAACATTTTTTTTTCAACCAAATATAATAAAAATATCTAAACCAAAAATAAGTTTAAATTGAATATAATCACAATCAATAAGTTTAACGGCTTTAAAAGATATAAAGCGGATATATTTAAAAATAAAGATAATCATGAAAAAGATATTTGGGATTGCGAAATGTTATCCAATACTGCGATTTCTATATAAACCCCACTCCTAGTTACTAAGCAAAAGTATTCTTCTTCGTGTCTTTTGCAAACTACTCCTAGTTACTAAGCAAAAAAAGTATTGTTCTTCGTCTCTTTAGCTTTCTGCGAAAACAAAACATAAGTATAAACATAAATATAAACAGGCCAGTCCTAAAAATCTAACGGTTTATCTTTCCTCTTTTTTCTCCAGAACTTTTTATCAATGGGGAACCGGAGATATGGATCTTCTCGTAGATATAATCACAATCAACATCAACAGAGAACTTCTGGTTATGGGTACCCACCACCGGATTGTGATTGTGGAGTGCCAGAATGGGAAAAGAAATTCTGTTACGTGATAGGAAGGATACCGTGGTGCAAGGTGATCGAAGCATCAACGTACATGCGTAAGGGAGTTGTAATGAAATGGAATGATTCAGCTGCAGAGGAGGCCTTTAAAAACGCAAAACAACGCTTTTGGGCAAAGACTAAGAACAGTCCATGCGACATCCCTCTTCCGGATCGCGATATGTATATTGATGAAATTAACTGGGAGCCTGTTATAGATCTGGAACTTGTGGAGGGCATGGAGAAGGATAGGTTATATTTCAGTGAGGATGAGAGCGGGGATGAATGGCATCAAAAGAATCAGACTAAAAACTCTCTGGTCGATGCTAATCCTAAATTGTGTGCTATTGGCCTTTGGCTGGAAAATTTAAGAAAACTGGGCAACTATAAAGATGATTATGGGTGGGGTGATGATAATGGGTGGGGTGATTCCTCGAAACCGGAAGACTTAGAAAAGATCGACAGCGGGTGGGATGGTTCCTGGCCAACAAAACAGGACGACCAGGCATTGAAGTCAAATAAAGGGTGCGCAACAAAAAATGAGATGGATACCGGGTGGAGAAATTACTCTTGGGAAACAAAACAGGAGCTGAGTAGAGGGTGGGATAGTTCTAGGAATCAGATTAATGCTCCGCAGTCTGTAGGTGTCGGAGACAAAGGATGGGAGGATTCTTGGAACCAGAATAGTGCTCCGCAATCTGTAAGTGCTGGAGGTAACAGGTGGGGTGGGAAGAAGTGGGGAAATCATGGTCCGGTTCAAAGATATGGTGATAATTCAGGACGATGGAATGGAGGGTATCAGAAGATGTATGCATACTGTAACAGCAGCTCAAAATTTCAGCCAGAGGATAATCAAACAAGTGGTGACTGGAAGAATTATAGGGGTAACAAAGGGCATCGCTTTGCACCAAGCCGACGCTGATATATCTGTGGCTTAGTTTGAATGTTAGATCAATCCAAGTTGATAATTCACCAAGTTTATTCTAAAGTTTTTAGGCTTGGTTCCTGTGTTGTTCTAAGTTAGTAAATGCCAAATTTTGTTATATAATTGATAAATTTTTCTTTTTGTGGTCATTGAAAATTTATTTGAGAATGTTACTATAGTTCTGTCTTTAATGTTTCCAAAAAAAATTTATAATTGATGAACATGTGTATAATCCCAGCCCATAGAACAAGCTACACACTTCAACACAGTACGAATATGAAGCAAGTGCAGACATGCACTTATGACCTGTGACTTACTATGATACAATATCACTATGCACACATACAAAAACCAATATCACACAACTATATGAGGAGCATGATATTCATGACATAGGAGCCAACAACACTACGTTTTGCTATGGCGAGGATCGGGCTGGCCCGTAATGCTTGTTTTGCCGGTTAAAGGTTGTTCGGCTTTCATATCGGTTTTGGGTTGCGTTTTGCTACGGCGATGGTCGGGCTGCCCCGAGTTCTTTTTGCTATCAAGTTGGGTTTGGATTCTCAGGCTGTCATCCAACATTCGTTTATAATTGAGGCAAAACATTGTGAACTCCAGGTTCTCTGCGAGACCTCACAACAACAAGAGAATAGACTTGGAGCAGAGAACAGTGAGCGTGATGAAAATAAAGAAGTTTATGTATCAAGAATAAGTGAATTGTCGTAGTCAATTGGAAAGTTTGCTTGAAAGTTCTATGATTCTCAAAAGAGTTGGGAGGCTTGATGACTTCTCCCTAAGGTTGTCCCCCTCTAGGATCTCAGTTGGCACGCCTGGCTGATGGTATGGATTTTAATAACCACATTCATTTTTCTATCGATGCTGCCACAAGGGTGTCGGAGGACCTGCAGGAGAAACTGGAAGCAGCTAATATGGAGCATCATGGTCTCAGTACTTAGTACAAAGAAGTGAACGAGAAGCGTAATTGTTTGTTTGGGAAAAATGAGTCAGCTACTAATGCGTTGAACAAGGTGCATGATGATCTTAGGAAACTTGCTTCTTATTGTCGTGCATCTGAGGAGGGACCTCATATGGACATGCGAAATGAAAGACTACAATCCGAGCTAGTGACTAGAACAGTAGGGTTAGAGGAATGAATAGGCAATCCCTTGGTCATAGTGTTCTTATGAAGTTAGTAACAATTGTTGAGGGGTTAATAAAATATGAGCACTTTGACACTGATGTGGATGAACTTCCTGGTTTGTATCTGGAATCACTGGTGTCCTTACTTGTTTAAGCAAGTAATGAAAAACTGTTGTGGGCGTTGGATCATTTTATTACACTACTTGGCAACTGTTTGAGTTCTAAATATCAAAATATCATGTCTTCAACCCTAAAATGCCTTACTTTATTGATAGAATTTTATGTGTCCTCCCTAGGATTTCTAACTGGTAAAATGATGGAACAAATTGAATTACCGATGCAACTTGCTGATGAAATAATTTCAGGTTATGGGTATTGAACATATATCCTCACACTAAATCAAAATATCTTTTATTCTCCAATGTGATCAAGAGGTCATTTCTTGAATTCTTCAGCATATTCAAATTGATAAGATAAGACCAATGTGCACGTAAAACATCAGCTTGTTAACCTTCAGCCTTTTAAAAACCAAAAATTTCATTACTATACCACTAATTACACCAATTATTTATTAGAACTATAACTTTTCTTTCTCTTATAAGCTTGAGCAGTCATCATATAAATACCTCAAACCAATTTTACTAGCATCGTCTAATATCATAATACGTAGAGTAATCTTTAGTAATAAAGTTTTGAAACCCATGTTTTGTTGAATAATTTAACTTTTCCAAAAAGTGACTTTGATTGTAACAGTAACATCATTTGATCCTAAATTTTTGTCACTAATAACTAGTAAAGGAAACAACAGTCTTGAGAGCATGATGTTATTTGTTAAATATCTTATAACCTCCCATCACCAACAATTGGTCTTCCAACGTCTTTCTTATGAAAAATAATGATTATTGAGTTGATCGTATACCATAATCTGATCATTCTTATTCCAATATAATCTTTAAAATCATACTTCTAATCCATCTTCATTCTGATCAAATCTAGATCTTCAAACCTTAACAGCAAAGCTATGTGATGTATCGATGACACAAAATATCACATATACTATACATATTCATAATAGGCCAACGGGAAATCAAGTTGCCGATGTTACATCCTAAATATTAAATATTTTATAATTTTTTATTTTCATCCATAGAATTCTAGCTTCTAAATTCATTCTTTACATGGTTCTACAAATCAATAAAACGTAACCCCTTTAAAGATTACTTATAAAACTAATTTTCCTTAAAGATGAATCAAAAGATGTCCGCAATCAAATAGAATTCAACTGAGTAAAATGTTGGAAATATTGTTTAGAGATTTCCGGATAAACTTTAAAGTTTTATTTTAACAATTTCATATTGAAATTATTTTGGTGGTTTTCCAAAATTTCAACCGGATAAAATCGGAGCTTTTTTTTAACAACGAGAATGAATCTTTTTGTTGTTTTTTCTCGCCTTTGTTACAGAACCATGCTTATTTATTCAACCAAAATACTCCAACTGTAAAACAATTTTCTGTCCAAAACAGTTAAAATTTCAAATGATAAAATCGACCAAAAATACAAATTCAAATTTGAATTAATTTTCCAAATTCAATTTCTATGAATTTTCATAATACCCTTATCATTCAAATAAATTTTACCACGGCTAGGCTCCGCCTCTTGGAACCACTAATCACAATAAATTCTAACAAGCATGTGCTCCACACTTTCCGACTTGTTCGATAATATATTACGACTACATTGGTCGATTAGTCAATCCAATTACACTACAATATCCAACAATATTCCCCATTTTAGTGCAATTCATGATTAACTAAAACCAAATCACAACAAATAACAAATTTATGCATAAATAAAATATCGTGACGATTGAATTTCATATTTGTATATTACACATTTCAAATATTCGAATATCAAGGTTGATATGGAAATAGAGTTTTAAGGGCTAAATTGTAAATAATGTAAATTTAAGGATTTAATTGTAAGTGATGTAAGTTTTGTCCTTAATCCGTGACTGGTGTAAGTTTTATAGGATATTTATAACTATGTATAATTAGTAAGGACTAAATAGCAATTAGTCCACTTTTTGTAACAGATTTCAGTTTGAGACTTAGTCTTGGCTCCTCTATATAAAGGACCAGACTACTTTAATAAAGGGGTTGAACACTTTTTACTTTGAAACTTATTTGTACTTGTGTTTTCGCTCTCTAAAAATTGTCTAGCAATTTCTCTCTCTAGAATAAACTCTTGAGAATTAACTAAGGCAAAACAATAACTCATCAAATTGGCGACTTCAGTGGGGACGTAAAATCAATGCTCTTATTTCGTTTGAAATTTTGATACAACCTAGTTGTATTCTTTGATTAAAATTCATACGATGAATCCTGAAAACAATCCTACGCTTCCGTCAGCGATGGATGCTGAGAAAACCGATGGAAATAGAACCGATGGTAATAGAACTGATAGAAATAGAACTGATAGATCGTCTTCGATCCGAGCTCAATCTGATATTGAGGTGCGAATGAATCAACTTTTAGATAAAATAAATACTTTGAATGAGAAATATGAACAGAGAGGGCAAGAGATACTCAAAGCTCAGATCCGAGGTTAGACAAGAAGTAAAAAAGACTGAGGTGGAAGGTCAGTCAGATCGATTTTTCGATGATCGACGCGCTAAGTCTGAACACAAAAAAAGCATGTTTTGTGGCTCCTAAAGAGCGATATTCGTCTCAAAATGAGAGAAAGGATAAAATAAAATTGGTGACTTCTAGTGACGTGGAGGTCGAAAGCTCAGCGTTGGGTTTTAAGAGGCATAGAGGTTTTTCAAAAGGGGATTCTGATAGAGATTATTCAATGAAGTATAAAAACGAGAGCAAATCTAAGAATGCTCATCGTCCAACTTGGCATGAAGGAAATCCTTCCAATCAGTATGCTAAAACTCATAGGAACTTATATGTCACAATGGGAACTGATGATCAGTTTGTTCAAGGTGTTGACTGGAGAAATTCTCCGTTGACAGATGAAATTCGATCCATGGAGCTTCCGAAGAAGTAGCGTGAAGTTCTCGAAGAAGAAGAATAGTTGCATCTTCTTTTCTGACGCTGATAGTTATTTGCATAACCTTTGAAAGTTCAGCTTCGGCGGTAGTAACAGGAGCAGCTTTTTCAACTTCAAAATTCTTCTTCAATTTAGCCATATCATCAGCTAGTTATTTGTTTTTTGTCTCTTAAAGAGTGAGAGAATTTCGAAGCTTACTGGAGTTGTTTTTTTCAGTAGCCAGTTCAGTAGCATGGCTAGTGTTGATTTTCTTCAACTCTGCTTATGAGCGTTCGTCAGCAATTCAGTCTCCATAATGTGGTTGATTCGCATATGATTATTTATGCAGAGAGCACCTTTGATTAGTTCGGACCGTGCCATTTCATAAACATGAAATTAATCGACTACATTACCATGCAAAATTTCTATAAGCTTCCTCTCAGCTTCGTAAGCTTCCTTGTATTAAACCATATCTTTGGCCAGCTACTTTAGATGGTTCTGAGAAGCTTCTACTTGGGAAGCAAGTTTCTTTGCTGGAGCATCAAGTTCGGAAAATGGCTAAAGAGCGACAGAAATGGCAGGATTTGGAGTAGGAACACGAAGTTCGGATGTGCTAGTATCTTGAACCATTGAGGTTATGGGCTCAAGAGAGCGAGTAGCTTCTGGAGAGGTTTAAATTGGTTCTGGTTTCCCAGAGTTAAGCATATGGTTTTGGATTACTTGAAGAACAAAATCTTCCTCACTAGTAAGTGCTTCGGTATTTTCGAAGCCGATAAACATGTCATGGTTGAAGGCTGCAGTGGCTTAATTCTCGTTTGTGGTGATATCTTCGATGACTATCAAAGGGTTGTCTTTGTTTGATTGATTTTCTATTGAAGGGTTTTGTGGGTTTTCAGCAATAGTGACTTCGTCCTCATCTACTAAAGTGTACGAAGTGATTCTCATCTTTTTCTTTTTCTTTCCGAGGGAACCAGAGGAAACTTTCTTTTTCTTGGATGATGGTTCTTAATCTTTTCTCTCTTCGATGGGTGAGAGAGGTTGTTCTGCAATTTTTTGTTTTCGACGTTTTGGTTTCGATGGCGTGGAAGGGTTGGCAGCGGATGTGCTAGCTACCTTTTTACCCTTATTTTCTTTGACAATTTTTTCTTTCTTATTTTTTATTTGAAAATGGCTATCCGATTTGTTGCGAATGGGAAGAAATACTTTACAGTCAGGCTGAGGTATTCATTGGCACACAAGTTTCAGATCTGGTTCGGATGATAAATCTTGAGGAGGCAACCAACCTTCTTTGATTGGACACATATGGCTATGGAGAAGATTGATGGGCTGAAATGTAGTATGAAATACATTATTCCATTCCTTTTCAGCCCAGGGGCGAGTTTTTGAATAATCTCCTTAGCAGCTTCTCGACGTGTTAAGTAACGCTTCGAAATTTTTAGTATAAATTAGCAGAACAAAATATTAAAAAAAAAGAAGATAAATTTCATATCAGAACATAAAAATTTGAAGAACTTACGATTACTTCTCCAGACGAGAGTTAGTTTCGAAGAGTTAGCTTCGGAAATCACTTTGTTGTTTTCCCAAGCTCCTGATATGAAGACGAATTTCTGTTTCCAGAATTTGTCAGCCTCCAGAAGATCATCGATGATCTTGAGGTCATCCATTAATGTGAGGTAGTAAAAGGGGAGCTTCGGACCTTTTGAAAGTTGAGTCAGTGAGATGAAGTCTTTAATGCTGATGGGAATCTTGGACAGACGAGATGCCATGATCACTGACATAAGGGTGAACCACTGATTCGGTGTCAACTGGGTAGGGCATAAGCTGAGGAGTTTGAAGTACTCCACGATCATTAGATCTAGTGGGAATCAAAGACCCCAGTGGATGATTTCTGGGTATACTGCTAGTTCATCATCCTTGCAGTCCAGGGGAGTTTCTCCTTCTTTTGGCAGATGAAAAGTTATGTTTTTTCCCGTTCCTCATTGTTTCTTAAGAGCCGAAACTTGGCTTTCCATGTAATATATGTAGCAGACTTTTTTCAAAGCAATAATATATTTGCTTTCGAGATTTCTTAGGTTCCTCCCAATTTTTTACCTTTCTTCTTCGGAGATGGAACAAGCATCTGCTTCTTCTTGAGAGTCAGCCTCGAGATCGGTTTTTGTAGCCTCTGAATCAGTTTCGTTGGCTTTTGAAGTTTCTTTTCGAGGATTTTGAGAAGTTGGGATAATTATTTCTGTAGAGAGGTTAGCAATTCGAGGCGCTTCTTCTATTACTTCTCTTTGAGGAGGATCGTTAATAGTTGGATTTGGAGGAGAAGGAGTTCGGATGATTGTTGATTCATCTCCTATGGCGATGAAAGTTTTGCTTCGTCTGGTTATTGAAGAGTTTTCCGAAGAAGGGTTACTTGTTTTTGGTTTTGGAGGAGATTTTTCAGTAATTAGAGGAGAAATTCTGCTTTGAGATGAGGAGACTCGAGGTGTTTTAGGCCCGGAGATTTTAGATGATAATTGTTCTTCGACTATTGGTGAGGGTAAAAGAGTTGGAGCTTTAGTGGGGTCGAAGTTACCATAATAGAATATTTCAGTAGTAGTTCTGATGGGACCTCCTCGAATTAATCCTGGTCTTCAGTATTCTTCAGCTCTTTGTGTAATACAAAAGTAATCGTAAGATCTGAACACTAAATTGCTATCAGTATCAGAAGATTCTCGTGTTTTGGGAAGAATGGCCTTTGATTTTTTGGTTATTGGTTTCTTTCTCATAAACCAAGTAAGGTTTGATCGGAGAGGATGGAGATTGGTCAGAAACCTTGAATTTTTAGGCAAAAATCCTGAGAATTGAGGAAGAGCACGATGAAGGTAGCCAAAAACTCTAACCTTTCTCTAAAAATATTTCTGTGTGAGGAGAGTAGAAATGAAAGGAAGGGTATATTTATACTAAAGCAAGTGAAGGTGTGTGAAGGTGGAAAGAGTTTTTTTTCCATAGGTTGGAATATGAATCGGTGAATTGGTTAGATGATCGACATCTGTCAGGCTAGACCTCTAGGGTTATGATGAATTTAATGGTTATATATGTAACGGTTATATTCGAGGATGATTATTCGAAGATGATCTATTCACATAATATTTTGATGACGCTTATATTCGAGGATGATTATTCGAAGATGATCTATTTACATAATATTTCGAGGATGATTTTCAAGGAAACGTTTTATTACATCGATTCGAGGTGATTTCAAGCCAATTTTTAACTACCAAGCAATTTCGAGGCCATTTTACGATTATTCTCTGATTTGAAAATGTTTTTAGATGTTATATTGTGTAAGTGCTTCGAATGACCATTTAAACTAACTGCTTCGAATGATTGTTTTTAAGTTTATCACAGGTTACATAGCGTATCGGAGTTTTCGAAGAGGTTAAGATTCGAAGACAAAACCGATTTTAAGACTTTTTAGTTCTCATTCATTTACTGACATGAGAAGAAGGGGGGATTCTGATTTGGAAATAGCTTTTTAAGGGATAAATTGTAAATAATGTAAATTTAAGGATTTAATTGTAATTGATGTAAGTTGTGTGGGTAAAACTCCAGTCGTCCTTCACGTTTGCCACTTGTAACAAGTTGGTCCCTTACATTTGAGGATGTAATAAAGGGGTCCCTCATGTTTTAGGAACCAGAATAAAACCATCCTTTTTTACCCCAACCCAACATTTGTTCCCTTAATACCCTTTGTCCAGCCACATCAGTGATCCACGTAGGACGCTGATGTGGCAACAGTAAAAAAAGTAAAAACAAGTTTCACTTTTACCTATTACTTTTACCCTATTTCCAAACCTTAAACCCGACTCATTTAGTATTATAACCCGGTTAGCCCTAAACCCATCTCTTATCCAACCCAGCTTCTAACCCTAGATCGACATCAAGAGCCTGTCCCTTTCTCATTCCCACCTAAACCCCAAATGTAACCCTAAATTTCATCTCCTTCTCCTTTATCATTCCAACCTAAACCTGAAGACTAACCCTAATCCCAATTCCTTCTCCTCTATCATCTCTTATCGATACCCATTAACTATAATCATGTCTCACATTACATCAAAAGGTTCTATCAATTCGATAGGGGATGGTCTTTGTTATTGTGGTATACACAGCGTGACTCGTACATCCTAGACTCGCACTGTATAAATTTTGGGGTAAGTGTGTTTTTAGATTTACATGTGTTTAAGTTAATTTTTGCTAATTTTTTTACAATACTCATTTACGCAGAAAAATAGGCACTGTGGGTATTTTAGGTGGGTTGATCCACCTCTTGATGATAACTCGGAGATGGTAATTATTTGCCTATTGAAGAAAGTTTGGAGGTTGGAAGCTAAGTGTCGTTGGCATAAGATTACAATTAGGTTTCTTTTGGTATGCTTGATTGTAGTAGGGCTAGTTTTGCTGTATTTGTAATAGGGCTACTATATTAAAATTAGGCTTCTTTATAATTTAGAATTTTTGAAGTGTGCTGGCTTCATAGGTAGAAGTCAAGAGAAGAATATTCTATAATTTTTGGCAAGATAATTTAAGTAGACCGTTATTTCGTTGTTAAATATACCTGTATTGTTTAACATTGCTAAATATTGTAATTTTGAGAAGTTATTTTTTGAATTAAGACATGTATTTTACATGCAATCGACCTGTAAGTTTTGTTGTTAAATAAACCTGTATTGTTAAGTATTGCTAAATATTGTTGCAGCTGACATATATATATATATATATATATTATTGACCTGTATTTTTGTTGTTAAATAGACCTGTTATAAACCTGTAATTTACATGCAATTGAGACTAAACATAACCTGTAACACAAGATTAATCCATTTCCCAACATCATATTCCAATCACCAATACAAAAAATATCCAAAGTTGATAGCTATTACAAAAATAATAACCTTAAAACAACTACAACAACCCACTCTCATCCATTACATTAAGCTACCGAAGGCAAAATACAACAAAAACAACCTCGCCGACTAATACAAAAAACCTACTCCTAACACCACACTAACTCACAACAAACGATCCTTCTATCAAGGCGTAACATGCTTCGTCGATGGTTCATTACCCGCTTCCCATGATTGAGAATCTCATGTTACCGCGGTAGATCTACCTGAGTTCCCAATGCAAGATCCGGTAAACACGCCAGCAAAAATGTTAATGTTAACAATTGTGTTACCTGAACTAGCAGCTACTGCACCACCTTCTGATGTTGCCGTGGAATTTCGATGTGCAAGTTTTCTATGAACATCCAACTTTTTGGCCTTCGCATTTTGTAACCATGAATCAGGGAGCTTTCCCTTCTTGCTTCCCGTCGAAGCTGATGCCTGTGTTGCTTCCTTATACTGTTGCATATTTTTTGTCCTCACCCAGGTGTTATGTAGGGATGTGATGCTATTTTGAGATTAAAAAAAGGAGTGTGTATTAGCGTATTTAACAAACAAATAAAGAACAGTTAGATTTCCCACACAACTTGTCTAATATGTCCAAAACTACTTTAATATAAAAACTTGAAAACTTACAGTTGGGACCAAATTTCTATGCATCTTGTCTCGTCTTCTATCAACACAGTATATTACACTACCCTGCATAAAGGCATACAAATATAATTAAATACTTTTTGGGACTACTGCACATGAAACCACAACACAACACAATCAACCACACATAAAAACACTCAACCACAATTAACTTTACTCAACCAGACTCAATCAAATTCAACCAAAGTCAATCACTAAATAAGAAATGTTTTTAAAACACTCAACCACACTTACATCTGACTGAACTCCTGAATTGCCAATTTGTGCCCTCCTCAACTATTTTTAAAATAATAAACCTAATTAAGAAATGTTAAAAACATTAAGATACATTTAAAAGTAGTTGAGACTTATAGGTATTTGGGTATATGTTCCATCTGGTTGTCCTTGTACATGTACTGCTGATGTGGGATCATCGACCGTAGATGTGCCTCCAACTTCACCTACGCAACGTCTTTTATTATGTCATGAGCCTTTAAACTTGCTGCATCTATGTCATGATCTCTGGTGGAGCTTCAACTGGTGGAAACGGATTTGAAGGCCACATTCTATACCCATTAACCGGTTTTATAATGTGAGAATATATAGTCTTATGCGTTGCGACTAGGAAGCAGTGTGCAACGTAATCAACGGGTTGTCTTCCCATTAAAAAAATAGTACTAACTACATGGAAACATGGCACACCCGATAACTGCCATGTTCTTCAAACACACTCACGCTCTTCCATGTCGACAGTATACTACTTTTGGCCTTCGGTAACTTGAGACTCACCCGATTGTAGAACCCGACACTACCGATCCTTACCAATAATCTTTGCCAAATTTTTTTGGATTGCAGGGCATATTCGTTGATCCCATTTCTAAACATCTTTCCTCTTCTTAACAATCCTCCCAACAGTCTGCTCTCTTATCCCTTCCAACAGACTTATAATTCCTTTCGAACGATAGTCTAATATTGCATTGAAACATTCTGCAAGGTTACTCGTCTGCATAGAGCACTTACTTTCAGTGTCCTAATGTGCCCTAGACCATTGGGTAGGGGGTCTTTCTTGAATCCAATCGTAAGCGTCTCTGTTGCACTGTTTCATCTGCTCCATATAGTAATTAAACTGTTCCACCCAGGTGGACCTTGCGCAAGCCCAATAGAGGTTGTAATCTTCTCTACCTGGGAAGGTTTTCTTCATATTTGCGTAGGGATGTCGTGCACAAAATTTGTGCTCAGAGTTGGGGTAAAAGAAAAGCAAGGCAGGTACAAGGTATTTCTGGTTATCTGACATCCACGTAAATGCTCTATGATTCTGTATGTCGATATTGTCACCCAATAGCTGCACAAACCATGTCCAACTATCCCTGCTTTCAGACTCTACAACAGCCCACGCCAACGGATACATCTGGTCGTTCGCATCCACCGCAACAACTACAAGTAATTGCCCCTCAAATTCCCCCTTTAAGAAGCAACCATCCATAACCAACAGCGGTCTGCATCCTGACTTAAACCCTTCTTTCAAACCAGCCAAACAAACATATACTCTTTGAAACACCCTGTCATCACACTGCACAATCAATGTAGACCCCGGATTTGTCCTTAATATTTCATGGAAATATTCCTCAATCTTCTATACTGAATTCTATCATCCCCAAGTATCAAATTCATAGTCCTCGATCTTGCTCGGTATGATTTTGGTCTTGTTATCTTCACCAGATACTCTTTGTTGACGTCGGCAATCAAACTTTTGATTGACTAGTCTGTATCAGCTTGCCATCGGTGGAGATATTGTTTTTCAAACCACCTACTACTGACACTACTGTTCTTGTTGGTAGACACACACTGGTGGTCATCCCTAAATGTTTTAATGGTCCAGTTTGGTGCACTGCCAATACAAGAAGCGTGGATATACCAATTACAACTCTCTGAACGGCACTTGAAGGAGCACCTTAACTTGTCATTTTTGACGCAGTAGATATTGCGCTGCTGTTTAATTCCATACTCCTTGACAGTCTCTTTAAATAGTGCTGACGAACCAAACTGAAAGCCAATCTGTAACTCAATAAACCTTAGTCCAGTGGGAGGCCTGAACCTTCTCAACTTGGGAAGCTTTGGTTTTTTTCTCTTCCTTGTGGTACAGTCCTCGTCTAACTCTCCAGGACTGGTCAAGTTGTCACTGCTGTTGAACTCTTCCTCTGTGCTTGTATAACTATCAACGTCAACACTTGCATCAGAGCCCTCACTATTACTACAACTGTCACTTGTATCCACTGGTTTGTAACTACCATCTTTACATTCGTTCCCACCAGTACCTTCCTGCTGCTCCCTATTCGTATCGAACTGCGACATATCAATGTCGGCGAAGAATGAATCAACCAGATCTTCGAAGGAAACTTCATCCATTGCACCTACACCACCATCATCACCCCTGTCTTGTACTGTACCTACACCAGCAGCATCAGACCAATCTCCAGTAGCCTCATCTGCCCCATGTCCATCTATATGTTCACAATCCATTGCTTGACCACCAGTAGCACCGTCTGCCCCATCCCCATGTAGACCATCTGCCTCATCCTTATGTACACCACCTACATCACTACTATCATTAACCTCATCCACATTTACACCACCAATATCATCTACATCTACACTAGCCCCCTCCTCTCCACCAGCAGTAGTAACCCCCTAATCTACTTCTACACTAGCCCCCTCCTCCACATCTACATTAACCCCCTCATCTCCACCAGCAGCAACCACCTCCTCTACATCTACACTAACCCATTCCTCTCCACCAGCAGCAACACCCTCCTCTACATCTACACTAACCCCCTCATCTCCACCAACAGCACACCCCCTCCTCTACATATACACTAACCCCCCCCCCCTTTTTTTCCACCACTAGCAACCCCATCCTCTACATCTACACTAACCCATTCTTTTCCACCACCAACAACCCCCTCCTCTACATCTACACCTACCTCATCATCTCTACCTACAGGTACACTCTCCTTTAAATTTACACGAACCCCTCCTCACAACGGGCAAGTACTATACTTGTAGTTCCATCGATGTCGCCTATAGGAACTGTCACGCTTTTCCTTTTATTGGTTGGAGTCAGTATAACCTCCAGCGGTGGAGTCCTGTCTACATATATATTCACCTCCCTCTTTGGACCAAGCCGCTGCGTTAACGCGAAAGTGTCTGCATCAGAGTCTATCAGCTTCAGATAACGATCCACACCAGGTACACTGCAAGCGAACACGTAATGACCTCTCTTACCCTTTTCTTATGTTAGATCAAGCATATTATGCAGTTTCAAAAAACTAAACGTGTCTGGATTCACATAGTCTATGGTTGCACATTTCCCTCCTTTGTACTTTAACTTCATTTTAGCCACAATAGCACCATTGAAGTGGTAGTATGCAGTAAAACGGGTGTTGTTTACACCTGGAATATAATAAACAACCCTAATCACAGTCAAGAACAACACCAAGCACATCAGATTAACCTATATCGATAATTAACAACCACCCTATACCCACAAGTTAACAACATTAACCTAAAACTATCAACAACAACATCATCCACACTGCACAATGCTAATCTACACCAAGAACAACACGAACCACCAACCCATATACTACAAAACCATGCACATTATGCGGTATTTGTTCAATCGTATATATCTCGGTACCAATCGTTATCTGAGTTATCAATCGACTTGTAATATTTTATTTTGAGTTGAAGAATATGAGTGACTTCTTTGGATATATCCTATATTTATCTTTAACACATCAAATATGACTAAGCCGTGTCATCATTTAACCGATTTATAATATAAACACTTAAATAAATATTCGGTATCATGCATGTGAAATAACAAAGATTTCATATCAAACATCAATTTTACTATCATCTGCACAAATATTTCATATCAAACTCCAGTTTTACTATCATTGGCACGTTCTCCTCCAGTATACTTTGGGAACTTTGCAATTGGTTCCATTGATGTTAAAAAAATGAGTGCAATATTCCATCTTATGCTTACATAAATAACAAAAACATGCCCGTAGGGACGTTGTTTGAATCTGATCTCCTAGAGTCAATACGTGTATTCCATGCCCATAGTGCTTCTTTAATCAGTAAAGCGTCTTCTCTAATTTTAGCATATTATTCTCATCTCTGAATTTTATGTACTCAATTGGATGTTCATGTAGACATCGTTTTCGAGCATACAATTCAAGAATGTTGATTTAACATACATTTGAAATATTAACCATTCGAATTGAACAGTGTGTTAGACGATTAATTGGATTGTCTCAATTCTTACAATAGGACTAGCCGACTCTTATTTTTTACTTGTATTCTTTTGCTACAAGTTGTGCTTTGTACCATTTTATCTCAGATTGAGCATTCATAAATTTCTTGAACACTTAATTCACGCCAATAGGCTGAGTTTCTTTTGACAATTATGCTAGATTTTGTGTATTTTTGTGGTCAATTTCCTTCACTTTTTGTTCATAACATTTTTCCACTTTATATCTCACATCACCTCTTCATAATAGATATTTTTAGCATCTGCCAGAACACGTATAAGGTGTGTCTCATTTGTTCAATCATGTTGATCTTTTAAACTTTTCATTTTGATCATTTTGTAAAATCACATCACCTCTCCATCATTGATTTTAACTTACGTGGAATTGTTCCAATCTCTTTCAACTGCTTTACATCCCCGACGGTACAAAATTTTCATACCGCGGGGTGTTTTCCTTTAGAATGTTGCGAACGTGTTGGTGACTTGTTTAGATTATGCGTACTCCATGATATCGGATTGAATGATGGAGCTAATAATCATACTAACATATAAGGTAGAACAAACAACAAAGTCAACGAAATAAAATACACATATATTAAATGATTTAGTGTTCAATCCGTAATTGAAAACAAAACATAATCTAAA
The DNA here is from genome assembly GCA_036936605.1 of Limnanthes douglasii subsp. nivea. Classification (NCBI taxonomy): domain Eukaryota; kingdom Viridiplantae; phylum Streptophyta; class Magnoliopsida; order Brassicales; family Limnanthaceae; genus Limnanthes; species Limnanthes douglasii. The sequence goes on from JAUPFV010000004.1 coordinate 274,159,935, forward strand.
ACACAAAGTATCACCATCTAAAACAACATACATATGAAGAAGATGACTACCATAATCAAAAGCCAAGGACTAGTGATCTTCAGCACCTTCCTTGCAAACGACACGTGCTCGTCAGTCGAATCGTCTAACGGTCGAACACGATTTCCTTGCAAACGACACGAGTTCGTCAGTGTAATCATCTAACGGTCGAACACGATTAATCATGTTCACCACATGAACCGCGAAGCTATCGATAAGAATCTGATGCGTGATGTTAAACCAACCATACCTCTTCACGTATTCCTTGTATTGGGGGGATGATGTGTGACAACTCCCTTCTAAGGGCATCGAGTACCTATCAATCACGTACATGTGTGCCCTCCAGTTCTTCCAATGCCTACCATGCAGCTAATAACGAATATGGTCTCCTCTTCAGATACCGGTTCTAGCCACAAGAGGGTCTATCGGCATCTCTTGGATCCAACTAGACTGGCGCATCACTCAGTCCGGGTGATATGCCTCGCTAACCAGCATAAGGAGAATAGGGTTTCGATACAACCTTATTCCCTGCTCCGCCCACACTTCACAGACATCCTCGTAATGTCGTAAAATCACCTACAAACAAGCAAGTACTCATACAGTCATAGATATAATCGACAAATATTAATAAACGTAAACAAGCTAACTTACATCCGTCTCTCCTTGCGTCGCGAGGATGTCACGGTAGTACGGCTTCCCACGAGCTAGTGATACCGAGACCCTTTTGGGAAACCACGCCATCATTTTTGGATCGGTCGGGTTGTAACCGTTATTCACCGTCACCGGTAAGATAGGAAAGTGGTCAAAGACCCAACACTCCATCAAGGCCGAAAACCCAACCAAAATCTTAAAAGAGTGCTTTGAAATGTCTTCTAAGCTCTTGTACAACCACACGAGTGCACAAGTACCCCATGCGTACTCACCAAGCTTCGTCAAATACTCAAGTTGATGGAGAAAATTGCACTGGATGTTCTTCTGGCTCGTCTTGGTGAAGATGGTACACCCTAAAAAGAACATGATGTATGCCCTAGCAGCTTCCTTCTTCATCTATATAGTCAGGGCGACATTGAAATCCAGTTACTCCCCCGCGGAAAACGTCATCTTTAGCCATCGGAGGCCGAATCCATTCCCGCCATGCGCCTCCATATCCTCCCGCACAACCTACGCCGAAACTCCCAACAAATCTGCATAGATTTTGTATATTTTTGTGTCAATTTCCTTCATTTTTTGTTCATAACATTTTTCCACTTTATGTCTCACATTGCCTCTTGATAAAAAATATTTTTAGCATTTATCAGAAGACATATAAGGTGTGTCTCATTTGTTCAATCAATTTGATCTTTCAAACTTTCCATATGTTGTTGTAATTTTTCATCTTCATTATTGAAGAACTCTGGAGTTTTATGGTGATGTTATGGCAAATGATTCTCCATCATTGATTTTAACTTACGTCGAATTGTTCCAATCTCTTTTAAATTCCTTATTTACTCACGTATCATGACTCACTGTTAGCTTCTTGCTTATAGGATATAGTTTTTTTACCCTTTTATCTTCTCATCATACCCAATAAAAATGTATATTCTTTCTCTTATATTCAATATTATATTTTCGTTAAGCCATAATATGTGCATAAGTTATACTGCCGTACACTTTGAGATGAGAAATTTTCGTATTTTATCTGTTTCAAGTTTCTTATGGTGTTTCACCATCTAACTTCAAATGTGGACACCAATTATGTATATAGATAACACATTATACAGATCATGCCTAAAAACGTCGATATCTACTTGCTCTTGAGCATTGATAGAACCATAAAATAAGCCAGATTTTTCCGTTCGGCCACACTGTTTTTTTAGGAGAGTATGGTGTAGTTAGAAATCTTATTATGTATTTAATACGGACACGATTTATCAGGGACTTAAAATAATTAGATAAACGTTGTAATAAATAGATATATGAAGTTATCAGAGGAAATTTATATTGTTTGTAAATATAATAGATTATAATGTAATTTATCTATTTTGTATAAATTAGGCAGTTAAAGTCTCCTACCATTCCTATAAATAGGAATGGAGACCATTAATAAATTATCGGACCTTTATTTCTTGATTTGAATTCTACTTTGTCGTTTCTCTCTCAAGAACTTGAATACCTTCATTCTCTCTCCCTCCATTTCACTTTCTCTCAAAGAATGGACTTAACTCAATCTGCATATAAGAAAATCGTTTACACTTTACAGCCACAATCCTTGCAATATCACTCGACACCTCTATCAGACCATAGTAAGTTTATGCTCGTTTGTGCGGAAAATAAATCATTGCTCACCTTTAAATCGTCTTGCAACCGCTCCCACGTCGAATATCCATGCTTCTTCAATTTTGTCAACAAATATTGCACGCATGTTCATAATATTCTCTGGATATTGATTCTTCAAACCGCTATATATCTCCCTAGGACACGAACCAATATGAAACAAACTATGAACTAGTTCATCTTCATCTTGTTTTAAACTACAAACGCGGGAATGGCCGTCTAATCAAACGTATGGATCGTAATTGTATGTATCGTTTATCACCTCCAAGATCCATTGCATAGCTAGTACGTCAATTGGATGACCCTTTAACAGAAACGAAAAATTACATATTTTTTCTGTAGTCTTTCGTTTTCCTAAAAGTATCCGGTTTCGCTTTTAATACAAATTTATTGTACCTCTCACAAACGTAGTCTAATCTATGAGTTATTCCCCATTTTCCGCTATCAAATAGCTTTATAATCGTGACAAACTTAACTTTTTTCGATTACGCGTACACGAAAGCATCCAATTCATCTTTCGTCAATAACCTATTTGGTTTGAATATCTTTGTGTAATCATCATCCATAAACGGAGGTTGGGCCGATTCCTCCTACAACGAATAACAATTTAACTTAATATATAACGAATAACATACAAAGAGTGAATAATTTTCTATTGGATGCATCTATTGTCTATTGGATGCATTCAATAACCTATATGTGTATTCCATGCCCATGGTGCTAGTTTAATCAGTAAAGCGTATTCTCTAATTTTAGCATATTATTCTCATTTCTGAATTTTATGTACTCGATTGGATGTTAAATGTAGACATCTTTTTTGAGCATACAATTCAAGAATGTTGATTTAACATACATTTGAAATATTAACCATTTGAATTGAGCAGCGTGTGAGATGATTAATTGGATTGTATCAATTCTCACAATAGGACTAGTCGACTCTTGTTTTTTACTTGTATTCTTTTGCTACAAGTTGTGTTTTGTACCATTTTATCTCAAATTGAGCATTCATAAATTTCTTGAACACCTAATTCACACCAATAGGCTGAATTTATTTTGGTAATTCTGCTAGTTTTAGTGTATTTTTATTGTGAGTCGCCTTCATTTTTTGTTCATAACATATGGTCACTTTACGTCTCACATCACCTCTTCATAAAAAAAATATTTTCAATATTTATCAGAAGACATATAAGGCGTGTATTAATGAGTTCGGATACTTCAGACACAACCCACTGGTTAATCTGGACATAGGTAATTCGGACCATAACACTCCATTTAAAAATCTGAACTCAACAAATGTGAAACACCTTTTGACTAAGCTATTTAGTAATCTACTTAAAAGACTAATGGGTCGTTAAACTTGACCCGTTAAGCCCATGGATCATAAAATTAAGAGTATAAATATCCCAACCACTCTCTGTTGCAGCTTTCTTCTTCATGTTCTTCATCTTGCTGGGAGCCTTTGCTCTAGAAGGTAAGAACAATTTACTATCCTTGGCCTCTGTCTTTTTGAGAATTACACCAGGAGGAGGAAAGGTAGTTAGCTCTTCCCATGTGAGGTCTCTCCGGCTTGTGGTGTTCCACATATGGGGCCTCACAAGATTTCCTGATGTGAAGCAGTTGTGGAAGATATTCCCCCAATGCTCTGCAACCCATGCATTGAGTCTTGCACAGGTTTTTTCCACCTGCTAGTCAATCAGAATGGTAACATTTATAATTTAAAAGGAAAAACATGAAACACAAAGAGAGGAAATGAACTTACCAGTACTTTTCCACCTGCTAGTCAGCATGTTAGGATTGGTGTTGGCCTTAATCTTCCTGCCCTTCTCCCATGTCCCACTGATAAACAGAAGTTGTGTCCTCCAGTTCTTTTCGGACTCTAGCAAGTCATCCACAACTTTGAAGTTGTTCCCCATATTTTGATGGTAGAAATGAATTGATGATTCTTACACAAGCTTGCCACAGCAGCAAACTGCTCCATCGAAAGTGGGATTTTTGACAACCTTGATGCCATGATGCAAGCAAGGAGAAAGTACTAGACATTGGGGCTTAGTTAGCTAGGGCAAAGTTTAATTCAAAGTATCTAACGATTTCTGGGTCCAATGGGAACCGGAGTCCCTAGTTCAGCACTTCGGTGAAAATTACCACTTGATTAAGCTTGCAATCTATGGGAGTCTCCAGCGTGATAGGTACTCTTACCTTTACTGACTCCGGAATCCTCCATTTGTCCGGATTCGGCCCAATTCAGCAGTATGGGTGTAGATATAATTTATGTTTTGTAAGGCCAACAGGTACTTGACACTAACATGTTTGAAGCAAGGGCCTACCTTGCCCTCTAGGCACTTCAGAAGCGAGTCTGGATGAGTCATACAGACTTTAACCTTACTATTTCCCTTCTTATCAAAAGTAACATCCCCTATTTGACATGATGCCTCAGTTTCGAAGGGAGCCTCTTCTATGCTATCTTCCATTATCTTTGCCATCACTATGAAAGGTTTATCAGTTTCCTTAGAAGAATAGAGGTCAGTTTCTGGCACTGAAGGCTGTTTGGATGGTTGAGCACTTGTTACCACTGAAGGCCTGGTGTCCAGTTGAGGTTGGGATCCAGAGGGCTTGGCCCTTGGAGCTGCTTTAAATACCTCCAATCCGGAGGGTTTTGGTAGCGAAGGTGTGGAATGGGTTTTGGTTTGGTGGGTCGTCCGGCGAGGGGTTATCTTCTCCGGAGACTTCTCAACATCAGAACCCATAGGAATAAAGGGAAAAGGTTTTCTAATATATGAAACTGGTTTTTCCTTAGGCACAGAAGGTTGCGACTCTTGAAGAGAAGAACAAGAAGGCAAATGTGAAAGGTTTGGTTTGAATGAAAGTTGTCTGGGCCTAGGGCTCTTGGAAGAGGAAGACCCTTGATCGACGTCCTGGGTTGGTTGACTGGATTTCTCACTTGGAGAAACTTTGGTAACTCTGGTAAATTTAACCAGCCGTCTTTAACTAGTGCGTTTCTGGCTGTGAACATAAAACCTCTCAAGAAAAATTTGAAGATAAAGATGGGAATCTCTCTAAAAAAGCTTTGAGTGTGGAAGACAATGAAATAGTGAAAGAGTATTTATATAACGGTAAAAAAGTAACAGTTACCTAAGAGAAGTTGAAGAGGGTTTTGCAATGATTAGAGGCTGTACAGACGTGTGAAGAATCAAATACCTAGGAAACTTTGTAGACTTAGTGGGCGCCGGTCTTAAATATCTAATGATTTCTTAATAATTTAAAATATACATATAAATTTATCTATATGAATAATTTTATCTATGTAACTTTGTAGACTTAGTTGTTTAACTTGTAGACAAACTCAACCAGGAAAGTATATGTAGAGGGACTCGAAGTCATAACATTTGGTCACAAGCATCCCTTACTTAACCAACTAAGCTACCCCCTTAAAGGCACGTATTTTTTGTTTTATTAATGTTTCTAAGGGATAAGATAAACAAGATAATACAAATTTACGAATATCACAAGCTTGTTTCCTCTTTCGCGTTTATTTTTGTATGTTACATGTTTGACGTAATAAATACAGAATCATATTTTTTATGAACTTAAAAAATATTACGTGTAATTAAATATAAATATATTTCTCATGCTTTAATATTATTCTTATATTATATATGAAATATGTATTTATTATTCTTAATTCTCGATCTTTCTAGTGTCTAAGTACTAAAACTTTAAGAGAGTTTTATTACATTTCATTTTCATTGTTATTCGAATCTACGATATTCTTTATATATTTAAGTTGTAAGTTGACGAATGTGGACCGCAATTTAAAGCTCATTCTTCGTTGTTGTAGGTCTTGCTTATATCCACAACAAGTCTTATTGTTTTTTGTAGAAATTTTATATTTCTTGGTTCTACTATATTACATATTCTTTGTAATCAGCATCCACACACAGAGGTTGGGTAGGTTCCTCCTACAACGAATAACAATTTAACTTAATATATAATAAATCACATACAAAGAATGAATAATTTTATGTCGGCCGTATGCATTTTGCAACAGGTATAACGTCGGTATCGCATTAAGAGTTGTGATGCATCGGTTGGACATTTCGCATGATGGTATGCGACCACGGAGTATAACGCGTCGCACAAATCGTGCGACCACGATGTTGTTCATCGTAAAAATATATGCGACCAGATTCAAAACAGAAACTCGAGTTAAGCTCCTTACCTCCATTTGATAAGCATCCTCATCGTCCAGCAAGTCCTCCAAAAAGATGCCCATTTCATTATCTTTCATGAATACTCCGATTTTTGGTTCTTTATGGTAGATTTTGTAGATTTTGGTAATTTTGGGTATTGAGTGTTAGTATTCGGGTAGTAAATAGTTAGTATTTATATTAATTTTAAGGGGGTTTCAAAATCTACGTAATTTTGGAGGGAAAATGGTAGGATTGTAATTAGTTAGAGTGAAAATGATAATTTGGAAAATTCATTTTATTTTCAAAACTAGGGGGGTAGGGTGAGAGATCTATTAAAATATATCTTATTTCTAGCCTGACCAATATCACTACTTTGTTGGATCATTTAGTAGTCTAAATTATAATGTGTTATAATTTAATCCATATTTATCTAAATTCTAGATTAACTGTTGGGGATGCTCTAAGAGAACTAATCTGGTGGACTAGCCAAATATAGAATAGGTTTCGAAAGGTTAAACATCATTACAATATAAGGTAATGAATCTTTTTTAGAAAAGATGAACAATTAATATTTTTTCACTACATTTGGAAACTTCTCTTTCTAGAATTTCGTCTTAACTTGTATGTCTAAAGTCTCTTTCTTGAATATTGGATCAACAACCGGCACTGATGTTGGTAAAGTCAGATCTAAGGGTATTTTTGGAAGCTATTAAGTTTGTGTGGTATTAAAATCTTAGTATAAGATAGATAGAGAAATGAGCTGCTTGTATTTAATAGAGAGGGAAAAAGTCTGACACATTTAAGGTTAATTGTTGAATTATTTACACTTTTTTTTGGATTTATGGGTGATTCAGGTCAGGTCATATGTTTGGGTCAATCTCACGAGCACCTAGGCCCAGAAGCAAAGGTACCAGGCACGTATCTGAGTCATTAAGCATACTACTTATTCATTGAATTTAGCTATTAGGTCTGAACTGCCCCTCTAAACGAAATCCGACCTAGTTTAATGCTTGGGTCGTCCAACATAGTCGGACCCTATCATCTAGCCCCCTTAGCTCTTTCTGAACCATTTTGGGATAGTTAAAATTGTAAATGATTTCCAAATTTTGTCCGGAGGATGTTATTTAATCTATTTTTATTGAAAAGTCACGACTTTAACACGGTTAATTTTTTCAGGACACGTGTCATGTATTCGTTGGACCTATTAAACGGTTTTACCCATGGTAATTGTATATATTGCCAAAAAGGAAAAGCAATTACATTTAATAGCATTCTCTAATTATTAACGTTGGTTTCTCTTCCATGGTAAAGCACTCAAGTGCCTCTTGCTTACCCCTATATAAACGTAATTTTTTTAATTGTTTCTATTTCTAGAGTGAGAAATAGTTTAATCTACAATTCTAGTAAAGAAAAAAATCTAACTTTCAAACTAGATTTCTCTTTCTTTGTAAATCGTTTTTCTAATAGTCTTCAAATTTTGTATCTGTACAGAGATGACTGTATTAATCAAAGAAGATTGGCTCAATTTGTCCGAGTTGAGAAAGAAAAAAGGCAAGCCATAATCGTTGTCTGATTACGCGCTTCACCAAGCAGAGTAATTGTAACTCAAATTCCAAAATCATATACGATTTTCTCATCTAATAGACAATCAATCGTTTTTATAAATAACCCCCTTGGACAATATCTTACAACTCTTGACCAATTTTATCAATGGGACCGGATGTTGGAGAAAAGAAGTTAACAGTCTTAAACCTCCTTTAACCTTTATTCTCATGGGACCGGATGTTGGAGAAAGCACTCCTCGTAGATTCACCAGAATTTGTAAGGCTAAAAATAAACCTCCCTCGTTAGGCCAGGAGATAGAAAAGATAACTGAAATTTCTACCGATACTAGAAAATTCCCGTAAAAAATCTGATTGTGGGAGAAACTATCATAACTAAACTTCCTTCAGAATAGATTATAAAAAAAATCCAAAACCTTCGTCTACTAAGCATCCTCATATCGAGAAAGATCACCTTGGTACTCATCATGGTGATCCAGCAGAGTCAAGGCCACGAATGATGGAAGAGAAAATGAATGACAGTTGTGAATACACTCAGTTCTTTGGGGCCCAAATTGAATTTCATCGATGAACGAAACCATATACTACATGAGTTTGATCAATGATTATTCTAGGATGGTGTGGATTTATTTTTTGAAAACAAAAAAAATGTGGTATATTCAACCTTTGTCAAATAGAATACGGTGATTGTGGGTTAAATGTCTGAGGATTGATAAAGGATTAGAATACGGCAGTCGTGAGTTCAACAAAGGCACCACAACAGAATGGGGTCGCAAAAAAAATGAATAAAACGCTTTGTGACAAGGTACGAAACATACTATAGCATTCCAGTTTAGGAAAGGATTTTTAGGCTGAAGCTATCAATACAACATGTTACTTGGTGAATCGGACTATTGATTGTAAAAATTCTTTTGAGATCGGTCTGGATCATCGGCTGATTACGAACATTTGATGGTATTGGTTGGTTCTGCGTATTCTCATATGAGAGATGGTAAGCTTGAGATGAAGGCAAAGAGGTTCATATTTCTAGGATATGTTACTGGATTAAATGGATATAGGTTATGGTGTACCTCTCCAAAGTGTCCAGGTTTTCTCATTAGTAAGGACGTGACTTTTAACGAGTTTTCTTTGATAGACAATCATAATGTAGTAGGAGAAATGCTCGTATCAGTATGGACTATGAGCAAACAGGTTTGTCTTAAAGTAGAATCAGTTCCCAGCAGGTCCAATAATCGAGTAGTTATGAGTTGGATCCAGAATTAGGAGATGAAACGTCAACATCGGATGATAGTGATGATGATGTGTCGAAAAAAAAGAACAGCCTTATAGCATAGCATTGGGCAGAGAACGAAGAGATATTAGACATACAAAAAGGTATGCGAATCTAGTTGCATATGCTCTGTTAGTTTCATAAGAAGTAGAGATGCAGGAATCTAGTAGCTATAGAGTATTTATAGCAAGTTCAGAGGCAGATCGATGGATTGGTGCTATGGGGGAAGAGATAAATCTATTAATACGAATCAAACATGGAAGCTTGTTGAATTTGCTAAAGGACAGAAAACAATATGGTGCAAATAAATGTTCAAGAAAAAGAAAGCTAATCTAGGGGTTGAGGCATCTCGATTCAAGGCAAGACTAGTCGCTAAGGTTTTTAATGAAATGGAAGGAATCAACTTCATTGAGGGTTTTTTATTTAGTGGTGAATCATAGTTCGATTCGAGCTTTATTAGCCATGGTATTTTTTCATGTTTAGGATATGAGTAGTTAGGTGTGAAGACTTCATTTCTACATGTTGAATTGGAGGAGTGAATCTACATGAGATAACCATAGGGATTTATCGAACCTAGTATGGTTTGAAATAGACACCTAGGAAATGGTACAAACATTTTTACACATTCATGGTATCAAAAGGGTTCACGAGGAGTCCTATTGACAGTTTTCTGTATCATCAAAAGATGTGAGATGATTCTTATGTTTACTTGTTGTATGCGGATGATATGCTTATTGCTACTTGTAATATGTCACATATTGTGCAGATAGAGAAGTAGATTGGTGCCATGTTTGAGATGAAGGATATGGGTAGAGTAAAGAAGATTCTTGGTATGAAGATTATCGGGAACAGAAGCGTAAGATCATTATATTGGCCTCAACGAAGCTACATTGAGAAAGTGCTACAACGATTCAATATCTTTGATGTTAAGGAAGTTAATAGCAGCAGGACCGGGCAAGGACGATGTTGAGTTGGAACAAATATCGAAGGTTTCGTATTCAAGTGCAGTTGGTAGTATCATGTGTGCTATGGTATGCACACGCCCTAATATTTCACATGCGGTTACTGTAGTTAACAACTACATAGGATGTCCTAGGAAAGAACACTGACAAGTAGTGAAATGGATACTTTTATATCTTAAGAATATTGCGAACGTTCGCTTAACCTTTAATAAGAGCGATATTCGTGGATCGCTGAATGATATTGCAGGATCAATGGTTGGTTTTGTTGATTATGATTTCACAGGTGATATGTATAAAAAGATATCTCTGATATGATATGTATTTACTCTAGCTGGGAGTGCGATCAGTTCGAAAGCACAGTTGCAAGCTACTATAGCTTTGTCTACGACCGAGACAGATTACACGGCGGTAACAGAAACAGTTAAAGAGGCAATATGGTTGCAAGGTTTAGTGACATATTTGGGCTTGGATAAGATTACGATAAAAGGTTTGTGTGACAGTCAAAGCGCTATAAACCTTATAGGAAACCAGATTACCACGAGCGTACAAAGCACATAGATGTCAGATATCATTTTATTCGTGATATAATATCAAAGGTAATTGTTGATGTGAAGAAAGTGTTTACACACGATAATCCATCATGGGATAACATAAATAATATAAAAAAAAGGAAAAAACATAAAAATAAATAAAAGAATAAAAACAAAAAATGCTCACGTAGTTTTTTTAAGTCACTTTGGGTAGATAACAAATCGATTAACTTTTTTAAGCATTTTTTAGAATGGTGTTAACAATAAAGTGCATTTAACATATGGTTTAATAGCTCCAATCTACCACCTCTAAGGTTCTACGCAAAAACATTAGTAAGAACAACTTTTATATATTTATCAAATTTGAAACAAAAATAAAATAAAATATATAATTGAAAACAAGAATGTTAGGTCAAATTATTTTTTTCTAAAACTAGAATTTAGTTTTCAATTCCAAACTACTTAATATAAGTTGTTTGAACAAATGAAAAAAAAAATTAACCAAAAATAACCAAACTCGAAAATACAAACCTAGAAGATATAAAATGAAAAAGATGTATTTAAAAATAAATATAATCATCGTAAAAGATATTTTTACATAGTCTCAGTTGTAAAATGTTGTCCGATATTGTCATTTCTATATAAACGACTCCTATAAAATTCAATTTTTTGTAGCAATCAATTTACAAGTAGTACTAAAATAATATACTAATTATAATGGATAATGTCTCCTATATTTTTGTGTATATGAGTCCATTATGTCAATTATCTAGTAAGTTTTATCTATTCGCTATAAATAGACTACTATAACTATACAAAACATAATCTCAAAATCTATAACTTTTTCTATCATAGTGAAACACCTTTTTCTGGCGGCGCCTGTAGACGTAGACATTTGTCGAACCACTTTAAATCATGTGTTCTTTTATTTTCTATTGTTTAATGTTGTTTTTTCTTGAGCCATTTGTGATAAATTTCATAGTGATTTCTAACCGATATTATTCGGCAGAAAAGTCAAGACAAAGGGAATGGAAGAACAACAAATCAAACAATATCAAATTCAAGATATATAACTAAAATTTAGGATATGTCTGAACTAATATACAAAACACCAACTATAAAGTAAGTATACTAATCTGTACAAGAAAAACACCAAAGATAAAATTGGAAAAACAACAAATCAAACAATACCAAATATTTAAAAAGAACAAAAAACAATATATTTACAAGAACAACACATAAATTATCAAATTAATTAAAAAATTAATTTGATTTTTTTGATGATTTTATATTGGAGAAACAAATACCAAAATCGTTCTATTGATTTTCGATTGGAAAAATGTTAAAATCATTGTATGCTGCAGAAATTGATTTTTTTATACTGCATATTGATTTTCGAGAATAATTTTCATTATATATATATATTTCAATTCCAAACAACTTAATTTTTGTTGTTTCAGCAAATAGAATCAAAAAAATATGCACAAAAAATATTGGAACTAGAAAATCTAAAAGTTGTAAAGTGAAAGGGATATTTTTAAAAAATAATGATATAAGTAAAAATTAAAATAAATGAAAGGGATGGTTCCTCGAAACCGGAAGAATAAAAAAATGTGGTATAGTTTAATAAACAACATATATTGCAACGACTTACATCCCGTGCAGATCCTCTACTCCAAGCTTGGTTAATGATACGGAAACGTCTTGGTACCATCAAAAGCACTGGAGAGCCTCACATAAGCTGAAAGCTGGGATCAGGTAACAATGACTTCTGGCTAGAAAACTGGTCGAACCATCAACCTTTTTAAATTTTAGATGATAAGGCTAACAATACCTGGTTTAAAATTGAAAAGGTTAGTAGATACTGGTATAAAAATTCATGGCAATTAAATGATCTAGAGGGGTTACTTTCTCCTAATGACATTGATAGAATTAAGAATCACTATGTTAAACCTAATAGAGATGATAATATAATCTGGAACATATCTGTTAATGGTGACTTTTCTCTTAAGGAGACTTGGGATCACATTACGCACCATTATAATGAATCAAATCTATTCAAAAAAATCTGGAACCCTCAAACTCCCATGAAGCACTACTTCATCCATTGGAAACTAATACATAACTACATTCTCATTGGTACCATTTTGCAAAAAAGAAACACATTTCCATTGCTATTAAAACGTCATTTCTGCAGTAATTGTGAGTCTTCTAATCATTTATTTGTGTCTTGTAAGTTTGTCTTGCATATAAGGACATATTTCCAGACATTTTCAACGTTAAAATCTAAAGTTATATGAAAATCACTCATATAACTATATCATGGTTTTGGTCTACCAATAAAGACATTCATGTAAGACATGTTGTTCCTTCTGGGGATTGTCTGGAAATTCAGAAACACTATGAAGAACAAAGGCAAACTTGTAACTCGCCAAAATGCTATATTTGAGAATACTAAGATATTAACTAGCATTGTTCATCGAAAATCCTACAAAAATGAGCATTAGATCAAGGACCAAAATGCTGTTAAAACTCTTGGTTGCTTCAACCACATGCTTGATAGCAATTCTAAGCCTCTTTACCTTAAGTGGAACCATCATGTCTTTGATAGACTCAAGATAAATACTAACGTTTCTTGCCTTTCAAATGGTGAAGCCAGTGGAGCCATTGTAATTAGAGACATCAATGGTAATCTTCTCTACGTGCCTGGCTTTCTCTATGGCAAACTTAGTCCTATAATGGTTGAGGCTAGAGCTTTGTTTGATGGTCTCTTTATTTGCAAAGCTAGAAACTGAACCCAAATTGACATTGAATCAAACTCTCTTATTCTAGTAAATTTTCTATCCACTAGTAAATATCATTGGTTTCTTGAATTTGTTCTTATTTGCTCTAGAAGAATAATCACTTCCTCAATGACCTTAACTCACATCTTCAGAAACCAGAATCAAGCCACAAGTTGGCTTACTCGATGGACTCTTAAGTGTAAAATGAAACAAGAAATCAACATTAATTGTATCACTATTAATCTCAAAGCTATGCTTACTCTAGAAAGTCTGGGACTTGGTTATATTACAAGTTCTTAGTTACTAACTTGTTTCGTCGCAGATATTATCCTGACTACATAATTCACAGGTATCGGCGATCTCAGATAAACAGGTTTTTATCGGATTAAATTAAGCTCTATTTTGTCTCGTCTGCAAAACGGATTTAGAGAAAATTGTTTTTGCTATCCTTGGCTTTGCTCTGCTTTTATTAACTTGATCCGTTTTGTCTTCTCTACAAAATCGATTTAACAACTCTATTGTACATGTTCTAAAATTCTCGAAAACAAAATAACAATAAAAAAATATAAAAAAATAGACAATTAATATACATTTACTAAATTTTGAGAATATATATAATTATAATTGAAAACAAAAATGTCGGTCGAACAATTTTTATATAAAAGTAGAATTTAGTTTTTAATTCCAAACAACTTGTTATAAGTTGTTTAAAAAATTAAAAATAAATAGTCAAAAATTAAAAAGTGAAATATTAGTATTTGATATTGTAGTACAAGTTGTATTGTTATTTTTGGAAGGCATCTTTTTCAATATTACTACAAAAGTTGTTCAGTTTTTTTCAAATTTTTCTTTTTCACTATTACTACATAAGTTGTTTCCTATAAAATAATATACATATAAATAAATAAAAAATTGAAAATAAAACACATATTTAATAAAAGGTTTAAAAAACAGGAATTTAGTTATCAATTCCAAACAATTTCATTTTTTTTTCAAATAGGTAGAATAAAAAACATCTAAACCAAAAATAACGGAACTAAAAAATTTAAAAGATACAAAGTGAAGAAGATATATTTAAAAATAAAAATAATCATCTAAAAAATATTTTGAATACTTTCGGTTGTGAAATGCTAGTACTATCCGATATTGTCTTTTCTATATAAACCACTCCTAAAGATTCAGTATTCTGCAAAAACAAAGCATAATCATCAACAGGCCAACTTATAGATATCCAGCGGCACAATCTTACTATTGCGATGCAGATGGTACCGGGAATTTTTTTTATTACGTGATAAGAAGGATATAGTGGCGCAAAATGATCGAGGAGAGTCAAAGGATATAATATAAGAGTATAGTTTAGAGATAAGAAGTTGGAAGGGAGAATGAGTGGGTATGATCTGGATATTTTTAATGGATTATATATATATATATTCTCATTTTAAATTTTTCCGGCTTAGATACATCTAAATACCTAATTAGAGCTGCGGTTTTTTTGGAATCGAGAATCGGACTGGGACCGAACCGATAAGAACCGGACCGAATTTTAACAGTCCGATTCGCGGTTCCATTCTAAAAACCAAAAATTGATAAAGAACTGAAACAAAAAACCGGTTAAGGAACCCAACCGATAGAACCGATAAACCGATAGGACCGATAAAGAATTGAACCGATAAAGTAATAGAACCGATACGGAATCGAACCGATGAAACCGATAAACGGATAGAACCGATAAGAAATCGGACCAATAAAACCGTTAAAACCGATTATTTATTATTATTATTATTATATATTCTTTTATAAATTATAGTACCAAAATTAATAATTAATTACCAATTTTTTTAAAAAATCAAAGATCAATTTATAAATTTTAGTTTTTATATCATTTATTTTAATATAAAAAAATCAATTTTTAATTGGTTTTATTTTTTTAAGTGGACCGAACCGGACCAAAACGGATCGGACCGAACTCGAACCGAACCGAACTCGGACCGAACCGAACCGAACCGAAAGCTTAGCGGTGTCCAATTCCAAAAATTAGAACCGAAAGCTTAGCGGTCCGGTCCGATTCCTTCAAAACCCGGACTGAACCGGACCGATAACAGCCTATATCTAATGATTGCTTAACAATTTAAAATATAATATTTTTGCAAAAAAAATATTCTTATAAAAAAATTAAATTTAATAAAAATTAAAATATCTAAAATCACATCTATAAAAATATATTTATTCTCTAAAATTTTATATTAAGTTAAAATCTTAATAAATTATCTTTGAAACTGAAAATCTGTTGACAAACTTTTTGGATAAAAAAAATCAATTTAAACTTAAATTTTTTGTTAAATATGATATAAAATGATATAATTTTAAATTGAAACACATATAAATAATTTGTTTTTGTTGAAAATAAAACACATACTTAAGGAAAGGTAGGTTTAAAAAGAACAGGAATTGTCATCAATTCCAAACAACAACATTTTTTTGTTTCAAACAAATATAATAAAAAATATCTAAACCAAAAATAACGCTTTACAAGATATAAAGATATTTAAAAATAAAGATAATCATGAAAAAGATATTTCGGATTGCGAAATGTTATCCAACACTGCGATTTCTATATAAACCAGTCCTAGTTACTAAGCAAAAGTATTCTTCTTCGTGTCTTTTGCAAACTACTCCTAGTTACTAAGCAAAAAGGTATTCTTCTTCGTCTCTTTAGCTTTTTGCAAAAACAAAACATAAGTAGGCCAGTCCTTTTTTCTTTTTTCTCCAGAACTTTTTATCAATGGGGAACCGGAGATATGGATCTTCTGGTAGATATAATCAGAATCAACATCAACAGAGAACTTCTGGTTATGGGTACCCACCACGGGATTGTGATTGTGGAGTGCCAGAATGGGAAAAGAAATTCTGTTACGTGATAGGAAGGATACCGTGGTGCAAGGTGATCGAAGCATCAACGTACATGCGTAAGGGAGTTGTAATGAAATGGAATGATTCAGCTGCAGAGGAGGCCTTTAAAAACGCAAAACAACGCTTTTGGGCAAAGACTAAGAACAGTCCATGCGACATCCCTCTTCCGGATCGCGATATGTATATTGATGAAATTAACTGGGAGCCTGTTATAGATCTGGAACTTGTGGAGGGCATGGAGAAGGATAGGTTATATTTCAGTGAGGATGAGAGCGGGGATGAATGGCATCAAAAGAATCAGACTAAAAACTCTCTGGTCGATGCTAATCCTAAATTGTGTGCTATTGGCCTTTGGCTGGAAAATTTAAGAAAACTGGGCAACTATAAAGATGATTATGGGTGGGGTGATGATAATGGGTGGGGTGATTCCTCGAAACCGGAAGACTTAGAAAAGATCGACAGCGGGTGGGATGATTCCTGGCCAACAAAACAGGACGACCAGGCATTGAAGTCAAATAAAGGGTGCGCAACAAAAAATGAGATGGATACCGGGTGGAGAAATTACTCTTGGGAAACAAAACAGGAGCTGAGTAGAGGGTGGGATAGTTCTAGGAATCAGATTAATGCTCCGCAGTCTGTAGGTGTCGGAGACAAAGGATGGGAGGATTCTTGGAACCAGAATAGTGCTCCGCAATCTGTAAGTGCTGGAGGTAACAGGTGGGGTGGGAAGAAGTGGGGAAATCATGGTCCGGTTCAAAGATATGGTGATAATTCAGGACGATGGAATGGAGGGTATCAGAAGATGTATGCATACTGTAACAGCAGCTCAAAATTTCAGCCAGAGGATAATCAAACAAGTGGTGACTGGAAGAATTATAGGGGTAACAAAGGGCATCGCTTTGCACCAAGCCGACGCTGATATATCTGTGGCTTAGTTTGAATGTTAGATCAATCCAAGTTGATAATTCACCAAGTTTATTCTAAAGTTTTTAGGCTTGGTTCCTGTGTTGTTCTAAGTTAGTAAATGCCAAATTTTGTTATATAATTGATAAATTTTTCTTTTTGTGGTCATTGAAAATTTATTTGAGAATGTTACTATAGTTCTGTCTTTAATGTTTCCAAAAAAAATTTATAATTGATGAACATGTGTATAATCCCAGCCCATAGAACAAGCTACACACTTCAACACAGTACGAATATGAAGCAAGTGCAGACATGCACTTATGACCTGTGACTTACTATGATACAATATCACTATGCACACATACAAAAACCAATATCACACAACTATATGAGGAGCATGATATTCATGACATAGGAGCCAACAACACTACGTTTTGCTATGGCGAGGATCGGGCTGGCCCGTAATGCTTGTTTTGCCGGTTAAAGGTTGTTCGGCTTTCATATCGGTTTTGGGTTGCGTTTTGCTACGGCGATGGTCGGGCTGCCCCGAGTTCTTTTTGCTATCAAGTTGGGTTTGGATTCTCAGGCTGTCATCCAACATTCGTTTATAATTGAGGCAAAACATTGTGAACTCCAGGTTCTCTGCGAGACCTCACAACAACAAGAGAATAGACTTGGAGCAGAGAACAGTGAGCGTGATGAAAATAAAGAAGTTTATGTATCAAGAATAAGTGAATTGTCGTAGTCAATTGGAAAGTTTGCTTGAAAGTTCTATGATTCTCAAAAGAGTTGGGAGGCTTGATGACTTCTCCCTAAGGTTGTCCCCCTCTAGGATCTCAGTTGGCACGCCTGGCTGATGGTATGGATTTTAATAACCACATTCATTTTTCTATCGATGCTGCCACAAGGGTGTCGGAGGACCTGCAGGAGAAACTGGAAGCAGCTAATATGGAGCATCATGGTCTCAGTACTTAGTACAAAGAAGTGAACGAGAAGCGTAATTGTTTGTTTGGGAAAAATGAGTCAGCTACTAATGCGTTGAACAAGGTGCATGATGATCTTAGGAAACTTGCTTCTTATTGTCGTGCATCTGAGGAGGGACCTCATATGGACATGCGAAATGAAAGACTACAATCCGAGCTAGTGACTAGAACAGTAGGGTTAGAGGAATGAATAGGCAATCCCTTGGTCATAGTGTTCTTATGAAGTTAGTAACAATTGTTGAGGGGTTAATAAAATATGAGCACTTTGACACTGATGTGGATGAACTTCCTGGTTTGTATCTGGAATCACTGGTGTCCTTACTTGTTTAAGCAAGTAATGAAAAACTGTTGTGGGCGTTGGATCATTTTATTACACTACTTGGCAACTGTTTGAGTTCTAAATATCAAAATATCATGTCTTCAACCCTAAAATGCCTTACTTTATTGATAGAATTTTATGTGTCCTCCCTAGGATTTCTAACTGGTAAAATGATGGAACAAATTGAATTACCGATGCAACTTGCTGATGAAATAATTTCAGGTTATGGGTATTGAACATATATCCTCACACTAAATCAAAATATCTTTTATTCTCCAATGTGATCAAGAGGTCATTTCTTGAATTCTTCAGCATATTCAAATTGATAAGATAAGACCAATGTGCACGTAAAACATCAGCTTGTTAACCTTCAGCCTTTTAAAAACCAAAAATTTCATTACTATACCACTAATTACACCAATTATTTATTAGAACTATAACTTTTCTTTCTCTTATAAGCTTGAGCAGTCATCATATAAATACCTCAAACCAATTTTACTAGCATCGTCTAATATCATAATACGTAGAGTAATCTTTAGTAATAAAGTTTTGAAACCCATGTTTTGTTGAATAATTTAACTTTTCCAAAAAGTGACTTTGATTGTAACAGTAACATCATTTGATCCTAAATTTTTGTCACTAATAACTAGTAAAGGAAACAACAGTCTTGAGAGCATGATGTTATTTGTTAAATATCTTATAACCTCCCATCACCAACAATTGGTCTTCCAACGTCTTTCTTATGAAAAATAATGATTATTGAGTTGATCGTATACCATAATCTGATCATTCTTATTCCAATATAATCTTTAAAATCATACTTCTAATCCATCTTCATTCTGATCAAATCTAGATCTTCAAACCTTAACAGCAAAGCTATGTGATGTATCGATGACACAAAATATCACATATACTATACATATTCATAATAGGCCAACGGGAAATCAAGTTGCCGATGTTACATCCTAAATATTAAATATTTTATAATTTTTTATTTTCATCCATAGAATTCTAGCTTCTAAATTCATTCTTTACATGGTTCTACAAATCAATAAAACGTAACCCCTTTAAAGATTACTTATAAAACTAATTTTCCTTAAAGATGAATCAAAAGATGTCCGCAATCAAATAGAATTCAACTGAGTAAAATGTTGGAAATATTGTTTAGAGATTTCCGGATAAACTTTAAAGTTTTATTTTAACAATTTCATATTGAAATTATTTTGGTGGTTTTCCAAAATTTCAACCGGATAAAATCGGAGCTTTTTTTTAACAACGAGAATGAATCTTTTTGTTGTTTTTTCTCGCCTTTGTTACAGAACCATGCTTATTTATTCAACCAAAATACTCCAACTGTAAAACAATTTTCTGTCCAAAACAGTTAAAATTTCAAATGATAAAATCGACCAAAAATACAAATTCAAATTTGAATTAATTTTCCAAATTCAATTTCTATGAATTTTCATAATACCCTTATCATTCAAATAAATTTTACCACGGCTAGGCTCCGCCTCTTGGAACCACTAATCACAATAAATTCTAACAAGCATGTGCTCCACACTTTCCGACTTGTTCGATAATATATTACGACTACATTGGTCGATTAGTCAATCCAATTACACTACAATATCCAACAATATTCCCCATTTTAGTGCAATTCATGATTAACTAAAACCAAATCACAACAAATAACAAATTTATGCATAAATAAAATATCGTGACGATTGAATTTCATATTTGTATATTACACATTTCAAATATTCGAATATCAAGGTTGATATGGAAATAGAGTTTTAAGGGCTAAATTGTAAATAATGTAAATTTAAGGATTTAATTGTAAGTGATGTAAGTTTTGTCCTTAATCCGTGACTGGTGTAAGTTTTATAGGATATTTATAACTATGTATAATTAGTAAGGACTAAATAGCAATTAGTCCACTTTTTGTAACAAATTTCAGTTTGAGACTTAGTCTTGGCTCCTCTATATAAAAGACCAGACTACTTTAATAAAGGGGTTGAACACTTTTTACTTTGAAACTTATTTGTACTTGTGTTTTCGCTCTCTAAAAATTATCTAGCAATTTCTCTCTCTAGAATAAACTCTTGAGAATTAACTAAGGCAAAACAATAACTCATCAAATTGGCGACTTCAGTGGGGACGTAAAATCAATGCTCTTATTTCGTTTGAAATTTTGATACAACCTAGTTGTATTCTTTGATTAAAATTCATACGATGAATCCTGAAAACAATCCTACGCTTCCGTCAGCGATGGATGCTGAGAAAACCGATGGAAATAGAACCGATGGTAATAGAACTGATAGAAATAGAACTGATAGATCGTCTTCGATCCGAGCTCAATCTGATATTGAGGTGCGAATGAATCAACTTTTAGATAAAATAAATACTTTGAATGAGAAATATGAACAGAGAGGGCAAGAGATAATCAAAGCTCAGATCCGAGGTTAGACAAGAAGTAAAAAAGACTGAGGTGGAAGGTCAGTCAGATCGATTTTTCGATGATCGACGCGCTAAGTCTAAACACAAAAAAAGCATGTTTTGTGGCTCCTAAAGAGCGATATTCGTCTCAAAATGAGAGAAAGGATAAAATAAAATTGGTGACTTCTAGTGACGTGGAGGTCGAAAGCTCAGCGTTGGGTTTTAAGAGGCATAGAGGTTTTTCAAAAGGGGATTCTGATAGAGATTATTCAATGAAGTATAAAAACGAGAGCAAATCTAAGAATGCTCATCGTCCAACTTGGCATGAAGGAAATCCTTCCAATCAGTATGCTAAAACTCATAGGAACTTATATGTCACAATGGGAACTGATGATCAGTTTGTTCAAGGTGTTGACTGGAGAAATTCTCCGTTGACAGATGAAATTCGATCCATGGAGCTTCCGAAGAAGTAGCGTGAAGTTCTCGAAGAAGAAGAATAGTTGCATCTTCTTTTCTGACGCTGATAGTTATTTGCATAACCTTTGAAAGTTCAGCTTCGGCGGTAGTAACAGGAGCAGCTTTTTCAACTTCAAAATTCTTCTTCAATTTAGCCATATCATCAGCTAGTTATTTGTTTTTTGTCTCTTAAAGAGTGAGAGAATTTCGAAGCTTACTGGAGTTGTTTTTTTCAGTAGCCAGTTCAGTAGCATGGCTAGTGTTGATTTTCTTCAACTCTGCTTATGAGCGTTCGTCAGCAATTCAGTCTCCATAATGTGGTTGATTCGCATATGATTATTTATGCAGAGAGCACCTTTGATTAGTTCGGACCGTGCCATTTCATAAACATGAAATTAATCGACTACATTGCCATGCAAAATTTCTATAAGCTTACTCTCAGCTTCGTAAGCTTCCTTGTATTAAACCATATCTTTGGCCAGCTACTTTAGATGGTTCTGAGAAGCTTCTACTTGGGAAACAAGTTTCTTTGCTGGAGCATCAAGTTCGGAAAATGGCTAAAGAGCGACAGAAATGGCAGGATTTGGAGTAGGAACACGAAGTTCGGATGTGCTAGTATCTTGAACCATTGAGGTTATGGGCTCAAGAGAGCGAGTAGCTTCTGGAGAGGTTTAAATTGGTTCTGGTTTCCCAGAGTTAAGCATATGGTTTTGGATTACTTGAAGAACAAAATCTTCCTCACTAGTAAGTGCTTCGGTATTTTCGAAGCCGATAAACATGTCATGGTTGAAGGCTGCAGTGGCTTAATTCTCGTTTGTGGTGATATCTTCGATGACTATCAAAGGGTTGTCTTTGTTTGATTGATTTTCTATTGAAGGGTTTTGTGGGTTTTCAGCAATAGTTACTTCGTCCTCATCTACTAAAGTGTACGAAGTGATTCTCATCTTTTTCTTTTTCTTTCCGAGGGAACCAGAGGAAACTTTCTTTTTCTTGGATGATGGTTCTTGATCTTTTCTCTCTTCGATGGGTGAGAGAGGTTGTTCTGCAATTTTTTGTTTTCGACGTTTTGGTTTCGATGGCGTGGAAGGGTTGGCAGCGGATGTGCTAGCTACCTTTTTACCCTTATTTTCTTTGACAATTTTTTCTTTCTTATTTTTTATTTGAAAATGGCTATCCGATTTGTTGCGAATGGGAAGAAATACTTTACAGTCAGGCTGAGGTATTCATTGGCACACAAGTTTCAGATCTGGTTCGGATGATAAATCTTGAGGAGGCAACCAACCTTCTTTGATTGGACACATATGGCTATGGAGAAGATTGATGGGCTGAAATGTAGTATGAAATACATTATTCCATTCCTTTTCAGCCCAGGGGCGAGTTTTTGAATAATCTCCTTAGCAGCTTCTCGACGTGTTAAGTAACGCTTCGAAATTTTTAGTATAAATTAGAAGAACAAAATATTAAAAAAAAGAAGATAAATTTCATATCAGAACATAAAAATTTGAAGAACTTACGATTACTTCTCCAGACGAGAGTTAGTTTCGAAGAGTTAGCTTCGGAAATTACTTTGTTGTTTTCCCAAGCTCCTGATATGAAGACGAATTTTTGTTTCCAGAATTTGTCAGCCTCCAGAAGATCATCGATGATCTTGAGGTCATCCATCAATGTGAGGTAGTAAAAGGGGAGCTTCGGACCTTTTGAAAGTTGAGTCAGTGAGATGAAGTCTTTAATGCTGATGGGAATCTTGGACAGACGAGATGCCATGATCACTGACATAAGGGTGAACCACTGATTCGGTGTCAACTGGGTAGGGCATAAGCTGAGGAGTTTGAAGTACTCCACGATCATTAGATCTAGTGGGAATCGAAGACCCCAGTGGATGATTTCTGGGTATACTGCTAGTTCATCATCCTTGCAGTCCAGGGGAGTTTCTCCTTCTTTTGGCAGATGAAAAGTTATGTTTTCTCCCGTTCCTCATTGTTTCTTAAGAGCCGAAACTTGGCTTTCCATGTAATATATGTAGCAGACTTTTTTCAAAGCAATAATATATTTGCTTTCGAGATTTCTTAGGTTCCTCCCAATTTTTTACCTTTCTTCTTCGGAGATGGAACAAGCATCTGCTTCTTCTTGAGAGTCAGCCTCGAGATCGGTTTTTGTAGCCTCTGAATCAGTTTCGTTGGCTTTTGAAGTTTCTTTTCGAGGATTTTGAGAAGTTGGGATAATTATTTCTGTAGAGAGGTTAGCAATTCGAGGCGCTTCTTCTATTACTTCTCTTTGAGGAGGATCGTTAATAGTTGGATTTGGAGGAGAAGGAGTTCGGATGATTGTTGATTCATCTCCTATGGCGATGAAAGTTTTGCTTCGTCTGGTTATTGAAGAGTTTTCCGAAGAAGGGTTACTTGTTTTTGGTTTTGGAGGAGATTTTTCAGTAATTAGAGGAGAAATTCTGCTTTGAGATGAGGAGACTCGAGGTGTTTTAGGCCCGGAGATTTTAGATGATAATTGTTCTTCGACTATTGGTGAGGGTAAAAGAGTTGGAGCTTTAGTGGGGTCGAAGTTACCATAATAGAATATTTCAGTAGTAGTTCTGATGGGACCTCCTCGAATTAATCCTGGTCTTCAGTATTCTTCAGCTCTTTGTGTAATACAAAAGTAATCGTAAGATCTGAACACTAAATTGCTATCAGTATCAGAAGATTCTCGTGTTTTGGGAAGAATGGCCTTTGATTTTTTGGTTATTGGTTTCTTTCTCATAAACCAAGTAAGGTTTGATCGGAGAGGATGGAGATTGGTCAGAAACCTTGAATTTTTAGGCAAAAATCCTGAGAATTGAGGAAGAGCACGATGAAGGTAGCCAAAAACTCTAACCTTTCTCTAAAAATATTTCTGTGTGAGGAGAGTGGAAATGAAAGGAAGGGTATATTTATACTAAAGCAAGTGAAGGTGTGTGAAGGTGGAAAGAGTTTTTTTTCCATAGGTTGGAATATGAATCGGTGAATTGGTTAGATGATCGACATCTGTCAGGCTAGACCTCTAGGGTTATGATGAATTTAATGGTTATATATGTAACGGTTATATTCGAGGATGATTATTCGAAGATGATCTATTCACATAATATTTTGATGACGCTTATATTCGAGGATGATTATTCGAAGATGATATATTTACATAATATTTCGAGGATGATTTTCAAGGAAATGTTTTATTACATCGATTCGAGGTGATTTCAAGCCAATTTTTAACTACCAAGCAATTTCGAGGCCATTTTACGATTATTCTCTGATTTGAAAATGTTTTTAGATGTTATATTGTGTAAGTGCTTCGAATGACCATTTAAACTAACTGCTTCGAATGATTGTTTTGAAGTTTATCGCAGGTTACATAGCGTATCGGAGTTTTCGAAGAGGTTAAGATTCGAAGACAAAACCGATTTTAAGACTTTTTAGTTCTCATTCATTTACTGACATGAGAAGAAGGGGGGATTCTGATTTGGAAATAGATTTTTAAGGGATAAATTGTAAATAATGTAAATTTAAGGATTTAATTGTAATTGATGTAAGTTGTGTGGGTAAAACACCAGTCGTCCTTCACGTTTGCCACTTGTAACAAGTTGGTCCCTTACATTTGAGGATGTAATAAAGGGGTCCCTCATGTTTTAGGAACCAGAATAAAACCATCCTTTTTTACCCCAACCCAACATTTGTTCCCTTAATACCCTTTGTCCAGCCACATCAGTGATCCACGTAGGACGCTGATGTGGCAACAGTAAAAAAAGTAAAAACAAGTTTCACTTTTACCTATTACTTTTACCCTATTTCCAAACCTTAAACCCGACTCATTTAGTATTATAACCCGGTTAGCCCTAAACCCATCTCTTATCCAACCCAGCTTCTAACCCTAGATCGACATCAAGAGCATGTCCCTTTCTCATTCCCACCTAAACCCCAAATGTAACCCTAAATTTCATCTCCTTCTCCTTTATCATTCCAACCTAAACCTGAAGACTAACCCTAATCCCAATTCCTTCTCCTCTATCATCTCTTATCGATACCCATTAACTATAATCATGTCTCACATTACATCAAAAGGTTCTATCAATTCGATAGGGGATGGTCTTTGTTATTGTGGTATACACAGCGTGACTCGTACATCCTAGACTCGCACTGTATAAATTTTGGGGTAAGTGTGTTTTTAGATTTACATGTGTTTAAGTTAATTTTTGCTAATTTTTTTACAATACTCATTTACGCAGAAAAATAGGCACTGTGAGTATTTTAGGTGGGTTGATCCACCTCTTGATGATAACTCGGAGATGGTAATTATTTGCCTATTGAAGAAAGTTTGGAGGTTGGAAGCTAAGTTTCGTTGGCATAAGATTACAATTAGGTTTCTTTTGGTATGCTTGATTGTAGTAGGGCTAGTTTTGCTGTATTTGTAATAGGGCTACTATATTAAAATTAGGCTTCTTTATAATTTAGAATTTTTGAAGTGTGCTGGCTTCATAGGTAGAAGTCAAGAGAAGAATATTCTATAATTTTTGGCAAGATAATTTAAGTAGACCGTTATTTCGTTGTTAAATATACCTGTATTGTTTAACATTGCTAAATATTGTAATTTTGAGAAGTTATTTTTTGAATTAAGACATGTATTTTACATGCAATCGACCTGTAATTTTTGTTGTTAAATAAACCTGTATTGTTAAGTATTGCTAAATATTGTTGCAGCTGACATATATATATATATATATATATATATATATATATATATATATATATATATTATTGACCTGTATTTTTGTTGTTAAATAGACCTGTTATAAACCTGTAATTTACATGCAATTGAGACTAAACATAACATGTAACACAAGATTAATCCATTTCCCAACATCATATTCCAATCACCAATACAAAAAATATCCAAAGTTGATAGCTATTACAAAAATAATAACCTTAAAACAACTACAACAACCCACTCTCATCCATTACATTAAGCTACCGAAGGCAAAATACAACAAAAACAACCTCGCCGACTAATACAAAAAACCTACTCCTAACACCACACTAACTCACAACAAACGATCCTTCTATCAAGGCGTAACATGCTTCGTCGATGGTTCATTACCCGCTTCCCATGATTGAGAATCTCATGTTACCGCGGTAGATCTACCTGAGTTCCCAATGCAAGATCCGGTAAACACGCCAGCAAAAATGTTAATGTTAACAATTGTGTTACCTGAACCAGCAGCTACTGCACCACCTTCTGATGTTGCCGTGGAATTTCGATGTGCAAGTTTTCTATGAACATCCAACTTTTTGGCCTTCGCATTTTGTAACCATGAATCAGGGAGCTTTCCCTTCTTGCTTCCCGTCGAAGCTGATGCCTGTGTTGCTTCCTTATACTGTTGCATATTTTTTGTCCTCACCCAGGTGTTATGTAGGGATGTGATGCTATTTTGAGATTAAAAAAAGGAGTGTGTATTAGCGTATTTAACAAACAAATAAAGAACAGTTAGATTTCCCACACAACTTGTCTAATATGTCCAAAACTACTTTAATATAAAAACTTGAAAACTTACAGTTGGGACCAAATTTCTATGCATCTTGTCTCGTCTTCTATCAACACAGTATATATTACACTACCCTGCATAAAGGCATACAAATATAATTAAATACTTTTTGGGACCACTGCACATGAAACCACAACACAACACATGAAACCACACATAAAAACACTCAACCACAATTAACTTTACTCAACCAGACTCAATCAAATTCAACCAAAGTCAATCACTAAATAAGAAATGTTTTTAAAACACTCAACCACACTTACATCTGACTGAACTCCTGAATTGCCAATTTGTGCCCTCCTCAACTATTTTTAAAATAATAAACCTAATTAAGAAATGTTAAAAACATTAAGATACATTTAAAAGTAGTTGAGACTTATAGGTATTTGGGTATATGTTCCATCTGGTTGTCCTTGTACATGTACTGCTGATGTGGGATCATCGACCGTAGATGTGCCTCCAACTTCACCTACGCAACGTCTTTTATTATGTCATGAGCCTTTAAACTTGCTGCATTTATATCATGATCTCTGGTGGAGCTTCAACTGGTGGAAACGGATTTGAAGGCCACATTCTATACCCATTAACCGGTTTTATAATGTGAGAATATATAGTCTTATGCGTTGCGACTAGGAAGCAGTGTGCAACGTAATCAACGGGTTGTCTTCCCATTAAAAAAATAGTACTAACTACATGGAAACATGGCACACCCGATAACTGCCATGTTCTGCAAACACACTCACGCTCTTCCATGTCGACAGTATACTACTTTTGGCCTTCGGTAACTTGAGACTCACCCGATTGTAGAACCCGACACTGCCGATCCTTACCAATAATCTTTGCCAAATTTTTTTGGATTGCAGGGCATATTCGTTGATCCCATTTCTAAACATCTTTCCTCTTCTTAACAATCCTCCCAACAGTCTGCTCTCTTATCCCTTCCAACAGACTTATAATTCCTTTCGAACGATAGTCTAATATTGCATTGAAACATTCTGCAAGGTTACTCGTCTGCATAGAGCACTTACTTTCAGTGTCCTAATGTGCCCTAGACCATTGGGTAGGGGGTCTTTCTTGAATCCAATCGTAAGCGTCTCTGTTGCACTGTTTCATCTGCTCCATATAGTAATTAAACTGTTCCACCCAGGTGGACCTTGCGCAAGCCCAATAGAGGTTGTAATCTTCTCTACCTGGGAAGGTTTTCTTCATATTTGCGTAGGGATGTCGTGCACAAATTTTGTGCTCAGAGTTGGGGTAAAAGAAAAGCAAGGCAGGTACAAGGTATTTCTGGTTATCTGACATCCACGTAAATGCTCTATGATTCTGTATGTCGATATTGTCACCCAATAGCTGCACAAACCATGTCCAACTATCCCTGCTTTCAGACTCTACAACAGCCCACGCCAACGGATACATCTGGTCGTTCGCATCCACCGCAACAACTACAAGTAATTGCCCCTCAAATTCCCCCTTTAAGAAGCAACCATCCATAACCAACAGCGGTCTGCATCCTGACTTAAACCCTTCTTTCAAACCAGCCAAACAAACATATACTCTTTGAAACACCCTGTCATCACACTGCACAATCAATGTAGACCCCGGATTTGTCCTTAATATTTCATGGAAATATTCCTCAATCTTCTATACTGAATTCTATCATCCCCAAGTATCAAATTCATAGTCCTCGATCTTGCTCGGTATGATTTTGGTCTTGTTATCTTCACCAGATACTCTTTGTTGACGTCGGCAATCAAACTTTTGATTGACTAGTCTGTATCAGCTTGCCATCGGTGGAGATATTGTTTTTCAAACCACCTACTACTGACACTACTGTTCTTGTTGGTAGACACACACTGGTGGTCATCCTTAAATGTTTTAATGGTCCAGTTTGGTGCACTGCCAATACAAGAAGCGTGGATATACCAATTACAACTCTCTGAACGGCACTTGAAGGAGCACCTTAACTTGTCATTTTTGACGCAGTAGATATTGCGCTGCTGTTTAATTCCATACTCCTTGACAGTCTCTTTAAATAGTGCTGACGAACCAAACTGAAAGCCAATCTGTAACTCAATAAACCTTAGTCCAGTGGGAGGCCTGAACCTTCTCAACTTGGGAAGCTTTGGTTTCTTTCTCTTCCTTGTGGTACAGTCCTCGTCTAACTCTCCAGGACTGGTCAAGTTGTCACTGCTGTTGAACTCTTCCTCTGTGCTTGTATAACTATCAACGTCAACACTTGCATCAGAGCCCTCACTATTACTTCAACTGTCACTTGTATCCACTGGTTTGTAACTACCATCTTTACATTCGTTCCCACCAGTACCTTCCTGTTGCTCCCTATTCGTATCGAGCTGCGACATATCAATGTCGGCGAAGAATGAATCAACCAGATCTTCGAAGGAAACTTCATCCATTGCACCTACACCACCATCATCACCCCTGTCTTGTACTGTACCTACACCAGCAGCATCAGACCAATCTCCAGTAGCCTCATCTGCCCCATGTCCATCTATATGTTCACAATCCATTGCTTGACCACCAGTAGCACCGTCTGCCCCATCCCCATGTAGACCATCTGCCTCATCCTTATGTACACCACCTACATCACTACTATCATTAACCTCATCCACATTTACACCACCAATATCATCTATATCTACACTAGCCCCCTCCTCTCCACCAGCAGTAGCAACCCCCTAATCTACTTCTACACTAGCCCCCTCCTCCACATCTACATTAACCCCCTCATCTCCACCAGCAGCAACCACCTCCTCTACATCTACACTAACCCCTTCCTCTCCACCAGCAGCAACACCCTCCTCTACATCTACACTAACCCCCTCATCTCCACCAACAGCACACCCCCTCCTCTACATATACACTAACCCCCCCCCCCTTTTTTTCCACCACTAGCAACCCCATCCTCTACATCTACACTAACCCATTCTTTTCCACCACCAACAACCCCCTCCTCTACATCTACACCTACCTCATCATCTCTACCTACAGGTACACTCTCCTTTAAATTTACACGAACCCCTCCTCACAACGGGCAAGTACTATACTTGTAGTTCCATCGATGTCGCATATAGGAACTGTCACGCTTTTCCTTTTATTGGTTGGAGTCAGTATAACCTCCAGCGGTGGAGTCCTGTCTACATATATATTCACCTCCCTCTTTGGACCAAGCCGCTGCGTTAACGCGAAAGTGTCTGCATCAGAGTCTATCAGCTTCAGATAACGATCCACACCAGGTACACTGCAAGCGAACACGTAATGACCTCTCTTACCCTTTTCTTATGTTAGATCAAGCATATTATGCAGTTTCAACAAACTAAACGTGTCTGGATTCACATAGTCTATGGTTGCACATTTCCCTCCTTTGTACTTTAACTTCATTTTAGCCACAATAGCACCATTGAAGTGGTAGTATGCAGTAAAACGGGTGTTGTTTACACCTGGAATATAATAAACAAGCCTAATCACAGTCAAGAACAACACCAAGCACATCAGATTAACCTATATCGATAATTAACAACCACCCTATACCCACAAGTTAACAACATTAACCTAAAACTATCAACAACAACATCATCCACACTGCACAATGCTAATCTACACCAAGAACAACACGAACCACCAACCCATATACTACAAAACCATGCACATTATGCGGTATTTGTTCAATCGTATATATCTCGATACCAATCGTTATCTGAGTTATCAATCGACTTGTAATATTTTATTTTGAGTTGAAGAATATGAGTGACTTCTTTGGATATATCCTATATTTATCTTTAACACATCAAATATGACTAATCCGTGTCATCATTTAACCGATTTATAATATAAACACTTAAATAAATATTCGGTATCATGCATGTGAAATAACAAAGATTTCATATCAAACATCAATTTTACTATCATCTGCACAAATATTTCATATCAAACTCCAGTTTTACTATCATTGGCACGTTCTCCTCCAGTATACTTTGGGAACTTTGCAATTGGTTCCATTGATGTTAAAAAAATGAGTGCAATATTCCATCTTATGCTTACATAAATAACAAAAACATGCCCGTAGGGACGTTGTTTGAATCTGATCTCCTAGAGTCAATACGTGTATTCCATGCCCATAGTGCTTCTTTAATCAGTAAAGCGTCTTCTCTAATTTTAGCATATTATTCTCATCTCTGAATTTTATGTACTCAATTGGATGTTCATGTAGACATCGTTTTCGAGCATACAATTCAAGAATGTTGATTTAACATACATTTGAAATATTAACCATTCGAATTGAACAGTGTGTTAGACGATTAATTGGATTGTCTCAATTCTTACAATAGGACTAGCCGACTCTTATTTTTTACTTGTATTCTTTTGCTACAAGTTGTGCTTTGTACCATTTTATCTCAGATTGAGCATTCATAAATTTCTTGAACACTTAATTCACGCCAATAGGCTGAGTTTCTTTTGACAATTATGCTAGCTTTTGTGTATTTTTGTGGTCAATTTCCTTCACTTTTTGTTCATAACATTTTTCCACTTTATATCTCACATCACCTCTTCATAATAGATATTTTTAGCATCTGCCAGAAGACGTATAAGGTGTGTCTCATTTGTTCAATCATGTTGATCTTTTAAACTTTTCATTTTGATCATTTTGTAAAATCACATCACCTCTCCATCATTGATTTTAACTTACGTGGAATTGTTCCAATCTCTTTCAACTGCTTTACATCCCCGACGGTACAAAATTTTCATACCGCGGGGTGTTTTCCTTTAGAATGTTGCGAACGTGTTGGTGACTTGTTTAGATTATGCGTACTCCATGATATCGGATTGAATGATGGAGCTAATAATCATACTAACATATAAGGTAGAACAAACAACAAAGTCAACGAAATAAAATACACATATATTAAATGATTTAGTGTTCAATCCGTAATTGAAAACAAAACATAATCTAAAACACAAAGTATCACCATCTAAAACAACATACATATGAAGAAGATGACTACCATAATCAAAAGCCAAGGACTAGTGATCTTCAGCACCTTCCTTGCAAACGACACGTGCTCGTCAGTCGAATCGTCTAACGGTCGAACACGATTTCCTTGCAAACGACACGAGTTCGTCAGTGTAATCATCTAACGGTCGAACACGATTAATCATGTTCACCACATGAACCGCGAAGCTATCGATAAGAATCTGATGCGTGATGTTAAACCAACCATACCTCTTCACGTATTCCTTGTATTGGGGGGATGATGTGTGACAACTCCCTTCTAAGGGCATCGAGTACCTATCAATCACGTACATGTGTGCCCTCCAGTTCTTCCAATGCCTACCATGCAGCTAATAACGAATATGGTCTCCTCTTCAGATACCGGTTCTAGCCACAAGAGGGTCTATCGGCATCTCTTGGATCCAACTAGACTGGCGCATCACTCAGTCCGGGTGATATGCCTCGCTAACCAGCATAAGGAGAATAGGGTTTCGATACAACCTTATTCCCTGCTCCGCCCACACTTCACAGACATCCTCGTAATGTCGTAAAATCACCTACAAACAAGCAAGTACTCATACAGTCATAGATATAATCGACAAATATTAATAAACGTAAACAAGCTAACTTACATCCGTCTCTCCTTGCGTCGCGAGGATGTCACGGTAGTACGGCTTCCCACGAGCTAGTGATACCGAGACCCTTTTGGGAAACCACGCCATCATTTTTGGATCGGTCGGGTTGTAACCGTTATTCACCGTCACCGGTAAGATAGGAAAGTGGTCAAAGACCCAACACTCCATCAAGGCCGAAAACCCAACCAAAATCTTAAAAGAGTGCTTTGAAATGTCTTCTAAGCTCTTGTACAACCACACGAGTGCACAAGTACCCCATGCGTACTCACCAAGCTTCGTCAAATACTCAAGTTGATGGAGAAAATTGCACTGGATGTTCTTCTGGCTCGTCTTGGTGAAGATGGTACACCCTAAAAAGAACATGATGTATGCCCTAGCAGCTTCCTTCTTCATCTATATAGTCAGGGCGACATTGAAATCCAGTTACTCCCCCGCGGAAAACGTCATCTTTAGCCATCGGAGGCCGAATCCATTCCCGCCATGCGCCTCCATATCCTCCCGCACAACCTACGCCGAAACTCCCAACAAATCTGCATAGATTTTGTATATTTTTGTGTCAATTTCCTTCATTTTTTGTTCATAACATTTTTCCACTTTATGTCTCACATTGCCTCTTGATAAAAAATATTTTTAGCATTTATCAGAAGACATATAAGGTGTGTCTCATTTGTTCAATCAATTTGATCTTTCAAACTTTTCATATGTTGTTGTAATTTTTCATCTTCATTATTGAAGAACTCTGGAGTTTTATGGTGATGTTATGGCAAATGATTCTCCATCATTGATTTTAACTTACGTCGAATTGTTCCAATCTCTTTTAAATTCCTTATTTACTCACGTATCATGACTCACTGTTAGCTTCTTGCTTATAGGATATAGTTTTTTTACCCTTTTATCTTCTCATCATACCCAATAAAAATGTATATTCTTTCTCTTATATTCAATATTATATTTTCGTTAAGCCATAATATGTGCATAAGTTATACTGCCGTACACTTTGAGATGAGAAATTTTCGTATTTTATCTGTTTCAAGTTTCTTATGGTGTTTCACCATATAACTTCAAATGTGGACACCAATTATGTATATAGATAACACATTATACAGATCATGCCTAAAAACGTCGATATCTACTTGCTCTTGAGCATTGATAGAACCATAAAATAAGCCAGATTTTTCCGTTCGGCCACACTGTTTTTTTTAGGAGAGTATGGTGTAGTTAGAAATCTTATTATGTATTTAATACGGACACGATTTATCAGGGACTTAAAATAATTAGATAAACGTTGTAATAAATAGATATATGAAGTTATCAGAGGAAATTTATATTGTTTGTAAATATAATAGATTATAATGTAATTTATCTATTTTGTATAAATTAGGCAGTTAAAGTCTCCTACCATTCCTATAAATAGGAATGGAGACCATTAATAAATTATCGGACCTTTATTTCTTGATTTGAATTCTACTTTGTCGTTTCTCTCTCAAGAACTTGAATACCTTCATTCTCTCTCCCTACATTTCACTTTCTCTCAAAGAATGGACTTAACTCAATCTGCATATAAGAAAATCGTTTACACTTTACAGCCACAATCCTTGCAATATCACTCGACACCTCTATCAGACCATAGTAAGTTTATGCTCGTTTGTGCGGAAAATAAATCATTGCTCACCTTTAAATCGTCTTGCAACCGCTCCCACGTCGAATATCCAAGATTCTTCAATTTTGTCAACAAATATTGCACGCATGTTCATAATATTCTCTGGATATTGATTCTTCAAACCGCTATATATCTCCCTAGGACACGAACCAATATGAAACAAACTATGAACTAGTTCATCTTCATCTTGTTTTAGACTACAAACGCGGGAATGGCCGTCTAATCAAACGTATGGATCGTAATTGTATGTATCGTTTATCACCTCCAAGATCCATTGCATAGCTAGTACGTCAATTGGATGACCCTTTAACAGAAACGAAAAATTACATATTTTTTCTGTAGTCTTTCGTTTTCCTAAAAGTATCCGGTTTCGCTTTTAATACAAATTTATTGTACCTCTCACAAACGTAGCCTAATCTATGAGTTATTCCCCATTTTCCGCTATCAAATAGCTTTATAATCGTGATAAACTTAACTTTTTTCGATTACGCGTACACGAAAGCATCCAATTCATCTTTCGTCAATAACCTATTTGGTTTGAATATCTTTGTGTAATCATCATCCATAAACGGAGGTTGGGCTGATTCCTCCTACA
Source organism: Limnanthes douglasii subsp. nivea (assembly GCA_036936605.1). NCBI lineage: Eukaryota > Viridiplantae > Streptophyta > Magnoliopsida > Brassicales > Limnanthaceae > Limnanthes > Limnanthes douglasii. Next base: position 274,195,031 of record JAUPFV010000004.1, read on the forward strand.
ACGAATAACAATTTAACTTAATATATAACGAATAACATACAAAGAGTGAATAATTTTCTATTGGATGCATCTATTGTCTATTGGATGCATTCAATAACCTATATGTGTATTCCATGCCCATGGTGCTAGTTTAATCAGTAAAGCGTATTCTCTAATTTTAGCATATTATTCTCATTTCTGAATTTTATGTACTCGATTGGATGTTAAATGTAGACATCTTTTTTGAGCATACAATTCAAGAATGTTGATTTAACATACATTTGAAATATTAACCATTTGAATTGAGCAGCGTGTGAGATGATTAATTGGATTGTATCAATTCTCACAATAGGACTAGTCGACTCTTGATTTTTACTTGTATTCTTTTGCTACAAGTTGTGTTTTGTACCATTTTATCTCAAATTGAGCATTCATAAATTTCTTGAACACCTAATTCACACCAATAGGCTGAATTTATTTTGGTAATTCTGCTAGTTTTAGTGTATTTTTATTGTCAGTTGCCTTCATTTTTTGTTCATAACATATGGTCACTTTACGTCTCACATCACCTCTTCATAAAAAAAATATTTTCAATATCTATCAGAAGACATATAAGGCGTGTATTAATGAGTTCGGATACTTCAGACACAACCCACTGGTTAATCTGGACATAGGTAATTCGGACCATAACACTCCATTTAAAAATCTGAACTCAACAAATGTGAAACACCTTTTGACTAAGCTATTTAGTAATCTACTTAAAAGAGTAATGGGTCGTTAAACTTGACCCGTTAAGCCCATGGATCATAAAATTAAGAGTATAAATATCCCAACCACTCTCTGTTGCAGCTTTCTTCTTCATGTTCTTCATCTTGCTGGGAGCCTTTGCTCTAGAAGGTAAGAACAATTTACTATCCTTGGCCTCTGTCTTTTTGAGAATTACACAAGGAGGAGGAAAGGTAGTTAGCTCTTCCCATGTAAGGTCTCTCCGGCTTGTGGTGTTCCACATATGGGGCCTCACAAGATTTCCTGATGTGAAGCAGTTGTGGAAGATATTCCCCCAATGCTCTGCAACCCATGCATTGAGTCTTGCACAGGTTTTTTCCACCTGCTAGTCAATCAGAATGGTAACACTTATAATTTAAAAGGAAAAACATGAAACACAAAGAGAGGAAATGAACTTACCAGTACTTTTCCACCTGCTAGTCAGCATGCTAGGATTGGTGTTGGCCTTAATCTTCCTGCCCTTCTCCCATGTCCCACTGATAAACAGAAGTTGTGTCCTCCAGTTCTTTTCGGACTCTAGCAAGTCATCCACAACTTTGAAGTTGTTCCCCATATTTTGATGGTAGAAATGAATTGATGATTCTTACACAAGCTTGACACAGCAGCAAACTGCTCCATCGAAAGTGGGATTTTTGACAACCTTGATGCCATGATGCAAGCAAGGAGAAAGTACTAGACATTGGGGCTTAGTTAGTTAGGGCAAAGTTTAATTCAAAGTATCTAACGATTTCTGGGTCCAATGGGAACCGGAGTCCCTAGTTCAGCACTTCGGTGAAAATTACCACTTGATTAAGCTTGCAATCTATGGGAGTCTCCAGCGTGATAGGTACTCTTACCTTTACTGACTCCGGAATCCTCCATTTGTCCGGATTCGGTCCAATTCAGCAGTATGGGTGTAGATATAATTTATGTTTTGTAAGGCCAACAGGTACTTGACACTAACATGTTTGAAGCAAGGGCTTACCTTGCCCTCTAGGCACTTCAGAAGCGAGTCTGGATGAGTCATACAGACTTTAACCTTACTATTTCCCTTCTTATCAAAAGTAACATCCCCTATTTGACATGATGCCTCAGTTTCGAAGGGAGCCTCTTCTATACTATCTTCCATTATCTTTGCCATCACTATGAAAGGTTTATCAGTTTCCTTAGAAGAATAGAGGTCAGTTTCTGGCACTGAAGGCTGTTTGGATGGTTGAGCACTTGTTACCACTGAAGGCCTGGTGTCCAGTTGAGGTTGGGATCCAGAGGGCTTGGCCCTTGGAGCTGCTTTAAATACCTCCGATCCGGAGGGTTTTGGTAGCGAAGGTGTGGAATGGGTTTTGGTTTGGTGGGTCGTCCGGCGAGGGGTATCTTCTCCGGAGACTTCTCAACATCAGAACCCATAGGAATAAAGGGAAAAGGTTTTCTAATATATGAAACTGGTTTTTCCTTAGGCACAGAAGGTTGCGACTCTTGAAGAGAAGAACAAGAAGGCAAATGTGAAAGGTTTGGTTTGAATGAAAGTTGTCTGGGCCTAGGGCTCTTGGAAGAGGAAGACCCTTGATCGACGTCCTGGGTTGGTTGACTGGATTTCTCACTTGGAGAAACTGGGAAACCGGCAGCAATTCAATTGTCTCTTTATACTTTTTCGCTGTTTCTAACTCTGGTAAATTTAACCAGCCGTCTTTAACTAGTGCGTTTCTGGCTGTGAACATAAAACCTCTCAAGAAAAATTTGAAGATAAAGATGGGAATCTCTCTAAAAAAGCTTTGAGTGTGGAAGACAATGAAATAGTGAAAGAGTATTTATATAACGGTAAAAAAGTAACAGTTACCTAAGAGAAGTTGAAGAGGGTTTTGCAATGATTAGAGGCTGTACAGACGTGTGAAGAATCAAATACCTAGGAAACTTTGTAGACTTAGTGGGCGCCGGTCTTAAATATCTAATGATTTCTTAATAATTTAAAATATACATATAAATTTATCTATATGAATAATTTTATCTATGTAACTTTGTAGACTTAGTTGTTTAACTTGTAGACAAACTCAGCCAGGAAAGTATATGTAGAGGGACTCGAAGTCATAACATTTGGTCACAAGCATCCCTTACTTAACCAACTAAGCTACCCCCTTAAAGGCACGTATTTTTTGTTTTATTAATGTTTCTAAGGGATAAGATAAACAAGATAATACAAATTTACGAATATCACAAGCTTGTTTCCTCTTTCGCGTTTATTTTTGTATGTTACATGTTTGACGTAATAAATGCAGAATCATATTTTTTATGAACTTAAAAAATATTACGTGTAATTAAATATAAATATATTTCTCATGCTTTAATATTATTCTTATATTATATATGAAATATGTATTTATTATTCTTAATTCTCGATCTTTCTAGTGTCTAAGTACTAAAACTTTAAGAGAGTTTTATTACATTTCATTTTCATTGTTATTCGAATCTACGATATTCTTTATATATTTAAGTTGTAAGTTGACGAATGTGGACCGCAATTTAAAGCTCATTCTTCGTTGTTGTAGGTCTTGCTTATATCCACAACAAGTCTTATTGTTTTTTTGTAGAAATTTTATATTTCTTGGTTCTACTATATTACATATTCTTTGTAATCAGCATCCACACACAGAGGTTGGGTAGGTTCCTCCTACAACGAATAACAATTTAACTTAATATATAATAAATCACATACAAAGAATGAATAATTTTATGTCGGCCGTATGCATTTTGCAACAGGTATAACGTCGGTATCGCATTAAGAGTTGTGATGCATCGGTTGGACATTTCGCATGATGGTATGCGACCACGGAGTATAACGCGTCGCAGAAATCGTGCGACCACGATGTTGTTCATCGTAAAAATATATGCGACCAGATTCAAAACAGAAACTCGAGTTAAGCTCCTTACCTCCATTTGATAAGCATCCTGATCGTCCAGTCCTCCAAAAAGATGCCCATTTCATTATCTTTCATGAATACTCCGATTTTTGGTTCTTTATGGTAGATTTTGTAGATTTTGGTAATTTTGGGTATTGAGTGTTAGTATTCGGGTAGTAAATAGTTAGTATTTATATTAATTTTAGGGGGGTTTCAAAATCTACGTAATTTTGGAGGGAAAATGGTAGGATTTTAATTAGTTAGAGTGAAAATGATAATTTGGAAAATTCATTTGATTTTCAAAACTAGGGGGTAGGGTGAGAGATCTATTAAAATATATCTTATTTCTAGCCTGACCAATATCACTACTTTGTTGGATCATTTAGTAGTCTAAATTATAAAGTGTTATAATTTAATCCATATTTATCTAAATTCTAGATTAACTGTTGGGGATGCTCTAAGAGAACTAATCTGGTGGACTAGCCAAATATAGAATAGGTTTCGAAAGGTTAAACATCATTACAATATAAGGTAATGAATCTTTTTTAGAAAAGATGAACAATTAATATTTTTTCACTACATTTGGAAACTTCTCTTTCTAGAATTTCGTCTTAACTTGTATGTCTAAAGTCTATTTCTTGAATATTGGATCAACAACCGGCACTGATGTTGGTAAAGTCAGATCTAAGGGTATTTTTGGAAGCTATTAAGTTTGTGTGGTATTAAATTCTTAGTATAAGATAGATAGAGAAATGAGCTTCTTGTATTTAATAGAGAGGGAAAAAATCTGACACATTTAAGGTTAATTGTTGAATTATTTACACTTTTTTTGGATTTATGGGTGATTCAGGTCAGGTCATATGTTTGGGTCAATCTCACGAGCACCTAGGCCCAGAAGCAAAGGTACCGGGCACGTATCTGAGTCATTAGGCATACTACTTATTCATTGAATTTAGCTATTAGGTCTGAACTGCCCCTCTAAACGAAATCCGACCTAGTTTAATGCTTGGGTCGTCCAACATAGTTGGACCCTATCATCTAGCCCCCTTAGCTCTTTCTGAACCATTTTGGGAGAGTTAAAATTGTAAATGATTTCCAAATTTTGTCCGGAGGATGTTATTTAATCTATTTTTATTGAAAAGTCACGACTTTAACACGGTTAATTTTTTCAGGACACGTGTCATGTATTCGTTGGACCTATTAAACGGTTTTACCCATGGTAATTGTATATATTGCCAAAAAGGAAAAGCAATTACATTTAATAGCATTCTCTAATTATTAACGTTGGTTTCTCTTCCATGGTAAAGCACTCAAGTGCCTCTTGCTTACCCCTATATAAACGTAATTTTTTTAATTGTTTCTATTTCTAGAGTGAGAAATAGTTTAATCTACAATTCTAGTAAAGAAAAAATCTAACTTTCAAACTAGATTTCTCTTTCTTTGTAAATCGTTTTTCTAATAGTCTTCAAAGTTTGTATCTGTACAGAGATTACTGTATTAATCAAAGAAGATTGGCTCAACTTGTCCGAGTTGAGAAAGAAAAAAGGCAAGCCATAATCGTTGTCTGATTACGCGTTTCACCAAGCAGAGTAATTGTAACTCAAATTCCAAAATCATATACGATTTTCTCATCTAATAGACAATCAATCGTTTTTATAAATAACCCCCTTGGACAATATCTTACAACTCTTGACCAATTTTATCAATGGGACCGGATGTTGGAGAAAAGAAGTTAACAGTCTTAAACCTCCTTTAACCTTTATTCTCATGGGACCGGATGTTGGAGAAAGCACTCCTCGTAGATTCACCAGAATTTGTAAGGCTAAAAATAAACCTCCCTCGTTAGGCCAGGAGATAGAAAAGATAACTGAAATTTCTACCGATACTAGAAAATTCTCGTAAAAAATCTGATTGTGGGAGAAACTATCATAACTAAACTTCCTTCAGAATAGATTATAAAAAAATCCAAAACCTTCGTCTACTAAGCATCCTCATATCGAGAAAGATCACCTTGGTACTCATCATGGTGATCCAGCAGAGTCAAGGCCACGAATGATGGAAGAGAAAATGAATGACAGTTGTGAATACACTCAGTTCTTTGGGGCCCAAATTGAATTTCATCGATGAACGAAACCATATACTACATGAGTTTGATCAATGATTATTCTAGGATGGTGTGGATTTATTTTTTGAAAACAAAAAAAATGTGGTATATTCAACCTTTGTCAAATAGAATACGGTGATTGTGGGTTAAATGTCTGAGGATTGATAAAGGATTAGAATACGGCAGTCGTGAGTTCAACAAAGGCACCACAACAGAATGGGGTCGCAAAAAAAATGAATAAAACGCTTTGTGACAAGGTACGAAACATACTATAGCATTCCAGTTTAGGAAAGGATTTTTAGGCTGAAGCTATCAATACAACATGTTACTTGGTGAATCGGACTATTGATTGTAAAAATTCTTTTGAGATTCGGTCTGGATCATCGGCTGATTACGAACATTTGATGGTATTGGTTGGTTCTGCGTATTCTCATATGAGAGATGGTAAGCTTGAGATGAAGGCAAAGAGGTTCATATTTCTAGGATATGTTACTGGATTAAATGGATATAGGTTATGGTGTACCTCTCCAAAGTGTCCAGGTTTTCTCATTAGTAAGGACGTGACTTTTAACGAGTTTTCTTTGATAGACAATCATAATGTAGTAGGAGAAATGCTCGTATCAGTATGGACTGTAAGCAAACAGGTTTGTCTTAAAGTAGAATCAGTTCCCAGCAGGTCCAATAATCGAGTAGTTATGAGTTGGATCCAGAATTAGGAGATGAAACGTCAACATCGGATGATAGTGATGATGATGTGTCGAAAAAAAAGAACAGCCTTATAGCATAGCATTGGGCAGAGAACGAAGAGATATTAGACATACAAAAAGGTATGCGAATCTAGTTGCATATGCTCTGTTAGTTTCATAAGAAGTAGAGATGCAGGAATCTAGTAGCTATAGAGTATTTATAGCAAGTTCAGAGGCAGATCGATGGATTGGTGCTATGGGGGAAGAGATAAATCTATTAATACGAATCAAACATGGAAGCTTGTTGAATTTGCTAAAGGACAGAAAACAGTATGGTGCAAATAAATGTTCAAGAAAAAGAAAGCTAATCTAGGGGTTGAGGCATCTCGATTCAAGGCAAGACTAGTCGCTAAGGTTTTTAATCAAATGGAAGGAATCAACTTCATTGAGGGTTTTTTATTTAGTGGTGAATCATAGTTCGATTCGAGCTTTATTAGCCATGGTATTTTTTCATGTTTAGGATATGAGTAGTTAGATGTGAAGACTTCATTTCTACATGTTGAATTGGAGGAGTGAATCTACATGAGATAACCATAGGGATTTATCGAACCTAGTATGGTTTGAAATAGACACCTAGGAAATGGTACAAACATTTTTACACATTCATGGTATCAAAAGGGTTCACGAGGAGTCCTATTGACAGTTTTATGTATCATCAAAAGATGTGAGATGATTCTTATGTTTACTTGTTGTATGCCGATGATATGCTTATTGCTACTTGTAATATGTCACATATTGTGCAGATAGAGAAGCAGATTGGTGCCATGTTTGAGATGAAGGATATGGGTAGAGTAAAGAAGATTCTTGGTATGAAGATTATCGGGAACAGAAGCGTAAGATCATTATATTGGCCTCAACGAAGCTACATTGAGAAAGTGCTACAACGATTCAATATCTTTGATGTTAAGGAAGTTAATAGCAGCAGGACCGGGCAAGGACGATGTTGAGTTGGAACAAATATCGAAGGTTTCGTATTCAAGTGCAGTTGGTAGTATCATGTGTGCTATGGTATGCACACGCCCTAATATTTCACATGCGGTTAGTGTAGTTAGCAACTACATAGGATTTCCTAGGAAAGAACACTGACAAGTAGTGAAATGGATACTTTTATATCTTAAGAATATTGCGAACGTTCGCTTAACCTTTAATAAGAGCGATATTCGTGGATCGCTGAATGATATTGCAGGATCAATGGTTGGTTTTGTTGATTATGATTTCACAGGTGATATGTATAAAAAGATATCTCTGATATGATATGTATTTACTCTAGCTGGGAGTGCGATCAGTTCGAAAGCACAGTTGCAAGCTTTGTCTACGACCGAGACAGATTACACGGCGGTAACAGAAACAGTTAAAGAGGCAATATGGTTGCAAGGTTTAGTGACATATTTGGGCTTGGATAAGATTACGATAAAAGGTTTGTGTGACAGTCAAAGCGCTATAAACCTTATAGGAAACCAGATTACCACGAGCGTACAAAGCACATAGATGTCAGATATCATTTTATTCGTGATATAATATCAAAGGTAATTGTTGATGTGAAGAAAGTGTTTACACACGATAATCCATCATGGGATAACATAAATAATATAAAAAAAAGGAAAAAACATAAAAATAAATAAAAGAATAAAAACAAAAAATGCTCACGTGGTTTTTTTAAGTCACTTTGGGTAGATAACAAATCGACTAACTTTTTTAAGCATTTTTTAGAATGGTGTTAACAATAAAGTGCATTTAACATATGGTTTAATAGCTCCAATCTACCACCTCTAAGGTTCTACGCAAAAACATTAGTAAGAACAACTTTTATATATTTATCAAATTTGAAACAAAAATAAAATAAAATATATAATTGAAAACAAGAATGTTAGGTCAAATTATTTTTTTCTAAAACTAGAATTTAGTTTTCAATTCCAAACTACTTAATATAAGTTGTTTGAACAAATGAAAAAAAAAATTAACCAAAAATAACCAAACTCGAAAATACAAACCTAGAAGATATAAAATGAAAAAGATGTATTTAAAAATAAATATAATCATCGTAAAAGATATTTTTACATAGTCTCAGTTGTAAAATGTTATCCGATATTGTCAATTCTATATAAACGACTCCTATAAAATTCAATTTTTTGTAGCAATCAATTTACAAGTAGTACTAAAATAATATACTAATTATAATGGATAATGTCTCCTATATTTTTGTGTATATGAGTCCATTATGTCAATTATCTAGTAAGTTTTATCTATTCGCTATAAATAGACTACTATAACTATACAAAACATAATCTCAAAATCTATAACTTTTTCTATCATAGTGAAACACCTTTTTCTGGCGGCGCCTGTAGACGTAGACATTTGTCGAACCACTTTAAATCATGTGTTCTTTTATTTTCTATTGTTTAATGTTGTTTTTTCTTGAGCCATTTGTGATAAATTTCATAGTGATTTCTAACCGATATTATTCGGCAGAAAAGTCAAGACAAAGGGAATGGAAGAACAACAAATCAAACAATATCAAATTCAAGATATATAACTAAAATTTAGGATATGTCTGAACTAATATACAAAACACCAACTATAAAGTAAGTATACTAATCTGTACAAGAAAAACACCAAAGATAAAATTGGAAAAACAACAAATCAAACAATACCAAATATTTAAAAAGAACAAAAAACAATATATTTACAAGAACAACACATAAATTATCAAATTAATTAAAAAATTAATTTGATTTTTTTGATGATTTTATATTGGAGAAACAAATACCAAAATCGTTCTATTGATTTTCGATTGGAAAAATGTTAAAATCATTGTATGCTGCAGAAATTGATTTTTTTATACTGCATATTGATTTTCGAGAATAATTTTCATTATATATATATTTCAATTCCAAACAACTTAATTTTTGTTGTTTCAGCAAATAGAATAAAAAAAATATGCACAAAAAATATTGGAACTAGAAAATCTAAAAGTTGTAAAGTGAAAGGGATATTTTTAAAAAATAATGATATAAGTAAAAATTAAAATAAATGAAAGGGATGGTTCCTCGAAACCGGAAGAATAAAAAAATGTGGTATAGTTTAATAAACAACATATATTGCAACGACTTACATCCCGTGCAGATCCTCTACTCCAAGCTTGGTTAATGATACGGAAACGTCTTGGTACCATCAAAAGCACTGGAGAGCCTCACATAAGCTGAAAGCTGGGATCAGGTAACAATGACTTCTGGCTAGAAAACTGGTCGAACCATCAACCTTTTTAAATTTTAGATGATAAGGCTAACAATACCTGGTTTAAAATTGAAAAGGTTAGTAGATACTGGTATAAAAATTCATGGCAATTAAATGATCTAGAGGGGTTACTTTCTCCTAATGACATTGATAGAATTAAGAATCACTATGTTAAACCTAATAGAGATGATAATATAATCTGGAACATATCTGTTAATGGTGACTTTTCTCTTAAGGAGACTTGGGATCACATTACGCACCATTATAATGAATCAAATCTATTCAAAAAAATCTGGAACCCTCAGACTCCCATGAAGCACTACTTCATCCATTGGAAACTAATACATAACTACATTCTCATTGGTACCATTTTGCAAAAAAGAAACACATTTCCATTGCTATTAAAACGTCATTTCTGCAGTAACTGTGAGTCTTCTAATCATTTATTTGTGTCTTGTAAGTTTGTCTGGCATATAAGGACATATTTCCAGACATTTTCAACGTTAAAATCTAAAGTTATATGAAAATCACTCATATAACTATATCATGGTTTTGGTCTACCAATAAAGACATTCATGTAAGACATGTTGTTCCTTCTGGGGATTGTCTGGAAATTCAGAAACACTATGAAGAACAAAGGCAAACTTGTAACTCGCCAAAATGCTATATTTGAGAATACTAAGATATTAACTAGCATTGTTCATCGAAAATCCTACAAAAATGAGCATTAGATCAAGGACCAAAATGCTGTTAAAACTCTTGGTTGCTTCAACCACATGCTTGATAGCAATTCTAAGCCTCTTTACCTTAAGTGGAACCATCATGTCTTTGATAGACTCAAGATAAATACTAACGTTTCTTGCCTTTCAAATGGTGAAGCCAGTGGAGCCATTGTAATTAGAGACATCAATGGTAATCTTCTCTACGTGCCTGGCTTTCTCTATGGCAAACTTAGTCCTATAATGGTTGAGGCTAGAGCTTTGTTTGATGGTCTCTTTATTTGCAAAGCTAGAAACTGAACCCAAATTGACATTGAATCAAACTCTCTTATTCTAGTAAATTTTCTATCCACTAGTAAATATCATTGGTTTCTTGAATTTGTTCTTATTTGCTCTAGAAGAATAATAACTTCCTCAATGACCTTAACTCACATCTTCAGAAACCAGAATCAAGCCACAAGTTGGCTTACTCGATGGACTCTTAAGTGTAAAATGAAACAAGAAATCAACATTAATTGTATCACTATTAATCTCAAAGCTATGCTTACTCTAGAAAGTCTGGGACTTGGTTATATTACAAGTTCTTAGTTACTAACTTGTTTCGTCGCAGATATTATCCTGACTACATAATTCACAGGTATCGGCGATCTCAGATAAACAGGTTTTTATCGGATTAAATTAAGCTCTATTTTGTCTCGTCTGCAAAACGGATTTAGAGAAAATTGTTTTTGCTATCCTTGGCTTTGCTCTGCTTTTATTAACTTGATCCGTTTTGTCTTCTCTACAAAATCGATTTAACAACTCTATTGTACATGTTCTAAAATTCTCGAAAACAAAATAACAATAAAAAAATATAAAAAATAGACAATTAATATACATTTACTAAATTTTGAGAATATATATAATTATAATTGAAAACAAGAATGTCGGTCGAACAATTTTTATATAAAAGTAAAATTTAGTTTTTAATTCCAAACAACTTGTTATAAGTTGTTTAAAAAATTAAAAATAAATAGTCAAAAATTAAAAAGTGAAATATTAGTATTTGATATTGTAGTACAAGTTGTATTGTTATTTTTGGAAGGCATCTTTTTCAATATTACTACAAAAGTTGTTCAGTTTTTTTCAAATTTTTCTTTTTCACTATTACTACATAAGTTGTTTCCTATAAAATAATATACATATAAATAAATAAAAAATTGAAAATAAAACACATATTTAATAAAAGGTTTAAAAAACAGGAATTTAGTTATCAATTCCAAACAATTTCATTTTTTTTTCAAATAGGTAGAATAAAAAACATCTAAACCAAAAATAACGGAACTAAAAAATTTAAAAGATACAAAGTGAAGAAGATATATTTAAAAATAAAAATAATCATCTAAAAAATATTTTGAATACTTTCGGTTGTGAAATGCTAGTACTATCCGATATTGTCTTTTCTATATAAACCACTCCTAAAGATTCAGTATTCTGCAAAAACAAAGCATAATCATCAACAGGCCAACTTATAGATATCCAGCGGCACAATCTTACTATTGCGATGCAGATGGTACCGGGAATTTTTTTTATTACGTGATAAGAAGGATATAGTGGCGCAAAATGATCGAGGAGAGTCAAAGGATATAATATAAGAGTATAGTTTAGAGATAAGAAGTTGGAAGGGAGAATGAGTGGGTATGATCTGGATATTTTTAATGGATTATATATATATATTCTCATTTTAAATTTTTCCGGCTTAGATACATCCAAATACCTAATTAGAGCTGCGGTTTTTTTGGAATCGAGAATCGGACTGGGACCGAACCGATAAGAACCGGACCGAATTTTAACAGTCCGATTCGCGGTTCCATTCTAAAAACCAAAAATTGATAAAGAACTGGAACAAAAAACCGGTTAAGGAACCCAACCGATAGAACCGATAAACCGATAGGACCGATAAAGAATTGAACCGATAAAGTAATAGAACCGATACGGAATCGAACCGATGAAACCGATAAACGGATAGAACCGATAAGAAATCGGACCAATAAAACCGTTAAAACCGATTATTTATTATTATTATTATTATATATTCTTTTATAAATTATAGTACCAAAATTAATAATTAATTACCAATTTTTAAAAAAAATCAAAGATCAATTTATAAATTTTAGTTTTTATATCATTTATTTTAATATAAAAAAATCAATTTTTAATTGGTTTTATTTTTTTAAGTGGACCGAACCGGACCAAAACGGATCGGACCGAACTCGAACCGAACCGAACTCGGACCGAACCGAACCGAACCGAAAGCTTAGCGGTGTCCAATTCCAAAAATTAGAACCGAAAGCTTAGCGGTCCGGTCCGATTCCTTCAAAACCCGGACTGAACCGGACCGATAACAGCCTATATCTAATGATTGCTTAACAATTTAAAATATAATATTTTTGCAAAAAAAATATTCTTATAAAAAAATTAAATTTAATAAAAATTAAAATATCTAAAATCACATCTATAAAAATATATTTATTCTCTAAAATTTTATATTAAGTTAAAATCTTAATAAATTATCTTTGAAACTGAAAATCTGTTGACAAACTTTTTGGATAAAAAAAATCAATTTAAACTTAAATTTTTTGTTAAATATGATATAAAATGATATAATTTTAAATTGAAACACATATAAATAATTTGTTTTTGTTGAAAATAAAACACATACTTAAGGAAAGGTAGGTTTAAAAAGAACAGGAATTGTCATCAATTCCAAACAACAACATTTTTTTGTTTCAAACAAATATAATAAAAAATATCTAAACCAAAAATAACGCTTTACAAGATATAAAGATATTTAAAAATAAAGATAATCATGAAAAAGATATTTCGGATTGCGAAATGTTATCCAACACTGCGATTTCTATATAAACCAGTCCTAGTTACTAAGCAAAAGTATTCTTCTTCGTGTCTTTTGCAAACTACTCCTAGTTACTAAGCAAAAAGGTATTCTTCTTCGTCTCTTTAGCTTTTTGCAAAAACAAAACATAAGTAGGCCAGTCCTTTTTTCTTTTTTCTCCAGAACTTTTTATCAATGGGGAACCGGAGATATGGATCTTCTGGTAGATATAATCAGAATCAACATCAACAGAGAACTTCTGGTTATGGGTACCCACCACGGGATTGTGATTGTGGAGTGCCAGAATGGGAAAAGAAATTCTGTTACGTGATAGGAAGGATACCGTGGTGCAAGGTGATCGAAGCATCAACGTACATGCGTAAGGGAGTTGTAATGAAATGGAATGATTCAGCTGCAGAGGAGGCCTTTAAAAACGCAAAACAACGCTTTTGGGCAAAGACTAAGAACAGTCCATGCGACATCCCTCTTCCGGATCGCGATATGTATATTGATGAAATTAACTGGGAGCCTGTTATAGATCTGGAACTTGTGGAGGGCATGGAGAAGGATAGGTTATATTTCAGTGAGGATGAGAGCGGGGATGAATGGCATCAAAAGAATCAGACTAAAAACTCTCTGGTCGATGCTAATCCTAAATTGTGTGCTATTGGCCTTTGGCTGGAAAATTTAAGAAAACTGGGCAACTATAAAGATGATTATGGGTGGGGTGATGATAATGGGTGGGGTGATTCCTCGAAACCGGAAGACTTAGAAAAGATCGACAGCGGGTGCGATGATTCCTGGCCAACAAAACAGGACGACCAGGCATTGAAGTCAAATAAAGGGTGCGCAACAAAAAATGAGATGGATACCGGGTGGAGAAATTACTCTTGGGAAACAAAACAGGAGCTGAGTAGAGGGTGGGATAGTTCTAGGAATCAGATTAATGCTCCGCAGTCTGTAGGTGTCGGAGACAAAGGATGGGAGGATTCTTGGAACCAGAATAGTGCTCCGCAATCTGTAAGTGCTGGAGGTAACAGGTGGGGTGGGAAGAAGTGGGGAAATCATGGTCCGGTTCAAAGATATGGTGATAATTCAGGACGATGGAATGGAGGGTATCAGAAGATGTATGCATACTGTAACAGCAGCTCAAAATTTCAGCCAGAGGATAATCAAACAAGTGGTGACTGGAAGAATTATAGGGGTAACAAAGGGCATCGCTTTGCACCAAGCCGACGCTGATATATCTGTGGCTTAGTTTGAATGTTAGATCAATCCAAGTTGATAATTCACCAAGTTTATTCTAAAGTTTTTAGGCTTGGTTCCTGTGTTGTTCTAAGTTAGTAAATGCCAAATTTTGTTATATAATTGATAAATTTTTCTTTTTGTGGTCATTGAAAATTTATTTGAGAATGTTACTATAGTTCTGTCTTTAATGTTTCCAAAAAAAATTTATAATTGATGAACATGTGTATAATCCCAGCCCATAGAACAAGCTACACACTTCAACACAGTACGAATATGAAGCAAGTGCAGACATGCACTTATGACCTGTGACTTACTATGATACAATATCACTATGCACACATACAAAAACCAATATCACACAACTATATGAGGAGCATGATATTCATGACATAGGAGCCAACAACACTACGTTTTGCTATGGCGAGGATCGGGCTGGCCCGTAATGCTTGTTTTGCCGGTTAAAGGTTGTTCGGCTTTCATATCGGTTTTGGGTTGCGTTTTGCTACGGCGATGGTCGGGCTGCCCCGAGTTCTTTTTGCTATCAAGTTGGGTTTGGATTCTCAGGCTGTCATCCAACATTCGTTTATAATTGAGGCAAAACATTGTGAACTCCAGGTTCTCTGCGAGACCTCACAACAACAAGAGAATAGACTTGGAGCAGAGAACAGTGAGCGTGATGAAAATAAAGAAGTTTATGTATCAAGAATAAGTGAATTGTCGTAGTCAATTGGAAAGTTTGCTTGAAAGTTCTATGATTCTCAAAAGAGTTGGGAGGCTTGATGACTTCTCCCTAAGGTTGTCCCCCTCTAGGATCTCAGTTGGCACGCCTGGCTGATGGTATGGATTTTAATAACCACATTCATTTTTCTATCGATGCTGCCACAAGGGTGTCGGAGGACCTGCAGGAGAAACTGGAAGCAGCTAATATGGAGCATCATGGTCTCAGTACTTAGTACAAAGAAGTGAACGAGAAGCGTAATTGTTTGTTTGGGAAAAATGAGTCAGCTACTAATGCGTTGAACAAGGTGCATGATGATCTTAGGAAACTTGCTTCTTATTGTCGTGCATCTGAGGAGGGACCTCATATGGACATGCGAAATGAAAGACTACAATCCGAGCTAGTGACTAGAACAGTAGGGTTAGAGGAATGAATAGGCAATCCCTTGGTCATAGTGTTCTTATGAAGTTAGTAACAATTGTTGAGGGGTTAATAAAATATGAGCACTTTGACACTGATGTGGATGAACTTCCTGGTTTGTATCTGGAATCACTGGTGTCCTTACTTGTTTAAGCAAGTAATGAAAAACTGTTGTGGGCGTTGGATCATTTTATTACACTACTTGGCAACTGTTTGAGTTCTAAATATCAAAATATCATGTCTTCAACCCTAAAATGCCTTACTTTATTGATAGAATTTTATGTGTCCTCCCTAGGATTTCTAACTGGTAAAATGATGGAACAAATTGAATTACCGATGCAACTTGCTGATGAAATAATTTCAGGTTATGGGTATTGAACATATATCCTCACACTAAATCAAAATATCTTTTATTCTCCAATGTGATCAAGAGGTCATTTCTTGAATTCTTCAGCATATTCAAATTGATAAGATAAGACCAATGTGCACGTAAAACATCAGCTTGTTAACCTTCAGCCTTTTAAAAACCAAAAATTTCATTACTATACCACTAATTACACCAATTATTTATTAGAACTATAACTTTTCTTTCTCTTATATGTTGGAATATATTTATTTAATATATTTATAGACTAATAATAATTTGGACCGATATGCTAAATAAACATATTCGGTTATTGTCTTAAGGAAGTCCAAATTAAAAGTAGTCGAGTTAATTATTTAATTAACTAAATTGGACTTATGGGTAAAAAGGCGTTATGGGCTCAAGTGTGGTAACCGGGTTGAATTTGGGCACTGTGATGAAGAGGGCCCAAATCTCAACACTTAAGCCTGAATTAATAAATCAGGGATATAAATTGAATTGTCAATTTATTGGGTTATGGTCCCGGACACAAGGAAGTAACATAGGATGGGCTTTACAATGTTGGGCTTCACATTGTAAAATCTATAAATAAGGGGCTAGGTTTAGGTATTTCATCACTCTAAACCCTAATCAGAAATACGGCCGCTTCCTTAGTGTCTGGAAACCTTTTCCTTCTTCTTTAATCTGATTCTGTAGGTCTCTTAGTTTCATAAACGGAATCGCCGGAGAACGTGGAATCACTAAAGAACGCAAAAGAACTGTAAAGAATACTAGATGGATAGCAGCAGGCAAACCCGTAAGTATTCTTGATTTTATGTTTCTTCTATAGATGAATCTATCAAAAGGGTTTTATTATTTTTTCCGCGATTTGTTATATATTATTTGATGCGATTTCGGATAATATATAACAATTGGTATCAGAGCCAAATAAACCATTTTTGGATTCAGTAGAATAATCAAATTGAGTATTGATAGACAAAGATGCATATTTTTCTTAATCGTAAAGAATCCATGTCATTGGGATTATGTGTTAATTGAATTGGTAGGGCATGGATTTAGGGATTGTATGAAAAGCATGTTATGTTATTTATTGTATTGAAACACATGTTTTATTATCAGTAAATTGCAATTTTTATAGTTTGGGGATTTTTTTTTCCGGATAAAATTAGGGTTTATTGATGTCTGGAATTTTTCTCCCAAAATTAGCATCAAATCAACCCTAAAATAACGAATAAAATCAAAATTAATGGGACAGTGACTCATCGACAGCTTAACCCCTGATGTTAATGCTGATCGAATACTGTCCGCTGATTATCACGGTAACCGAAAAAAAAAAAACTGCTGCAACAATTTGCAGCTCGTTAGAAATTGCAGGGGCCTGCTGAAAATTATAGGAGGGACCTGCTGCAATTTCAACAAGGGTCTGCTGAAAATTACAGTAGGGCCCGCTGGAAATAACAGCAGGTGCCTGCTGCAATTTCAGCAGACAGGGCTACTGCTGTGATTTTTTTTTTATTTTCTTTCTTTTTTTTAAAAAAAAAAAATTAATTAATTATTATTATTTTTTCTCGAAAGCACATATTTTGTTCGGAAATATATATATTGTATGTAATTTATTTCACAAGTATGTTGTGTTTGGCATGCAATTGTTTTTGTATGTTTATTTGTGAATTAAATTGTATGTGTGCGAATGATTAAATGGCGATGCATGACTAAAGTTTTCGTAGACCGGTAGATGAAACTAAGAAATTAATTTAATCGGCCCTCCGGAAGGTTAAAATTAATTTTTTCTTAAGGATCCTAGGCTTCGAAAGGTTCGGGGATTAATTTAAATTCAAATATTATCGGCCCTCCGAAAGGTTCACGTTTGGGTTTAAATTAATCATGAACGGGAGAAAATTATTGAAAATGGTCTTTGTGCTGATTTTAATTTTAATTAGATGAAATCGGCCCTCCGGAAGGTTTCATCGGTACTTAAGGATAAATTAAATTCAGCCTTACGATTTTTTGATTTTAAGTAGGTGAAATCGGCCCTCCGGAAGGTTTCACCGGTACTTAAGAAAATCAAATTATGGTTATTTTAATATATGTAAATGACATCGGCCCTCCGGAAGGTCTCATTGGCAATTAGAAAATTAAAATAATGATCATAGTATTTTTCTCAAACTCATAAAATTTCATGTTAATTTGATTTGCCCTCCGGTATCTATTATCAAGGAATTTTATGTTTTACATGTATTTGTCATGTTTATGCATATGTTTCAGTTATATGTCTAGATTCTAGATGTGCTTTGTGTTGTTTGTTCTTATTATAGTATCCATGGGTTACAATTTTTTGGGGAATCATCCACCGACGTTGGATTGTTCGGATTTCCAATTGTGGAAGGAAGAAATGTTGCTGTTTTTATCTGTACATGATTACGACTATGCACTGATAACTCCCAGAACATCTCCCCTTAGTCCGGAAAGTACACCGGATGAAACTAAGGCTGATGAAAAGTGGGAAAGGTCAAATAAGTTATGCATGGCGCTCTTGTTACAGGGAATACCAGTAGCATTACGTGGGGCTGTCCCTAAAGGTGTTACCACTGCCTCGGTCTTTCTCACGTAGATTGAGAAAGCCTTTGCCAAAAATGAAAAGGTAGAGATGCAGCGTTTGCTCATCGAGCTAGCTACCAAAAGTATAATGGCAAAGGTAAAATCCGGGAGCACATTCTGGGAATGTTGATGATTGGCCAAAAGTTAAAGGCAATCGGTTTAGACTTACCTGAGGAATGCATAGTGGGATTCACATTTTATTCGCTTCCAGACCGGTTTAAGTATTTCCAGTCCACCTATAACTGCATGCGAGAAAATTGGAATATCAATGAATTGATTTCCCACGCTGCACAGGAGGAGGAAAGACTTAAAGGCACAGCGCTTGAGGCTAATGTGATTACATCACCAAATAAGGCAGGACCTAAGCGGAAGGCATATGGCAAAGGACCGGGTCAAGGTTCGGTTAACAAGAAAGGTATAAGGCCCTGGACAAGTTCATAACTTTTAAGACCGAGATTGAGAAACAACTTGGTAAAAGCATTAAGACCGTTAGATCTGACCATGGTGGTGAATACTATGGTAGATATGACGGATCGGGTGAACAACGTCCAGGTTCCTTTGCACAGTACCTAGAGAAGTGTGGAATAGTCCCTCAATACACTATGCCCAGTTCACCTTGCATGAACGGTGTATCTGAGAGACGGAACCGAACACTAAAAGATATGGTTAGAAGCATGATAAGTCACTCATCTCTACCATTATCTCTCTGGGGAAGCCATCAAATGTGCCGCTTATATACTCAATCGAGTACCCACAAAGGCTACTGTTAGGACTCCATATGAGCTTTGGAACGGGCGTAAACCTAATTTAAAGCATCTGCATGTGTGGGGTTGTCCAGCTGAGGCGAGGCCTTACAAACCTCAAGAAAAGAAACTGGACCCAAAAACAGTTAGTTGTTTCTTCATAGGTTATTCCGAACATTCTAGAGGGTTTAAGTTTTATGATTCTCTCACTGTTACAATATTTGAGACAGGAACGGCCAAGTTTCTAGAGGATGTTGAGTTTGGGGGGAAGAATAAGGGAACATATGTTGATTTTGAGGAAGAATCCATAAAGATTCATGAAGGTTTTAATAGGGATACTGAGATATCTGAATATTGGGCGGTAATGCCAATCATTTCTATCCCATTAGAACAAGGTAATCCTCAGATTAACACTGATGCTCCACTTGAGGGTTCTAACCAGGATACAGAGATTCAGGTAGAACAAGAGGAACCTCAAGATAATCTTCCACAAGGGAATCAAAATGACATCGTTCATAATGATCAAACTCTACCTCCTCAATAAGTGCAACAGGAGGAAATAGTGCCATTAAGAAGGTCCACTAGAGAAAGGAAACCAAACGCGATTCCCTGGGTAATGTGGAAAGACATAAAGCACGTCTTGTAGCGAAAGGTTATACTCAGCGTGAAGGGATTGATTTTAAAGAAACTTTCGCTCCAGTATCGACGAAGGATTCCTTTAGAACAATCATGGCATTAGTTGCACATTTTGACCTTGAGCTTCATTAGATGGATGTTAAGACCGCTTTTCTCAATGGTAATATTGAGGAAACGATCTACATGATGCAACCAGAAAACTTTGTAGAAAGTAACTCAAAAGATCTGGTTTGCAGACTTAAGAAATCCATTTATGGGCTTAAACAAGCTTCTCGTCAATGGTATCACAAATTCCTTGAGGTGATAGTCGGTTATGACTTTGAGATCAACTCGGTTGAGGATTGTGTTTATCACAATTTCAGTGGGAGTAATTTCATATTTCTTATATTATATGTGGATGACATATTGCTTGCCTCGAACAATAAGGAATTGTTACACACTACAAAAAGATTTCTATCAGACAAGTTTGATATGAAGGATCTTGGTGATGCCAGTTTTGTGTTAGGAATCCAGATACATCGAGATCGTTCTCATGGTATTCTTGGATTATCACAAAAAGCATACATTAAAAGTGTGTTACAACGTTACAGATTGGCAGATTGCAAACCCCTAAGTACCCCTATAGCAAAGGGTGACAGACTTAGTCCGAGTCAATGTCCTAAGACAAAACTTGAGATTGAGGAAATGAAAACGGTCCCTTATGCTTATGCAGTTGGGAGTTTAATGTATGCTCAAGTTTGTACTAGGCCGGACATTGTCTTTGCTGTAAACATGTTGGGGAGATATGTTAGTAACCCAGGAATGGATTACTGGAAAGCAGTTAAAAGAGTACTCCGATATCTGCAAGGAACAAAGGGGCACATGTTGACATATAGGAAGTCGGATAAACTGGAGATCATCGGGTATTCCGACTCAGATTTTGGTGGATGCGCAGACACATTAAAAGTATGTCAGGCAACATATTCTTATTGGCTGGAGGTGCAATATCCTGGAAAAGTGTAAAGCAAACACTTATTGCATCGTCCACCATGGCAGCAGAATTTGTTGCATGCTTTAAGGCATCAAACCAGGCACTATGGCTGCGGAATTTTGTTACTGGATTACGCATTGTATAAGGGATATAAATCCCTATGAGGTTATATTGCGATAACAATTCCGCAGTGCAGTACTCTAACATCAACAGGAGCGCATCTAAATCCAAACACATAGACATAAAGTTTCTGTCTGTTAAAGAAAGAGTACAGATGGGTCAGATAAGTATAGAGCACATCAGAACAAACTCCATGATAGCAGATCCTCTAACAAATGCGGTTTTGCCTAAGGTTTTCCAGGGACACACCATCAGTATGGGTGTAGTTGATTTAGAGGATTTTTAGTTTCAGTGGGAGAGTTTGTAATAGGATCTGATGTTGTATTTTGCAGTATTGTGCACATTAAAGTTTATTGCAATATATATGCTTGGAAATATTTATTGATATCTGTACTGTATTGGATCTCCAAAAGTAGGAACCATTTAAGAGTAGATATGTACGATTACAAGCCATATTACTCTTAGACCACCCTCCATAATTGGCCCAAGTAATTGATTGATTATGGTAATGTGATTACTGTTGCATCCTATTGTTCACATTACGAGAAAGAGGTCTTTAGTCCTTTATTATTATCAATCATGTACGGGGTTGTACCGTTTGCCCATTGACAATGAATATAGGGATTCCATTAAAGTTGAATATGTATTCTTGAGTAGCATATGACGGTCCAAGTGGGAGATTGTTGGAATATATTTATTTAATATATTTATAGACTAATAATAATTTGGACCGATATGCTAAATAAACATATTCGGTTATTGTCTTAAGGAAGTCCAAATTAAAAGTAGTCGAGTTAATTATTTAATTAACTAAATTGGACTTATGGGTAAAAAGGCGTTATGGGCTCAAGTGTGGTAACCGGGTTGAATTTGGGCACTGTGATGAAGAGGGCCCAAATCTCAACACTTAAGCCTGAATTAATAAATCAGGGATATAAATTGAATTGTCAATTTATTGGGTTATGGTCCCGGACACAAGGAAGTAACATAGGATGGGCTTTACAATGTTGGGCTTCACATTGTAAAATCTATAAATAAGGGGCTAGGTTTAGGTATTTCATCACTCTAAACCCTAATCAGAAATACGGCCGCTTCCTTAGTGTCTGGAAACCTTTTCCTTCTTCTTTAATCTGATTCTGTAGGTCTCTTATTTTCATAAACGGAATCGCCGGAGAACGTGGAATCACTAAAGAACGCAAAAGAACTGTAAAGAATACTAGATGGATAGCAGCAGGCAAACCCGTAAGTATTCTTGATTTTATGTTTCTTCTATAGATGAATCTATCAAAAGGGTTTTATTATTTTTTTCCGCGATTTGTTATATATTATTTGATGCGATTTCGGATAATATATAACATTATAAGCTTGAGCAGTCATCATATAAATACCTCAAACCAATTTTACTAGCATCGTCTAATATCATAATACGTAGAGTAATCTTTAGTAATAAAGTTTTGAAACCCATGTTTTGTTGAATAATTTAACTTTTCCAAAAAGTGACTTTGATTGTAACAGTAACATCATTTGATCCTAAATTTTTGTCACTAATAACTAGTAAATGAAATAACAGTCTTGAGAGCATGATGTTATTTGTTAAATATCCTATAACCTCCCATCACCAACAATTGGTCTTCCAACGTCTTTCTTATGAAAAATAATGATTATCGAGTTGATCGTATACCATAATCTGATCATTCTTATTCCAATATAATCTTTAAAATCATACTTCTAATCCATCTTCATTCTGATCAAATCTAGATCTTCAAACCTTAACAGCAAAGCTATGTGATGTATCGATGACACAAAATATCACATATACTATACATATTCATAATAGGCCAACGGGAAATCAAGTTGCCGATGTTACATCCTAAATATTAAATATTTTATAATTTTTTATTTTCATCCTTAGAATTCTAGCTTCTAAATTCATTCTTTACATGGTTATACAAATCAATAAAACGTAATCCCTTTAAAGATTACTTATAAAACTAATTTTCCTTAAAGATGAATCAAAAGATGTCCGCAATCAAATAGAATTCAACTGAGTAAAATGTTGGAAATATTGTTTAGAGATTTCCGGATAAACTTTAAAGTTTTATTTTAACAATTTCATATTGAAATTATTTTGGTGGTTTTCCAAAATTTCAACCGGATAAAATCGGAGCTTTTTTTTAACAACGAGAATGAATCTTTTTGTTGTTTTTTCTCGCCTTTGTTACAGAACCATGCTTATTTATTCAACCAAAATACTCCAACTGTAAAACAATTTTCTGTCCAAAACAGTTAAAATTTCAAATGATAAAATCGACCAAAAATACAAATTCAAATTTGAATTAATTTTCCAAATTCAATTTCTATGAATTTTCATAATACCCTTATCATTCAAATAAATTTTACCACGGCTAGGCTCCGCCTCTTGGAACCACTAATCACAATAAATTCTAACAAGCATGTGCTCCACACTTTCCGACTTGTTCGATAATATATTACGACTACATTGGTCGATTAGTCAATCCAATTACACTACAATATCCAACAATATTCCCCATTTTAGTGCAATTCATGATTAACTAAAACCAAATCACAACAAATAACAGATTTATGCATAAATAAAATATCGTGACGATTGAATTTCATATTTGTATATTACACATTTCAAATATTCGAATATCAAGGTTGATATGGAAATAGAGTTTTAAGGGCTAAATTGTAAATAATGTAAATTTAAGGATTTAATTGTAAGTGATGTAAGTTTTATCCTTAATCCGTGACTGGTGTAAGTTTTATAGGATATTTATAACTATGTATAATTAGTAAGGACTAAATAGCAATTAGTCCACTTTTTGTAACAGATTTCAGTTTGAGACTTAGTCTTGGCTCCTCTATATAAAGGACCAGACTACTTTAATAAAGGGGTTGAACACTTTTTACTTTGAAACTTATTTGTACTTGTGTTTTCGCTCTCTAAAAATTGTCTAGCAATTTCTCTCTCTAGAATAAACTCTTGAAAATTAACTAAGGCAAAACAATAACTCATCAAATTGGCGACTTCAGTGGGGACGTAAAATCAATGCTCTTATTTCGTTTGAAATTTTGATACAACCTAGTTGTATTCTTTGATTAAAATTCATACGATGAATCCTGAAAACAATTCTACGCTTCCGTCATCGATGGATGCTGAGAAAACCGATGGAAATAGAACTGATGGTAATAGAACTGATGGAAATAGAACTGATAGATCGTCTTCGATCCGAGCTCAATCTGATATTGAGGTGCGAATGAATCAACTTTTAGATAAAATAAATACTTTGAATGAGAAATATGAACAGACAGGGCAAGAGGTACTCAAAGCTCAGATCCGAGGTTAGACAAGAAGTAAAAAAGACTGAGGTTGAAGGTCAGTCAGATCGATTTTTCGATGATCGACGCGCTAAGTCTGAACACAAAAAAAGCACATTTTGTGGCTCCTAAAGAGCGATATTCGTCTCAAAATGAGAGAAAGGATAAAATAAAATTGGTGACTTCTAGTGACGTGGAGGTCGAAAGCTCAGCGTTGGTTTTTAAGAGGCATAGAGGTTTTTCAAAAGGGGATTCTGATAGAGATTATTCAAGGAAGTATAAAAACGAAAGAAAATCTAAGAATGCTCATCGTCCAACTTGGCATGAAGGAAATCCTTCCAATCAGTATGCTAAAACTTATAGGAACTTATATGTCACAATGGGAACTGATGATCAGTTTGTTCAAGGTGTTGACTGGAGAAATTCTCCGTTGACAGATAAAATTCGATCCATGCAGCTTCCGAAGAAGTAGCGTGAAGTTCTCGAAGAAGAAGAATAGTTGCATCTTCTTTTCTGACGCTTATAGTTATTTGCATAACCTTTGAAAGTTCAGCTTCGGCGGTAGTAACAGGAGCAGCTTTTTCAACTTCAAAATTCTTCTTCAATTTAGCCATATCATCAGCTAGTTATTTGTTTTTTGTCTCTCAAAGAGTGAGAGAATTTCGAAGCTTACTGGGGTTGTTTTTTTCAGTAGCCAGTTCAGTAGCATGGCTAGTGTTGATTTTCTTCAACTCTGCTTATGAGCGTTCGTCAGCAATTCAGTCTCCATAATGTGGTTGATTCGCATATGATTCTTTATGCAGAGAGCACCTTTGATTAGTTCGGACCGTGCCATTTCATAAACATGAAATTAATCGACTACTTTGCCATGCAAAATTTCTATAAGCTTCCTCTCAGCTTCGTAAGCTTCCTTGTATTAAACCATATCTTTGGCCAGCTGCTTTAGATGGTTCTGAGAAGCTTCTACTTGGGAAGCAAGTTTCTTTGCTGGAGTTACGATTACGATTACTTCTCCAGACGAGAGTTAGTTTCGAAGAGTTAGCTTCGGAAATCACTTTGTTGTTTTCCCAAGCTCCTGATATAAAGACGAATTTCTGTTTCCAGAATTTGTCAGCCTCCAAAAGATCATCGATGATCTTGAGGTCATCCATCAATGTGAGGTAGTAAAAAGGGAGCTTCGGACCTTTTGAAAGTTGAGTCAGTGAGATGAAGTCTTTAATGCTGATGGGAATCTTGGACAGACGAGATGCCATGATCACTGACATAAGGGTGAACCACTGATTCGGTGTCAACTGGGTAGGGCATAAGCTGAGGAGTTTGAAGTACTCCACGATCATTAGATCTAGTGGGAATCGAAGACCCCAGTGGATGATTTCTGGGTATACTACTAGTTCATCATCCTTGCAGTCCAGGGGAGTTTCTCCCTCTTTTGGCAGATGAAAAGTTATGTTTTCTCCCGTTCCTCATTGTTTCTTAAGAGCCGAAACTTGGATTTCCTTGTAATATATGTAGCAGACCTTTTTCAAAGCAATAATATATTTGCTTTCGAGATTTCTTAGGTTCCTCCCAATTTTTTACCTTTCTTCGAAGATGGAACAAGCATCTGCTTCTTCTTGAGAGTCAGCCTCGAGATCGGTTTGTGTAGCCTCTGAATCAGTTTCGTTGGCTTTCGAAGTTTCTTTTCGAGGATTTTGAGAAGTTGGGATAATTATTTTTGTAGAGAGGTTAGCAATTCGAGGCGCTTCTTCTATTACTTCTCTTTGAGGAGGATCGTTAATGGTTGGATTTGGAGGAGAAGGAGTTCGGATGATTGTTGATTCATCTCCTATGGAGATGAAAGTTTTGCTTCGTCTGGTTATTGAAGAGTTTTCCGAAGAAGGGTTACTTGTTTTTGGTTTTGGAGGAGATTTTTCAGTAATTAGAGGAGAAATTCTGCTTTGAGATGAGGAGACTCGAGGTGTTTTAGGCGCGGAGATTTTAGATGATAATTGTTCTTTGACTATTGGTGAGGGTAAAAGAGTTGGAGCTTTAGTGGGGTCGAAGTTACCATAATAGAATATTTCAGTAGTAGTTCTGATGGGACCTCCTCGAATTAATCTTGATCTTCAATATTCTTCAGCCCTTTGTGTAATACAAAAGTAATCGTAAGATCTGAACACTAAATTGATATCAGTATCAGAAGATTCTCGTGTTTTGGGAAGAATGGCCTTTGATTTTTTGGTTATTGGTTTCTTTCTCATAAACCAAGTAAGGTTTGATCGGAGAGGATGGAGATTGGTCAGAAACCTTGAATGTTTAGGCAAAAATCCTGAGAATTGAGGAAGAGCACGATGAAGGTAGCCAAAAACTCTAACCTTTCTCTAAAAATATTTCTGTGTGAGGAGAGTGGAAATGAAAGGAAGGGTATATTTATACTAAAGCAAGTGAAGGTGTGTGAAGGTGGAAAGAGTTTTTTTGCCATAGGTTGGAATATGAATCGGTGAATTGGTTAGATGCTCGACATCTGTCAGGCTAGACCTCTAGGGTTATGATGAATTTAATGGTTATATATGTAACGGTTATATTCGAGGATGATTATTCGAAGATGATCTATTCACATAATATTTTGATGACACTTATATTCGAGGATGATTATTCGAAGATGATCTATTTACATAATATTTCTGATAAGGAAATATATTCATAAGGGACTTAAATGATAAGTTCTATTAATATAGAGTAAGATTAAGCCTTATAAGAAGAATAGGGACTGAACTGTAAATATCTCTCTTATGTAACCGATTTTGTAACTAACTTACTAGGCCTATTTAAAGAGGCCGAGGAGGTTGATTACGCCTATGAAATTTTTAGAGGAGAAAGACAATATTCACATCTGAAAATCTCTGTTGATTCTAAGTAGATATTCTCAATCTTCTCTAGTTACTTTCTATTCTCACCAAATTGGCGCTAGAAAGAGGGGGCGAAGATACCTTGATCGATAGATCAAAAATCGAGTCTCGAATTTGTTCGTTTTCTGAAGTATTTTGTTTACATTTTTGTTGATCGGAGATGAATTCAGAGGAAAGAGATAATCCACCTGTTCGAAAAGCTTTGGAGACGTTGAAATCTGATCTGCAAGATAAAGAAGCAGGTAAGTCAATTCTGATTCAATCAAACCAATTTGATTTTGAAGGTTAAATGAATGAGTTGATAAGAAAAGTGGCGGAACTTGATGAATATGCTAAAAAGAAACAAGATAATAATGGCGCTAGACTTAGATCTAAAATAGCAAGAGGTGATCGGGATGATCAGTCGGATCTATCGAATGATGACGGCGACGTTCGAAATGTTCAGCGTAAAATGCATTTTGAGCGTAAAAAGGAGCATAGTGGAATGAGAAAAAGAGAGAAGTTGCAGAAGCGACAGTATGTAGATTCTAGTGAAGAAGAGGATTTTGAAAATTCAGAGTCAGATGAAATGTCAAGATATGAGCATTTTCGAAGTCATTCAAAAGGAGGAGGATATGAATTTCGGCCAGCTAAAATGTACAAGGAAGGAAGGCAAAAGAAGGAAAGACGAGTGTATTCTCCTCGGAAATTTGAAGGGGAACCGAGTTTGTATGCTACTGTAGGAATGAGGAATGAAGACCAGTATGTTCAAGGAGTAGATTGGAGGGATTCGTCGTTGATTAGTGCGATCAGATCTGTACCGCTTCCGAGGCGGTTCGACATTTCTAAAATTGACAAGTTTGATGGAACTCAAGATCCAGATGATCATATAGAACAATTCAAGAACTATATGACTAATTTCGAGGATGATGATAAATTGGTTTGCAGGGCCTTCTCTCAGACATTCAAAGGAACTGCATTAAAATGGTATAACAAGATTCCTAGGAGTCTATTGCAAATTTTAGAGACTTTTACACAGCTTTTCGAAGACAGTTTGTGGGAAGCAAAGAAATGAGAGCTAATGGAGATACAATAATACAATGTAAGCAAGCTGTGAGAGAAAAAATGAAGGATTATACTAAGAGATTTGTGTCAACAAAAGCAGGATTAGATGATTGTGAGGAATCGGTGGCTATGGTAGTGTTTCGACAAGGATTGTTGCCAGGAGATTTAGCTGATGAAACAACAAGGCGTAGGGCATTAACGTTTGGAGCTCTCATGGCTCAGGTTGAAGATCAGATCAAAGTCGAAGAGTCTACTCGAGTTCGAGGAGGAAATATTGGTGTTCAGAAAGGGAATAGTCAGGTGGGAAATAATCAAGTGAACGCTTCGAATAATAGCTCGTCAAGGGCGAGGGGTAATCAAAATGTTTCTTACCGAGGAGGTTCGAGTTCATATCAAGGGGGTTCTAATCATCACAATTTTAGTAATCAATACCAGTTCAAACCAAGATCGAATGTATGGGTGAAACCAGAATATTATGCGGATTTGACTGAAAGTGTGGCATCGATATATGAGAAAAGCAAGGGAACAATAAATTTCAGAAAGCCGGCAGCGATTAATAGGCCAAGAGAGGAACGCAATAACAGGTTCAGTAGGTATCATGATGATATTGGACATGATACAAATGATTGTATTGCTTTGAAGAAGGAGATGCAGATTTTGATAGAGAATGGAAAATTGTTGGAGTATGTCAAAAAGAACGCTAAAGTTGTAACTCAAAAGGTTGGTAATCCTAATTCTAAGCAGGAAACTGCACTGATGATTTTAGATGTTGCAGATGATGAATTTGATGTGGCTTCGGAATATGTCGACCCAGACCCTAGTCGATTGTTGTTGATGTCAGTTGATGAGCCAATGTGTAAGGGACGTGTTCGAGATCTGTGTGCGTTCTTTGAGTCATTGGCGATATTTGGGGGAGACTCAATGACTAATAATACCAATAATTCGAGGAAAAGACATATAGTGAATTTAACGCATCAAATTGAAGGAGGAGCATCAGCACATCTATGCAATAAGAATGTCCCATTTATAATTTTTGATGGGGATGATTTGAGAGGAATTACTGGACCACTTGAAAGTTAAGAAAAACCGACTTCTATGATTCTCAAAACAGTTGGGAGGCTTGATGACCTCTCCCTAAGGTTGTCCCCCTCTAGGATCTCAGTTGGCACGCCTGATGGTATGGATTTTAATAACCACATTCATTTTTCTATCGATGCTTCCGCAAGGGTGTCGGAGGACCTGCAGGAGAAACTGGAAGCAGCTAATAAGGAGCATCATGGTCTCAATACTTCGTACAAAGAACTGAACGAGAAGCGTAATTGTTTGTTTGGGAAAAATGAGTCAACTACTAATGTTTTGAACAAGGTGCATGATGATCTTAGGAAACTTGCTTCTTATTCTCGTGCATCTGAGGAGGGACCTCATATGGACATGCGAAATGAAAAACTACAATCCGAGCTAGTGACTAGAACAATAGGGTTAGAGGAATGAACAGGCAAGCCCTTGGTCATAGTGTTCTTATGAAGTTAACAAAGATTGTTGAGGGGTTAATAAAATATGAGCACTTTGAAACTAATGTGGATGAACTTCCTGGTTTGTATCTGGAATCACTAGTGTCCTTACTTGTTTGAGCAAGCAATGAAAAACTGTTGTCGGCGTCGGATCATTTTATTACACTACTTGGCAACTGTTTGATTTCTAAATATCAAAACATCATGTCTTCAACCCTGAAATGCCTTACTTTATTGATAGAATTTTTTGTGTCCACCCTCGGATTTCTAATTGGTAAAATGATGGAACAAATTGAGTTACCGATGCAACTTACCGGCATAATAAAATAACTTGCCGATGAAATAATTTCAGGTTAGGGGTATTGAACATATATCCTCAAACTTTATTCTCCAATGTGATTCAGGTGTTTCATCATGTTACTCAACCAATTTAAATAAATCGAGCAGTGATTGTCTTAATGCTTTAATATTCATATAACAAAATATTCAATTATATTAACATCAATTTTAGAAAATCACATCAACTTACTACATCATTATACCTATAACATCAATAGATATGCTTTACATTTTTTTAAGAAAACAAAAAAAAATTAATTTTTACTAACTAAACTATTATCAATAATCAACCAAAAAAATCACTCAAAAATCAACAAAATTCTATAAATCTGATATTGACTTTATTGTTCGATCTTGAATTAAAACCTAGAAATAAGGCAAGCATAAACCCCCATTTTTTTAAGTACAATAAAGAACCACAACTTATTTCATAGTCGATTCAAAACTAATTTTGATCTCAAATTTGAATAAAAAATTTCATTTTATTTTTTAATATTTTCCTCGTGATGTATAACTGACTTGAAAACTCCACTATTTCTCCAAATCTTTTATGCTTTTTTGAATCAACTAACTGAAACTTTAAACCTTCAACAATGAAACAAAATGCACTAAAAACATGAAGGTCACTAATTAGAGAACAATTTCATATTACTATGTTTTATCGTGATTGAGGTGAAAACTTGGATTCTTTATTTATATTGCGACCGGATAATAGAAAAAAATGTAAAACACACAAAAATGAATAAATATTTCTCAATTTGAAAAAATAATACTGTTACCAACGGGAAAATAATACTAATAAATATTCTTTTGTTTTTATTTTCATGTTTTTTGTTAAAAATAGAAAAACAAGAGGTTTGTTACAGACTGCGTCATTGATGAAGTTCAAAACCTTCATAAAAAATGCCAAAAGTATTTCAAATTTAGATAAGAAAATAGAGATTTAGTTTTTTAAATGGAGAGATTTTTTTAGAAAGAAAATAATTAAAAGACTAAATTTAGGATAAATGAGATAAATCCCCCTCTTGAGTTACTTCTTCTTTATTTATATTAAACACCAAGTATACAAGTATAAAAGAGCAATACATCATCATTTATAGGTATATTGGTATAAATAACCAATATTCACTGAACAGTAAAATTCTTCTATATACCACTATAGAAAATCATATCCTAATCAAATCCTTTAGGACTGCATGTAGCTCTTTACCTAGCGATCGAGACCCTTTTGTCATGGCGAGTCTTCAGCCTCTAATCCAAAAAAGAAGAAACATAAAGTCAAGAATAAATATTTTAAAATTCATCCAAAGAAAAAGAGAACTTGATGAAAGATCCGGTAGAACAACGACTACTGGAGGGCATGCCAAAGTCGAAACCGTTAAAGCGAGCAAAATGGTTTGAGTTTTAGAGTTATTATCATGGATGTGCAGAAATGCCACTTTGTTTCCCTCGAAAGGAATACATATATCAATTATGATCTAATTTTTTAGGCTTGTTTCAGACCTAGTGGAGAATTCTACATAATTTCATTATTTGGTTGTCAATCCGCGGTAAAACCCTCACTTCGGCCCGAGACGATGAACTCGTGTTATATACAAAAATATTTCATTTACTTTCAAGTTTTTACTTCTTAATTTCTTTACACTGTTAGATTTTTGTTCGAGTCATGATAGCCTCAAAACCTAGAGAATGGTGATATCTTGTACCGTCATTTTAGGCTTATCAAATATCATATTTCAAATAGAGGATTCATAACATTTTGCATAATTTTTACCATCGATTTCATTCTTTCTAATATGAATTCCTACCAAATCATCTTAAGGTATTGGATGATATACCCGAGTCGAAGATATTGGAAAAGAAGTTTCATTTTCGTCTGGGGAATTGGAAGAACGAGCAACTTATCATTTTTTTTCCTTCTTAGGCCATGAATAACACATTTTATATTATTCAACACATAGTTGATGAGCACAGTTTAACACTTCCTAACTTATCCAACTTGACGAGGAACTTGGTCTATACCCATAACCTGAAGTGAGAGGCGACCTTCCTTGAACAAGAAATGGTCTTTGAGTAATACCAAGAAATTTTGTAGAAAAATGTTGAGCACCTCAAAATTGTTGGTTACACTCTTCATACCAACCAGCATCTCGTTACTAAAGAAGATAATAACAATGTTCCATACAAATGACTATCCTTATCACACTTGTTATTTCACTTTGCATGTTTTTTTTGTTTTTTTATCTTCTTTTTTTGGATGACCCAAGCCCTTAGAAGGCCAATGAATTTTGTTTGATTCTGACTGAGCTATGGCTCTTTATTTAACATGCTTATTCTTTAGTATTCTCTTGTGTTTAATTTAATCTTGGAACATAGATTGAAGCCATGACTTCATCTTGATGAAGGGAAACCTTTGTCTTGTAAATACCAATAGATTTAAAAATATACAAACTTAAAAATTATATAGGAATGTGTATCAAATATTTTATAGTCAATTAATCATTTACTCATTGAACGTAATGATTACATTTCTATTTATATTGATTAAGAATCCTTAATAATCAGGATGCTTGACACTTGTATCTTATGACACGTGATAATCATCCATTACATAATTTACACTTATATCATTTAGCCATCATGGTAAAATTGGTCACATAATATATATTCTTTGAAGATTTTATAACCTTACTTTGTCCACGTGGGAATTCATTCTTCATTCTATTTTACCAAATCATCTTTAATTCTCTAATGTCGTCTATCTCTATTTAAAATTTCTTTAATTTTATTTTTCTCATATATATTTAGTTATTGCCCCATACGTTGTCCGAAACCACATGCCAATGTTACTCTCATAGAACTTCTAAATATCACGGTATCGTCCAAGATGATCTAAATTTATTCATGATATATGTTCCTCCTTAAACCAACAACATGCGTCATCTTAGTTATACAAAAAATAACTTAGACGAAGATTTTAACTTGAACTTTTATAAAAAAATATTAATCATCATCTTATATCATTATTCAAACCTAATTGTCTCCTTACATAGCAATTTTTAGACGACGTTTGTCCTCTACCATTTACCAATTATACATCATTATCTTTCTCAATAAATTTTATTATGTCTCATTCGCATATAACCTTATTAGGACTCTCATATAGTCCTTAAATTTATTTATATGCTCAAGGACTATAAAAAAAACTTTTGAAATGTAAGATTCATTTACCTATGAGAATAATTTCTTTATAATATATAATCATGACATTTAACTCTTTATAAGTTCTAAATTTCCATCGTCTACATGCCTTAATTATATAATATATTATTAAATTTAAAAAAAAAATATATGACACAATAGAATTTAAACTTCCATAAATAGCCTAAACATATAATATTACTACAACATCTAACAAACAAATCTAGACCAATCACTTCCTCTTAACTCAACTCACTTCCTCTTAACTCAACGACTAAGATTCAATATCGTATACCATATAAATGGATTTAATTTTCTTCTCGACTATTTTCCTACTCTCAAATCTCATACGGTCTCTCACTTAAATTTTATATTTATAATTGTTTCTATTGAATAAAATAATTTTTTGTTTATTATTTTCCAATTTCATATCTTATAAGGTTGGGTTTATTTGACACTACCCCTTGTATATATCCAAAGGGACGTTCATATATAACCAGCACCATGTCCAACCGAACAGAATAAATTAGTGGAATGTGACTCAGCTAGTTGTTGGTCATTTGATCTCTTGGGCTAATGGGTTCTTAAACTTAACCTAAGCCTATAATCCGACCTGAAATGCCCATGGGTCATTAATTAAGTATAAATACATCAACTACATTCATTAATGAGGGTAATCAGAATTTACTGCTGGCACACACCTTAATTATCTCTCTACATCTCACCTTAAACATCAAATTCCCAAAACACTTTACAAAATTAGCCTCAATCAGAAATAAACAACACCAAATTGGCGACCACAGTAGGAGACAACGGTGCTTGAATTTCATATTCAAAACCAATAAATAAAGTAGTTCGGATGGATCTAAATGCACAGAATGTTCCACCTACTGAGGTGGAAGTAGCAAAAGAAAGCAATGAATATACTGTTGAGGAGCACGATCAGTTGAGGGTTGAGATAGAGGAATTGAGAGTGCTTAAACAAGAAAAGAAAGGGGTTAGAGAAAAATCTGGTGCATCGGTGCTTCACCATACATAAAATCCTGGAGAGAAAAAACAGACGCTAAAGACGCATCTCAGCTCCAAGAAAACGCATCGATCTAAACATGTGGAGAGCTTCACTTTGGAATGCTTTAGCAAATCCTCTGATGATGCAGAGCTTAAAGAGTCAGTCTCATCCAGCAGTGATGAAGGACGATCAAAAATGAAAATGAGGCTTACTAAAAAACATTCAAGAAAAGGGGATATGCATGGCATGCTTAAGAAACATCTTGGGAAGATAAAAGTTTCAGTTGATCAGGATATTGACCATTTGTTGATTGCTCACTTTGCTTTCCAGTCTGAACCAGGTATTTTTACTACTCCAAATGATGATATTGTGTTTAGCCGTAGCAAAAACTGGAGGCAATCACCTTTATCTGAAAAAATACTCTCCGAACACCTTCCTAAAAGGTTTGACAGCTCTAAGATGGAAAAATACGACAGGAGCAAAGATCCGGACAACCATCTCGAGCAGTTTAAGAACTTTATGATAAACTTTGACAATGACGACAGACTATTGTGTAGGGCTCTCTCCAAAACCTTCACGGGAAGTGCTTTCAAGTGGTACAATATTCTCCATCGGGGATCTATAAAAAAATTGACATATTTTGGGTTGCCTTCCGGAGGTAGTTCGTTCGAAGCAAAAAGCTTAAAGCTAATGGGGATACTATCATCCATTATGCTCAGGATCCAAATAAGTCTCTAAAAGAGTACATCATCCGGTTTGTGAATAAAAAGAATGGTTTAGCAGACTGCTTTGAACAAGTTGAAATTGCTTCCCTCAGACAGGGTTTGAATCTGGGAAACTTAGTTGATTCAGTGACTCGGAAGAAGGCTATATAACCTGGGGGGTTGTTAAATCAAGTTAGAAAACAGATTAATGTTGATTAAACAAAGAAATCCAGAGTGTCTCGCCAGATTAGGTCCACCACTACATCATCAACACCTCAAGCTGCTAATCAGTCCGGTTACAGATCAAAGGAAACTGGACAGGGGTCTAATGAATTTAGGCAGAATCAGTCCCACCAGAACCAAAACCAACAGGTTAGAAATAAAAGGGGACTTGGGTCCAACCTGAGTGTTTGCTGAATTGGGAGAAATCATGGCTACTATATACGAAAAAACTAAAAATGAAGTACACTTTAGAAATCCAGTAGTGTTGCGATCTCCCAGAGAAATCTCGAGTGCCCGCTTCTGTAAGTACCATAATGACATTGGGCATGATACTCATGATTGCATAGCTTTGAAGCAAGATGTGCAGAACATTATTGAAAGGGGTAAGTTGGGGGCCTATGTTAAAAAACAAGGGGGGAGCAGGTCGGATAATACACAATTCAATGCCAACACTCCCTGAACTACTCCTTCAAGCATTCCTAGAACGTCCAGGAAGGAGGATATTATGGTAATTACTGAAAGATTTGATGTGGACTCTGAGTACCTAGATTCGGACCCAAGTCAGAATCAGGTGGGAGTAATAACAAACAAGACTACAACTGTCCCTAGTTTGATTAAGTATTTTGAGTCTTTGACCATTTTAGGGGGGCTACTATGACTGCACATTCTAGTTCTTCAAGGAAGAGGCATGTCAACAGTTTGACCGCCCAATTGGATGGAAGGAAGTCCACACACATGTACCAAACTCCAGCTCCTTTCATAGTTTTTTATGAGGATGACCTAAGAGACATTGCAAGATCTCATGAAGACGTCGTGGTAATAGAGGCATCGATATGAGGAAATGATATACGTCGAATCCTGATTGACACAGGTAGTTTGGCAAACATCTTGTTCTTAACCTCCTACAAACAGATGAGAAACCCTTCGGTTATTCAATGTTCAAACAGAACCATTGTGGGCTTCACAGGGAGTTTGACAGATGTGGTAGGGGAATTCAAAGAAGAAGTATTTCATAGCAAAGGACCTTTTAAGAAAATTGTGAGGGTATTGTTT
Source organism: Limnanthes douglasii subsp. nivea (assembly GCA_036936605.1). Classification (NCBI taxonomy): domain Eukaryota; kingdom Viridiplantae; phylum Streptophyta; class Magnoliopsida; order Brassicales; family Limnanthaceae; genus Limnanthes; species Limnanthes douglasii. The sequence continues at coordinate 274,231,471 of JAUPFV010000004.1, forward strand.
GTTGTGGTAGATTTCCCAACATCTTATAATGCGATATTTAGGAGGTATTGGCTCTCCAGAATGCATGTTGTAGCCTCTATTGTCCATAAGTGCTTATATACGTTGTACAGGGATAAGTAGGTGTTGTTCGAAGCAGTCAGAAGGTAGCTAAGGAATACTATGCAACAACTCTTGCTCTAAGTCTGTGGAGGCAGTCAAGATTAACAGATATTAGCAGCTATTGGAGCGTTCCACCAATGAGAATGAAATTGATGATCCCAGGGAGGCTCCCAGTATCATAATACCTATAGAGGAAGTTGAAATTCATTCTCTAGCTGAGGGAAAAAGTGTTAAAAATGGTACTAAGATAGCACCAGGTTTGAAGCACATGTTATTATCTTTTTAATGGATAATCTACATGTATTTGCATGGTGCAGTGATGATGTTACATGACTGCCTAGTGATGTAATTTTCCATAAGTTTTCTAGTATGAGATTATGTTGGACCATCTGTACAAACAAGAAGGTCCTTCTCCAAAGAAAAAGCGGATGTAATTGTTCAAGAAGTTGATCGCTTGACCAAAATGGGCCACATCAAAGAATCTCAGTACCCATTATGGACTGCCAATCCTGTCTTGGTCAAGAAAAAGAATGGCAAATGGCGCATGTGTATTGACTTCACTGATCTAAATGGAGCATATCCCAAAGACCTTTATCTTGTTCCTCGGATAGATTAGTTGGTGGACTCCACCTCAGGAAAAGGAGTTGTTGTCCTCCATGGATGCATTTTTAGTGTGCAACCAAATACCAGTAGATCTGAAGGATCAAGATCACACCATTTTTATTACGGATAGAGGTCTTCATTGTTATAAAATGATGTCGTTCGGACTGAAAAATGTTGGGGCCACCTATTAAATGTTAGTGAATAAAGATTTTGCTAGTCAGATTGTCAGAAATATTGAATTTTATATAAATGATATGGTGGTGAAGAGCCTTGAAGAAGATGTGCACATATCTTATCTTCAATAAATGTTTTCCAACTTAGAGGCTGTGAATTTAAAGTTAAACCCTGAAAAGTATGTTTTCGGGTTCTAGTCTCGAAAGTTTTTTGGTTTTGTAATAAGTGAAAAATGAATTCAACCTGATCCGGATCAGCTCGATGCTCTATTAGCTATGGATCCTCCTCGTAACACCGAAGAAGTTCAAAGATTGACCAGAGGATTGGCTGTGTTGAACAGATTTATTTTAAGATCATCAGACAAATGTGCTCCATTTTTTCAGGTGTGAAGGAATTCCAAAGACTTTAATTGGTATCCGCAGTGTGATCAAGAATTTCATGAAATCAAGAGGCATTTTTCTTCACCCAAGACTCTCTTTAAACCTATTCAAGGGGAAAGCTTTATATATACTTAGCTATATCAGAATATGCAGTAAGTGATGTGCTAGTAAGAGAAGTAGATAGTTACCCTCATCTAGTTTATTATATTAGCAAAAGTCTGTTGGATGCTGAAAGAAGATATTTGAAGTTAGAAAATTTAGCCTTAGCATTGCTAATTGCGGCAACAAAAATGAGACCATACTTCCAAGATCATTCCACTGTCGTCCGACATCTTTTCCCTTGAAGAATGTTCTCCAAAAGACTGATTTATCAAGCAGAATGACCAAGTGGTCGGTTGAGCTGGGTGATTATGATATTGATTTTGCACCCCGAACAGCGATTAAAGCCCAGTTAGTGGCTAATTTCTTGGTAGAATTCCATGTTGATAGGTCCCCCAGACGAATGCAAGAAAACCACTCTAAGAAAGAATGGGTAGTCCGAACTAATGGCGGATCTAGTTCTATAGAGTGTGGGGCTGGAATTTGTTTAGCTTTTCCATTTAATGATACTATGTACCAGGCTATATGTTTTAGCTTCAGAGCCTCCAACAATGAATCTGAATATGAAGTAGCTATAGCTGGTCTCAAGATAGCCCTTATATGTGAGGCGAAAATAGTCTGATTAATGAGTGACTCCCAACTACTTATTCACCATGCTCAGGGGCAATCTGAGGTAAAAAAGGAACAATTAATAAAATATTTACTCATGTGAGAGAAGTTGCTACAAACATCAAGAATATCTAGTATGAACATATCTCTAGACCGGAGAATATTATGGCGGACTCTTTAGCAACCATAGTTTATTCTGAATCTTATCCTTGAATTATACTGCTAAAGTGTCCATCAATACAAACAGGCCAAGAAAAAGGTAAAGAGAATGAAAAAAATATGAGCATATTTGTCATTCATCCCAAGGACTAGAGGTATGATATCTTTTAGTTTATTTTTGATGGGATTTTGCCTCCGGATAAAACCTTGGCTAAGAAAATTAAATATAAGGCTCGTGGTTTCCTGGTATTAAGAGAAGTTTTTTACAAGAAATCCTTCAGCATACCCCTCTTGTGTTGCTTAGGTTTTGAAGAATCCCAAAATGTTTTATCTGAACTACATGACGAGGAAGGTTCTGCACAATGTGGCTATAAGGCCTTAACCAAAAGAGTTTCATTAGTAGGGTACTATCGGCCAACAATAATGGCAGATACCAGAGATATGGTCAAGTAGTTTTATCATTGCCAAAAATATGAGAATTAAATCCATGTGCCATGAGTTCCTATTGAATCTATATCTGAACCAATACCTTTTGATTGATGGGGGTTGGATCTGGTTGGGCCTTTTCCCGTGGAATCCGATGGATGTCAAATGATCATAGTTGTTATTGACTATTTCTCTAAGTGGATAAAAGTGTATCCCTTAATTGGAACCACTTCTAAGGGTCTTATAAAATTCATTTTATCTAACATATGTTGCAGATTTGGGGTTCCCCGGAAGATCACCACAGATAATGGGCCACAATTTGATAATAAAGACATGAAAATGTTTTGCACCTCCGGAGAAATTCAAAACTGTTTCTCTTCTCCGTTCCACCCTCAAGCTAATGGAAAAGTTGAAGTTGCTAATCGAACAATCTCGTCTGGGCTGAAGAAAAATTTGGACGGAGCTGTAGGAAAATGGCCAAGTTATCTGCAAGAAGTACTGTGGGCTTACCAAACTACTCCTCGGATTGCTACACAAGAATCCCATTTTACCCTCGTTTATGGGATGGATGCAATCACACCCATAGAAGCTACTTTACCATCTTACAGGATCCAAACTATTCCAAACAGGCAAATGGTATGGCAGTTAGGAATCAGTTAGACTTAATTGAAGAGAAAATACTTGAAGCGCATTTAAGAACAACACACTATCAGGGTCTGATGAGGAGCAGATTTTCCTTCAAAGTTAAATGAACAGATTTTCAATTATGACACAAAGTCTTAAGAAAAGTCTTTTTTTACAGTAAGGAGAAGTTGTTCGGAAAGTTGGCTCCGAACTGGGAAGGTCCTTACGTGGTATGTGAAAAAGTCAAAGCAGGGACATACAAACTTCAAGACAAAGAGGTTAAAACACTAAAGTATCCATGGAACATTGAACATCTCAGATTATACTTAAAATAAAACTCTATTGTAAATATTTACCTTTTTATACATTAATGTAAATATTATGGGGCATACTCTTTCCTACCCTAGTGGCGCGGAGAGGTTTTAACGAGATGTCCGGGTTTTTTAATAATATCTTATGTCTTTTTCAAAAGTCTGGTGCAAAATTATTATTGACTTAACCATAGTATGAGGTGATCAAATATTAAACACTCATTAAATACCCTAGCTCTCAAAATGAAGTATCTTTGAGTTGATTGGATTTATTAAACACTTGATCACATTCATTAAACATTTTTTATTGGAGTCATTTAATGGTTATTAAACATTTATTTAACGAATCAGAAGTATTGAAAGTTATTTAAACATTAGCTATGAAGGGATAAATGAGATTCATATAGAGAAGGATACAATATTAAAACTTGATCAAAATAGACCCTATCCATAGTTCACAAATGCCTTGAACATTCAAGGACTTTGGTTCATGAGACAGGAATTCAAAAAAATTAAACAAATGCCTTGGCCGTCTAAGAACTTTAGTTTTAAACACAAAACAACAACAAAACCTTAGGGATTTTTCCATTCGGCTTCTTCATTGCTTTTACCCTTCTTAGGACTTTTGAGTTTAGCGCTCGAAATCTCACCAGTTCCTTTATCATCTTCAGAGTCTTCTCCGCTTATGTAGTTGTGCTTATCACCATCTGCCAGGGTATGGAAAATGATATCATCGTACTCTACATATTTCCACAAATGACCAAGGTTCCTCTTCGGAAAAGTCTTGTGGAATAGCAAAACCATGTTGGAATTTATCCCATCATCTATTTTCTCCAAGGAATCCATTATTCTAGTAGCATACTTATTTATTCCAGCAGATATATTCTTGAGAAGACTTACCAAATTTGCTTGTTTATTAGAGAAGTATTGATCTCATTAGAGGCAGAGGTTTCTAGTTCGGAATGCTTAGTATAAAGATATTTTTAGCATCTTTTAACTGGTGAAGTTCGGTAGCGAGGTCCTCTTTTTCCTTCTTCAAAGTTTTTGTACTTTGCTGAACAGTAAACACATCCTTCTTTAAGCCCTAGTTTTTTGTGGTTAAGGAGGTTATTGTCATTTTTTGTTCCTTCACTTTCCTTTTGAAGTCAACTACCGAACATATGAGACCTAAGAAGGCATGGCCTAGAGTGTCTTGCTCACTTTATATCACGTATGTCTCATCGTTATGGGTTACAACATTGGTCATATTGCCATGAGAATAAGGCTCCGCAAAGTCATCCTTGTCCAGATTACTAAAATAAATGTTCTGAAACGCATCCAGATTAACATCTCATTCGGTAGTTTCTTATTTGGCAAGAATGAGCGTTTGAGAAGGAAGGTTAGGTGGGATTTCTTATTGTAGAGAAGGATCAGTGGAAACAGGAGGAGGGAGTTCAGAAGGACGTAGGATTATCTCTGCCCCCAAGCTAACTTTATTTTTCTTTGCAGCTTTTTCATCACTACTCTCATTGCATCTCTTATGATCCTTCCTTATGATCTTAGGCGGATCATCTGATCTGTCGGCTTCTTTAACTATAACCTCAACTGCCTCCAGCAAAGCAGCATTGATTCCTCCTTGGTTTTTCGAACTGACCCCTTTGGTGACTTACTGAGACGGTTCCGCTTTGGTTTTCTTCTTCTTCTTGTTTTTAATCTTGTCCAGATGGCTAGGGGATTTGACCCGGGAAGGAAAAAAATAATTTCCATCCTTAGTCTCAGTTCTCTTTAAAATGACATCTGTAGGGGAAGGAATGGTCAGTTGTTCCCAAGTAAGGTATTTATTCCCTGTAGTGTTCCATAGGTGAGACCTTACAAAGTTTCGAGAAGTAAAGAAATTGTGGAAATCGTTCCCCTATTTCTCTGATGCCCATTCATTTAACTTGGCACAGGTGTCTTGGCCTGCCTTAAAATTCTCTGGAAACTTCTTCGAAAAAACTACAAGGAAACACAATCGGCAGTTCGGAACAACAACACAGTATTTAAAAACTAAGGAAAACATAAATAGAGATTACTTTTACTCTTCCAACGACTGGTCAATTGACTTGGATTAGTGGCAATTCTTATCTTCTTCCCGTTCTCACATACTTCACTAATAAACATAAATTGGGTTCTCTGTGGCTTTACGGACTCCAACAAATCCTTTACCACCTTATAATTGTTCCCCGTATTATAGTGGTAAAAGGAGACGTGGTGGTTCTTGCACAGACTCGCCACAGTAGCAAATTGCTCCATGGGTAGTGGGATTTTTGACAACCTTGATGTCATTATATCGGCCAACAAAGTATACGATGCATTTGGGCTCAGCTAGCTCGGACATAATTTTATCAGGTGAAAGTACCTGACTATCTCTGGATCCAAAGGGAACCGGAGTCTCTAATTCAGAACTTCAGTGTATACTACTAGCTCATGGGGCTTGTAGTCCATAGGAGTCTCATGAATGACTGGGAATCTCACTTTTATAGATTCAGGGAAGCCTTAATTTGTTTGTATCCGACCCAACTCAACGGTATAAGTATACACATAAGAAATTTTTTGGAGGGCTATCAAGTACTTCACACCGACTTTCTGAAATTTTGGCCCCATTTTCCCTTCCAGACACTCCGGAGGTGACTCAGTGTTGGGCAAACGCACTTTAACTTTGCCTTTCCGATCTGTTGCGGTGGACTTTGTCTGTCCGGATGCTCAAAGGGAGTATCTTCTATATTGTCTTTCATTACGCTCCACTGTTGTTCGGATGGTTTAGTATTTGTTGGGGGCTTTATTGTCTCCGAACTAGTTGGTTTCGAAGAAGTAGGAGTAGTTTTAGCTTTAGACTAATGAGTTATTCTGGGAGAGGTGGATTTCTCAATGGATTTCTCAGCATCCAAACCCATTGCCCGGAAAGGTGAAGGTTTCCTAACACTGGAAATCGTCTTTTCTTTAGGTAGGGGGTTTTGGGACTCCTAAACGGAAGACCCTGACTGTACAGAAGATAGGGTTGGGACAAAAGGTAATTTTATAACCTTTGATATCATTGATGATGATGAGCCTTGGTTTGTGTTCATTTTTTGTCGATTTATTTATCCACCATGAGAGACAGGGAGACCTGCTGCAACTCTTGCGTCTCTTGCGTCTTTTCTTAATTTCTCCAAATCAGATATATTCGACCAACCTCATTTCACCAATGCGTTTTTGGCTTTGAACATAAATTTATCCAGACACAATTTAAGAATATTATCAAGATTTCTCTCTCTATAATATTTTGTGTTCATAGAGACAATTGAACAGTGGAACCAATTTATATAAAGATGAAAATGTGGGAGTTTACCTAGGGGAAGACAAAACGATCAAAGTAATGATTAGGAGCTATGAAGTATGGGGGTTACACCCTAAGTAACGTTTTAGCCAAGTAGGAACAGGAATCTAGGACAACAAATGGCGAATAGGTCAAACCAAAAGTCGACACGTGTCACACATCAAAAAACGACTTTTGGAATTCTTAACAGTAACTTTAATCTCTTCAAAATCCGATCAAACTAACTCTTGGAATTATTAACGATAAAGTTAATCTCTACAGTTCGGATATAAAGGACAGATCTGAGGATCACCTTGAATGTATATTAAGTTTTATTTTTTTGAGTTAGCTCTTCCAAAGATTTTTTGCAAGACCTAAAGGGGCTACTGATAAGGTCGGATTCATTTGACACTACCCGTTGTATATATCTGAAGGGCAGTTCGGATATAACCAGCACCATGTCCAATCGAACAGAATAAATTAGTGGAACGTGACTCAGCTTGTTGTCGGTCATTTGATATCTTGGGCTAATAGGTTCTTAAACTTAACCCAAGCCCATAATCTGACCCGAAAGGCCCATGGGTCATTAATTAAGTATAAATACCCCCAACTAATTTCATTAAAGAGGGTAATCAGAATTTACTGCTAGCACACACCTTAATTATCTCTTTACATCACACCTTGAACATTAAATTCCCAAAACAGTTTACAAAATTACCCTCGATTAGAAAGAACTCACACCAATATCTACTATTGGTGTGGATAAGTATTGATCGAGGGTAAATTCATCTAAAGTTTTGTGCTATTTCAAGGGTATTTAATGTTTAGTAGATTGTAGTGAGAGAGTTGAGCTGCCTAATTGTATTTTATTCTCATTACCGTCATTAAATGAAAGTGGTTGGGTATTTATACCCTTAACCTTGGGCCACATGGGCTTTCGGGTCGTGTTTATGGATTCGGGTCGAGTTCAAAGAACCATTTGTTTTAAGCATGTAGGTAATTAGCTTAGTCATAAAGTGATTAAGTTTTTAATACATTAGTTCAGTTCGGATGGTTCAGTGGGTGGATGTTGTCCGAATTGCCCCTGTCCGGTTCTCATAAAGAGTGGCGATAAAAGCCGGACTCATCAGTAGCCCCTTTTTTAGGTTGTGTTCGAAGGCCTTTGGCAATACCTAAAAACAGTCGGTATGTGATCATAACTATGTCCGGACAGATTTCGAATTGTGTAACGACTTCACCCGGACTGAAATAGTTCTCAGAAACTGAACGGTTTTTGCCAGAGATCGTGGGACACATGTCTTTCTCGGATTCGTAACACCGGCCGTTTTTTTCCTAGAACGGCGCTCCCACTAGTTCCAAGAAGCAACCTTTTCAATTAATGTGGGTGACATCAGTGCCGTCTTTAATCATTACAATATCCTTTTGTATTCTTCTAGGTATCGAAGCATCTTTTGTTCCTTTACTATAAATTAGTCCCATTTTCACTGTTTTGCCATCTTCATTATCTTTGCTCTGTTAAATTTCAAAGCTTTCATCTCTCAAAAAACCCTTCTTTTGGTGTGAGTTTATGTTCACAGCAAGAAACTCTTTAGTTAAAGGTGGGTGGCTCAATTTGTCAGAGTTGGAAAAAGCTCAAAAGGTCGAACAAGAAAGGCGCATTGCTACTGGCCTCCCTGTTACCCCTGTTGATAAATCGGAAACATCAAGTTCAGAGCCTGACCGGGGTTCTTCTTCAACTAAGACTGCTAAACCCAGGAGGTTGTTCCAGTCCAATCTTTCGCCAATCGTTTTGGGCTCATCGGTCCAGGAATCCGAGCTTGTTGTTGAACGAGGGCAGGCAGTCACAAGCTTTAAGAGACCTTCCCCATTCATTTCCATGGGATCGTACGCTGACGCCTCTCCAGAGAAGCTAGTAGATCGGAGAAGAGGTCGTTTGGTGAAAGGGAGGCTGCAAAAACTACGCCTTCCAAGTCTGGGGCTAAAAATACAAATACAGGGTCAGAAGCACTCATTAAGATTCCTAAGGACAAGTTGTCCAACCCAGAGGCATCCAGTTCAAGTCTCCGGAAAACAACCTCCGTATCTGAGCCCCAGTCGGAGTCCAGACCACAAGAAGTTAGTAATGCCCAACCATCCGGAGGGCCTTCTGAGCCAACCATTAGTTCCCCTCACCCAAAAACAACTGATGACCCTTCCATAATAATGGAAGAAGTGCTGGAGGATTCTATTGAAGAAGCTCCTTTTGAGTCTGAAGTCTCCGGGCAAACAAGTGAGGCTGCTGCTGCCAAGAAGGACAAGGGCAAGGAAAAGCTATGCTTAAAACATCCGGATTTGCCGGAGAGCCTTGTGGGAAAAGTGGGACCTTGTTTCCACAAGGTAAGTGTCAAATACCTGCTAGCTTTGCAAAAACTTAATTATGCTTTCATCCACACAACCGAACCGGGTCAGATGCAGACAAAATAGGGGATCCCGGAGAATGTCAAGGTGAGGATTCTGGTGGATCCGGAGACACCGATGGATTGCAAGCTCAGTGAGATAGTTTTCTTCACTGAGCTATTCAACTGGGGACTAAGGTTTCCCCTAGACCCATAGATAGTCAAATACTTTCATCTCATTAAACTCTGCCCAAGCCAATTGAGCCCCAATGCATGGTATACTCTCATAGCCTGTATTATGGCCTCCAGGCTCTCCGGAATCCCTCTTCCAATGGAGCAGTTTGCAGCTGTGGCCAGCCTCTGCAGAAACCACCTTATCCCCTTCTATCACTTCAACATGGGTGATAATTACAAAGTAGTGGACGACCTACTTGAGTCAAAAAGGAACTGAAAGACTCAATTCTTGTTTGTTAGTGGCACCTAGGAGAATGGGAGGAAGATTAAAACCGGTGACAACCCAAGCCTGCTTACCAGCAGATGGCAAAGTGATGGTAATAATCTCATCTCATATTTCCATCTTTACTTATCACAAATTTGTTTGTCTAACTTGTCTTTTTTTTATTTTTTGGTAGTGCTGCCTAAGGACTTTAGTGATTACCTAAAGGCTGGGCAGACCACTTGCTCCAAGCTAAATGCTTGGACTGCTGAAAAGTGGGGAAATTGCTTCCACAATGCTTTTACAGGAGGCAATCTAACAAGGTCCTACCTTTGGAATACAACTGACCGGAGGGAGTTATCTTGGGAGGAACTAACCACTCCATCCCCTCCTCAAGTAATCCTCAGGAGGACAGATGCACAGGATGGATCGTTGTATCTTCCCGGTAGAGCTAAAGCCCCAAGCAAGATGAAGGGCAAGAAAGGTAAAGGCAAGCATAGTATGGTTGAAGCCAATCCTACCGAAGCAGAGGAAACTTCCCCAACAACTCCAGAGGGGCCAGAACAAGGACAGATTGATGTTGCTCTTCTACAAGTAGTAGAGCATGAAAGTACTAAAGAAGTGGTTGGATCTTCAAAATCCTCAAAAGCCCCTAAGAAAGATAGGAAAAGGGGAGAGGAAGGCAAGGATAGGGAGGCCAAGAAGAAGAAAACCTCCAAGGGTGATGAAATTTCTCTCCGGCCTCCGGAGTCTCTTCCTCCTGTTGACCCTACTGACCCTACTCAAGCAGAAGGGATCCCTGGTGACTTTCAAACCGAAGGGGGTGCAGGAGGGGATATCAGCATTGATGGTGTCGATATCAGTGGTCTTGAAGAGATTGGTGTCTACTTCAAAAACCTCCTTAAAGACGATTTTGCTGGGCCCTACCTCCCCCCAAGTTCTTCGAACATCGTCACATTCAATGGTAAGTCTTTCTCTGTCTCAAGTGAAAGAGATGTCGTAACTCACTCCATATTAAGTAATATTCAGCCAGCTCTTAATTTGGAGAAGCAAGTACGAGGTCAGTCAGCCATCATCAATGCCCTCAATTCTGACAAAGAGAAATTGTCTAGCGACCTCCTTACTGCCAATCAAAATGTTGATGTATTGAAGAGGGAAAATGAGGAGTTGAAGAAAAACCAGGAGGATTGGGCAACAAAGCTAGCCACTTCGGAAGAAACTATCAAAGAACTCCAATCAAAGCAATCCGACTTGGAGAGGGATCTCTCTTCTTCAAGAGAAGAGGTGAGGGCTAAGGATAAGGTCATTCACACTTTAACTAATGACAAGATCTCGCTCGAGGACTCAGTGTCCAAGGCTGCACCAGAGAAAGCTGACTTGCTAAAGGAGCAAGAGAGAACAATCCAAGCTAAGATTGATGCTTATACCAACAGAGTGATAGATACTCATGAGGAAAAGTATGCCAAAGTGAAGTCGGACATGGTCTTGCTCTTTCATGAGAAATTCCCGAAGAGGACACTAGGAGATTTATCGACTTTTGTAGAGTATGAAGACCTCCCCTTCCACACGATGGCTGATGGTGACAAGTATGACTACTCCAGTGGTTTGGATGACACAACCGATGAAGAAGAGAACACCGGGGAGAGTCTGGATGAGGAAAATGATGACCCCAAGAAGAAGAAAACTAGTGAGGCTAGGCCATCTAAGAAAGCTCAGTCTTAAATTATTACCTATCTTTTTAAAAAATTGCGATTAAACCAAAGTACTAGGATGGACAAGGCATTTTTTGTAATCGTGTCCGGCTTCTGTTCGGATAAACCTTTTTGTTTGAAAACTCAAAGTCCTTGGGTGGACAAGGCACTTCGTATGTTTTAATGGGCAATTTTACTTTGCACAGACTTGAATTTTTTCATAGTTTTTCAGCTTTGGTGGCTAATGTTTAAACATCACTTAGTTAGTTTGCTTGCATTTTAAAGTGAGAGTGTTTAAATTCTCCGATGAAAAATGTTTAAGTAGTCATCACTCTATCAATTTAATTTGATCAATCTGATATTGATAGAAAATTTCAAAGAAACAACCAATTGAAACACTCTGAATCTTTCAAGAAGGCATCAAATTTTATTGAAAAGCTTAGACACCTCATTAAAACCTCCCCGCGCCACCAGGGTAGGAAAGAGTATGCCCCCAAATATTTACATGAACTTTTAAACAAGTAAATATTTACATAGCTTTCATTCCAAGTACAATCGGAGGTGTTCAATGTTCCAAGGGTGATTCAAAACCCTTTCATCCTTATCTTGAAGCAGGTACGTTCCAGGCTTAAGCTTTTCACTGACCATATAGGGCCCTTCCCAAGTTGGAGCTAGCTTTCCGAACTGCATTCTTTAGCGTGTAGGAAGACTTTCCTCAATACTTTATCTCCTCGCTGAAAATCCCTCCTTTTAACTTTGGAAGCGAACCTGCTTCTCATCAGTCCTTGATAGTGTGTGGCTCTGAGGTGAGCCTTAACTCTTATTTCCTCCATCAAGTCAAGTTGGCCTCTTATTGCCACTTCGTTAGCGTGTTCGGAGAAATTATGAACTCGAAAAGAAGGAAGAGTAGCTTCTATGGGAGCTATAGCATCCATCCCATATATTAAAGCAAAGGGATATTCTTGTGTTGCAGCCCCGGGAGTAGTTCGGTAGGCCCACAATACCTCTTGTAGATAGCTTGGCCATTTACCAGCAGCCCCCTCTAAATTATTTTTAAGTCCAAACAAGATGGTCCTATTAGATACTTCAACCTGACCATTTTTCTTGTGGGTGGAAAGGAGAAGAGAAGCAATGTTGTATGCCTCTAGAGGCGAAAAAGTTCTCCATTTCCTTGTTGTCGAACTACGGCTTATTGTCTGTGGTCATCTTTTGTGGAATTCCAAATCTGCAACAAATATTGGATAAGACAAATTTTATAACAACTTTCGATGTTGCACCTTCCAATGGAGCTGCTTCTATCCACTTGGATAAGTAATCAATGGCAACGATTATAGTTCTACACCCTCCGGATGCCATAGGTAGAGGCCCTACCACATCCAGCCCCCAACGAGCAAAAGGTATTGGTTCATAAATTGACTCTAAAGGGATAACTGGGATATGAATTTCATTGCTGTATCTTTGGCATGGGTCACACGTTTTTACCAATTCCTTAGCATCTTGCATTATGGAGGGCCAGTAGTACCCAGCTAACAAAACTCTTCTTGTTAGAGCCCTGAATCCGTAGTGAGCTGATCCCTCACCATCATGTAGTTTGGAGAGCACTACTTGGGACTCCTCAATCCCCATACATCGTAAGAGGGGTTTACTATAGGTTTTTTTATAAAGAACATCCCTTAGGATGACAAAACCACGAGCCTTGTATTTTATTTTTCTTGCCACTGCTTTCTCCGGAGGCAAATTGTCATCCGAGAGATATTGAAGAATTGGAAATCTCCAATCTTGAGGTTTTTTTACTTGTATATTCAAACTTTCTTCTTCCTTATTCGGATTGAGTTGAATAGATGGGCACTCTTGCACATGTATCCAAGGGTAGGACTCAGAGTAGGCTACAGTTGCCAAAGAGTCTGCTAGTGTATTTTCCGTTCGGGGTATGTGCTCATATGTGATGCTTTTGAAGTTGAGTGCCACTTCTTTAAGGATGAACAAGTATTTAATCAATTGATCTTTCTTGGCTTCAGATTGACCTTGTGTCTGATGGATAAGAAGTTGAGAATCACTCATCAACCTGACCCACTTAGCTCCACAGATGAGAGCTAACTTTAAACCTGCTATAACAGCTTCATATTCAGACTCATTATTGGAATCCCTGAAGGCAAAGCATATAGCTTGGTACATTCTGTCACCGTACGGAGAGGTTAAACATATCCCAGCACCACATCCCATGGTACTTGATCTACCATCAATCCGGACAACCCAAACTTTTTTATCTTTTACATTGGTTGCTTGCTTAACATCCCTATCTGAATGGAATTTAACTAAGAAATCAGCCACAACTTGGGCTTTAACTGTTGTTCGAGGGGCAAAATCAATATCATAGTCTCCCAGCTCTATTGACCACTTGGTCATTCTACTTGAGATGTCAGCTTTTTGGAGAACATTTTTCAAAAGAAAAAAAGTCTGGACGATGATGGAATGAGCCTGAAAATAGGGCCTCATTTTCCTTGCTGCAATTACTAGCGCCAATGCCAATTTTTCAAGCTTCAAATATCATTTTTCTGCATCTATCAAGCTTTTGCTCATGTAGTACACCGGACGGGGATAATTGTCCACCTCTTTCACCAATACTGCACTTATTGCACAATCAGAAACTGCCAAATACACAAAAATGGTTTCTCCATTAACAGGTTTAAACAAAGTCTTGGGGGAAGACAAATGCTTCTTAATTTCATCGAAGGCCTCATCACACTGTGGGGACCAGTTAAAGTCCTTTGCACCTTTCAAAGTTTGAAAAAATGGGGCACACCTGTCCGAAGACCTTGAAATGAAACGGTTTAGTGCAGCCAGCCTCCCAGTCAATCGTTGTACTTCTTTAATATTTCGAGGAGGCTCCATTTGTAGTAAAGCATTAAGCTGGTCCTGATCAGTTTGTATCCCTTTCTCACTTATCACATACCCCAAAAACTTCCCGGATTTCACTCCAAAAATGCACTTTTCTGGATTTAACTTTAAATTTACTTTTACTAAGTTGGCAAAAGTTTCTTGGAGATCTACCAAGTGTAGCTCTTCGTCCACACTCTTCACCATCATGTCATCGATGTAAACTTCCATGTTTCTTCCAATTTGATCAGCAAAGTCCTTGTTCACCAACCTCTGATAAGTAGCCCCAGCATTTTTTAACCCAAATGGCATCACCTTGTAACAATGGAGGCCCCTATCAGTAACAAATATAGTATGTTCTTGATCCTTCGGATCCACTTGAATCTGATTATACCCGGAGAAGGCGTCCATAAAGGACAATAGCTTGTTTCCAGAAGTGGAGTCCACCAACTGATCAATTTGAGGGACCGGATATAAATCTTTTGGGCAAGCCCTGTTGAGATATGTGAAATCGATGCACATACACCACTTGCCATTTTTCTTTTTTACCAATACCGGGTTGGCTGTCCATAAAGGGTATTGAGATTCCTTTATGTGACCCATTTTAGTAAGCCGGTCAACCTCTTGAACTATGACATCAGCTTTTTCCTTAGAAAAGGCTCACCTATTTTGTACAACAGGTGCTATGTCTCTTCAGATGGATAACTAGTGCGAGATAATGCTTGCTGGTACTCCGGTTACATCAGCATTGCACCAAGCAAAGACATGTTGATGGTTTTTCAAGAAATCTAACATTTTGCCCTTTAATTCGGAAGTCATCTTGGATCCTATCTTAACATTTTTTCCTTCAGCCAGAGAGTGAGTTTCAAATTCTTTAACTGGTATCAAAACACCAGGGGTCTCTCTGGGGTCATCAATTTCACCCTCTCCCCCAGAGGGCCCTTCAAACTGTTATTCCTCATTAATCCGGACTTCCCCCAACGTTCGAGGGGACAGTGTTGTCGCATAACACTCCCTTGCTACCTTTTGGATGCTTCGGACAACTCCCACTTGTCCCTGCACAGCATACTTCAAACACTGGTGGACTGTTGAAGCCACATCATGCATCCTGGAAAGCCAAGATCTTCCCAGAATAGAATTATAACAAGTGGGACAATCCACCACAATAAAAAGTATTCTAACCATATTTTTAAAAGGGCCTTGGCCCAACAAAACCTCCTCCTCGAACTCTCCGATCACATCTGCTGAGCTTCCAGTGAAACCCACAATTGATCTGTTCGAACGCTGAATTACTGTTGGATTCTTCATTTTTTTGTAGGAAGTTAAAAGGAGAATATTGGCTGAACTTCCGGTATCCACCAAAATTCGTCTTATATCATTGCCTCCAATGGATGCTCCTATGACAACAGCATCTTCATGTGGACCAGCAATATCCCTCAAGTCATCCTCGTCAAAAACTATAAAAGGAAAAGGGATATGCGATTGATAGGAAGTCATGCCCCCTTCAACCTGGGTAGCTAAAGTATAAACGTGCCTCTTTCTTGAAGAAGCAGTTGGTACAGTCATGGTGTCCCCTCCGAAAATTGTAAGTGACTCAAAAAAGTTAATAAGGCTGGACACCGTTTTGCAATGCTCCATGATAACACCCATTTTATTGTGGGTCGGATCAGGGTCTAAGTATTCTGACTCTACATCGAATCTTTAGATCATCACCATAGCCCCATCTGGAGCCGATGTGCCTGCAATGTTTGGACCGGTCCGATGAGCGCTATCAGGCCTATTTCCACCTCTTCTTTTAACACACGCCCCCAACTTTCCTCTTTCAATTAAATTATGCACCTCTTGTTTCAACGCAATACAATCCTCAGTGGTATGGCCAGTATCCTGGTGATACTGGCAGAAACAATTATTACGGCTCTCCCTAGGATACTGTAAAGCAACTGGCCTTCTGTAGTGTACTTCGTCTTTTGTTTTGTCATAAATGATGGCTACATTTTATTTCAACTCAGCAAACCACTCTGGTTAAACCCAAGGCCCTCGTTTATTTCTAGATTGTTGACTCTGGGCCGGTGCAGCTGGCTGAGACTGAGCTTTGGCTCTGTTATGACCCTGCCCGGCCTCCTTGGCCTTGTTTCCGGACTGGTTTTGGTTTGGATTTGGTGCAGCCGGAGTAGACCTCACCTGCCTATGTATCCTAGTTTTCTTTGTTTCATCTACATTAATCTGCTTTCCGACCTGATTCAGCAGACCTCCCCACGTCATGGCCTTTTTTCTAGTTAATGAATCAGCCAAGTTTACAGGGTTTAAGCCCTGCCTCAGAGAAGCTATCGCTACTTGCTCGAAGCAATCAGCCAATCCAGTTTTGGTATTCACAAAACAACTTATGTATTCTTTTAAAGATTCATTTGGTTCTTGGGCACAATGGATAATCGTGTCTCCATTGCCCTTCACTTCCTTACTTCCAACAAACTGCCTCCGAAAGGCCACCCAAAAAGTGTCAAAATCCTGATATAGCCTTGTGGTAAGCTATTATACCACTTTAAAGCACTCCCCGTAAAATATTGGGAGAATTCCCTACAAAGTAATTTGTCGTCATCATCAAAATTCATCATAATTTTTTTGAATTGTTCTAAGTGGTTATCCGGGTCTTTGTTACCATCATATTTTTCCATTTTCGTACTGTCGAACCTCTTAGGAAGATTTATGAACAGTATTTTCAAGGAAAATGGAGATTGTCTCCAATTTCGGCCACGACTAAAAGCCGTATCTTCATTAGAAGTTGCAAAGATACCTGGTTCATCATGGAAGGCAAAAGGATCCATTAACAATAGATCTATGTGTCTCCGGCTATGAGACGATCCTTTGCCTATATGCCTCTTTAACCTTCCATTCCTATCCCTTTTTCTTGAATACTTCTTAACCAATTTTTGTTTCTTTTTAGAACGGCCTTCATCACTGCTGGATGACAAGGACTCTTCGACTTCATCTTCATCTGAAGAGCTACCGGAAGACTCTAAGTCTGAATCAGAGCTCTCTGCCGGTTTAGACCGGTGAGACTTTTTTGAGCTAGCATGAGTCTTTTTTGCACTCACATGGGTTTTCGATGGCTCATGCTCTCTAGGATTATCAGTATGATGAGCTACTGATGCTTTAGACTTCTCTTTTGGGCCCATCTCTACCCTCTTGGCATCCCTCAGAGCTTCTATTTCAACTTTTAATCTATCTTGTTCCTCAATCGTATATTCATCATTTTCACCCACCACTTCTGTCAAAGCTGGTGATATTTCTTGCACGTCCGAATTCATCCGAACTAGTTTTTCCTGATGGTTTTGAATGCTAGATTCGGGCACCTTCTGCTTCCACTTTGGTCGCCAATTTGGTGTGGATAAGTATTGATCGAGGGTAATTTTGTCTGAAGTTTTGTGGTATTTCAAGGGTATTTAATGTTTAGTAGATTGTACTGAGAGAGTTGAGCTGCCTGATTGTATTTAATTCGCATTACCCTCATTAAATGAAAGTGGTTGGGTATTTATACCCTTAACCTTGGGCCACATGGGCTTTCAGGTCGTGTTTATGGATTCGTGTCGAGTTCAAAGACCCATTAGTTTTAAGTAGGTAGGTAATTAGCTTAGTCATGAAGTGATTAAATTTTTAATACATTAGTTCAGTTTGGATGGTTCAGTGGGTGGATATTGTCCGAATTTCTCCTGTCCGATTCTCATAAAGAGAGGCGATAAAATCCGGACTCATCAACTTTAACTCGCATATTAAGACTTTAACAGATATAACTTTAATCTTTTTCAATCTTAAGTAGTTAGACTGTTAAGATGAAGGGTAAACGTAAATATTTTATACAATATTTTCGTCCACTATATATTGTATCAGAATTTAATCAAACTCTTATAGTTCTTGGCTATAAATTATGTTTGATCACGTCGTTACTCTATCAAATCAATACATACTTTCTTTTCCTTATCATTATCTATTGATAAATAATATTCATTTGAATGATTAGGAATCAAAATCTATGTTGGGACAATAGTTTTCGTACCATAAACCAAAGTAAATGGAGTTTTATTGGTTGCCACTTTAAGAGTTGTACGATACGTCCATAAAATGTTATTAAAAAAATCATGCCATTATATGTCATGAGTATGGATTATAATTTTTTTTGCTTTATCTCAAATATTCTACAAAAAGCTATCACCATGTTATTTTGGAATTGAGTATCATTAATGTCATGAGCATCCGCTGAATCCCAAAATGACTCAAAATATTGGACTATAGAAATTCACAAACCTCATAATACCTAATTCTTATTAAGTGTTTCGTTTGAGTCAATTTAGTAAAGCAATCAACAGCTACATTTAAAAGCTACCTCATTTTTGTATCCATTGGTAAAGGTTATACTGAATCAATACACATCTATCAAAAGAATGATGAGAAGGATTTGACCTTATAGTTTCAGCAAATACATGACTTGTGTTAGAAAAACATTGACATGAGTCACAATTTTGAGCCATCATTTTTAACATCGGCAGTAAGTGTTAGAGAATGATATCAGCCGAAAGAAGTCATCGCATTAACCCCTAAATCCAAAATGTCCCCGTGTAGTTACCTCATGTAAATCTCTTAGAATTAACAAAGTTTTTTTCTTTCTTAGACATCTTAAAACGATCGTATTGATCTTTTTATATATAAACTTCCTTCGAGAACAGTTAATTTTGTAGGTCACAACCTCAAAGCTCTATCTTGTACTTTATCTAATTGTATCATTTGATCATTTACGAAAAAAATATATATAACTGATGATAGTCGTTAGTATATTCAACGGATAAAACCTCTTGATTATCAATATTACTTAAAATTTACGATACCAAGGAATTATCCTCCGTACAACTAAAGTTTTTAAGATATCGGCAACAGCATTTTCCAATTGTAGCACTTGCTCATACGAAACTTTCTTGAAATGTTTTTCTATTTGATTTACATCAGCCAAATAACTTCTCATATTTTCCTGTTTGGTTTCAAAATTTCATTCAGAATGCTCAATTGCCAATTAAGAATATGACAATAATCGAATAATTTTATCCCCACAAATATGAGCCAATATCATACTAAACACCATTGCTTCATACTCATATTCTTTTTTCTACCAACAAAATTGAATTTAATATCTTTCTTAATCTCATATTCTCCTAGTACAGTTAACATGATGCCAACATCATTACCATTTAAACATGAATCATCATTAGCTCAAACAATTCATTCTTGATCTTTTAATTCAATCTGTGTTAGCTCATCTTATTCTATATATACTATTTTTTAATAAAATTCATTAAAGAAATCGAATAAAGCTTGAGTTTTCAATGATATTTTTAGATCAAATAGTATCTCGTGCTCACTTAAGTCAATCGACCACCTTGTTAACCATTTTGATGCATCTGACTTATGTTGCATATTTTTTAAAGGAAAATACATTCGCACAACTATCACATAAGCTTGAGAATACATTTGCATTTTCCTCATGGCTATAACCAAAATAATAGTTGATTTTTTCAAATTTAAATATCTAATTTTAGCTTCAACCAATGCCTTGCTCACATACTAAATTAGGCTTTGAATTCCATTGTCTTCTTTTGTAAGAACAGAACTAACAACAAAATTGAAACCACCAAATACATATATAAAGACTCTCTTTCTTTTGGTGTAGATACAATATTTGATGAAGTTAAATAATCCTTCAATTCATTGAAATTTGTCGTACATTTTTCATTCCAAATAGACATTTTTTCTCCTTTTAGAATGTCAAAAAACAAATAACTTATATATGATGTTTTAGATATGAACATTGATAATGCTGCCAACTGACCCGTTATTTTTCTAACTTCCTTAATATATTTTTGTGAAGATATTTCTAACAAAGATTTCAATTGACAATGATGAGCTTCAATTTTATCTTCATTTATCATAAAACCAAGAGATTTCGTTAATCTACCCCAAATGAACATTTCAACGGATTCAGTTTCAGATCATAATTTCTCAATTCTCAAAAGTTTCAAACAATTTTGATGTGTTATCACTTATTTCATTGTATGTAATTATCATATCGTCTATGTAAGCCTCCATATTTCTTCCCAACGTTTTGGAAAAAATACAATTCATAAGTCTTTGATATGTTGTACCATCATTCTTTAAACCAAATGATATTACTTTATAACAATGCAAGACATTTCTCCATCGTGAAAGATGTACTCTCTTCATCACTTGGATGAATTTTAATTTGATTATACCCCGAATACATATTCATGAATGAAAAAATTCATGTCGACCTGTTGCATCCACAATTTGATCAATTCAAGATAATAGGAAAGTATCCTTCTTGCAAGAACGATTCATTCGATACAAATTCTCCATTGACAATTATCTTTCTTAACAAACATTTTATTTTTCAACCACATAAAATAATTATACTCTCAAATATGTCTCACTATTAGTAACATAGCCATGTCCTTAATTGTATCATCATATTTTCAACTGAAAACATAATCATTTTCTGTCAAATTGGTATCAACCTCATATCAACGGCTAATTCATGACATATGATTGATCTACTTACCCTAGTAACATCTGACGTACTCCACGCAAGAACATCCATATTTAACTTCAAGTATACTATCAACTCTTTTTTAAACTTTCATCCAAACAACCACCAATTTTCACCATATTTCCATCATTTAACACCAACTCTTCAATTTATTATGTTTACTCTATTAAATTTAAATCTCTCTAGGATCATCTACTTCACCTTTTTTAAATTCTATTAAAGGTTTAACATTTATAATCATCGGTGTATTCTTTAATATATTTTGTCATGATATGGAATAATATTCTCAGCACCTAAGGACATTAGATAAAAATATATAATTGTCCTTTGACTTTCTCTTATGACCTCAATATTCCCTCTTACAAAATACTTTACGCATTGATCATATGAAGACGCTACAGCCTTCATTCTATGAAACCAAGGTTTCCCTAAAATTAAATTATACGAACTTAGCGCATCAACGATCATTAACAAAGTAGCCACCATATTTTTTGTTACCCCTCTTGTAACAGACACAATCAAATCAACTTCCCCGACACAATTGGTACATTGTCCAGTAAAACTCACTAAACTTCTATATGTCTTTTTGTACGGTGTTATATCAATCAGTTAACCATATCATTTATTGTAGAAAACATTAGATGAGCTTTCAGTATTGTTGGTTGGGTACTATTAGCCATCCATAATGGCAGATGCTAAGGAAATCGTAACGATGTGTGATCCATGCCAAAGGTATGACAATGAAATTCATATGCCAATAGTACCTATGGGGTCTATATCTGAGCCAATACCTTTTGCTCGTTGGGGATTAGATTTAGTTGGGCCTCTGCCAATACCGTCCGGAAGGTGCAGAACTATTATAGTTGTCATTGATTATTTCCTAAAATTGATAAAGGCTCCTTTGGCAGGAACCACTTCGAAGGCTATTATTAAATTTATCATATCCAATATATATTGCAGATTTGGGATTCCTCAAAAGATTACCACAGACAATGGGCCACAGTTTGATAACAAGGATATGGAGATTTTTTGTGCTTTTATGGGCATTCAGCATTGTTTCTCCTCTCCTTTTTATCCACAAGCAAATGGCCAGGTTGAAGTGGCAAACAGGATTATTTTGTTCGGACTAAAGAAAAATTTAGAATGGGCTGCATGGAAGTGGCCAAGCTATCTGCAAGAAGTGTTGTGGGCATACCAAACTACTCCTCGGGCTGCTACACAAGAGTCTCCTTTTGCTTTGGTATATGGGATGGATGCAATTACCCTCATATAAGCTACCCTACCATCATACAGGGTCCATAAGTATTCTAAACAAGCTAATGAGATAACAATTATGAATCAGTTGGACTTAATAGAAGAAAGAAGGGTTAAAGCTCACTTGAGAAAAACCCACTACCAAGGTTTGATGAGAAGAAGGTTTGATTCCAAGGTCAGGAGAAGAGATTTTCAAGTGGGAGATAAAGTTTTAAGAAACGTTTTCTTACATACCAAGGAGAAGCCGTTCGGTAAGCTGGCTTCAAACTGGGAAGGCCCTTATGAGGTCTCTGAAAAACTTAAGCCTGGGACGTATAGGCTTCAGGATAAGGAAGGAAAAGTTTTGAAGCACCCATGGAATATTGAACATCTCAGGTTATATTTAAAGTAAAATTTATATATGAATATTTACTTGTTAGATATCAATGTAAATATTAGGGGGCATACTCTTTCCTAGTCTGGTGGCACGGGGTGGTTTTAATGAGGTGTCCGGTTTTTTTATTCAATAAAATGTGATGCCTACTTAAAACATCCGATGTGGTTTTACTACAATTCAATTCTTCTTAAAACATCTGATGTGGTTTCACTACAATTCAATTCAAGTATGAATCATTGGTTCAACACTTTGGATCTTTGGTAGATCGGATAAATCTGGTTGAGTAATGGTCATTAAATGCAAGTCATCGGAGATATTAAATACTCTCACTATAATGCTTCTGAAATACTATGGGCTATTTAAACATTAGACATTAAAATTAAAAGGAAAGAAAGTGTTAAATAAAGGAAGATTTGATAAACCTATTTAGACTTTAACCGGATAGGAAGAACAAAACATGTCTTGGTCATCCAAGGACTTTAAGTATTTCAAAAACTTCTCCGGACTCTGACCGAATAACATTACAAAATATTCCTTGGCCATTCAAGGACTTTAAATGTTCATAAAAGATAGAAAATATGATTAAACCTTAGGGCTCGTTCCCTTTGGATGTCCCTTCACCACCGCCACCTTTCTTGGGACTTTTTAGTTCAGCATTGAACTCTCACCAGTTCCCTCTGCATCGCCATTAGTGGAGTTGATTCCATTGGAAAAGTTGTACTTGTCACCAATTGTCATGGTATGATGAGGAAGGTCTCGTATTCCACATATTTCCATAGGGGACCAAGGGTTCTCTTCGAAAACATCTCGTGGAAGAGCAGCACCATATCAGACCTGACTTCATCATATCTTTTCTCAAGGGAATCTATCACTTTGTTGGTATATTAGTCTATACTATCTTGGATAGCTTGCTCCTGCTACTTCACCAGATCCTCTTTCTCCTTGGCCATCTTTGACACGGTACCTTTTAGGGAAGTCTTCTCACCGGACAGGGTTTGGATGACACCATCTTTGGTCTTCAGGTCCTCTTGTAATGTTGTGAGATCCTTTTCCAAGCTGGAATACTTAGTTTGGAGCTCAGTGTTGACAGTCTCCGAAGTGGCCAGCTTGGTTGATGAATCTTCCTTGTCCTTCCTTAATGCTTTTATCTCCTTCTTTAGTTCTTCGATGCTCCGATTGGCATTGAGAAGGTTGGTTGATAGAGATTCTGTATTAGTGGTGAGGGAATTGATGAGATTGGTCAGACTTTTCACTTGTCTTTCCAGGTCAAGCAGTGGTTGGATGTAACCAAGAAGAGAATGGCTCAGAACATCTTTCTCTCCGGAAACGGAGAAGTACTTACTATTAAAAGTCACCATGTTAGCAGAGCTGGAGGGGCGGAAGGGACCTGCGAAATCATCCTTCTCAGAATCATTGAATTATAAATCAATGTCTTGAAGGGCACTAATGTCCACTTCTTCAATCCTCCTCCAGCAACCTCTCCAGACTGCAGACCTGTTGGGATCTTCTCTTGTAAAGTAGGATCAACAAGGGCTGATGGAGGTAGAGTCTCTGAAGGGCGGAGAATGATTTCTTCTCCTAAGGTGACTTTCTTCTTTTTGGCAGCTGTCTCGTCACTGCTGGGCCTTCTTTTTCGGTCCTTTTTGGGAGGCTTTGGTGGGTTTTGTGACTCTCTCGCCTCCCTTACTGTTTCAGCCTCAACCACTTTGAGCAAGGCAACATCGATTCCCCCTTGGTTCCCCGAACCAGTCCCCTCTGTGGCAGCTTGAACTGGCTATATTGCAGCTTTCTTCTTCTTCCCTTTCATCTTACTGGGAGCTTTTTCTTTGGAAGGCAAGACCAGTTTACCATCCTTGGCCTCTGTTCGTTTGAGGATTACAACAGGAGGAGGCGATGTAGTTAGCTCTTCCCATGTGAGATCCCTCTGACCTATGGTGTTCCACGGATGGGACCTCACTAAATTTCCCGAGGTGAAGCAATTGTGGAAGGCATTCCCCCAACGCTCCGCAGCCCATGCATTAAGCTTGGCACAGGTTATTTGCACCTCCACTAGGTGTCCGGAGAACTCCTTTGGCAGAACTGAAAAAGGAGTGACGAATTGATCAAAAGGGAAACACTTATGACTTAAAAAGAAAAGCATGAAAAACAAAGATAAAAAAAACTCACCAGTACTTTTCCACCTGCTAGTTAACATGCTGGGATTGGTGTTGGCCTTGATCTTCCTACCGTTCTCCCATGTCCTATTGACAAATGGAATCTGTGTCCTCTAGTTCTTCTCAGACTCCAGTAGGCCATCTACCACCTTGAAGTTGTTCCCCATATTATGATGGTAGAACGGAATCTGGTGATTCTTGCATAGACTTGCCACAGCGGAAAATTGCTTCATTGGGAGTGGGACTTTTGATAACCTTGATGTCATTATCCAAGAAATGAGGGAATACTAGGCATTTGGGTTTAGCTGGCTTGGGCAGAGTTTAACCAAGTGGAAGTACCTGACGATTTCTGGGTCCAATGGGAACCAAAGTCCCCAGTTTAGCACCTTGGTGAAAATAACCACCTCGTTGAGTTTGCAGTCCATAGGAGTTTCTGGAGTGACGGGTATCCTTACCTTCATTGACTCCGGAATTCCCCATTTCGTCCGGATCCGGCCCAACTCAGCAGTGTGGGTGTAGACGTAATTTATATTTTGTAAAGCTAACAAGTATTTAACATTGACATTCTTAAAGCAAGGACCTATCTTGCCCTCTAGGCACTCCGGAAGCTCCGGATGAGTCAAACAGACCTTGAATTTACTTTTTCCCTTCTTGTCAGAAGCAGCATCTCCCGTTTGACCTGATGCCTCAGTTTCAAAAGGATCCTCCTCGATACTATCTTCCATTACTTCTTCCATCACTGTGGAAGGTTTATCAGTTGCCTCGGGTGGATGGGGATGAGCTTCTCGCACCAAAGGCTGTTCGGATGGATGAGCGCCTGTTTCCTCTAAAGGCATGGTGTCCGGTAAAGGTTACGATCCGGAGGTCTTGGACATTGGGGCTACTTTAGATGTCTCCAATTTGGAGGGCTTATCTCTTGAGGTTGTTTTAGATGCCTCCAATCCAGAGGGCTTTGGCAGTGGAGCAGTAGTATGAGCTTTAGTAAAACGGGTCGTCCGGCGAGGGGTTGTCTTCTACGGAGATTTTTCAACATCAGAACCCATGGCTATGAAGAGGGAAGGTTTTCTGACACTCGAAACCGTTTTTTCTTTAACAACAAAGGGTTGAGACTCTTGAAAAGAAGAGCCTGAGGGAAAGGGAGAAAGGTTTGGTTTGAATAATTGTCTAGGCTTGGTATTTCTGGAAGAGGATGATCATTGGTGAGCTTCTTGAGTCGGCTCACTAGATTTCTCACTTGGGGAAACTGAGAGGTCGGCAGCAATGTGATTCTCCCATTCAACTCTTTTTGCCCTTTATAGCTCTGATAAGTTTAACCCGCCGCCTTTAACAAGTGTGTTTCTGGCTGTGAACATAAAAATCTTCAAGAACAAGTTTAAAGATGAGAGCGAAAATCTCTCTAAAAATGCTTTGAATAATGAAGACAATTAAATAGTAAAAAAGGATTTATATAATAGTAGAAAAAATTAATTGTTACCTAGGAGAAGTTGAAGAGGATTTGATGATGATTAAAGACGGCGCAAACGTGTGAAAGATTAAATTCCTAGGTAACTGTTTAGCCTTAGTGGGTGCGCCGATCTAGGAAGAATAACGGCTGGTAGGTCGAACCAGATTTTGACACGTGTCCCACGATCCAAGAAGCAAACTCTTAGAATTATGGAAAGAGAAATCAGTTCGGACATACTTCGAACTGGGTTAATAATGAAAATTAACTCCCTAGTACGGACAGCATAAGCAAATCGGACAGAGTTATTACTGGCTTGATGGATTTTTTAGTCCTTCTAAAGATATTTGACAAGGCTTAAAAAAGGGGCTATTGATGAGTTCAGAATCTTCTGACACTGCCCACTGCGTGATCCGGACAAGGGAAATTCGGACAATAACATGCCACTAATTTATCCGAACAGAACAAAAGTAAAAACACGTAAACACATTTTGACCAAGCTATGCGCTAATCTACTTAAAAGGTTAATGGGTCCTTAAACTTGACCCGATTTCATAATTTGAATTGTAAGCCCATGGGTCCTTAATTAAGGGTATAAATACCCCAACTACCTTCATTAATGAGGGTAATGAACATTTAATACAACTAGGATGCTCAATTCTCTCACTACTTAACTCAACAAACACTTAATACTCAAAACATCTTACAAAACACTTTACAAAATTACCCCCATCCCAAAATAAACCAAACCAATCCTTACTATCATTTTCACCTAAATTTGCATTTCCTCTTGAACATATTTGTTTAGTTATCAACTGCAAAATGTTACTTATCACTTCAAATATGTTACGTGTCATCCTATTTATTTTTCAAAACATTAGATTTATATTATTCTTGTCGTAACTCATTTAGCTGCATCTCTAAATCACTGAATAAAGAACTTAAAATATTGATTTAATTTCTCGTTGGTAATTTTTAAAGTACTCGTGCATCTCATATTTCTTCATAAATAAGTAACAATGTTACCGGTGGACTGAAAGCTACATTCACCAGTCCACCTTGTGCAATATTGTTTTTTTGAATTGCATGTATTATTTTGGAGGTTTCTGGTATTGTCATTGAAGTTCCATTTTCATAGATCCCCTAAGATGGTGAAGAAATTGATCCTCTTTTATCAACTCCTAATCTAGTCATTCTCATTGGTTAGCAAAGAACTTATTCAAATATTTCCCACAAACAATGAAGGAAAACATTCATCAAGTAAATACCAATGGATTTAAGACTAAGTATACTCAAGAATTATAAAAGAATGTGTATTTAATATCTTTTAGTTAATTAATCATTCAACCCTTGAATATAATAATTACATTTCTATATATAGTGATTAAGAATCCTAAATAATCAAATTTTGAGTGACATGTATATCTTATGATACATAGCAACTATACATTACATAATTTACACTTATACTTTCTAACCGTCATGAGAAAATTGGAAACATAAGCTATTTGTCTTCAAGTTTCCTTAACATTCTTTTATCAATGTGACAATTTATTATTCATTCATCTTTACTAAATCTTATTTAAGTCTTTGATTTCTATATCTTTTTAAGATTGATGAGTTAATAAATGACTTATGGAATATTTCGGATCTCGAGTCTGATGTGACTAGAGAGAGAAAATGTAGAGAGAGAATGTGCAAAAAGAATAGAATAATACTCAATGTCCAACCTACCAAGAAAGTGGGTCACCTTTTATAGTAAAGTAAGGTGGACCCATTAATATTCTTAGCGGGCTGACTTTATTACCATTTTGGCCATTTGTCAAGTATATTGTTTACAAATTTACCTATAAAGAATAGTAAATACAATAATAGCCATACCAAATATCTTTTACTCATAATTAACCACTTATTATTTATTCCGGCGAATTACATCCTTATCAGTAGCCCCCCAGTCTTTGAGAGCATCGGGAGCGAAGACTCATATCAGAGCCTAACCGTAGTAACCGTTGTCACCCGCACCCTGGGTCGACGGTCATCCTTCTTCGGACGGATCTTCCGATCTCTTTGAGCGTTGGGAGTTTTAAGATATTTACCAGCCCTATTAGAGTAGGGGAGGCCGGCTCCCTCCCGCTGTACTTTCTAGCAAACTTTGTCCGAGGGCTATATTCGGATGTTTTTATTCCATTCAACTCGCATCCCGACGGGGTTCATAGTTCTAGTCGGATCGGCTCCCTTGCTTTGTTGGGGGTTTCTTCCTGGGCTTAATGTGGTGGGCCGGCTCTCGTGGTGAATCTGGGTGAGACGGCCCATCTCGTATTTTGGTTTGAAGGAGCTGGTCTAGGTGAGCTCTCGTCAGGAGATGGGTGACACGTGTCAACCGTTAACGTGACGCGTGCTTGCCAGCACAGTTCCTTAGGGAGACTCTTCGCCTTCCCGTTGCTTTTTGTCGATTGGTATTCCCCGGTCATGTGATGTTGCCTATAAATACTTCACCAATCCTGATCTCTCTCAGAGGCATTTTGGAGAGAGAAAGTGCTGTCCGAACGTTTCTAGAGAGAGAATGCTCGTTTTATGAAAAACAGACATCCGAAGCAGCCATCAGCCAAGAAGAAGAAGAAACCCGTGTTCGGTTTTAAAGAGTGGGCGAGCATCGGTGACCGAGCTGAAGAGTACCGACGTGCTGGATTTATTTGGGGTTCTAATTTCCAAACCGTTCACACCCGTTCCGTAGCCCCACGATCCCGTTCTAGCTACTCTGATCCCTGCCGAATCCTTCTTTTCACCCGAACCACGTGGCGCTCTATCCCCTGAGACTGATCTGTCTCCCGAAACCATTAACATCTCCTCTAACAGTAGTTCCTCTCGTTCTCCGGTAGTTCGGTCGGAGAATCCGACCCCATCATATGTCAACTCGTACGCTACTTCGCCTCCATTACCGCCCCGACGCGTTCTCAAGACCAAGTTCTTAACTATGGGGGAAAACAGCCCTCCAACATCTCCCTTAAGAGGTAATTATCTCGAAATGGTTCAGCTCACTCCCTCCATACGAGGGTACCGAACTGGTACTAATACTGCAATAACGTTTTTAGGTCTTAATCAGTGGCGATTGATGCCAGAGGAGTTAGACCCCGAGCGGGCTCGTCGGGAACAGGACGAGGCTAACTTGGCGCACACTGGAAGCAGTGCCGGTCCCACAAGCTCTCGGGTTCGGCCGTCAGACCCAGGCGCTGCCGCTGCCCAAAGCTCTGGTCAGGCTACGACTTCGAATATTGAAGAGTCGGAGGTGGATATTCTTCCTGCGAAGGTTAGCCTTGCCGTTGGGAATGCTGCTAATCCTCGTGAGGATCCTCTTCCCGAAGAAGTAGAGGCCGGAATAATCACAACCTACTTTCGCTAGCTTCCTTCGAAGGACGTTGTTTCTCTCTTCGAAGGCAAGTACCTCTACTTCCCAGCGGCTGAACATATAGAGCCGCTGATTCGCTGGGGGATTCCCGAGAACATCATTGTTCGGTTTCCGGTCCCCGAGGAGACACATGTGCATGTCCGATCGCTGGAGATAGTTGTTTTTACCGAGCTGTTCAACTGGGGCCTTCGGTTCCCCCTAGATCTCGAAATCGCGCTCTAC
Organism: Limnanthes douglasii subsp. nivea; assembly: GCA_036936605.1. Lineage (NCBI taxonomy): Eukaryota > Viridiplantae > Streptophyta > Magnoliopsida > Brassicales > Limnanthaceae > Limnanthes > Limnanthes douglasii. The sequence continues at coordinate 274,261,106 of JAUPFV010000004.1, forward strand.
TTCTGCACCCTCCAGATCTGCCCTTCTCAACTGACGCCCAACGCATGGTATACCTTGATGTCCTGCATAATGGCTTCGCGTCTGTCGGGTCATGCCCATGGAAGAATACATAGCAATGTTTGGTCTGTCCAAGCCTCCTAAGTCCTCGTTCTTCTACTCTTCTCTGGCGAACAAATGGAAGATAGTTAACGACTTTCTTGAGGGAGACAAGGGTTGGAAGCATCGCTTCGTATTTTTGAGCGGCTGTTGGGAAAACGGCCTCCTTTACAGCAAGGAGAACCAGAGGCGGTTGCTCCGAACCTGGGTTCCCGATGGTTTTTTTTTTTTTGCTAAAAGATCCGATCCCTTGTGCAGTGACGAAGGAGTTCCTACAGGGGCTGAAGAAAGACCACTCGAAAGCCGGTGAAGCCATGTTCCAAGTGCTGAAAGATTATGATAGGCAGCATTGGGGTCGGGCGATGCACCGCACCTTCAAAGACACTAACCTGATCATGAGCAACCTCTGGCTTTGCTCGTCAGAGGTGATCACTATTGAGCAATTGCGACAGCCCCCGAGCATGGAAGATCTGATCGCGAAGACCGACGCGCCCGGGTCCCAGCTGTATCTCCCAAAACACAACAAGGCGCCTAGCAAGCGCCCGAAGTCGGACGAAGAGGTCGGGGAAAATAACACCGGGGCTGAAGAGGCAGGTGCGGTGGCTCGAGAGGAGGGAAACGTCGCTGAAAGTGGTGCGGCCGATCAGGCCCAGGCTCCGGTGCAGAAGAGAAAGGGTCCAGCCGATGCAGAGGGGGTCAAGTCAAAGAAGCCCAAGCACTCCAAGAAAGAGAGTGGGCCCGCCTCTGGTGCGGATGGTGTCACCGTGCCGAAGCTATTTGATCAGTATGGTGGTGCTAAGGGCGATTCGATGGTTGACCCCGTAGTGGTGATTCCGGATGATGCTAACCCATCCAAAACGTCGGACCCTGTCGCGGCCTCGTCTAGTGGTACGAAGTACCCGGTGCTAACTATGCTTGGAAGTCCACATACTTTTCCGCTGCAGGGATCCGACGGACTAGCCTTATCGTTGTACAATCTGCTTATACCAGCGGCGATGAAGGAGCGTCAAGCGATCGAGTTGAGCCAGAAGCTAGAGGGCGCAGAGGCAAAGATCGCTGGTCTGGTAGAGGAGATGCAGAAGGCCAAGGCGGCTCAGGTGCTGCCGGAGGGGCTGGCTGCAGAAGCCGTTCGTGTCGTGGAAGAGACAAAGAAATATGGGGAAGATCGCGTTGCTATCTTGACTCAGGAGGTCGAAAAGTTGAAAGCTTCGAACACTGCCTTTGCTGACAAATGTAAGAAGTGGGCGGAGAAGGAAGCAGCCGACGCTAAGGCAGCGTATGTGCTGTCGTTTCATAACCGCTTCCCGGACCTTCACCTCGGGGCGATGTGGCTGGATGTGCCGGAGGAGGACCGACCTGCTGATGTCGTTTGCGAAGATGAGTCGGACGACATTGAGTCCGAGGAGGATGGCGAGTGATCTGGACGCCCTGTCTTTGTCTTTGTTGTTTTAAGTGTCTGACTTTGCTGTTTTTTTTTTTGTTGTATGACTTTTGGGGGCCGCGGGGTCCCCTATCAATTTCCCTGTGAACAATCATATTATTTTTATGTTGACATGTGATCAGTATTTCTTGCCATAATATTTTAGATGTTTTAACTAAGCAACCCATAGTGGCTCTGTGGATCAGTTTGGAAACCGAAAAACCTAAGTAGGTTCTGTAGATCAACATAATATTGAATATTCCTGATGGGATCGGGAAATGTAAAATGTGGATCAGTTCGGAAACTGAAAAACCAAAATAGGTTATGTAGATCAATATAATATTGAAAATTCCTGATGGGATCGGGAATTATAAAATGTGGATCAGTTCGGAGACTGAAAAACAAAAATAGGTTCTGTAGATCAATATAATATTGAAAATTCCTGATGGGATCGGGAATTATAAAATGTGGATCAGTTCGGAGACTGAAAAACCAAAATAGCATCTGTAAATCAATATAATATTGAAAATTCCTGATGGGATCGGGAATTATAAAATATGGATCAGTTCGGAAACTAAAAAACCAAAATAGGTTCTGTAGCGTAATCCAAGATTGCAGGGACAAACGCCGACCAGCTCGTCAGCTGATCAAGTTTGTAGCACTTCAAAAATTGGAAGGCAAAATCAAATTTCGATTAATTCAATCAAGGGGGTCGGGTGTTCATGATGCCTCATTAAAACCTTCTCGCGCCACCGAGGTAGGAAAGAGTGCATCCCTGACCAATAAGTTCTTACAGACCATGTCTAACGAATTACAGATATTTATAACTATTCTAAATATAACTTTAAGTGTTCGATGTTCCATGGTAGTCTCAAAGGCTGCCCGAGCTTGTTCTGCAGGCGATATGTCCCGCTCTTGATTTTTTCTATGATTTCGTATGGTCCTTCCCAATTCGGGGCGAGCTTGCCGAGGCTTTTGTATTTGGTGTGCAGAAAAATGCGCCTCAAAACCTTGTCACCGACTTTAAACACCCGACGGCATACCTTAGATGCGTATCGACTTCTTATCAGGGTCTGATAGTGCAAAGAGTTCAACTGAGCGCGACTGCGCTTTTCTTCTATAAGATCGAGAGCGAGTCGTCTGCTTCCGTCGTTTGTGTTTTCCTCATAGGTACCGACTCTGAAAGATGGAAAAATGGACTCCGCTGGGGTAACCGCGTCCATGCCATACACCAGAGCATAAGGTGATTCCTGGGTTGCCCTCCGGGGGGTGGTTCGGTAGGCCCATAACACTTCTTGTAGGTAGTCCGGCGACTTACCAGCCTTTCCTTCGAGGTTCTTTCTGAGTCCGTCCAAAATGGTTCGGTTGGTGACCTCGACCTGCCCGTTTGCTTGAGGATGGAACGGAGCGGAAAAACATTGCCTGATCCTGTGAGTTGTGTAAAAAGCTTTCATTTCGCCGCTGTCGAATTGTGGTCCGTTATCCATAGTTAGCCTCTGGAGTACCCCGATCCGACAACATATGTTAGACCAGATAAATTTGATGATGTATCTAGTCTTGGTGGCCGATAGCGGCTCAGCTTCGACCCACTTGGAAAAATAGTCTACTGCCACGACAATTGTCTGTCTCCCGCCCGATGCCATTGGTAGTGGTCCAACCAGGTCGATTCCCCATCGGTCAAAGGGTAGTCCTTCGGATATGGACTCTAGAGGAGCTGCGGGAACGTTTATTGCGTTTGCGAATCTTTGGCATGTGTCGCAAGTTTTCACTATTAGTCGTGCATCTGCTGTTATCGTAGGCCAATAAAACCCTGTGAGAAAAATCCTTCTAATTAAGGCCTTATAACCGCAATGTGCCGCACCCTCACCGTCATGTAGTTCGGATACAATTATTTGTGACTCGTGGACCCCTAGGCATCTGAGTAGAGGGCGGCTGAATGATTTCTTGTATAGTACTTCGCCTAATAGAATGTAAGCTCGGGCCTTATTGCGAACCTTCCGAGCCGAGGCGCCATCGCTAGGTAGTCTACCTTCGGATAAGAAGGCGATGATATCGCGCCGCCAATCCGAGATTGTTACCGAGGAGACCTGGCAGGCGATTTCAGGTCGGTTATCAAGCTCTTGTCGTTTGATGATAGATGGATTTTCTTGCTCGGTTACCCAGGGATAGTTGCTTGAGCAGGAAGCTGTCGCCAAGGAATCTGCCACCATGTTTTTGTTTCTCGGGACGTGTTCGTATGTGATTTTGACGAACGAGGCAGCTAGCACTCTGAGTGCTGCTAGGTATTGTACCAGATGCTCTTTCCGAGCTTCCGCAATCCCCGAGGCTTGGTTTATGAAAAGTTGGGAATCACTTACGAGGCGTACCTGCTTTGCCCCACAAACTTGCGCTAACCGTAGCCCCGCCAGAGCAGCCTCGTATTCAGCCTCGTTGTTCGAAGTATGGAAACCAAATCGAATGGCCTGGTGCATACTAATGCCCGTTGGGGTAATTATCTGTATCCCCGCTCCGCAGCCGCTGACATTTGCCCCCCCCCCCCTGTCGGTGCGGATGTTCCCCTCATTCAATTCGGCTTCTTTAGACGGTGCATCCTGATCCGGACGTTCAGAGTGGAACTCCACTAAAAAATCAGCCAGAATTTGGCCTTTAATGGCTGTCCGCGGTTCAAAGTTGATGTCGAAATCACCTAATTCGATAGACCATTTGGACATCCTCCCGGACATGTCTGGTCGCTGGAGAACATACTTGAGCGGAAACGTGGTTTGGACTACGATAGGATGGGCTTGAAAATATGGGCGCATTTTTCGTGCTGCTGTTACTAAGGCGAGATCCATTTTCTCTAATCTTAAATACCGAGTTTCCGCTTCCAGCAAGCTCTTGCTTACAAAGTAAACCGCTGTAAGGGCTGGTCCCGACTCACTGATTAAGGCCGCACTAATCGCAAAGTCAGTAACCGCAATGTAGAGAAAAAGGGTTTCGCCTGTTACGGGCTTTGTTAAGAGGTTCGGGGACGTTAGGTATCGTTTAATCCCTAAGAAAGCTTCGTCACATTCGGGCGTCCACACAAAATTTTTGGCTTGTCTCAAGACCTGAAAAAAGGGAGCGCACTTATCAGATGAACGAGAAATGAAACGGTTTAAAGCAGCCAGACGCCTAGTTAGGATCTGGACTTCCTTGATGTTCTTGGGCGGAGTCATGTCGGTCAGAGCTCGGAGCTGGACAGGATCGGCTTCAATCCCTTTTTCGTTAACGAAGAAACCTAGAAATTTTCCCGACCGGACCCCAAAGGAGCATTTTTCTGGGTTGAGCTTGAGGTTTATACCCCGTAGGTTATCAAAAGTTTCTCGCAGATCGGTAAGATGAGCTTCGTCCGTGCCGCTCTTGACTAACATGTCATCGATGTACACCTTCATATTCCTCCCAATTTGACCCTCAAATGTTTTGTTAACTAGCCTCTGGTATGTTGCCCCGACATTTTTTAGTCCGAACGGCATGACTTTGTAACAATACAGTCCTCAGCCTGTTATAAACGTGGTGCTTTCCTGATCTGCAACGTGTAATTTGATCTGATTATAGCCGGCGTATGCATCCATGAATGAAAGTAACCTATTCCCCGAAGTCGAATCTACCAACTGGTCGATCCTCGGCATCGGGAAAGGGTCCTTCGGACACGCCCGATTGAGGTCGGTGAAATCCACGCACATTCTCCATTTCCCGTTTTTCTTCTTAACCATAATGGGATTAGAGGTCCACAACGGGTAATTTGCTTCCTTTATGTGCCCGACGATGATCATTCTCTCGACTTCGCGTAAGATAATGTCTGCCTTTTCCGGGGAAAAAGCCCGACGCTTTTGAGAGATCGGTCTGACGTTTCTGTTGGTAGTTAGTCTGTGAATGACACAAGATTCTGGGACGCCGGTTACATCCCTTGAGCACCATACGAACAAATCTAGGTTTTCCCGTAGTAGAGACAGTAACTGTTCCCTGAAGACTGCCGACAAGCATACCCCGATCTTCAGAACTTTCCCTTCGGTGAATACGTGTCGTTCACATTCTTCGTTGGTAGTTAGATAGCTAGGGGCTTCCCTAGGATCATCAACTAGTAACGACCCTGGGGTGAGCCCCTTTGATTGCTATTCCCGAGCTTGAACCATCTCTTGGTCTTTTTTAGGTGCCAATGTTGCTCGGTAACACTTCCGTGCTGCTTTCTGGCTACTTCGGACTATACCCACGTTGGTTCCGACCACGTATTTTAAACACTGGTGGATTGTAGAAGATACCGCATGCATTCACGATATTCACGATCGGCCGAAAATTGCGTTGTGGGAAGTTGGTGCGTCTACTACCACGAATAAAACGGTAACCTCCTTCTTGAACGGGTCGTGGCCTAATTGGACGACGCCCTCAAACTCTCCTATAACGTCGGCTGCTGACCCTGTAAATCCCACTATGGTACGGTCCGACCGTGTGATGACCGGCGGCATCCTAAACTTGGCGAAAGTGGATGCGAAGATTATGTTGGCCGAACTTCCGGTATCTACCAAGATGCGTCGGACTTCCTCCCCTGCAATGGCTGCCCCGATCACGATGGCATCCTCATGGGGGCCGGCTATGTCTCTCATGTCATCGTCGTCCAAGTACAAGATCAGAGATGGGACGCTTTTGGACTGGGAGTAAGGTCAAGCCTCTAACTGGGTGGTTAGGTTTACAATGTGCCTTTTCCTGGAAGAGTGCGTGGTTCCTGCCATAGAATCTCCCCCAAAAATAGTTAGGGATTCAAAAAATTCACAAAGGCTTCTTACATTACCGATGTTTTCCTCTGCTTCCTCCTCGATGATCCCGATGATGTTGCGGTTTGCTTCGGGGTCAAGGTATTCTATAGAAACATCGAAAGGGTCGGTTACCTCTGAAATGGTCATTGTCGTTTCGGGCTTCAGAATTATCACGACTTCCTTCGAAGTTGTACTCTGCTGTGCTTTCTTAACGTATTCTAGGAGGTTTCCATGTTCTATGAGCATCTGTATCTCTTTCTTCAGGACAATGCAGTCCTTAATATCATGCCCCACGTCTTCGTGATAGCGAAAATAGTGGTTGTTCCTTTGTTCCCGAGGCGTCGGTATCGAGAAAGGCCTCCGGTACATCCCGCTTTTTTTAGTTTTTTCGTAGATCGACGATACACACTCTGTGAGGTCTGAGAAGTAAGCAGGCCGGATCCATTTGTTAGACATGGGTCGCGAAGTTGTCTGACTCATCTGCTTTGGTTTCTGGCTTGTTGGAGCCGAAGGTTTGGTGGATACTGGCTGGGTCGGATGTATTGTGCTGACCGGTTGGACTGCCCGAGCCTAGCTCGATTGAGCGCCCTGCCTTATTACTACCGACGCTTGGGCATTTTGCTGAATTTGCGCTGCCAGCTCGGACGCTTTGGTCTCTTCGATCAATATTTGTTTTTCTATTTGAGCCAGAAGTGCGGAGAAAGTGAATGCCTGTTTCTTCGTTACTGCTTGCTTCATAGGTCCCGGGAGTAAGCCCAAACGAAACGCGGTTAAAGCCACATTCTCTTCGCAGTGGTCCAGGTCGGTCTTAGCGTCAATAAATCGTTGGGTATACTCCCTGAGGCTTTCCCCCAACCTCTGTCTACAATTCATAATAGTGTCCCCGTTGGCTCGGAAGCTCTTACTTCCAACGAAATGTTGCCTAAACATTGTCCAGAACATCCCGAAGTTTTTGATGCAGCCTTGTGGTAAACGGTTGTACCACTTGGACGCCCGATCTCGTAAGGTCATAGAGAATGCTCTACACAAGAGCTCATCATCATTGTCGAAACTCAGCATGAAGTTTTTGAAGGCCTCCAGGTGATTATCCGGGTCCTTCTTCCCATCGTACTTTTCTAGCTTGAAAATATCAAATCGCTTCGGGAGCTGTCCCGCTAATATGTCGTCGGACAATGACGAGGCTCTCCAATTAACTCTGAACCCAAAAGCTCCGCCTCCGAGTCCTTCTGTTTGAACTCCGTAGAGTCCCTCATCCCCTTGACTGATAAACTGGTTGCTGATTCGGTAACCTAGGTGCTGGCTGTTTGATGGTTGCCATGGTATTTGAGGCAGTGCTGCTCGCTCTTCACGACTGGCTGCGGGCATTTCTTCCTTCTCAAGCGACACCGGAGTTCGTTTCTCAGTGCTACCCTTTTTGTACTTCGGGGAGTCTGTCCTGGGTCCTCGGAGGCGTCGGGAACGATTTTTACGTGTGCGCTGGACTCTTTCCCATCGTCGGTACTCCCTGCCCGATGAGTCATCTGAGGTGTAGTCAGCGGACACGCCGTGATGGTCCTCCGGGTATCGTTGCGCTCTGGCATTTTGCCCTTCCTCGAGATGAGGCTCTCGATAATACCTGACAGGTCAGGCTTCGATGCGAGGTCCAACAGTGGGGTTGCCCTCCTCACGGTCCTCCAAGAGTGGTTCTTTGCCTTTTCCTTCCCGAACCCTTTTCTCGTCTAGTGCCCGCTCTCTTTCGGTGTTCAGCCTGGCAATGTCTTCTAGGAGCTGTCTTCGGGTCATGATTAAGGTTGACCGTTTGTCTCGACCCTGCTCGTAGCGCCCCCGACCTGGGGCTTCTTCGCCTTCGGATACCGAAATGGCTCGGATTACTTCTCTACCGACCCTCTCTCCCACAGCCTCGTTATTCATCTTTTAAAGCGTGATTTTCGAAGAAAAAAGATTCCTTTTTGGTATCACGGATTCCCACAGACGGCGCCAATGATGAGTTAATAAATGACTTATGGAATATTTCGGATCTTGAGTCTAATGTGACTAGAGAGAGAAAATGTAGAGAGAGAAGGTGCAAAAAGAATAGAATAATACTCAGTGTCCCACCTACCAAGAAAGTGGGTCACCTTTTATAGTAAAGTAAGGTGGACCCATTAATATTCTTAGTGGACTGACTTTATTATCATTTTGGCCCTTTGTCAAGTATATTGTTTACAAATTTACCTCTAAAGAATAGTAATACAATAATAGCCATACCAAATATCTTTTATTCATAATTAACCCCTTATTATTTATTCCGGCGAATTACATCCTTATCAAAGATGTCATTTAATTTATTCGTGTCATCTTTATTTAGTTATTTTCTCATGCACCATCCAAAATATAGGCCCACGCAATGTTTAAATATCACTATCTCCCCCAAGATTACCAGCTTACACAAGTTTCTTTATAAGATGATTTTACTTTATCATTTACCAATTATGAATCCTTATCTTTGATAATAAAGTCCATGGCTTCCCATCGACATATAACCTTATCACATCCTACCCATATGTGATCGGTCTTGGGTAGAATGGTTTCCTTTGGGTTTGTTTCGGTCGAAGGTGAAATTAAATTTATCTCATGTTTAGAATTTTTTACTTTTCACCATTTTCACGCTTCAGATTAGACAAAGCTTTACCCTAAGGGTTTTGGATAGCTTCGACCAATAACAGGTCTACCTATTTTCACGTTTCAGCTTATTTAATCTAGTTATTTACTTAAGATCTTTGGATAGGTTAAACCAACATTATTGTACTTTTTTCAAGTCTTCGACTTGATTAGACCAATATTTTACTTAAGAGTTGTTGATATCTCTGACTAACATAGTTGGAGCCTTTTTATGTGTACCTCGTTAAAATCTCCCTACGCCACCAGGTTAGGAAATTGTGCAATATTGGTCACTCTATTATAGTTATAAAGAAATAAAAATGAATTAAACTTCAGTAGTCATAGCCTAAGGATAGATATATCTTTAGATGTTTAATGTTCCAAATATATGGGGGTCTTCCTTATTCATTCAAAAGCTTATAAGTCATTTCCTTTACTTTTTTATAATTATGTAGGTTCCCTCCCGATTAGGTCCAAGCTTTCCATTTTTGGGATAATTGGTATGTATACATTTATGAGAACTCAGTCCCTTGATCCGTATTCATGGCATCAGATGCAGAAAGTGTGTCTTTTTCTCATCAAAGTTTGGTAGTGTTAAACCCTGAGATGAGCTTTAGTTCATTTTCCTCTATTATGTTCAATTAAACTTTTCTCCCATAATTATTTGATTTTTTTAGAGTATTTAGCTACTTGACATGAAGGGAAAATGGTCTCTGCAATGATAAAAGCATATATAGCATAGAATAAAGAAAAATAGTTTTTCCATGTAGTAGTTTTGGGTGTGATTCGGTAGGCCTAGCGAACCTCCTGAAGAAAGTTAGGTTACTTGCTTCCAGCTCCGTCTAAGTTATTTTTTAACCCATATAAAAAACTCCAGTTCATAACCTCAACCTGACCATTAGCCTGAGGAAGGAAGGGTTTTGAATACTAATCTCTTTTTACGAACGACTTTAATAAAATACGAAAATCAACGAATAATCTAAAAAATATCTATAAAAATGTTAGGTTTAAAAAAAATATTGTTTTCCTTTTTCATGCGGGAGCGAATTATATTATGAGGAACTATTGTAAAACTAGTGTTTTGTTTGATCCACAAATTCAAAGAAATCCTATTAAACTTGTTTTTTCATAACTAATAGTAAATAGTTTAAATATTTGATCCAAACCCCACTAACAATCCTACTAATATATTTTTTATAAATTAAAAACGAGGAGGACGTATTTTTTATTATAAAATAATCTAAACCCACTAACAATAATGTTAGCAATAAATTTGAAGACTGTCACCGAATGTTTGGTGAAATGACAATGTTGCCATACAGAAGAGGGCGTAGTAAAGAGTAACAGGTCCACCGACCTATTGACCCAGACCAAGTCAGCTGGTCAAACCAGTGCCACTTTTTTCTTAAGTTTTATTAATACAAAACACAACAATTTTGAATTTTGGTACAACAACCTGTACACCAATTTTAAAATTTTGAAACGAAAAGCCAGACATTTATTAAGTATTAGTCTTCGTAAATGTTCATAATATTCAACGGTCAACAGTCCAATCCTAACAGCGTAAACCAAACCTTCAACGTCTTTGATTTCAAAAAAAATTCTCTCTCTATCTCTATATCCTACCTAGATTTGACTTCCGCGTTGGAGTAGTTGTACCCTTGAAGTTTTATGTTTTAGCTAAAGCACTCCCTCGGTTTATTTTTTCATGAAAAACATATATTTATTTAGTTAACAAGGGTGTTTTTATACTCGGATTACGATAATTTTATCCGAAATTATAAATATCGGAATCGTATCGATATAACAGGTTCGATTACTAAACTGTAAAACACAAGAACGAAATTTATTATAAAAAAAAAAATTATTCATTCAAATTCAGTGTGAGTTTTAGGTTATATAACATATGTGGATATTCGTCCGAAATCATCACTAAAAATATCCAATCATAAGACCGATTTTAAAATTATCTTTTATATATATATAATTATTGATAATCATTTTCAGTAAAATTTAAGTTATCAATAATTATTTAAATTTTGAAATTTATAGTAAATTACATGTATTATAATTTTTATCCAATATTCATGAAAACACAAATACGTAAAAACAATTAAAAAATTAATTATTTTTAATTTTTTATATTTTATATTTTTTAAATCCTAATTAGAAGTAAAAAACACACATCTTTATTTTTTAAAGATGGAGAAATGAAAATCAATCAGTGATGTTTTTTTTTTTAATTTTCGCAATCAAATTACACATGATTCAGTCACTCGAACGACATTGGTTTTTAGCAATCAAATTATACGTACTTCCGCAACTCAAATACAATAATTCAACCAAATTACACGTATTATCGCAGATGAAACTATATCCAATTTATCTTATTTTTAAAAAGGTTTTTTAACACAAAAAAACACATATTTCGTAAGTACAAAAATTTAGTTGTTTCAAACTCAATTAACATCTATTTTCACAAAATAAGTTTTCATTTAATTTTTTCACACGATCAAACTTCTTTATCAACCAAAGTCTTATTTTCACAACTATTTAGTCTTATTTTTTAATACATTTGCACAGTATTTTATAAATGAAACACAATAATTTTTTAACAACCAAATTACACACAATTTCGCATTTTGAATAATTTCGCAATTGGAACACAATTATTTTTTTCAAACTTATTTCGCGTAATTTTACAACCAAAGAATTCATAAAGTACTTTCATGATCTCTTCAGTTATAAAACTAAAAATATTTTTCAATTTTTTTTTAAAAAGGTTGTTTGTAAAATATAACATTTAAAAAAATATAAAAAACAAAAACAGTTGTAAAAACCGATATAGTGATCGGTTAAAACTAATTTAACATCAAACAGTTATTTGTATTATTGGCTAGGATATTACTTGGTAGATTATCCTATAAAATAAATATATTTTTTAATATGATATTATCTCCACATTTTTGTTACTTAATATCAATATTATTTTTATATTTTAGTTATTTTAAATTTTAAATCTAAATTTGATTAATTTTTAATTTAATTGGATTTGGATAATTATTTTAAACTTTCGCTTACAAATAATTTACAGGTACTTATACAAATAATTAAATCTGTAGATTCGAATCTAATTTAAAGACTTTAATATCCACCGGATCTCATGTGAACACTTATTGATCTTATATTTCGATACATATATGGTCGACAGTCGACACGAAACCTTCCTCCTTACAAGTATTTAAATATTCTATCAGAAAATGTTAAATAACATTGTAGATTTACAATTGATGTGAAATGATTTCAACAATAGGAGGGATTGGCAATATAATAAGTTTTGGGACTGATTTGATAACAAAACAATAATATAGGGGTATTTCTCTTATATTTTTTATTTTCCTTATACGTCCGCGTAAATATATAAACACGCTTGTCATAGTTCCTTTTGTACTTCTTATAAAACGAAACTAAAAAAGCCAAACTTTATTACAACATCGTCTAAGTTATAAATTTTCATTCAACATTTATCTATTTACAACCAACCAAGATCTAACAAAAAATGGTTTTACCATGGAGAAGACGAAGAGTAAGCAGCAACCGTGGAAACAAGAAAGAGCTTCTCGGAGATATTTCCGATATGGAAATACCTATTCCTTCACACTTCCGGTGTCCAATCTCTCTCGATCTAATGAAAGATCCTGTTATTCTATCAACCGGTATGACCTACGATCGAGAAAGCATCGAAAAATGGATCGAATCAGGTAACCAGACATGTCCGGTCACAAACCAAGTCTTGAACTCTTTCGACCAAATCCCAAACCACGCTATTCGAAGAACGATCCAAGATTGGTGCGTCCAAAACGGATCGTACGGGATCGAGAGAATTCCGACGCCACGTATCCCGGTGACATCCTACGATGTTACGGACACATGCACGAAGATCGTCACGCAAAGTCAACGTGGAAACTATAAGAAAAGCGAGGAGTTGGTGACGAAGATCAAGAATTGGAGTAAAGAAAGCGAAAGAAACAAGAAAATAATATCGGACAACGGAGTAGGGTTAGTGTTATCAGCTACGTTCGATGTTTTCGCTAATGTTTCAACGGAGAAACACGATGGTTTACTCGAAGACATATTGTCTTTGCTGACGTGGACGTTTCCGGCAGGAGTAGAAGGTCAGTCAAAGCTTGGGACCACTTCTTCTTTACGTTGCATGGTAGGGTTTCTAAACGACGGAGATCTTTCTACGCGAAGGAACACGGTTTTGGTCCTGAAAAATCTAATTTCTTCCGACCAAAAACATGTGAAATCTTTGTCCGAAGTCGAAGAAGTTTACCAAAGCTTGACGAAACTAATCAAAAACCCTATATGTCCTTCGGCGACGAAAGCTTCGCTCGCGGCTATCTACCACATGATTAGTCCTTCTCCTATGGGTGAAAAAATAGTTGTGAGATTTCTTGAGACCGGGTTGGTTTCGGTTATTATAGATACAATGGTGGACGCTGAAAAATCGATATGCGAAAAGGGTTTCGCCGTTTTGGATCGAATCTTGAGTTACAAGCAAGGGAGAGAAGAAGCTTATAGAAATGCATTGGTTATGCCTCTACTGGTGAAAAAGATATTGAGAGTTTCTGATTTAACCACCGAATCGGCTGTTTCGGTTTTATGGAAGCTGTGTAAGAATAATGAAGTAGTAGAAGGAAGTGTTGCGGTTGAAGCACTTCAAGCTGGTGCTTTTCAAAAGTTATTAGTTCTTCTGCAGGTTGGCTGTGGTGATATCATGAAGGAGAAAGTTACTGATTTGTTGAAGCTGCTGAATCATTATAAGGGTAAAATGGATCAGAACTGCGTTGTTGTTTCGTCCATGGATTTCAAGTATCTTAAGAGGCCGTTTTGAATTGAAGATAATTTAAAATTTTGTTGGATTTTTTATGAGTAAGTAGAGTGATTGTTATTTATGTAACGAAGTTCATATACATGATGTATACTTGTATAAAGTTTCCTAGAACAGTTTTAAGTTAAAAACTTCAGTTGGATCTCTTCGCATTGTAGATTTCACTTTTCTTTTTTTTTTGTTATTTTTCTTTATAAAAATGTATCAAGGCATATATCCAAAATCAGAACATTCAAAGAACATCCCTAAATATGGTGGTTGAATGAAAATAATATTGGACCTACACGGGCAAACCTCCAGCTCGAATAAAGCAAAAGTTCACCAGAAATTTTATTGGATCTAAACATAACTAAGACCAATCTTAACAGAATAGTGAAAATGGATTGTACAACATCGTAAGAAAATAAGAAAAGTACACACCTAGCTGTTAAGTGTAGTAACGGCCATTAGGTTCTTCGGTTTGGTTCTTTCTGTTCTTTTTGGTTTCTTAGATTAAATATTCATACCGAACCGAACCGAATCAGTTCCGAAATGGGTACTAGTTCTAAAAAACCGAGAACCGAAAGAATCATTTGGAACCGAACCGAAAACCATACATATTTAAAGGTAATATTGTTTATTAGATTTTTTATGGGTACTATTCGGTTCTTGGTTCCGGACCGAACCGAACCGAGAACCGTAGATATTTAAGATAAAGAACCATACAGGTATTTATAAGGAACCGGAACCGAACCAAATCTGTTATTTCGGTTCGGTTCTTCGGTTCTATACCCATATGGCCATGCCTAGTTTGAATCTGTCATAGACCTGTTATATGTCCGGGTTTTGGCAGAACCGGATCGGATCTCTAAGCTTATCGGTTTAGACTAGATCAGACAGCTAAGTTTTTTATTCTAAATTTTGGAATCGTACCGGACCATTAAATTTTCGGTTCAATTTGGTTCGATTCGGTCCAGTTTGGTCCTAATTCCTTCGGTCTGATTTCGATTCGGCCCGAATGCGGTTCAGTACGAATTTGTTTGGGTCCATTTTGGTTTTGGTTCGGTTCGGTTTCGGTACGAAATAATCTAAATTGATTGTACATCGTCAACCCTTGATTAATATCGTTATATGAGCATGTTTGGAGGTTTGTCAAAACAATACTTTGTACCAGACTCATATATATATTGGTGCCACTAATTTTCAGTTTGTATAGGTTATATTGATGTTAGGGTGGCTAATATTACTAACTCTCCATTGTTTGCGGAAAGTATATGGAAGTTGTTAATGTGAGCCTCGAAAACTATGTCATCCTTAATGAAGAAAAGTATGAAGCAACGGCGGTAGCTGGAGTATTGCGACTGCAAAAGAGAGAAAACAAGAGATTTACTTAGTTTTCAATAGAAGTAAAGTTAGCAAATAAAGATAGAAAGAAACACTTAAGAGTCATAGTTCCTTTCGTAAGTTTGAGAAGATTTAGAAAAAAAAAAGAGTAATTATCGTAGTTGTTTGGGAGTTTCTTGTAATTTTTATTCTATATAAAGTTCGTATATGTTGTCCATAGATGTAGGATTTCTTCACAACCTGAATCATAAACCATGTCTTTGTGTGTTTGATTTTATATTCTTTCGTGTCACACTTGTAGAGAGTAAATCATCACTAGATTAAGTCTCGACTTATTGCTGAAACTTGCACCAACTTAGGAAGTTTCGAGTTTTAAATATTCTTGCTTGGTTTCCCCAACCCAAAAATGTAAAGGGACCAAACATGAAATAATGCAAGTCTTTCCACGACCACATTAAGAAAGTAGAAATCCCACGATGTTGGACAATAACTCAGACTAGTGTTAAGAGTTTTTGTTATTGTAGGTTCAAAATAATTGAGGATGGAATAATAAGTATGGATGCCAAACTCAATTATGTCAAACCGAACCTATATGAACATGTTTTGAACCAAACTAAGACTTTGATGATTCTGGACTATGCCCTAATCAAGCTTGTAATTTTGGATAAGTCCTGATGAGGGGGTTCTACATCAAATGGGGTTCCGCTGCTACTGGGTACTTCTGATTCTGTGTGGAAATGGGTTCCAATATACTATAGTGACCGGTATGAATGAATTAAGTATAATAATGGATTAATGTGTGACATTAATATGTGTGTGCACTTTACTATTGTAACGAGTAGTACATACAAAAAAATATCAAATATATAATGCCACTAACTGTCTCACGGTCTAGTCAACATCTTGTTTGTGCTAACGTGAGCATTGTTGGGAATATTGTTTAGAGATTTCCGGATAAACTCTGAAGTTTTGTTTTAACAATTTCAGATTGAAATTATTTTGGTGGTTCTCCAAAATTTTCAACCGGATAAAATCAGAGCGTATGCATTTGAACAACGAGAATAGATTTTTGTTGTTATTATCTTTTTCTTCAACAGAACCATACTTATTTATTCAACCAAATTTCAAAAACTGTAAAACATTTTTAAGTCCAATAACGGCTATAATTTTAAATGATAAAAACGGCCAAAATTATTCAAATTCAAATTTGAATTAATTTTCCAAATTCAAAATTTCCATGAATATTCACAATAGCCTTATCATTTAAAATAAATTTAACCACAACCAGGAGACGCCCCTTGGACCCACTAATCATAATATATGCTTACAAGCGTGTACTCCACACTCTCTGACTTGCTCGATAATATATTACGACTGCATTGGTCGACTAGTCAATCCAATTACACTAAAATATCCAACAATCTTCCCCCATTTTAGTGCAATTCATGATTAACTAAAACAAACTCACAACAAATAACAAATTTATGCATAAATGAAATATCGTAACGATTGAATTTCATATTAGTATATTACACATTCCAAATATTCGAATATCAAGGTATCACTAAGGATTGAACCTTTACTATCCATAATGAATACTCGAAGATAATATACACATAAATTTACATTCTCAAATGTTCTTACTTGACACTATCTTTTACTAGCCTTGTGTCCTTATCCTTCTTAAGCATATCAAAGCCAAGTCCTAGCTTCTTGAAGCGGCTAAACTTCATGCTTAAATAGGTAGATCTTTTACTCTTGCACATGCATATGCAATTTTTCAAAAGAGCTATTAAGAAGATAAACTTCAACCTCCACAACTTGCATGTCTGAACACATACTTTGGGATAATACTACTAATGTGTTCCAATCTCTAGATGTTAAGCTTTCCACATTGAATTCAGCACCTAATGTCATATTAGATGGGAATTGGGTATCTTAACATGAGAGATTTCAAATGGACTTTTAATCTCATCCCAATAGCCGATTTGTGCACAAAATCTCTACTTAACACTTTGGTTAAATTATCGGCTAAATTATATCGAGTTCTCACAAACTCTACTGTAATAACATCATTCGTGATCCGCTCACGAATCATAATATGTCTGACACCTAAGTGTTTAGACCTACCTTTGTAAACTTGTCTATATACATTGGCCAAGGCAGCCTCACTATCACATCTGATAGATATAAGTGATATCGGTTTGGGCCACAGAATTTCGTACATTAAATTTCTTAGCCACTCAGCTTCTTTACTCGCTGCTGCTAATGCCACAAACTCTCATTCTATTGTTGAATCTGTAATACAAGTTTATTTTTTTTAATAGACAGACAAAATAGTCTCCAATACTTAATTGTGTGTAAATTCGAATAATTAAAATAAGACTTATCTGACACTCAAGTGCATACAAAATCAGAAAAATTAAACTCTTTATACATGCTTGTAAAATCAAGTGAAATTTGCATGCAAAATTCATATGAACTGCATTTGAATTATAATGCAAATGCCATGACTTACTTCGTTTCATATGCATGCAAAATAACCGCATGCAATGTTCAAAATCAAGACGAGATTCATTAAACCACACATGCAAAATTTCGTTTATTTTGTTTAAACTTATCATGCAAATTAACATTAAATGCATGTATACCTAATCTATATTAAATAGGCCAGAACTAAATTCACATATATATAATTTTACGAACTGCATGGCGCAGTTATTGGTTTACACCAAAATGCATATATATAATTTTATGAACTGCATGTTGCAGTTATTGGTATAATTCTTAATTACCAAGCACCAGAAGTGCTGCTTAAATCTCAACCCATGGCGATGCTATATATGCCAATAAAGCCATTGACCACGACTTCTATGCCTTTGAAACTCAAGAGAGATTCTCATATCACCAATAGTCCATCACAGACATCCACCATGTCCGGTGCATCTGTACCAGCAGATATATCTTCTCAGCCGATGATCAACTTTCCACTATCGCCGTTCACCATATCCTGTGCAGCTGTACCAGCAGAGACACCTGTGAAGTCGGTGATTGACTTTCCACCAACAGTGTACACCATATTCAGTGCAGCTGTCCCGGCAGATACACCTTTGCAGGCGATGATCGATTTTCCACCGTCCCCGACCATCATGTCCGGTGCAGTTGTTCCGGTGAAGAAACCTTAGCTGACAATGATCGATTTTCCACCATCGCCTATATTAATAAACACTTAAGTCTACCCCACATTTTCAATTAAAAATAAATTTGCTACTGCAGCATAAGTTTCATCAACGAAAACGGTTATATAACCGTAAATGCACAACTGCAGTTCTTAACACAACTATCTTTTCCGTGAATTACAATTATATTCACTGTAATGTGAATGCAAAACTGCAGTTGTATTAATTTATCGATTAATAATGGTGTGGATAAAAATGGCCTAGGGGTAGGCAAGTAATTTCAAGTGGAGTTTTAAGGCGGTGTAAGGGTGTTTCAAGGTGGTGTGAGGGTGTTTCAGGGTGTTTCAAGGTGGTGTGAGGGTGTTTCAAGGTGTTTCAAGGTGGAGAGAGAATTAAGCAGCTTGGCAGCAGTTAATTTTTCTTACCCATAGTTAATGCTGGTGGTTGGGTATTTATAGTATGATACTTGGGCCCTTATGGGCTTTCGGGTCATGTTTAATGGACCCGGGTCATGTTTAAAGACCCATGAGTTTTAAGCAGATGGGCAGGTAGCTTAGTCAGAAAGTGTTTAGGTTTTTTAGCACTTTAGTCATAGTTCGAACAGCCTTAAGCTCACAGTGTTCGAAGTCATCTGTCCGGTTCAAATTCTTAGTGTCTGTCCGGTTTACGGAGAGATTTACATTGGTCTGCCCTTCCGGGGAGCACTCCGAATTCGGACTCATCAGGAGCCCCTTTTTTAGGTGTTTGAACAAGCGTCCTTGTCAAAGAACTGAAAAACAGTCCAATTCAGGAAGTGGTTTTCAATTCGAAGAGAGTTGGGGACAAACCCGGACAGACTGAACGTTACGAATTAAAAACGGTTCTTACCAGAGTTAATGGGACACGTGTCACTCTCTGATTGGTCACTTTAGCCGTTTTTTCACCTTGAACTTCGCATCACTTTCTCGAACAAGTTACCTCTTTTAAATGTCATTAATGACATCAGCGCCGTCTTTTAATCATTGCCCAACTTTTCGGATTCTCCTAGGAATCAACTCCTTTTTTCACATTTACTATAAATTCTAATTCACTTTTCACTGTCTCATTATCTCTTTCAAATTTCACTCTGCAATTTTACTCAGAGCTTTATCTCTCTAGAACTTCAAAACTTTCTTGGTTGTTTATGTTTACAGCAAGAATAACACTGATCAAGGGCGGCTGGCTTAACCTTTCAGAATTGGAGAAAGCTCAAAGAGTTGAGAAGGAAAAACGACTTGCTGCAGGGCTACCATCGTCGCCTATTGAGAAACCAGCCTCTTCTGTCGCAGAATCTGATAGAGGTTCATCTTCTTCCAAAGGTACAAAACCTAAAAAACTCTTTCAATCAACGCTCTCCCCCATAGTATCTGGCTCCTCAGTTCAGGAGTCGATCCCTGCTGTTGAACCGGGAGTTACTGTCACAAATGTTAGGAAAAAATCTTCTTTCATTGCTATGGGGTCTGACTCTGACCATTCCCCGGACAAGCTAATCATGAAAAGGCCAAGTCGGTTGGTCAAAGGGCTTTCTTCTAAAAACACACCCTCGAAATCGGGGGCAAAAGATAGTGTATCAGGGTCTGGGGCAACTATAAGGGCTCCCCGGGAGAGGCTGTCAGGACTAGAGGCCAGCAACCCACTACCCCCCAAGGAATCTTCTACCTCAGAAACTCAAATTGAGGTGAGAAGTCGAGTAAATACGGACAGCCACCAGTCCGGAGGATCAGCTCTGCCAAGCCTCAATCCTCCCCGGACTATTTCTACTGAAGCTCCCCCAACGATTATGGAGGAGAGGATGGAGGACTCTACTGAGGAGGTTAGATTTGAGTCCGAGTCCTCCGGACAGGCTGATACTGCTATCGTTTTTGCCAAGAAGGGCAAAGAGGACTTGTATCTGAGGCGTCCGGACCTGCCGGAGAGCCTTGAAGGGAGAGTGGGGCCATGCTTTCATAAAGTGGAGTTCAAGTATATTTTGGCCTTGCTGAAGCCCAAGTATGCGTTCATCCATACTTCAGATCTGGGTAGATTGCGCACAAAGTGGGGGATCCCTGAGAACGTAAAGATAAGGATTCCCATCGATCCGGAGACCCCGATGGATTGTAAAAAGAATGAAATAGTCTTCTTTACGGAGTTATTCAACTGGGGACTCAGGTTCCCATTGGACCCAGAGATAGTGCGCTACTTTCACTTGGTCAAACTCTGCCCATCACAGTTAAGCCCCAATGGTTGGTTCACCTTGATGTCGTGCATAATGGCATCCACGATATCTGGGATCCCTCTTCCTATGGAAGAGTTCGCTGCAGTGGCCAACTTGTGTAAACATCATCAGTTCCCCTTCTATCATTTCAACATGGGTAATGACCTTAAAGCTGTTGATGATCTCCTGGAATCGGAGAGTAAATGGAGGAGCCAATTCTTGTTTGTCAGTGGCTCATGGGAAAATGGCAAGAAAATCAAGGCCGGGGAGAATCCAAGCCTTCTTCGGAGTAGATGGAGGAGCGATCGTAAGTCTTTACTTTAAGCTTCTGTTCGAATTTCTCTTTTCTTTTAAGTTTATGCTAATTAGTTTCTCTTTTGTCTTACCAGAGCTGCCAAAGGAGTTCGAAGACTACCTGAAGGCCGGACAGGTCACCTGTGGCAAAATCAACGCTTGGGCCGCAGAGAACTGGGAGAACCGGTTCCATAAAGCCTACACTTCTGGGAACTAAGCAAGGTCTCACATGTGGAACACCACAGGTCGAAGAGACCTAACTTGGGAGGAGTTCTCCACCCAACCTGATGAAGACATCGTGCTGAGAAGGTCTCATGAACTGGATGGGACTCTCTTCCTGCCTGCCCGGGCCAGAGCCCCAAGTAAAATGAAGGGCAAGAAGAAGAAAGGCACGAGGGTGGCAGGTGACGATGAGAAGGAGGCCCCAACAGACACAGAAGGACTGACACAGGTTCAAATTGATGCAGCCCTTTTACAAGTGGTGGAACAGGAGAGCGAGAAGCAGGAAGTGAACCTCCCTAAGCCCCCAAGGGCTTCTAAGAGGACTCGCAAGCAAACAAGTGAGAGTGCTGATAGGGAGGCTAAGAAGAAGAAGACTTCCCAAGGAGATGAGGTTGCTCTCCGGGACCCGGATCCTTCTTTCCCTACTGACCCTACACTGGCCGAAGAGATCCCAAGAGACTTTCAAGAAGAGATCCCAAGGGAATTCCACACAGATGAAGTTGAGGGGGGGGAGCTTAACTTAGACGAAATGGACATCACCGGTCTGGGTGGACTTGGTGAATATTTTCTTGGGCTGCCCAGAGACGAGTTCGCAGGGCCCTATGTCCCTCCAAGCAGCTCCAACACAGTTAATTTCAACGGTAAGACTTTTATGGTTTCCAGTGAGAGGGATGTTATAGCCCATTCTATCCTTAGCAACGTGCAGCCAATACTTACTTTGGAAAGGCAAGTCCGAAGTCAGGCAGACACCATCAAAGACCTCAAGTCGGAGAAGGAAAAACTGTCCGAGGACCTCCGGACTGCTGCCAATAAGGTTGATTTGCTCAAGGAGGCAAATGATCAGCTAAAGAAGAATCAAGATGAAAACAACACAAAAGTTGCTTCCTTGGAAGAGACCGTAAAAGATCTCCGGGCTAAGCTGTCCGGACTGGAGAATGACCTGACAATCTCAAGGGGAGAAACTGCAGCAAAGGAGAAGCTCGTCACCAACTTGACTACTGACAAAATTTCTTTAGAGAATGCAGTGACTCAGGCTGCTGAAGAGAAAGCTGCTTTGGTGAGGGATCAAGAGGCCATGATCAAGGCCAGGATCAACGCCTATGCCAGGGAGATGATCCAAAGCGAGGAGCTAATGATCCAAAAGGTAAAGTCTGATATGGTCCTCCTGTTTCACGAGAAATTCCCGAAGAGGAGACTAGGGGAATTATGGCGCTATGTGGATGATGATGATCTCCCATATTGGACCATGGTTGATGAGGGGTACTCCGGTGAGTCTTCGTCCGGTGAAGAAGAGGAAACCAGAGAGAGCCCAGGTGAGGAGGAGATTGACCCCAAGGGTAAGAAGATAGTCGAAGAGAAAAGCGACATCAAGGGCAAGAAATCAAATGAGGGTGAGCCATCTTCAAAGGCTCAACCTTGACTTATAATTTATTTTGTTTATCTTTTATTCGAACTAAAGTCCTTTGAAGGCCAAGGCACTCTTTTTGTGATGGTGTCCGTATTATTCAGACAGATTTTTGTACTGTGCCCAAACTTGTTTAAAAAGTCCTTGGAAGGCCAAGGCAGTTTTAAGTTGTTTGAATGAATATTTTATTTTGCTCAAGCATCCTCTTCTTTCATTATTTGTTTAAATAGCTGGAGTTTAAATAGTTTTATTCTATTGTGAGAGTATTAAGACTTTCCGGCTAGAATTTAAATAGCCCTTAGATCTTTTAACCCGGGTAGTATGATAAGAAACAAAATGTTGAAAATACTTAATTTGAAGAAGGCACCAAATTTCATTGAAAGCTCTCCGTGCCACCGAAGAGGGGAAGGTATGCCCCCAAATATTTACATGGATGTTTAAACAAGTAAATATTTACACAAGTTTTATTCCAAGTACATTCGAAGGTGTTCAATATTCCAAGGGTGAGTTAAAACCCTGCCATCTTTGTCTTCCAACCAGTATGTCCTAGGCTTGATTCTTTCAACCACAGTATACGGACCCTCCCAAGTTGGGGCCAGTTTTCCGAAGAGCTTTTCCTTAGTATGTAAGAAAACTTTCCTTAATACTTTATCTCCTGGTTGAAAATCTCTTCTTTTAACTTTAGAAGCAAACCTGCTTCTCATCAAGCCCTGATAGTGTGCCATTCTAAGATGAGCTTTCACCCGTCTTTCTTCGATTAAATCAAGCTGATTTCTAATTGCCATCTCATTAGCCTGTCCGGAGAAGTTATGAACACGAAAGGAGGGGAGTGTCTTTTCTATGGGAGCTACTGCATCCATTCTATAGACCAAGGCAAAAGGGGATTCTTGTGTTGCAGCCCCAGGTGTTTTCCGGTAAGCCCACAAGACTTCTTGTAGATAACTAGGTCATTTCCCAACAGCCCCTTCCAAATTTTTCTTTAAACCGGACAGTATTGTTCTATTAGCCACTTCAACTTGCCCATTGGTTTGTGGGTGGAAAGGTGAAGAAAAGCAGTGCTGAATACCTCTTGAGGTACAGAAGCTTTCCATCTCTCTATTGTCAAACTGTGGCTCATTGTCTGTTGTTATTTTCTGGGGGACACCAAATCTGCAACATATGTTGGATAGAATAAATTTTATGACAGCTTTTGAGGTTGTCCCTGCCAAGGGGGCTGCTTCTATCCACTTCGAGAAGTAGTCAATGGCTACAATTATGGTTTTACGCCCTCCGGACGCCACAGGGAGAGGCCCAACTAAGTCCAATCCCCATCGAGCAAAAGGGATGGGCTCAGAAATTGATTCCAAAGGAATGGCTGGTACATGAATTTCATTGCTGTACCTCTGGCATGGGTCACACCTTCTTACCAGCTCCTTAGCATCTTTCATAATTGATGGCCAATAGTATCCGGAGAGTAGCACTCTTCTTGTTAAAGCTCTAAATCCACAATGGGCTGATCCCTCACCATCATGCAATTCGGAGAGAACTGTCTGTGATTCATGATCCCCTAAACAACGTAGGAGAGGTTTGCTATAGGATTTTTTGTACAACACTTCTCTTATCATCAGGAAACCACGAGCCCTGTGTTTCAACATTCTGGCTTGTGATTTATCCAAGGGCACGATGCCATCGGACAGATATTGTATAAGAGGAGACCTCCAGTCTTGAGGCCGATTCACTTGTACTTCAAAGACTTCCTCTTTTATACCTTCATTGAGTTGAATAGAAGGGCTTTCAAGCACATGGATCCATGGGTAGGACTCCGTATATGCTATCGTTGCTAGTGAGTCTGCTAGCTCATTTTCTGCCCGGGGGATGTGCTCATAGATAACAGCTTTAAATTTCAATGCTTCATTTTTTAGGAGGAGTAAATACTTGACCAACTGTTCCTTTCTAGCTTCTGATAGGCCCAAGGCCTGGTGGACTAGCAACTGGGAGTCACTTAGTATCTTGACTCTTTTAGCTCCACAAATGTAGGCCAATTTTAACCCAGCTATAGCTGCTTCGTATTCGGACTCATTATTGGATGCCCTGAAAGCAAAACAAATAGCTTGGAACATGTTGTCCCCGAATGGGGAAGTGAGACATATTCCTGCCCCAGATCCCATGGTACTGGATCCTCCGTCTGTTCGGACAATCCACACTTTCTTGTCTTTTGAATCAGTAGGTTGTTCTGAATCCCTATCAGAATGGAATTCAACCAGAAAGTCAGCCACAGCTTGAGCTTTTACTGCTGTTCGGGGAGGAAAGTCTATGTCGAAGTCCCCCAACTCTACTAACCACTTTGTCATTCTGCTCGAAATGTCTGCTTTTTGAAGGACAATCTTTAAAGGGAAAGAAGTCCGGACAACGATAGGATGAGCCTGGAAGTAGGGCCTCATTTTTCTTGCAGCTATCACCAAGGTCAATGCCAGTTTTTCGAGTTTCAAGTAACCCCTCTCAGCATCAATCAAGCTTTTGCTGATGTAGTACACTGGGTGAGGATTCCCATCAACCTCCCTTACTAGCACAACACTGATGGCACAACTTGAAACAGCCAGATATACAAAGAGAGTCTCCCCATCAACTGGTTTGAACAAAGTCTTGGGAGAGGAAAGATGTTTCTTGATTTCATTAAACGCTTCATTACACTGTGGCGTCCATTCAAACCCCTTTGCACCCTTCAAGGTTTGAAAGAATGGAGCACACCTGTCCGAAGACCTGGAGATGAATCTGTTCAAGGCAGCCAATCTCCCCGTTAATCGCTGTAATTCTTTAATGTTTCGAGGAGGCTCCATTTGGAACAAAGCATTGAGTTGGTCCGGGTCGGGCTGTATTCCATGCTCACTTATGATATACCCTAAGAACTTCCCGGATTGCACTCCGAACACACACTTTTCAGGGTTTAGCTTCAAATTTACTTTGGCCAAGTTGGCAAAAGTCTCTTGGAGGTCGGACAAGTGCAACTGCTCATCCACGCTTTTTACCATCATATCGTCAATGTAAACCTCCATGTTTCTTCCAATTTGATCAGCAAATGCCTTATTGACTAACCTTTGATAAGTAGCCCCAGCATTTTTCAAGCCAAAGGGCATCACCTTGTAGCAATTTAGACCCCTATCAGTGACAAACGTGGTATGCTCTTGATCTTTTGGATCTACTTGAATCTGATTGTACCCGGAGAAGGCATCCATGAAGGAGAGAAGCTTGTTCCCAGAAGTAGAGTCTCCTAACTGATCTATCCGGGGAACCGGATACAAGTCTTTCGGGCAAGCTCGATTGAGGTCTGTGAAGTCAATGCACATACGCCATTTGCCATTCTTCTTTTTCACCAAGACAGGATTGGCAGTCCACAAAGGGTATTGAGATTCTTTAATATGCCCCATCTTTGTGAGTCTATCAACCTCTTGTACAATGACATCAGCTTTTTCTTTTGAGAAAGCTCTCCTCTTTTGTACCACTGGTGCCACATCTCTCCGGACAGACAGGCGATGGGAAATCACCTCTCGTGGAACTCCAGTAACATCAGCGTTGCACCAAGCGAAAACATGCTGATGGTCTTTCAAGAATTTCAACATTCCTTCTTTCAGCATTGGTGGCATTTTGGACCCTATCTTGACGCTTTTTCCTTCTTCCAAGCAGTGTGTTTCAACCTGCTCAATTGGAATCAACACTCCAGGGGTCTCTCTGGGGTCATCAATTTCACCCTCACCCCCAGAAAGGCCCTCAAACTGCTATTGATCATTTATTCGGACTGCCCCCAGCGTTTGTGGAGCCAAGGCAGTGGCATAACATTCTCTTGCAATCTTTTGGCTGCTCCGGACAACCCCAACCTGCCTCTGAACAGCATACTTTAGACACTGATGGACTGTCGAAGCCACTGCATGCATCCTAGAGAGCCAAGATCTCCCTAGAATAGCATTATAGCAGGTGGGACAATCCACCACAATGAAGAGTATTCTAACCATTTTCTTGAAAGGTCCCCTGCCCAACAACACTTCTTCTTCAAACTCCCCGATCACATCGGCTGAGATGCCCGTAAAACCCATAATCGACCTGTCCGACTTCTGAATCACAGCTGGATTTTTCATTTTCTTGTAGGTGTTTAATGAGAGGATATTGGCAGAGCTTCCAGTATCCACCAAAATTCGCCTTATCTCATTGCCCCCTATAGATGCTCCTATGACAACAGCATCCTCATGAGGGCCAGCAATATCTCTCAAGTCATCCTCATCGAAGACTATGAATGAGAATGAGTTTGGAGATTGATAGGATGTCATGCCTCCTTCTAGCTGGGAGGCTAAATTGTGAACATGCCTCTTTCTTGAAGAAGCAGTAGGAGTAGTCATTGTGTTCCCTCCGAAAATCGTCAGTGACTCGAAGAATTTAATGAGTCCGGAGACTGTCTTAGAATACTCCTCTATGGCACCCACCTTATTTCGTGTTGGATCAGGATCCAGGTATTCAGATTCCACATCAAACCTTTCAACTATTACCATAGCCCCCTCCGGGGCAGCACTACCTGGACCAGCCCGGTGAGTGTTGTCAGGCCTGTTGCCTCCTCTTCTTTTAACGTATGCACCCAACTTTCCCCTTTCAATCAAGTTCTGTACCTCTTGTTTCAATGCTATGCAATCATCAGTGGTATGGCCAATATCATTGTGGTATTGGCAAAAGGAGTTGTTACGATGCTCTCGGGGAGACTGCAAGGTTGCTGGTCTCCGGTAGTGTACCTCATCTTTTGTTTTATCGAAAATGGTTGTCACACTTTCTTTGAGTTCCGCAAACCACTCCGGTTGGACCCATGGTCCTCTTTTGTTTCTAGACTGTTGACTTTGAGCAGGAGCAGCTGGTTGAGACTGAGCTTTTCCCCTACCATGCCCCTGTCCGGTTTCTCTGGCTTTATTCCCGGATTGGTTTTGATTTGGAGTTGGTGCCACCGGAGTGGATCTCACCTGTCTGTGCACCCTGGTCTTTTTTGTTTCATCAACATTTATTTGCTTGCCAACTTGGTTTAGCAATCCTCCACAGGTCATGGCTTTCTTCCTGGTCACCGAATCAGCCAAGTTGTTTGGGTTCAAACCTTGTCTTAGGGATGCTATTGCCACCTATTCGAAGCAATCAGCCAACCCGTTTTTTGTGTTCACAAAACGACTTATGTACTCCTTTAACGAATCATTTGGCTCTTGGGCACAATGGATTATGTTATCTCCATTACCCTTCAGCTCCTTACTCCCCACAAACTGCCTTCGAAATGCCACCCAAAAAGTATCAAAGTCTCTAATACAACCCTGAGGCATGCTGTTGTACCACTTCAGAGCACTCCCCGTGAAAGATTGGGAGAATGCCCTACAGAGTAGTTTATCATCATAATCAAAGTTCATCATGAAGTTCTTGAATTGCTCCAGATGATTGTCCGGATCAGTACTGCCATCGTACTTCTCCATCTTGGTGCTGTCAAACCTCTTGGGGAGGTTCCCGGATAGAATTTTAGAAGACAATGGAGATTGCCTCCAATTCCTTCCACGACTGAACACAGTATCCTCATTAGGAGTTGTAAAGATACCTGGCTCATCGTGGAAGGCAAAAGGATCCATCAGCATCCGATCTACATGCCTCCGGTTGTGAGATGATCCTTTTCCAATATGCCTTTTCATTCTTCCATGGTGATCTCTTTTTCTGGAATATTTCTTAACTTGCTTTTGTTTCTTCTTGGTTCGACCCTCATCACTGCTGGAGGACAAGGATTTTTCATTTCCCTCACTGTCCGAAGAGCTGTCCGAAGACTCTGAACTCGATTCAGAACTCTCCACAGGCTTGGACCGGTGAGACTTTTTAGAGCTGGCATGTGTCTTCTTTGTGCTCACATGAGTTTTCGAAGCCTCAGGCTCTCGAGGGTTGTCAGTGTGATGAGCAACGGACCCTTTGGATTTCTCTTTCATGCCCATCTTGGCCTTTTCAGCCCTCAGAGCTTCTATCTCAAGCTTTAACCTGTCGCGCTCTTGGACAGTATACTCATCATTCTCCTCCACCACTTTGAGCAAGGCTGGTGGAAGCTCTGGATTATCCGGATT
Source organism: Limnanthes douglasii subsp. nivea (assembly GCA_036936605.1). Classification (NCBI taxonomy): domain Eukaryota; kingdom Viridiplantae; phylum Streptophyta; class Magnoliopsida; order Brassicales; family Limnanthaceae; genus Limnanthes; species Limnanthes douglasii. The sequence goes on from JAUPFV010000004.1 coordinate 274,289,655, forward strand.
CATTCGGACAGAAATTCTTTGCTTGGTTTCGAATACTTGATTCAGGCACCGTCGCCTCCCACTGTGGTCGCCAATTTGGTGTGGATAAAAATGGCCTAGGGGTAGGCAAGTAATTTCAAGTGGAGTTTTAAGGCGGTGTAAGGGTGTTTCAAGGTGGTGTGAGGGTGTTTTAGGGTGTTTCAAGGTGGAGAGAGAATTAAGCAGCTTGGCAGGAGTTAATTTTTCTTACCCATAGTTAATGCTGGTGGTTGGGTACTTATAGTATGATACTTGGGCCCTTATGGGCTTTCGGGTCATATTTAATGGACCCGGGTCATGTTTAAAGACCCATGAGTTTTAAGCAGATGGACAGGTAGCTTAGTCAGAAAGTGTTTAGGTTTTTTAGTACTTTAGTCATAGTTCGAACAGCCTTAAGCTCACAGTGTTCGAAGTCATCTGTCCGGTTTACGGAGAGATTTACATTGGTCTGCCCTTCCGGGGAGCACTCCGAATTCGGACTTATCAAATAATGCCTCTTTATACTGAGTGGATGCATTCAGTGATTTAATCATTCGAATCACAGAATCACAGAAATCTAACTGTTTAAATTAATTTATATTTACATATAAAATTACTTAAAACAGTTAAAACAGTTTCAAGTGCATTAAGTGTTGTGTATACCAGAAACTAGTAAAACCATAAATTTATGCATTCCATTACTACATTGATTATAAATTCACAATTACATATTAAATTCAAAAACATAATTTTGTTTATTGAATTTAGATTTACTGTAATTTCTTTGATAATTAATCAAATATGCAACCTCCATATAATTTTATTTTACCGGACATGCAACTACTACTATATCCGAACAATATATGCAGGTTTTCAAAATTTATTCTTTTAAGCATTCTTAAGATTTCTAACGAGACGAAAAACTTACAAGATGTAGACATGATTTTCAGATTCTGAACTTGTTGCAGGTGATCATCGATCTTTGCTAGGTTATGATCTTCTAAGAGATGACAACCAAACTTGTTTTTGATTTTCCATTTCATTTCAATCCTCGTTAAACAAAACCGTTTGATTTTAATCTTTATACAAATCATAAAACAATAACATCTTAGTACAAATCTCTTCGCAAAACAAGAACAAAATAATTTCAATCTTTTGTTGGGAATATTGTTTAGAGATTTCCGGATAAACTCTGAAGTTTTGTTTTAACAATTTCAGATTGAAATTATTTTGGTGGTTCTCCAAAATTTTCAACCGGATAAAATCAGAGCGTATGCATTTGAACAACGAGAATAGATTTTTGTTGTTATTATCTTTTTCTTCAACAGAACCATACTTATTTATTCAACCAAATTTCAAAAACTGTAAAACAGTTTTAAGTCCAATAACGGCTATGATTTTAAATGATAAAAACGGCCAAAATTATTCAAATTCAAATTTGAATTAATTTTCCAAATTCAAAATTTCCATGAATATTCACAATAGCCTTATCATTTAAAATAAATTTAACCACAACCAGGAGACGCCCCTTGGACCCACTAATCATAATATATTCTTACAAGCGTGTACTTCACACTCTCTGACTTGCTCGATAATATATTACGACTGCATTGGTCGACTAGTCAATCCAATTACACTAAAATATCCAACAAGCATATTGTGCATTATACCTCAATCTTGGTTTTGTATATCGTACTACAAAGATGAGAATGTGATTTATATTTAATAAGTTGAATGTTAAGAAAAAAGAACAATTAGGAATTCTTGTAAGAGAAACAATAAGCTTTCGGAGATCCCTCTATAAGTTTGTACTATGTTTTGAGAAACTTTGTAACAGAGAGAGCGAGGGAGCGATTTTTAATTGTGTTCTTTAGATTCTTTGTAATCGTTCATCTATAAAATGTATATTGTATTATCCGTTGATGTAGAATTTTTTCATAATTTGAACCACATAAAACTTATTATGTGTTACATTTGATTTTATATTAATTCTTCTTATTTTTAATTCTTTGTTTGTTTGTTAGGTACCAAAAGCACTGTCACCGTATTCATCATAAGTTTCGACAGTTAGACCGAAAATCTAAACTCTCATAAATATTATGATTTCATCTAACAAGTTGTGCGATGAGCGTGAAATCTGTGATAGTATTTATTGTTGGTGATAAACACAAAGTAGAACGACGAAGATCATTTTTAGATCTTGAATGTAACTAGTTTATCAAACGCATTCTAAAGATGAGAGGTGTGTGTTGAGAAGTAACAAATAGGTCAAGTTTGCATCCAACAACCATACAACTCGTGGATATGTTCCTTCTGGTATGTTGGGGACTGCAAGGCACCCTATTATAGAAGGTGATAGGTACTTTATGACTTTGATTTTAATTGATGAATACTCAAAAAAAATATGAGTTATACTTTTGAAATCCAAATATGAAGCATTCAGTGCCTTTAAGAACTTGAAGGAAATAATAAATAATTATATTAGGAAGAACTTTCAGAAGTTAAGAATTAGAAATGGATTTTAAAATGTGAATAAACAATTCACCAGCTACTGTTCTAAACTTGGTATAGATAGACACCAAACAATGAGAGGAACTCTTCCATAAAATAAAATAGTTGATAGGATGAACCAAAACTATTTGGAAATAGTGAGGTATATGTTTTTATAATTGAAATGAGCAAGAGATTTTGGGGAGAAATTGTTAAGACATGTGCATATCTCATCAATAGGAGCTCTTTAACTGAACTTTGATTCACATGTCCTTAAGAGAGATGGAGTGGAAGTAAACCAGTGACGATCCAATTGAAAGTGTTTGAATGTGTTGTATATATACATGTGAAACATGACAAGCTTTAGCCAATAACATTAAAATGTATGCGTATAGGTTATCTAGAGGGTATAAAATGGTATAGCATGTGTTGTTTGGAACCTGGGAGGGGAAATTATTTAATTAGTCGAGATACATATTCAATAATGATGATATTCCACTCATCAAGAAGCATAAGACTACACCTAGTACTGACGATGAATGGATTTGAGTTGAGGTTGAGTTTGAACATGAGAATGGAGCAGAGGATATCCCGACAAAAGTTGTTGAATGGGGTTCAGATACTCTTATTAAACTCGTAGAACTGACTGAAGGTGGTTTTGACACCTCATATACTTCTGATGTTCAAACTGAGGAGAAATTATTATATATTGACAGTTATCAATTAGTGAGTGATAGGGCTCAAAGACCTAGCAGACTTACACCAAGGTACGACTATGTTGATATTATATATTGTGTTTCATATGTTGAAATACATGAAGATGTTCTTGAATCTCAGTGTTAGCATGATTCTTTGAAGAGCATTGATAAACTGAAATCGAAGACAACCATAAAGAAAGAATTGTATTTTCTACAGAAAAATGACACATAAATTCCTTTAAAGCAGTCGAACAGTCAGAAGCTTGTTGTATGTAAATAAAAATTCAAAAAGAAACAATGTATTATCACTAGGTACAAGCTAGGTTGGTGGGTTGGGTTTTACGTAAAAACAATAAGTTAATTGCAAAAATATATTCTTAGTAGTTATGATTAAACCTCTATTAGAGTAATGCTACCAATTATATAGAGATTTAACATCGAGCTAGATCATATGGATGTTATTAATTCATTTTTCATGATGAAATAAAAGATACCCTTTATAGGAGGCAACCTCAAGGTTTAAATAATATCATGAGATGGATGTATGTTTGTTAAAGAGACCCATATATGGACTGAAATAGTCGTCGAGGTAGTAAAATAAGAGATTATGAGTCCTTCATGAAGCCAAACAAATATGAGATGAGTTGTTATGATAGTTGTATTTATTGTAATGGGAAAATACACATGGATAAAAAATATTGTTCATATTGTATGTGGATGGTATACTAATAGGTGGAAAGGAAAAAATGAGAATAAAACTGTGAAAACTCAATTGGAAATAGATTTTGAAATAAAGGATTCGAGAGAGACTAAGAGGATACTAGACATAAACAAATTAAGAGTTATATTCATATCTCAACAAGAATACATAAAAAAGGTTCTCAAGAAGTTCGGATGTCTAAAGCTCAAGTTGTTGGGAGTCTCATTGATACCCATTTCAAACTCGTTACTTCTCAAGCACCTTATGTTAAGAAATTCATACAATTGATACCATATGTTAATTTCATTTGAATCATTATCTACGCAATGATATGTACAAAGCCTGATTTTGCATGCTCAATTAATATTTTGAGCATATTTATGACGGGCTTATAGAAGCCTCACTAGTATGCCCTTAACTGTCTTATGAGGTTCTTGAAGGGCTCGTCAGATATTTATTTATGTTATAATCAAAGTTATGGTACTGAGCTGATGAGATGTTGAGGAGGTATGTGGACTCTGATTATACAGGTTATCTTGATATTAAGAAGTCAGTTTTGGATTATCTGTTTACATTATTTGTTGGAGTAGTTAGTGAGAAATATTATCTTAAGAAGGTTTTTGAAACCATAATATGTTAGTAAGTTGGTAATAAGTTCGTAAAGATTCACCAACGTTGGTGGATTTCGCTAACCATCCTCAATTTATATGTGTGGGGTTCGTACTTTGAAAATCATGTTGATAGGATAGGTCTAGTTGGTTGGGCCTTAACTTTATGCGTCAGTTTCGAACAAGATCCTATAATGTCAAACTATGTTTTGGCGAAAACAATCAAATATTTCCTTTTAAACATAAAAATATGTGTCATTTTATGATATATACTTTTATCAAGATGTCTAAAAAATTGAGATCTCGATCCTAATAAACATAACTGTTTTAGTTGAATGACTAAGAATCCTACGTCAATCTGTCAGTTGAATGACTAAGAATCCTACGTCAAGTCAATCTGGGCTGACTGGATCATTAAAGAGAAACTAAAGGAAAAATATATTTTGAGCCTTCCCATGGGTTCATTCTTGAGTTGGACTTGGAGGAAAATTCTCAAACTCAAGTCCATTATTGCAAATCTCAACAAAATCGATGTCGGAAATGGTACCTCTATCTCTATTTTGTACGACCCATGACTCTTTCCAAATTTCTTAGTTGAACGCTATGGCCCAAACATAATCAGGTATAGTTGTTTGCAAGGCAAAACCAAAGAATCATATATGATGAGAAATGGCTCGTGGATCTGGCCACTCAGATTCGTTAGGTCGCACTTACAACACCTGCTTGACATTGGAAATGCAATCAACCAATGACCCGCGCCTTCTAGCCGGAAGGTCACTTTCCTCTGGATCCCAAACCAGAGCATAAACGGTTTCATGATCGACAGTACATATAAGTTTATCCGGTCCACCGCTTCAAAAGTTAATTGGACCGCCTTAAGTCCAAACAATTTTAGCATCCTTAAATATTCATTCATCTCTTGGTTAGCTATGCAAGACAGGCTACCACACAACCCCGACTGTGTTCTTTGTAGCAGTAATCCGATATCTATAAATCATATTATGTTTGATTGTGATTGCTCGATTCGATTTTGGAACTCCATTACGAGAAAGCTCAATATACACCTACAACCACGGACTGGCTGATATGACCGATCGGGTTTATATTGCTAGTACATGGACCCATTTCCAAGTGGTCTATGTCATTTTTGAGGGAGCATCTTCAGTGCTATTGTATACCACATCTAAAGAGAAAAAATCTAAGATTTTTAAAAGTACACATTTCCTAAGTTCAACCGTGAGCCATGGCATTCTTTCTAATATCTGTTAATAGTGTTCTAACTTGCCTTTTTATTCCTAACCTTGTAACCTTGTAACCTAGGGAAATACCACTATCTTGAGTACCTGTTTCTTACTTAGCTTCTCATCCAGAATCGGAGAATATTCGAAACATTTGTAAACCTTTTTTAATTTATTTATATATTGTTTGTATAAAAGAAAATATTGAATATTCAACTAAATTAAATTTTGAAAATAAATAAATCAGTAGATTGTTTTTGCCGCTGTTGTCTTGCAATAATACAAGGTGTTTTGGAAATACATATGAGGTTCAATTGCTTTGTAAAAGCGACAGACGTATAATGCTGACCGGTCATTTTCAGCCTACCAGACAATTTGGGCAAATAAAAATAAAGATATTAAAGAGTTGATAGAGTGGTTATCTATTTTCAAGAACTTATTGTGCTCGCCAAACGAAACAGACAATTGATACTGTGGACTAGGAATAGTAGACTCAACATGCCAAAGAAACTTGTGGTTTGTGTAGTGCAATTGTCTCGAGCTGAAGATTGTCCAAGTATTTTTGAGGCCGTGTTGTAATCATCGTATTCACATTTTCATTCGGAAAAATACATAAGGGTTATATTAACAGCAAAACTAGTGAATATTTAGTATGATCTATTTGTTTCACTGACTAAGTATAGCTTCTGTCCTTCACTGATCATATCTACATCAACAATTTTACCTTCATCTTCTGATAATATACAAGAACCATCTGGAAAATCTAACTGCTTGCCTGCCATTGTTATAAGCTCTTCAATAGTCTGAGGAACCCACAGCACAATACCTTGTCTTCTTTGCTCTTTCGAATCGTGTGGGTGAGAAGAGAAGACAGTGCATTTTTTCCTTTTAGTTTTATCTACGAGTAAGAAACAAAAGAAAAAAAGTCTGTCGTTAAGTGTTGGCCAACGTAGGAATAAAGATAACTAAGGATTTTGAATTGTGTGTGTTGAGTAACCTACAAGTAAAGCTAAAAAAAAACAAAACAAAACTTAAGAATTACTTTGGTCGGGAGAACTATAGATTTGCGCATTTTTGGTATCTTCCAGTAGTTTGATCAGATGCAGGTTTCCAGACAACCGGCCTTCATCGAGTGGGGTGTTGCCCCATCTGTGTACAGTTTACAGAATTGATCAAATACGCAGATATACGTAGATGGTTTGAATTATAACAAATCTAGATATTACGATTTGTGGACCTTTGCTTCTCAAGGAATCATATAAGTAAAATGAAAATGTTGATATTAATTACCTGTCTTTTGATACAACACTAGCTCCTGCCTCTACCAACAGCTTTGCCATCATGTAGAAACCTTCCGAGGCAGCAACATGAAGTGGAGTTCTGTGGTCATAGTTTTTAGTGTTTGGATCTATTCCGTTAGAAAGAAGTCTCCTGAGAAAGTCCGAATCCCCTTTTGCGACAGCCAAACACAGAATATTTCCAGCATTTTCTGGATTTAAGGAGGCTCCTTGTTTAACAAGTAAAGAAGCAACTTCATCATGTCCATTTTTCACGGCTTCTAGTAAGGGTGTGTTTCCAAATCTATCTGCCCAAAAAAACAGAATCTATAAGTTAATTTTACAGTTACATAGCAGCAGTAGTATCTCACTTATGCAAATAAAATTACCTTTGGTATTGACATCTACTCCTTCTTGAACTAAAAGAAGAGCGATTTCTTCATACCCTCTGTAAGATGCAAGATGCTGTTGATAGAAAATAGAAAAGAAACACATAATCAATTTAAACCCCTTTTCTTTAGTGACAAACGAGGGATTAGGCATCCTTTTGGAAACATAAGGAAAACATTAACTTAGGGTGCCTAAGGTACTGGTCACAGATTAAGTCTGGTCTCACAACGATAGTAAAGTCGAAACCTTCTTAGCGCACAAACCATCTTTAGTTGATGAAAAGCACAATGGTTTTACAAAAGAAATGACTTAACAAGCTAGAAATGCAGAACCAAGATCATATAAAAGCAAATAAACCTGAACACCTTACTTCCAAAATCCAGAATACCGAGGGCTTATGTATACAAACAGGTTTTCTTTTATAGGTCACTGAATCTTCTAAACAGAAACAGATACTGATTTACTAAACAAGAAACCAATTTTTAGCTTTCGCAAGTATCTACTATGTTTGTTGATTCATAATATATAAAATTATAGCCAATGATAGAAACAAAGACTTGTGAGTATACCAAGGGTGACCTTCCATCATAATCAGTTTTCTTCGGATCAGCACCAGCACGGATCAAACTTTTAAGCTGGTGAAGATCTCCATAATAAGCTGCACTGTTCACCTTGAGAGCAAGTTCTGCTTCTTGTCTACTAATGTGAAATGTGATATCTGACTCCAGCTGCTTAATTTGTGCATTGGACTCTTTACCCTGTCAATTTATACAAACTCTAGATAGTCGATAAGAGTGAACGAATGTCATTCAAATGCATTAGAATTTTGAAAGGAAGAAAAATGTTTTTCTTCATAAAATCAAAGAAATGATACATTAAAGGCAATTAGCATATATGGTAACCGCAAACTTATTTACCTCCAAAAGATTGTTCAATATTTTCCTCCCATCATGGAAATATATGTCAAGAATATGTGTGAAAGATTGTTTATCTATTCTCAGAAGCCTACAGAGTTCACAAACACGAACTGTACAAGGCTGAGGAATGTTGCAGAGGATTGAAATTTCTCCAAATGAGCTGTTACGCTCTAAAAGTGAGACTTTCTCCTCTGATCCATCTTTGGCAGTACCTACCTCGTCCTGTACAATAATGAAAGATATCATAACTTTACCAGTAGGGTATCAGAAGTTTTCAAGCATAATGAAACATATAGGATGAGAAAATGTAGTTGAACTTGATACAAAAAAATAAAAACATAAACACTACAAGGGTTAGGTACAAAGAAGATGATTTATCATCTAGCATGTAAATTACATACATATATAGTTATTGAGGCATATGATTGTGATCATTAAAGAGTAATAAGATCCTGATATTAGTAGATAAAAGAATTAAGAAAAAGAAAGCATATATAGCAAAGACAGAAAGCTAAAGATACTGAAACAATACATTCGATCAACGAACAAAATCTTTGACTGAAGTGACGTAAGTTTGAATAGTACCAGTACACCATGGCAAACAAAATACAGTTGATCAACAACAGTTCCCTGTTCCATTATTACTTCTCCAGGAAGGAAAAGCTCTTCGTGTAGTCTGATAACCTGTGGATTAATTGAAAACAAAAGGTTCAGACGAGTGCGAACTTACGTCGCTTCAGTAGACGTGAGAATAAATTTATTTTCATGGGTAGTTGATCATCTACAATGCAATGCAAAGATAGTCGTAACTCACTATCTGATTGATAAACTCTGAGGAGCAGCCATTAAAAAGGGGAACCTTTTCAATGTATGGCATATACAACGTTTGAGCAATCTGCACAAAAAAGAATCACGCAGCTAAGCCAAAAATCGATACAAATTATCGAGATGATTACGGTAACTTTGGCTTTACTTATTAACTCAGACCCTTCTTTTCTCCTACCTTAGCACGAATAGACATAGGTATATCCTGAAGGACAGTAGCATCAGGGTAGCTGCTATCATACTGCAATCTTACGTGACCTTTGATTTGATTACGGATACCCCTATCGAGTCTATTTCTGTTCATGAACTTAATGAGATCGTTCATTTTATCTCTGAACTTTTCTGTTTTCGATCCTTTTACAATCAAAGCTGTCATGTTACCAATCAAATAAGCACCAAGAATCATGTCGAAAGAGACATATATCATTATAAATATCATTTCCCTCATATTCACTGCATGTATGTCACCATAACCTGTGTCAAAGCACAACACAATTAAGTATACAATGACAAGCATAAGATGGCAACTAAAGCAATGCGAACACGAATCACGAACTGCAAATGAGTTAGGGAACAAATAACTAAATTTCATGCATAAGATGGCAACTAAACTAACTAACTGGTATGGAAGTACCCAGCCAAAAAAAAATCCTGGCTGTTTGCAAAAGTAGCAATTTAGGCTTCAACACCAATTTAATCGAAGAATTGCTCACAAGTTTTACTTTAAGCAATATGATTATGAAATTTTATTCCATGATATTGTTTATATCACTTTTGTTCACGTCCAACAAAGAAAGTATCAGCCTGTAAGATAATTCAAGTTATATGGAAATACTTAGCACTACATTACTTCTCAAAGAAGATTTGCCGTGGTCATAGTCTCAGAGAAACTACAGCCATTCTTCACTTTGTTTACATCATTCGGTGATACATGTACACCCTTGTCGTCTACAGGTAAGGATATTCGTTCCCAATGCATATATCTTTTACATTGGGACCGAGCTCAACAACAGATAACTATAAATTCATATGCAGTTTCAAGTTAGCAATATGAGTATAACTTACCGACAGTTGCCATTGTAACAATGGCAAAGTACATAGATGTTGTGTACCGTCTCCAAAGATCAATTTCTCTGAAGTTTGAATAACTATAGTCACCTAACTTCAAACTCCCAATCCATGTATACCCTTCTTTCTCACGAGGCAGGGTAGTAGCCAGGTAGTAAAAGATGCAAGCGGCTGTGTGTGTGCAATAAATTTCAACAGCTATAAGTTTTATAATCCTGGTAAACTGGTAATTAATATTTATATTCTTCTCCATCTTCTGAAAAAAATCTTCAACTTTGCGCACCCTGTATAACCGGATCAATAAAAGATACCTCACTTCCTCTTTTCCTCCAGATGCCTGTTTGAAAAATAAGAAAAAATAGCGATGAAAGTATATAAGTTTGAACTCTAGATGGTTTATTAGAATCTAATAATGATGATTGAAAGACTACTATTGCTATTTGTAGCCAATTCACATGAAGTGTATAGACAGAACCAAACATTTACCTTGTAGATAATATCCCACGGCATGCAGCTGAGAAAATCAATTATAAAACTCGACTTCAAGTACCTATAATGATATAAAAGGATCCAACCATCACTTGGTTGACCATGAGATTAGTGACTAATTGCTTTTCTCTTTTTACATGACAATGAGTAGCAAATTACTCAAAGATTCTCTTGAAGGTCATAGCTAAGTATCATACTATCATTATATAAAAATAACGGTATGATTGAAACAAACCGAATAGCAATTGAAGTGCGCTTGGAAACCATTCTGTAGGTTTGGCCGTCTCTGTAGGCAACAAAGAATTGCAGAACAATGTCCAGCAAAAACACAAACTGTCCGGCAATGTCTAGTATAAACAAGTTCTCGGGCAATCCTCTGAAGAATCCAAATTCCAAGGGTGTGAAGAAGGATGAGTAAAGTGCCCATACAAGTATGAACATTTTCCATGCTTGATACCACCTGCAGTTCTACTTTTCTTAGTCATAGAATAGCCCTACATGTAAGTTCCAAAAACAAACATGAAATTTTAATTTACACATATAGTAAAATATGTTTATGTACCTTACATTGTCTTCGCATAAAATTAAATTTTGAGGTGAAAAATATTATATAATTAGTTTATACTGCTATCATGTCTAGAAAGTTAGAACTCGGTTTACAAAATATAAATATATATAAATAACGTCTGATAAATGATATGTTTGTAAAATAAGTCCGAAGATATAATACTTTTTTAATTCAAAAGACTAGATGCCTAGAGAAAATATTAAACCGTTATTTAAAATCCAAAAACTAAATATTCAAAAGATAAATAATCCGGAGTCGGACTAATTAGTTTATTTACTAAGGAAGTGTTAGGAGGAGATCCAAAACTATTCGAGGAGTTGTATTTTCAGATTTTATAATATTTATAAAGTTATCGTTCATTAAAAAAATTAAAATCTTTACGCCATATCACAAAATCTAAGTAAAACATAACATTAAAAAGTTAAGTTTCCATTTAGTTCTTGCGCTTCAATTCTATAAATTTAATTTCTCGATTTGGCAAAATTTATAAATTTAGTTTTATTTAACACAATTTAATTTCTTTTAGAGTTATTTGTTTTTAATCTTAACCACTAAACTTATACATTTTACAAAATTTTGATACTTTTGCAAATAATTTGATAATTTTGAAACCAAATAAATAAATGAAAAAAATGGATAATCGAACAATTATTTACATTTAATATTAGACTTACTAAATCGAAAAAAACTGCAAATTTAAACCCACCAAATCTTTGCTGGATTTTTCTTGACTTTTTTCTTTTATTTTTAGCGAATTCCATGTTTGCTGGATGTGAAAGACAACAAAGAGTGGGAAATTTTGGATGTAATAGAAAAACCAACCTGAAAAGTGATCAAAGATTATTTTCCATTTTGACACCAATGTTATGTCAGTACAAATTTTACTACTTTGAGACCAGCTGGCTGTCTTTTTAGTTTATATACTCCTATTTGGTAGGCCTCCGTTACCATATTTTATAATTATTTTCAATAATTATAATTTAAATTCATAAATAAAACCATGAGTCACGCCAACAACAAAACAGCCCAACCAGAACCAGCCACGTGAAATTTCTCAATACGGGAACCACAGCGATATCGCATATCGAAGCATCTAGAGCGAGAGAAAGCGATCGATACCTGTTTTGAGGGTGAACAATATAATCTTCAGAGTATCCATCTACTCCGCCGCCGCCGCTGTAGCCGTTAAACCTCATCCTCATCGGATTAGTAGAATCCAGATCCATCAACTCACTCACTAAACTCCTCCATCTCTTTCCTCTCCACCACGACGGAGACAACGGCGAAGAACACGACGACGACGATACGATTTCATCTCCCACTTCTTCCTCCCGCCGCCTCATCCCGATGACTTTACTACTTTCGTCGAAACAATTTATAGTTCCACTCGTTCGAGTGACGAATCTAAACTGTAAACGGAAATGAAATTGAAATTGAAAAGACAAAGATAAAAAGAGGGAAAAAGCGTACGAATAAACCACGGGATTATAGGTGCCCGAAAAGATTGTCGATATTGATGGCGATTTTCCAATAAAGTTAACTGTTTTTTATTTAGGATAATAAGATGACGAAGAAGAAAGCTAGTGGATATATATGTATAAAAAAATTGGGTTTTATTATTGATTTAGAAAAGTAGAGATTTTTATAGAAAGAAATGATTTGTGCATGTAAATAAGATTGGAATTGTAATAAATATAAAATGGTAGAACAAATTTTATCCAACTATTGTTTTTTTTTACGAAGAAACGTGGTTTACCAGATTTGATCATATTTTAAAGTACAAGCATTTATTGTAATAAAATGTGGTGTCGTTTTCTTCATGAGCAAAACTAAGACATTGCATTTCTTAAATTGGTAAAAGGAAATGTTTTTTTTCTTTTGAAATGTTTTGCTTTCGTTTCGACCAAAGATGACAATGAAAAAAGTATGACTATGTCTTGTTTTTTAGAAAATGGTATTTAAAACAACGTGTTTTTAATTATGTTATTGTTATCGATAGGGTATGAATTCAGTTAGATCGGTTTTTTAAAATGAGATTCTATTTTATTTAAAATGAGATTCTATTATTTATAATATTGACATTTATATAAAAAAAATAAAAAAAAAATTCAATTTCAACGATAACACTTCGTTTAAATCTTAACATTATATTATTCAATTTTTTTAAAATTTCAGATATCTCAAATCTAAGTCAACAATAGTATTAAAGTATGTTTTTTTTTTGTTCGTGTATTTTGTTCTGAATCTAGATATATATTTTTAGTGATATTCAGAGTTTAAGGTTAAGTTCGAAAAAATTAAAAAAAAAATAGTTGTTTTTTCAAATTGTAGTTAGTCATATAGGTTAGGATACGTTAAAATCTACGATTTGGATGTAATTTTGCTAGAATTGGACTAGTAGTTCTAGGGTTTCAATTTTACAGGTGTCGTGGCCTTCGAGGTGAATCCACATATTTTGGGTGCCTTGGAATACCAAATGCACGCACGTTGCGTGGATTTACCAGATGCACATGTATGGATTGTACAAAATCACGCATGTACGCGTGATATTGCACGATTCAAACGTGCATGGAAATGTATGGTTCTACAATTTGGATTTTGTTCTACTTTGCAAATGTTGAAATGCAATGCTAGTATACCCTTGTGACAATTAGATGTATTTGTTAGATTGTTAGTTACTATTTTAGTGCTTATCAAATGTTAGATGAAAATTGTGGTTCTAACTTTGTGTGATTACAGGGTGCCTCATCTTCGTCGCTCTGCCACTACTCATCAAGCCAAGTTAGATTATTTAACAGGTCATATACTCGAGATGGAGGCTATGAAGGAGAAGAACCCTGACTTGACTATATATGAACTTTGCGGGCCCTTACACGAATGTTATAGGCGTGTGTACCGATACAAGGACTAATTTTGGTTGTATTTGGCTTTTTGGACCATATGACTATTTAGTATGATTGATGTTTGCATTATGCTTATATAGTATTGTTGAAGTATGGTTGATATATTTTAAGAAAATTTTATTTTATATTTGACGTTCACATTTCTCTTATCATGATGGTCATTGCAAATTACAAATATTGTTTTACGTTTGATGTTTATGTTTCCCTCAACTTGATGTTCAATGTATGTTATAGAAAATATATTCAAAATTGTTCAAATGTACATCAACTTGTATCTATTTCCCGTTTTAGGCTCGAGTAAGCACTCTCCTCCCTATAACATTGAATTAAATTAATTAGAATTTTAACATCTAATATCGATAACTACAGTTTACAAATGATAATAGAACTCACCGATTGCTAATCCGGTTTCCCAAATGTTTATGCTCATTTCTATGGATATTAAGAAATATTTCTCTATGAATGTTTACCTATTGTTTCATGACATAATCGATAGCCGTCGGGCAAAAAAAGTAGACGTGGTGTAACTCGGTAAGATTTTTGTTATACTCTTCAAGCGTCGGCGATTGAGAAACCGCTTCATAAAATTGGATAAATTCCTTGGCTATGTCCGCTTTAGGAAAAACTTTCTTAGCGTACCATAAAATACTTTTGTTTATATGCCAAATGCATATTATATAAGTGGCATCTAAAAACATATCATCAATAGCTCTTATTAAGTTTAACTCCCTATCGGTGACAATAATATTAGGCGATGCGCAAATATTATTCATCATCACGCTCTTTAAAACACTTAATGCCCATGTGTAGCTCAATTGCTTCTCGAAGCTCAAAAGAACAAAAGTTATACAAAATGTCTTTTTTGTCAATGTTTGACTAATAATTTCAAGCAAGTGCATCTTACACCTTGTAGCTTGTAAGTTTTTTCCATTACAAGAATTTGAGGAAATGTGCGCAAAAACTTGATGTTTGTAGGTAGCGCAAAAAAAATAAGTTGAGGATCTTGTCCATTGTTTTGTTTGTTCGCTCCCAAACGATGTACTCGTGTTCTTTTAACTTACCAATCAAGTATTGTATTTGGTTTTTGCCCGTTTTATCGACCAAATGGTGCTTTTTATGCATGCAGTAGATCTTACGCATACTATATTCATTTTCGAGTTTTCTTATCTTCAAACCACAATATATCTCTCTCGGCCGAGAACTGATTGTCGTGAGTTTACGAACAAACTCATCTTTATCCGTTTTTAGTCTGACGGCTCGTAAATCACCATCTAAGTGTAAAAATGGTTGGTGGTTGTGTTTCTTGTTTACTACTATCAATCTCTAATAACCGGGTACTTCTATGACCGGACTTCCCCTTAACATGAAGGGACAAACACATTTTTTTTTATAAATATTATCGTCGCTTCTTCATAAATCCCGATTTGGGGTTAGGTTTATAAACACCTTGTCTTTCGTGCTTAAAATACATCCTTTGAGTTTTTCATTTTTACTATTATCGTCATCTTTAACAATCCAAGTATTGAATCCTAACTTAGTGCTTTCGAACTCAACCCACGCAACCAAATCGCATTTGGTGTAATATCTATTTGTAGTAAATATTTGTGTGTAATCGGTCATGGAACATGGTGGTTGTTTTGGTTCCTATAAAATGCATTAAATTAATTTTCCATAATTTCATAATTCATTCAATCAACAACTAAGTAGTGAAAGCATGATCAGTCTCACAGTTATGTAAATCCTCATATAAAATTAGATGTAATTGGGAAAATCGTGCGTTAAATTAAATAGATTTGGGAAAAATCACGCCCCAAATTAAACGGATTTAGGAAAAATCGCACGCACACATACCTTGATTTAGAAAAATCGCGCAATAACAAGGCCCACGATTTACGTATATCCATGCATGTTCTTGCACGGTTTTGCACACTGTATGCAACTTGGGTGCGTTGGGTTGTACACATGACGAGCGATGAGTGCAAATTACATGTTGGAAGTTAAAAATCATGTAAATGTACCTCATTTTATGTTTGTGGATGATTCGAAACGTCTTGTGATTGCTTCTTTCTGACACGCGTTAATGATACAAATGTGACGGTTTCTGACACCACCGTTTTGTGGAGACACCTTTTGGCGATTCAGTTTTTGGCACAATTCCCAAACAATTTAATGACATCACACGCCTAATTGGAAAAAACGTATAGTCACTCCAACACTTACTATATCCCATTGTTAGAAAAAATCACCAACATTAAAAAAAAATTCACTTTAACTTTGTTGGAAAACTCTCTCCATCTTTAACCAAGGCGTTTGCTATCGTCTTCTTCAACATACCCAGGTAAGTTACTTTTTTATCAAATAAACACTTCTCGTTGAACATTTGAGAGAATCCTAGATTTAAGGTTTCGAACGTCTATCAGTAGGCATTTTCCCAAAATCAAATCACTTGCCCTCACCCGCTTTAATCATTATGATTCATATCCTTACCTAATTGTAGTGTGTATAAAAACCATGGCACCGAAAATGGAAACGAAGACTAAAGTCGACAAAATTATGGAGCCCTTACATGAAGACATCAACGACTTAGAAAACTATTTCGCTCAAATAGCACCTAAGTACACCAATTTAGACGATGATGGAATTTCCATCCTTAGGGACATATGTAGTATCCATGAGGATGTGACCATTAGGGCACCCAGTATAGGCGAGCATCCATATCATACACAAGAGACGGAAACCTGTCTTTTTACTACTTTATTTGACTGAGGGATAAGGTTACCGTTGCCCGAGCTCATTCAGCATTATTTTAGCGTGCTCGACATGTGCCCTACCCAAATGTCTGCGAATGGTCGGAGACTGTTTCTCAGTACGGTACTCAGCTCTCGCTTCCTTAGTACCAAAATATTCTTAGCAGACCTACTATCCGGTACTGATGTAACCAAATTGGTCTGAACCCCTTTCTTTTACACACCCAGTTTAAAGGGGTTAAGAAAATTGTTGAACTTCCTTCCTCAAATAGCAATTGGAAGAAGTCCTTCGTGTTTGTATCGGGTAACTGGGAACATAGCACCTCTACCTTAAACCTCTAGCTAGAATTGGAAATGGAAGAAAAATTGTAAGTATTGTTAGTTTACAAGAGATTAAAATTTGCACGACCTCTTGTATAATAGTGTATTCATCTTTCTTTCAGGTGAACTATCCAATCAGAGCTAGTGGAAAGAAGAGAGACCATTGAACTACGTAAACCTTTTAATCAGAGTCAGTAGCTTAGCTTTTGAAGCTTCCCAACAAGATCCTAAGCGACTATTCACATGATACAATTACTTGAAATCGGGGTTGTGATCGATTCTATAGCTCAAAATCACAGAGGAAGGAAAATTAAGAATGGTAGATGGTTCACAGGTTATAATGAATCGCATCAGATCGCTTTTAGAGCAAAAGCTCCGAGAGAAGAACAACGATGGCTTCTGGCTGGCAGTACCTCAAGTCACCCGAAAAGTTGGTGAAACTGGAGACTCATCTTCTGCTCCTTCTCTCTCTTGCAAACAAAGGAATGATACCTCAAAAAACAAAGGAAATAATGTCGAGCGAAAGGAAAAAGAAGCACCGAATGTTCCTGAAGCTGGTCAGCACAACAAAGTCCGAATAGAAAGAGATGAGGATGATGATGAGACCTTTTTTGGTGCTCTTGATACACGGAGGAATAAAAAGAAAAATGTGATTGTACATGTTGTTCCCTTAAGCACGAGGAGACTACAACTTAGAGATGAAGATGATGCTGCTGAAGCCACTTCTGGGGAAAGAGCACAGCTTCCCAACCCAACAACAATAGGAGTTGGAGAATAACTAAACCCACGGGCTGCTGATGAGATAATCGATCTAGTGGAGGCTGAATCAGAAGATGATAATGGTGCTCAAAAAAGGAAATGACGCCCCCAAGTCGCACAGAGAAAACAAAACAGCTGGTGTTGAGCTCCACTATGGAAAATCTAGCACCTTCAGTGGAAGCCACTGAAAAGAACATCCATGAAGACAAAGTAGCTGAGTCCAGCCAGCAAAGGGTTCCTGTAGAAGAACGTCCAAAAGTACAAATTCCCCACCTTTCTACCTTTATGTTCGAGCAGCCTTGTAGGATCCCTAACTTGTCGTACTATGATAAAATGTCTAATGCAGAGATCTTGCAAAGGCAAACCGAGTCGTCAATCGAGATAAGAATTACTAAGCTATGCACATATAAAGTTAAAGATTTAAAAACTACATTTAACTTTCTTGTTTATATACAGCTGCACCATAACTCCTTTGTGTTAAGTTATTGAACTATATCCCCTGCTGACATAACTTTCATTAAGAAATGGAAAGCAGAAGCCATGTTTTTTGGCTCATCTAAGCACAGCACTGCTGAGATCATCCGCTTGAGGCATGCTTATTCCTCGGGCAAGACCTTCAAGCATGAGGCCATGGAAGCAAAAACCAAGCTGGAGAAGGTAGTTGCCTCCTTGCAAGAGACTGTGAAATGCAGCGATCAGAGGCTTGCGACTGTTTCTAAGAACTATAACTTAGTGCTGAACTAGTACAAAAAATTGTTAAAGAGGAATAACGACCTACACGCGCAAAACGCCAACTTGCTGGATCAGACCAACAACCATGCGAAAAGGGTAGATGAACAAGCGGACTGAATTGCAGCTTTGACTGCTGAAATGAGCAAGTTGAGCAAAGAAGTGGAGGAGGAGTGTGCACAGCTCAAACGAGAGCGGCAACTGTGACAGGAAAAGGTAGAATTAGTTGCTGAAGGAATGGAAATGCAAGTGTTTACAGTTGCTACAGAGATGATTACCAAGGAAAACAAAAGTGATATTGCAACTAATAGCCTTGAATCATGGCATGAACCTGGGATCCTTAGCATTTCTAACAGAGTCTGCTGCACCGAGCTTGAATGTAGCCCCTCAGGCAAACACATAAACTAATATTTTTGTTGATCCTTCCAAACGACTGCCACCCAGTAGCGCTAAGTAATACATATTTTCTTGTGTTGTTCAGTTGGACTAATTTCCTTGTTTTGTTATTGTTAAAACATGTCGTAATGCTCGCAACACTTGGGTTTATTTATTTAAAATATGTTTGAATTGATGCATGATTTACCTTAGTTATTGCTATAAATGTTCGTTGTTAATTGTGGAATATGTGTTTGCTGAGCTTTCTGGAGATCCTTATAACCCCGAGCTCAGTAGGGCTCATTGTGTAGCTTAGACAACTTGTGTCATAATAGCATTTTTGCGGCAAGGTCTCACGGACCCTATTGCGTAGTCTGTTCAGACTTGGTCTTTGACCAGTTTGCTAATATACCCAGTTCAAATTATGGGGACAGTAACGTCATTACGTAGCCCGTAAGCGTGGCCAATCAGCCTGTTCGTGTTTATAGACACTTAGTCTGGACTCAGTATGGTCCGTTGCGTAGCCAAAAATGGCGTGATCATTGACCCATTCGCTGGTTATTAGGAAAAACTTGCACAAACACACATTTGGCAAAAGCATAACTTATATTGGAAAAAACAAAGAGCGGTTCTTAGATACCTCATTAAAAAACCTCCCCGCGCCATCAGAGAGGAAAAAGAGCGCATCATTACATCTTTAAATATTATGACGATATAACTTTAGGTGATTAACATTCCAAGGATGCTTGAGTGCTCGACCATCTTGATCAACTAATCTGTATGCGCCATGGTGCCCTGCTGAAATAACTGAGTATGGTTCTTCCCAATTCGGTCCTAGTTTGCCACCTATTCCGCTTCCGGAGCCCTAAAACACCTTCTTTAAGACTAAATCTCCCTTATTGAAAGATCGTGGCTTCAGACGAGCATTAAAACGTCCCCTCATAAGACTTCGATAGTGCTCTGCTCGGACTTTCGCTTGATCTTGTGACTACCATGGTAATTGGTTAAGAAATTTCCGCAGAATAACAAATGCTACCATAGTGTAGTCTTTATAATTTTACCCGAAAAAGAGATAAGCCGAAAAAAGATCAATTTATTAACAGATAAGTTCTCCCTATTTATAATGTACAAATTAGTGGGCAGTTACATACCTTCGCGCTTTGAGGGCCACTAATCCACTAACCTCACTATCCCTATAATTGTGGAACAAATAACTAACACGGTTTGGCTTAAGAGTCAAAACGTGAGTTACATCAAATTGATTAGGAAACCACTCAGTATGATCCATACTTTAGGCCGAGTTAGGCTAGTCTATTGATGCAAAGCTCAAGCTTGTCTTCTTTAAGTCTGTGCTCGACCTTGATCATATGTTCGTTGCGTCTCTGATGTAGTTGATTAATCATTCCCTTAATGTCTTTGAACTCTCACTCATTTTGAGCTCATCAACTTTGTACTTGTCTTCGAGCTCGATCTTCCTTTGAGCTCGATCTTCCTTTGAGATCGATCTTTCTTTGAACTTGATCTTCCTTTTATCTTGTTAATGTTATATTTGTCTTCGAGCTCACTCCGCCTTTGAGCTCGTTAACGCTGTAGAACTTGTCCTAATCCAAATTTGTAATCCTCTTTCTCGTGCTCGTATTTATTTGGGGGAATCCCCCCCTTATGATGTACCTAATTTTCTGTTTGTAGATAATGAGTTAGTGGCTTTTCATCATCCAAACAAAAATCATCAATATTGCAATTAAAATTTTCATTTATGTCACTTAAATCCATATATTGGAAAAGATTTTATAGATTTTATGTTTATTTTGGGGTTAGAGTTAGTGTTTGAGAGTGATTGTAATAGTGGTTGAGGTAGAAAATAAGTATTAAGGCTGAAATTTGGATTTTTATATATGAAGATGTTTTAGTCATTTCAACTTTTGAAAAATAATTGATTTAAAAATCTTATTTTAACCATAAAAGCCCTCATTTTCCCCACACCATAAGATTTAGTATGTCAAAAACTTAAAATGTATTTACTCCATCGTGTGATCCATTAGAAGATTATTATATATTTAGGTGCATGTGTATAAAAAACAATCACCGACTAACTTATTATAGATATATTAATAATGCTAATAATAAAATTTCATAAAATGGAACACAATCTAGTTTACTATAAAATTGATACGATTTTTTAAACTATATGATATAAATTTTATATTTCATTAATAGAATTTAATTTAATAAATAAATATTTAATATTTTTATACTATTATTTGTGTTATTATAAAATTGATACAATTTTTTTATTATCGTTAGGTTTCAGATCCTTGTACATATTTATTTAAACGAAATTATCCTCACTGAACTAGTATTGTTTGTGGAAATCGATTGGTATTCATGAAGTTTTCACCCAAAACTAAAGAATTCTAATGTAAAACAGATATCATGGCGTATTCATAGCAGGAGAATACTCCTTGTTGAGATAGATGATACCGACGAACGAATTGACAAGCAAGATTCACATGTCGTCGCAACGGTTGTCCAACTAGTAGATTTTCCAACAGCTAGTAGGGAACTGTTATATGAGCAAGCCATTATGATGCATGAGGTGATGTGTACCATCATCAACTGAAAGTAAAATTCAACATCTGGTATCCTAAAGATGACATTGAATAAGAAGATGTAGAAGGATATAATGCAATCAGTTCCATGATAAGGGACCACCTCATTAACATCATCAATCTACCCATTATCCCTTTCAGGCACAAAATATATGGTGATAATGATCATTCTCGTGAGTGGTCCTCTGTTAGAAGTGACAAACGTCAGTGTCATCACCACAAGAGAAAGAGAAGTAACAGGACCCCTATGTTTAGGAACAAAGATGGCATAGACCACCTTCGTGAACATCGTACAACTCAAGATGACAACATTTGAAAGAAAATAGTCTCGACAATCAATGTCTTCTTTCAAAAAGATGATCAAAAAGTGTCTCCATCCTAGTGTATAATGAACCAAAATCACCAACAAGTATTTTTGTCTCAGAATAGAGCTTAGTTGAATCATCAAATGTCCATAACAGTCTAACTAGGAACTCCACTAAAAGTTCAAAATCCAAGGTCTTACTAGGGATCGATCCAAATAAATATTGTACCAAATACCCCTAACGCAGTATCTATGTTAAAAAAAAGTCACACAAATGTACCACCAGATTACTCCAATATTCCTTAGAGATACACTGATGCTTCGACATTAATGGATGTAAATAACTTGTGCCACATTCACCATATATGGGTCAGTGAAATCTTTCGGATATCCATCAAATTTTCAAAATAAAAGTAATACCTGATACGGAAGTAAAATATCAGACCGTGTTATTAGGCCAGGCGTAAATGTATGACCCGACCCAGGGTAGAAATGTGTAATTTAAGATAAATAACTTGAGGAAAATATAACATCAATTAGCAAATAAGGGAAATATAAAGGACTAGGGTGAAATAATCATAAATGTCTAATTTAAAGGACCGTTAGTGAAATATGGGGGGCCACTACTGTTACTATATAAGGGAAACCACTTTTTTAGGAAATGAAGGAATAAAATTATTACATTCTCTCACTACTTTCTCTCTCTGTTTCAAGCATTTACTCTCTTTATACGATAATTAATCATACCCGAATCCAAATTGACACTCGAACTAATTTTGTAACGATCATTGGCACCGTCTATGGGAAACGGTGATACCCAGAGGTGTTTCAAATTACCCCAAAATCAAAATACCGTAAGATATGAATCTGAAGCGGGTTGGGAAATATTTGTCTTGAAGCATCCAATTAGGGTCAATTCATGCTCTAAAGACAGACGTCGTGGGGAAGGACAACCTAATCACGATCACTATAGTCGAAATCAAAGCAAACGATTAATATTAATCATGACCAGAAAACAACTTCAGATGACATTTCCAAGATCAATGCCGAAAAAGAAAAGGCGCTAGCTGAACGAGTAAGAAGAGAAGGAAAGTGCAGAGAACAATCGTTGGATTCAGATAAAGATGATTCATCAGATGAAACACGAAACTAGAATCATATCTGTAAGAATAAACTACAGACGCTGAAACAAAGGAAGGCAATTGACAGTGAATGCACAATTTTCGTATCAGATGAATCTATGTCCTCAGAACGACAGACCCGGCGAAAAAAAGGCAGATAAAAGGTTTTCCAAAAAACTGAGACCCGACGTAATCGATCCCGTCCTTTCATATTGTCAAGACGAAAATATAATAATACAAAAAAGAGAACCCGAACTCCCATGAGAAATAAAAAATAGTTACAATGAGTAAATAAGAACACATGGTTTTACCACAGGCGCAATTCCTATCTGGAAGCCAAACTTATGGGTACATGATCGGGAGTCAGTTCGTCAATCCGAGTGAAGAGGCTTTGTATGGCAACCCCACCGAAGGTCGGGGAAGTGGTGCCTTTAGTTTTGGGTATAATTAGAGATTGTCCCCACTGTCATAAGAAATTTTTTCAGGGCATCTACCTAATCGATTTGACATATCAAAGCTAGAAAAGTACGATGGGAAGAAAGATCCCGACAATAATTTGAAAGCGTTCAAGAACTTTATGTTGAGCTTTGACAATGACGATAAGTTTCCTTGCCGCATATTTTCAATCTGCTGTTGTTTTGTATCAACATAACTTGTTAAAATATAACTCGATCCCACGCCCACAACCAATAAGCAATCTTTCACTTGTGGTGGCATCTGGTACAACTAAGGCTTCGATGCCTCAACCACAGTGTGCCAAGCAAACAAACCAAACAGTCACCCAACCAATCTCTAATAAATGGATCCAACTTTCTCACTTTCCCGATCTCACAGAGTGTGTGTCTACTATTTTCGAGAAGGCCAAAAAGAGCGTGCATTTTCGAAAGCCATTCTTGATCCAGATCCCTTGGGAAAATCAAAATAATTAGTATTGAAGATATCATGAAAATGTAGGACATGACACTAAGGACTGCATTGCCTTGAAAAATGAAATACAAATTTTGATAGAGAATGGACAGTTGACTAATTACGTTAAAAAGCAAGTGCAGCAGAATGCGACTTCCAAGGAAATCGTTGTTGTACCAAAACTAGAGACAACCATAGCTATTTCTGATATAACCGACCAGTTTTATGTATCCATGGAGTATTTAGATCCTGATATTGATCGGAATATCATCGTAGTAATAGAGGAAGAGGTATAGGAAGGAAGGAAAAAGGTTAACGACTTATGTCAGCTTTTGACTCTTTGACAATCTTCGGGGGTGATTCAATGGCAGGAACCACAAATTATTCTCGAAAAAAACACATTGTGAACTTAGGTAGTCAGTTAGAAGCTAGAACGTTACCTCATCTACATGGACGTCATTCTCCTTTATTATATTTTGACAACGATGACGTGAGGGATATTACAGGCCCCCATGAGGATGCAGTCGTTATGGGAGCTGCAATCGCGGGAGAGGAAGTGTGGATAATTATTATCGACACTAGGAGTTTAACCAACATAAGTTTCTTGACCACTTATGCTCATTCAAAAAACCACCAGTCATTTCCAGATTGGACAAAACTATCGTTGGGTTCATGGGGTCAACTGCGGCAGTAGTTGGTGAGTTTGAAGGCTTGGTCCAATTAGGAAGAGAACCTTTCATTAACGAAATGGTGGTCTTGTTTGTGGTCGTCGATGCACCCACATCTCATAATGAAATTTTTGGCAGATCTTAGTTATCAAGAATGCATGCGATGACATCCACGATCCACCAGTGCTTGAAAAATGTGGTCGGGAATAATGTGGACGTAGTAAGAAGCAGTCAGAAGGCGGCGAGGGAATGCTACATAGCTACTCTAGTAGTTAAGATTGATCAAGAGTTGGTGCAAGTAATGGATTATCAATTAGCAGGGTCGGTATAAGAGTCACAACCAGTGGACGACCCCGGAGAGGCCTATAGTTTGTTATCCACGGAGAAGGATTGTGTGAACTATGAATTTACTAAGGGAAATTTTTAAAAAATTGGTACAAATTTTTCGTTTAATTTTTGTGAAAAGTTAATTTCGTTTTTGAAGGAAAGGTTACGCTTGTATGGTGTTTAGAAGATGTGACAAGTTTTCCGGACAGGGTAATTACTCATAGTTTGGCAATAAACCGGAATGGAAGACCAGTTACATAGAAGCGTAGAGCTTTCTCCCCCAAAAAGAAGAGGTGATACTTTTATAAGTAGAAAGAATGATTGGGGTTAGAGCTGTTAGGGGGCCTTCCAACCCGTTAACCCTCCCGGGAACGGACCGATAAGGCCCGTCCGAGACCGGTCCGGATAGCTTAGGGAGCGGGTTGGGAGCCAAAATTTTGGACCGACTCTTTTACCGTTCTGGACCGGTCCGCCCGGTAACCAGCCCGTTAAGGGAGATATATAATTTTTCCCCTAATCTATGTATATTTTTAACTAAAACCTTAAAAAATTATAATAAACTAGCAAACCCGCCCGTTAAGAGTCGGACCGGACCGACTCGACTCTTAACGAGCCGGTCCCGGTCTATCATATTTGGCTCCCTTCCCTTAGCGGTCCGGCTTGACCCGTCGGTAACTTAACGAGTCGGTCCCGGTCTCGCCCAAACCCGGACCGACCCGACCCGATAACAGGACAAATTGGGTTCGGGCACATTAGGGATTCGCAATACCCGTAATGGACATCAAACCTGGTGCTGGTGAAAAAGAAAAATGGAAAATGGAGGATGTGCGTGGACTCCATCGACCTAAATAGGGTGTGTCCCAAAGACCCTTTCCTGATACCAAGAATCGATCAATTGGTAGATTCAATTTCGGGAAATAAACTATTATCCTTTATGGATGCATACACCGGATACAACCAAATCAAGTTAAACCCTAGCAACCAAGAAATCACAATCTTTATAATGGGGCGAGTTTTGTACTGCTATAAAGTAATGTCTTTCGGTCTAAAGAACGATGGCTTGACGTATCAGAGGTTGGTAAACAAAGCTTTCAAGAACCAAATCGGGATAAATTTTGAAGTCTACATTGACAACATGCTCGTAAAAAGTTTGACGACCGGGTAATCGATCTAGCAGAAAACTATGATAATTTGAGAAAGATAAACCTCAAGCTAAATCCCAAAAATTGTTTCTTTAGTGTTCGATCTGGAATTTTTTTGGTGTTCAGTCTGGAAATTTTTTGGGGTTCTTGGTCAGCGAAAAGGGAATTGAAGTCGATCTGGTATAATTGAGATCCCTGAGTAGCATGACGCCCTCGAGGAGCATAGT
This sequence comes from Limnanthes douglasii subsp. nivea, assembly GCA_036936605.1. NCBI lineage: Eukaryota > Viridiplantae > Streptophyta > Magnoliopsida > Brassicales > Limnanthaceae > Limnanthes > Limnanthes douglasii. The sequence goes on from JAUPFV010000004.1 coordinate 274,316,058, forward strand.
AGAAGTACAGATCCTCACAGGAAGTTTGGCAGCCCTAAATCAATTTATATTCAGATCCTCTGACAAATGTGCATCTTTTTTCCAGCTTCTAAGGAACGCCAAAAATTTCTTATGGACGCCTGCATATGCTGAGGCATTTATCGGGATTATGAATTTTTTATCGTCATCAACCTTGTTGACTAAACTTTTGACAGGAGAAACCTTGTTCTTGTATATAACAGTGACAGATTATGCGGCAAGCGCGAAACTGATCCGCGAGGCCGGACCAAATCAGAATCTGAAAGTGGTGTACTACGTGAGAAAAACTTTATTGGACGCTGAGACAAGATACTTGAAACTTTTGAAGCTAGCTCTCGCTCTAGTAACCGCAGCGTGAAAGTTGTGCCCCTATTTCTAAGCTCACACAATAATGGTTCAGACTTCTTTTCCTTTAACAAATGTCTTGCACTGACCGGACATTTCAGGGTACATGTTTAAGTGGCCGGTGGAATTGAGGGATTTTGACATCAAATTCGAACCATGAAGTGTTATAAAAGGTCAATTCTTTGTGGATTTTTTGGTAGAATTCCACTCAGATCGACCCGAGTAAATGGAAACACAAGACGATGTTGAACCCGAAGAGTGGGTTGTCCAAAATGATGGAGGATCTAGTGTCAACGGATGCGGGGCGGGCGTTCAAATCACTACTCTTAAGGCGATAACGATTCACCAAGCAATTCGTTTTGGTTTCGCGGACAAAAAACAATTAATCCGAATACGAGGCATCATTAGCCGGTTTAAGGTTGGCTCAAGTTTGCGGAGCAGAACGCGTTCGCTTGGTTAGTGACTCTCAATTGTTAGTAAATCATGTGTCGGGACAGTCAAAGGAAAAGAAAGAGCACCTAGTCTAGTATATATCTGCCTCATGAGTTTTAGCAGCTTCATTCAAGAGAGTAACTTATGAACATGGTCCTAGAACCGAAAATGTAGTCGTTGACTCCTTAGCCACCATAGCATATACTAACAGCTACCCGTGGATCATAACCCTAGAAAGCTCGTCAATCATGAAAAGAGCAGAGTTAGAAAACTGGCATGATATCTCTTGTCAATATCTACGATAACCCATCCAGACTGGAGAAGAGACATTTGGAATTTCTTAGCTAAACAATTGTTACCCGAAGATAAATTCTTAGCGAAGAACGTGCGAAATAAGGCCCGAAGATATTTGCTCCTAAGGAAGATTCTGTATAAAAAATCTTTTAGCAGACCTCTGCTAAGGTGCCTCGGAACCAGTGAGTCACAGATGATATTTTATAAGCTTCACAATGGAGAAGGAACAACACATTGCGGGTTCAAAGCGTTAATCATGAGGGTTGTACGTGCAGGGTTTTATTGGCCGACGATATCTCACGACGCAAAGATTATGGTCAAGACTTGTGATATCTGCCAGATATTTGCATACATAATTCACACCTGAGCCATCCCACTAGATTCTATTTCAGAAGGACATATGGGGGGTGGATCTGGTTGGACCACTCCCAAGATCGTCTGGAGGGAGACAAATGATAGTAGTTGTTGTAGATTACTTCTCCAAGTGGGTCGAGGCAGAGCCACTATCGGGAACAAAGGCTAAAGATGTGATCAAAATTATATCGTCCAATATATGTTGCCGATATGGGATCCCGCAACAACTAACTATGGATAATGGCCCTCAATTTGACAGAAGTGAAATGAGAAAGTTTTGTTCGTCTCACAGTATCCGACATTGTTTGTCATCACATTTTCACACGTAAGCTAATGGACAGGTTGAAGTTACGAACATGACGATCATGGATGCCCTTTAGAATAATTTTTACGGAAAGGCTGGAAAATGGTCGGACTACCTTCACGAGGTTCTATGGGTGTACCGAACAACTCCTCGAGCGGCGTAACAAGAATCACCTTACGCCTTTGTTTATAGCATGCACACGGTAACAATAACATAGACAATTTTCCCTTCTTATAGGGTCGGGAACTTACGGAAGATAGAAACTCTGAAGATCGGTCTTTATCCCTAGATTTGATTGAAGAAAGGCGAAGCCAAGCACGCCTAAACTGATGCACTACTAGACGTTGACGAGAAGTCGATACACTTCGAAGGTTCGGCGAAGAGAATTCAAGGTAGGCAGCATGGTCTTGCGACGGGTTTTCCTACACGCGAAAGATAAAGGTCTCGGGAAATTGGCACCAAATTGGGAGGGACCATATCAGGTGGTTGAAAAATTAAAGACTGTACTTATAGAATCAAAAAAAATATGACAGACTCTTGCGAATCCCGTGGAACATCAAACACCTCAACTTATATTTAAATTAAAATTTTCAGTTTATCATTGTATTACTCAAATTTTCGTAAACACTTTTGATTGGGGACACACTTTTTCCTACCTTGGTAGTGCGAGAAGGTTTTAACGAGGTGTCCATGGCAAACGATCTTGTTAAATTTTTCCTTAGCCTTTTATAATTAAAGATTCGTTGAAATTCGAACCTAGAAAGTTTCCCAACTGACGAGTTGGCAAATACTATCTTAGGTATTGGTAAAAACTTTCAGCTATGTTTGATCAACAATGATATTTTATCCCGAACCTTAAGAGGTTTTTCAGTTCTTAACTAATCAATAATATTTTATCCCAAACTTTAAGAGGTTTTTCAGTTCTTAATTGATCTACAATATTTTATCCTGAACCTTAAAAGGTTTTTCAGTTCTTACCTGATCTACAATATTTTGTCCCGAACTATAAAAGGTTTTTCAGTTCTTAACTATTCAACAATATTTTATCCTGAACCTTAAGAGTTTTTTCAGTTCTTAACTGATCTACAATATTTTATCCCGAACCTTAAGAGGTTTTTCAGTTCTTAACAGATCAAGAGTATTTTCTCCTAACCCACATTAGAAACGGGGCTTATCCTAAACGATACAAACCTATCACTACACAAAATACGATTAGTGTTGACTTTTCGAACAAAAAACGCATCGGATATGAAGAACAAGCCAGACATTATAAAAATATCGACGAATGGCGTAAACAAAAAAACAAATTCCAAAAGCATGGCCTTTCTTGAAGCAAATTAAGGGGTGGCACTATCGGGATCCGTGTCATCGGATGAACTATCGTTGCCAAGATCCTCACTTTTGCAAACAACCCCAGCGGGACGTTCTTCCTCTGGAACATCTAGCCACATCGATCCGACAAGAAATTGAGGGTATTGAATGTGAAAATCCAAAACATAAGCAGCTTTCGCATCAGCTACCTCCCGTTCCATAATCTTTTTACAGGAAGCAACAAATTGACTATTCTCTTCTTTTCTCCTTAGCCGAAGCTCATTGTTATTTGCTTTCCCTTTTGTCACTAAATGGCAGAGGAAATTATTTTGAATTTTCTGGCTGCCAAGAAACGAACTTTGTGATCGCAATCTATTTTGATTTGCGACAACGAGTTACTCAAGGTTTGGTTGAATTGGTTCTGTTGGAACTGGATTTTCTGCCATTCTTCCTTTTATGCCTGAAGGTCTTTCAGTTCCGTTTCACTCTTGACCGCCTGATCAGCAGCATCATTGGAATTTTGTTCCAATTTCTTTTGGTGCCCAAGCTATTATGAAATTCTTTCTTTAAGTCAACTATGCGCTTTTGGGCATCCGATAATTCATGGCCCATCTACCCTACTCTTCTTTCCTTTAGGGCCAAAGGTGCCACCATATTATATAACGAAATGGCAAGAACATCCGAACAAACCAAAGGAAAATCTTTCGAACTCCCCGGTAAAGTAAGGACGGGTAGATGTGCACCACTGGATGATGTGCCTACCATAGTGTTTGCCCCCTTGGAAGAGCTGGGATACGGTTGTTCTGGAACAAATTCGCCGACTTCCTCTTTATTCACACTCTTAGAAGGCAAAACATGAGCTGCAATGTCAACGTCTACTACAAGGCCTTTTATAATAACTTCAAGTTTTTCCTTGATTACCATGGTAGGGGCAGCCGGTTTGGCATCCCCTTCGTACTATTCAAACAAAATCGAGATAGTCGTCTTTTTTACAATTGGCAGACTAGTCTTTACACCCCCGACCTTCATTTTCACCACCTGCGACCTTTTGGCTACATCATCGTCGGTCGCGTTTATCTTTATTTTCTTCTCATTATTGTTTCCTTTCTTTTTACCACTGCTACGGGAACTGTCATTACTGGCCACCTGCTCGCTTAGGACCACAGTCTTTTCAGCCTCCCCAACGGGCGCAAGATAATGGTCATTTATCTCGGTTTCCTCTATGACTTAAGCATTAGAAAGCTTGTCGAAATTTACTCGTTTACTTGGAGCCCTGTTTCGCTTGGGGAGAAATAGATGGGCGTCTGGAGCATCGGTATTTAACATTAAGTCGACGAAATATGGAGGTTTCCGCAGTTGTTCAGCAGTTAAATGCTCGGTCGAGCAGCGCCAAAGGTTGTTTTTTATCAAATTCGTGTTCCTCAAACACTGATGGAACGCCCAACCCAGTTCTTCCGGGAAAATTCTTTCAACTTCTGGAAAGTCACTTTGGCAGACTTGGAGTGATCTTTCTTCAAATTTTGAAGTTTCTCCTTCGGTACCGAACAAAGCTAATTTAATATATATATATATATATATATATATACAAGCAGTAATTACGAACCTTCATCAACCCATTTGCAAGTTAAGCGCCTCGGGTTGTCAGATAAACGAGGCCGACCGTATTTCCAGTCCCCACCAATGAAAATAAACCAGTGCTTCCACGCCTTATCACCCTCCAACAGGTCGTTCACAATCTTTATGTTATTCGCGAGAGAGGAGTAAAATAATGGGTGGTTTAGGCTATTTTGAAAGACCGTTCATTGCAACGTACTCATCCATGGGCATCGGCACCTCAGACAATCTAGAGGCCATTATGCAAACATTAGCGTATACCAAGCGTTAGGGGTGAGCTGGGACGGGAAGATGCCAAGGGTTTCAAAGTACCTCACGATATCAGGATCTAGCGGAAATCTAAGATCCAATTGAAAAGATCAGTAAAAACGATTATCTCTATTTCTCACATACATATAGTGGAGTCTCCCGGGGCACTGGAAATTTTATTTTCACATTTTTTGGAATGCCTCACATTACCGACAGTTCGAACATCTCTTTAGGGCTACAATATAGGTACTTAACACCAAATAAAGTGATACTATTCTCCCTAGAAAGATTATTGTGATAACCGGTTATAACTGCATCGATCTCGGGTGGAAGAGGCTCTCCAACCATTGGAGGTTTGGCAACAATCTCTCATTTTCTCATATTTTCTTTACCATCTCGATGCTGCAAATTACTGACGTCCCCATTAACTCGATTCATAACATCACCATGGGCAGCCCGAACATTGTCAGCAACGACCAAGTTCGTTTCAAGATTTACCTTTGGAACGGTACCAGTTTCTACAACAGAGGCCCTTTGAGTTGTATCATTGACAACAACGTTCTGATCAGCAGAAGTACGGTTCTCCAGTCGATCAACTACCTTTTTTCTCTTCAAAGGAGAAGCAGTTGTAATATTTGGGTTTTGGCTTAAGGGCAGCAGAGACACCATCTCCCCAACCACTGTTATCGGTACGTTGCTTAACGGAAGCGACTACTTTCTTAGGTACTGATGTCAAATCCGCAAAACTCTCCCTAATACTGACGCGTGCATGACCAGACTCTTTTCCTTTCAAGTTTTTTAACACCATTTCTTCCCGACGTTGACGTCTGGCGCCGCGCTAAGCAACCCCTCTGGGAGTGGTTGCAGTGTTGTATCTAGTACGAACACTAACTATGTTTTTAGTTAGTTTCACAAGTTCGGGGGATTAAGATGCAATCGAATCCCCCATAACGATGAATTGAGGCTTAGGTTTGTGCGAAGGGAAAACGTTGGTATTGGAGAGCCTGACGATATCACCAGTAGGAGTCTCCAGACCATAGGCTATCGGGGAAGAAAGAATATAAGCGGGGCTAAGAGTCATTTTGCTAGAAGATATAAGAATGGGGTCACGCGCAGGGTCTGAAACAAGATCTGGAATTGGAAAATTCTCTCTGATCGGAAGTTGTGACCGTCCAGGTTTCTAAGGAACGTTTGTGGTCGTTAGACGAGGAGACGATTGAGGACCCAAAATCAGGCTCGTGACTCGATACTCAGCTGCTCTTTCAGTAATGCTCCAGTAATCGATAAGCCTAAAAACAGGTTTCTCTTCTTTTTTAGGTTTTTGTTTGCACCTTGGGGCAAGCCTTCTTATAAACAAAGATCGATTGTATGTCTAGAAAAATGCAAAGTTAAGTCTCTTACTCTAGGATTTGCTTTGATAGCAGATAATGAGGTTGAAGAGATGTATTTATAAGGGATCTCATAGCACAACGACCTACTGTATGGAGAAGTGCAAACAAAAAGAACGTCTGGAAGTCGAACCGTCGATTAGTTAGATCCACAAGTAAACACGCCACCCTTAGAAGTTTGATACGTGTAATTTTTTAGCGGTAAACGTAGGGCTAAGGGGATAAGGTCATCATGAAGGCTATAGGTGCTCGTCAAATCTAAACACGTGGAACAGCAGATGAGCAACCGGGTTGAGAGACAAGGCCCATCACGACTAAAGCCCAAGCAAAACCACGACCAGTAGAAGAAGACCCGATTGGGTTATCTTGAAAGCCCAATCCTTGCTGGTATGGACGCACCTGAAGAGGGAATCGGGACAAGTCCTGGCCAGACTAATCACTATAGTAGAATCGTGCCAAACCAAGTGGAGCAGGTTTGCGTCTGAAACAGCTATAAATGTTAACTGAACTACAGAACGATCAGTCCCGAACTCGAATAGTCGTCACTCCCGCGCTCGTGAAGACTGAGGGGGCTACTGATACGGAAATAAAATATCAGACCGTATTATTGGGTCAGGCGTAAATGTATGACCCGACCCAAGATAGAAGTGTGTAATTTAAGATAAATAACCTGAGGAAAATATAACCTCAATTAGCAAATAAGGAAAATATAAAGAACTATGGTGAAATAATCATATAGGTCTAATTTAAAGGACCACTGGTGCAATATGGGGGCCACCACTGTTACTCTATAAGGGAAATCCACCTTTTAGGAAAGAGAGGAATAAAATATTACTTTCTCTCACTACCGTTTTAAGTATTTACTCTCTCCATAGGATAATTAATCAGACCCAAATAAAAATTGACTTATCCAAACCCGAAATAATTTTGTAACGATCAATACCAAAAATTTGTTCGAATAGTGGACGCAACACCATTTTATTGCTTCTGATCGGTTATAGTCACCTCAAGAGTTCTCTTATCCAACCAACCGTACATCAAATTTTATTCATAAATACCAAATTTTCTTCATCAACAACTGAATTTAACACCATTCATGGAATTACTACCAGATTAATTTGACTTGAACGAATTCTTGGAGATGTTCTTTTCATTCCCGATCTCATCATCACCATTGGTAAAGAAATTAAAAAACCTTGAAAAGAAATGATTCCCAGAGTCGACGCTAAATTGGTTAAGATGTTTTCTCAAAAGACTTAGCCAAAATGATGAACTAAATCAAGAAAGGAGGTGAAAATTATCTAAAATATTTGTATTAGAAAAATGTGAGCAACCTTTCAATGAAGACTTTTATTTATATGATTTACAAATAAAATTTTACAAATCATTTAATTGCACGTGTATCTAATCATTAAATTGCATGTATCATTCTGTTTTAATCTTTTCCAATAACCTCTTATGGAATAACCCGTGTAAAAATGTGTGCGTCTGATGTGGCTTTGAATATAACCTTCTTCGTAACCATGAATACGACCCTCATTATAACTCTGAATTTAACCTCGTTATAATCTTGAATATAACTCTCGTCATAAATCATGAATGTAGTCCTCGTCATAAATCTAAATAGTACCCTCGTTGTCATTTTGAACATAACCCTTGTCACGAGTCTTCAATGTAACCCTCGTCATAACTCTATGAACTGTACCCACTTCAACCTCTTGAATATAACTCTCGTCATAATCTTGAATACAACCCTTATCATAACTTTCAATTGTACCCTGTCATCATCTTCGACATAACCCTCGTCATAATTATGATTTTACCCTCGTCTAGATCCCTTAGCATGTGGCTTTTTTATATCTCTGATTCGCACAACTTACCTCACTTAATAAGGAATAAATTCCATATGTTAAATATAACCTTATCACTTATGACAACATTGAACTATTCATTTCTTATTACTTTCGCACAGAGTGAGTGTATTAATTAAAGATGTAATTAGTCTAGCCTGAACACATTGACATATCAGCAAATCCAAGTACACACTTAACAACAAATTTAAGTAAATTATTAAAACCTTAAAACCTTTCAAAATCTCAAAACCTCAAAACCTAAAACTTATCAAATACTCTTTTTTCTCCAACCTTTCAAAATATCAAAACTATATCTGTAATGGAGGCGGACCCGGTTCTTCTACAGACCAACATGAACATAAATGAGTTACTTAACTTTCTATTTTTCTATTTTTTTCCGAAAATGTGAAATTATATAAAAACCCATATTTTGCTCAATTCCTCTATAGAATGAGTTCCAGGTACTGTTCATCGCCATTATAATGGTGGAACCGATGTATCACATGCCAATGAGATTGTGTAATGGTTCATCATTCTGCCACACATATGGCGGTTGGGTGCATCATTATTGCATGTCATGGCGGAATGAAGGTGCATTCACCTTTATGCATGGTGAAATGGCGTAAACTAATCTGGAATCTTGGATTTATTAATGTGTTTACTTTATATGTATTTACAAGAGGTTACCAATGCGAAATATCACTTTAACGGACTATGCTTTCTTATTTTATGACTTACAAGGTGTACAGCCTAGAGTCAATGATTGAGTGGGTCAAAGGTACTTTCAAATCGTTAGGATTCTCACTTAGAATAGCATATAGAAAACCATGGACAAGAACAAAAACACCTAGAATATATCGTAAATGTAAATTAAGTTGGTTAAATTTATCGTTAAATAGTGTGACCGTAAGCGTAAGGCTATTGGTAGCAAAAAATAAATTATTCTTTTCATTTGGTAGGTAATCCGATTAAATGTGATGATAAGTGGGCTTTAAGTGTCTTTTCAGCAAGCATAGCTATGATTTTATTCTGTACTTGCAAATAAAATTTGCAACTCTCAACGTTAAAACCAAACGAAGAAGATCCCGTCAACATTTTGATGGTGAGCGGAACAACTGCACGTCAAATATTTTGTGCCTTAAAGTAGGCCGGTCGGATAATACGTCCAATATCCATCACGTATACAATCACTATTAAACAACAAAGTTGGTTGAAAATAGTGGTCGTTTGCAAATTCAATGCTTGTTAGTAATATTAGTTTACTTTTTTACTTCTCATATTAAAATTATTTTATAGTTAATGAATTGATTTGGTTTATTAAAAAAATCATTTCATCACCTTTTAGAAAAACATTGAACTTTTATTATAAAAAAGAACAAAATAATATTATATACATCGAAGGAGTCGTAGACAAATATAATGTAAGTAGGATTGAAATAATAACAATGCAAATATTAGTGCTTAGTGATCATGGTCTAAAACACAAGTGTCTTGATCAAACTCTAAACACATGCCTCCACTTTCGCATACACGTTTCATATTTGTTTCTCGTGAAAATAAAAGATATCATATATCATTTATGTCAAGATTACAACCTTTAATAAGACTTTAATGGTAGCAAGTACACGATTAGAGGTTGTTAGGGATTCAACTATGGACTCACCAAACACTAACTCAAAACGCAGCACTAAGGACTATTTAAAGAAATTTGGACTCCTGAGGTTGGACTTCACCTAAATGGACTAGTTACTTAAAGCTTAAGATAAAAAAAACTCAAGACAAGGCTTTAATGAAGCCCGTCTCAATACCAAATCATGAATCTGTAACCAAACAAACCCTACATGGATAAGACCTTGTAACAAATTATAGTACATAATAAGAATATTCCAAAATTTTGTTATATGAAATTTATATATTAATGTACTATATATAATATAATTTGTGACTTAATTTATAAAGAAATTCAAAGCTCTACAAAATATATATTTCTTCATCTTTTACTTGGTATCAAAGCAGCTTTAAGTCTTCAATGTCAAACATTGTTGAGTCTCCAACTTCTAACTTATTCTCTATGGATCTTTTATACCCAACAACTTATTAATCACCACAAAAAACTGCATTTGAATAGAATCATCAATATTAACAATATCAGACTAGACAGAAGCAACTATCTTCTGTGGAAAGCCATGGTCTTACCCATGATCAAAGGAAACAAACTTGGAGGCTTTCTATCAGGAGAGAAAACTTGTCATCCTAGGTTCATCACTTCTACACAAGGAAATGTCTCTGAAAACTCAGAGTATGAAGACTGGATTGCTATATATCAACTGCTACTTGGTTGGCTCTATTCTACAATGAGTCATGAGGTAGTAACTCGGTTGATGGAGGAAAAAACCTCTAAAGTTATTTGGGATGCTACTGGAAAATTTTCTAGCTCACATAAAAAAGCCACAGTCATCTATTACGAAGCAGAGTTTGAGAGAACTCCCAAAGGATCGTCTTTAATAACAGACAACCTAAACAAAATGAAGGCTATTTATGATACTCTAGTGTTGCTTGTGTGCATAATTTATATGGATGATGTAATAACTCAAGTTCTTGCAGGTATTGACATAGAATATACACCTATTATGGCGAGTCTTGCAGATAAGGAGGGTCTATAATAGCTTGATCTATAAACCAGTTTACTCACGTTTGAAATTAGACTAGAGCAACCCACCAGTCTACAAACATCACTGGCTAATATAAAGCTATCCAGTGTTAGCTTCACACATAATAATGACTCAAAACAACTATATGACAATACAAGTCAGATATGATCCTATCGTCAATACAAGGGTCAAAACAAAAACCATAGTGGTGGGCAGAGGAAGCTTCTACAGAGGCACATGAGGTAGATTCTCTCAAAGCAAGCCAACCTGCTAGATTTGCAGCAGGTATGGTCATTCTGCTTCAGTGTGTTATTACAGGGATAATCCCTCTATGATGGGATCCACACCATCTGAGCATCCCATAACAGAAATGGAATAAGGGGATTTTATTTCCACTCAAGACATAACTAGAGAGAGTGTATGGTTTGTTGACAGCGGTGCTAGTCACCATCTTACAAGAAATCCTAGTCTAATGACTCAGAAAGTTGAGTATTCAGCTAACAAGAACATTATAGTTGGTAGTGGTGAGAAGCTTTCTATTTTTCATATTGGCCAAACAAATTTGACCTTATTAACTAAATAGTTAATATATTTTAAACCTATATTGCATGTTCTTAAGATTGACAAGAACCTTTTATGTGTTTTTCAACTTACTAATCACAATAATGTCTTTGTTGAGTTTCACAAAGGTTTCTGTCTGGTGAAGGACAAAGCAACAGATACTACTCTCCTCAAAGGGATATCTGAGAATATGCTATACAAGATGGACAACTATCGTAAGTCTTTGACCATCAAGACACATTCATCTAGCCCTCAAGCCAATCTTTCGAGTGTTACCCTAGAGTCTCCTACTATTTTAGCTAGTGATGTTTCTAAATTTATAAAATATGGATATTATACAAAGCTCGGCCACCCATCTCATATTGTCCTAGCTACTGTTTTGAAATTATGTAAGCTGAATTATATTTTAAGAAATGAATCAAGTTTCTAGGAGGCTTGCCAATTAGGCAAGTCTCACAATCTGCCTTATCAAATCTTTAACTCTTATGCTAGCAATATTTTGGATCTAATACATACTGATGTATGGGATCCTTCTCCTATTCAGTTCACATGGGATTTTAAATTCTATGTTTTGTTTATTGATGATCACTCCAAGTAAACATGGATATATCCTATCAAAGATAAAGGTCAGGTTCTTGATGTTTTAAAACTCTTCAAAACTCTGGTAGAGACACAATTTGAAAGGTCCATTAAAACACTTCGTGATGAGTTCAGGCAACTAACGTCTTTAGCTAAGAAAAATGGGATTATATTAAGAAGGTATTGCCCTCATACCTCGGAAAAAATAGAAGGGTTGAGAGAAATCATAGACACTTGGTGAAAACTGGTCTTACTCTTCATGCAAAAGCTAGTCTACCTTACAAATTTTGGGTTGAGGATTTTAAAACTAGTATTTACCTCATTAACAGACTTCATATTTCTCTCTTAAATAACAAATCTTCTTATAAGGTTCTCCACCATAAAACACCAAACTATCTAGTTCTAAAAACTTTTGGATGTGCCTGCTACCCTGTCTAAGACCTTATCAAACAAATAAATTTCAATTTCACTCCTGAAAATATATTTTTCTTGGGTATAGTCAGTACCACAAAGGCTACAAGCGCCTTAGCACTACTGGTAGAGTGTATTTCTAGGAACGTTGTGTTCAATAAAATGGAATTTTATTTCACAAAGAGGTTTCTCAATACATAGCAAGTCGATCAGTCTTGTGTTCTACCTAGTGGTCTTTGGCTACCTTCTCTGTCTATAGGGTATATAATTAATAGTGGGCTGTCCTCTTTAGATTTCTCTAATGCTACAACTGAGCATCACACATCTATGAGCCTTACTCACCTACATCACTAGAATTCTACTCAATCAACACGCATTATAAGAACTACCCTGATGCACCCACCCATCAATCTCCACATTCACTACAAACACAACAACCAAACACCATCCAACACATACAATCACCAACCAATCACACAAACACAGTCAATCAACCTAAAAATCCTACCTCTGACCCCCATCTACCTACATTTACACTATCCATACAACTATCTTTTACCAGTCTAAAACACTTCTCTAGCTCAACTACACAGATTAAAAAATATACTATGCAGACTATAGCCAAAACCGGTATGCACAAACCTAAAACTCCCTACATTGGATCTCTTACTACTATTGACAACAATATTTTTGAACCAAATAAGTTTTCTCAGACAGTGGGAAATCCTAAATAGGAGGAAGCTATGCATACAAAAATGTTTTCGAACCAACTAAGTTTGCTGGCTAACAATACTTGGTCTTTGCTCCAATTGTCTCTTAATCTCAACACCATTTGCTGCATGTGGGTCTATAAAGTGAAATACAATATGGATGGTTCCACACAGCGCTAAAAGGCCAGGTTGGTTGCCAAAGGGTTCCATCAAACCCCTGACATTGATTTCTAAGAAACCTTCAATCCAATTATAAAGACTTCCACAATAAGATTGGTTTTGACTATTTTTATCTCTAAAAACTTGAAAGTTCGTCAACTTCAAATAAATAATTCATTTTTAATGGTTTTCTAAGAGAAGCTGTGTATATGACACAACCGGAAGGTTATGAGGATACTGTTAATCCTACACACGTATGCCAACTTCAAAAAGATATATATGGTCTTAAACATGCCCCTTGAGCCTGATACTCAAGACTCATAGATACATTGTTAACCTGGGGGTTCAAAAACTCAAAGGTTGACTGTTTTATATTCTAATGTCTGTAAAAATATCATACTATTTGATGAGGGAGAATAAAGACAGGTAGGAAAATTGTAAGGAATTGTTTTCATTAGGGAAATATTGTAAAAGATACAAATAGAAGTAACTATAGGAGAAAATGGAAATGTATAGGGACTAAATGTGTAATAGAAATGTATAGGGACTAAAGGTGTAATAAGTAGTAGTCAAAGAGTATGGGGCCCGTTATAATGCTATAAAAGGACCACACGCGAGTTGGCCAAAGGATGGATGATTATAATATTACTCTCTCTCTCTCTAACTTGTTTCACCACATGCTTTCTCTCTCTAGATAGAAACCCTAATTCATAACTTGATATTGTTTAGACCCCCAAACATTGGCGTTACACAAAATTACCCCTAAAACATTTCTTAATTCTTCAGTTGTGCCGTCTGTGGGAAGAGAAGATTGTTCTGACGACAATCGCTTACTAGAAATTGTTCCTTATCTAAGCGGAATTATGGAAGAGCAAGGGGATGATTTTGTTGATGAATGCAAGGAGAATCTTGTTGGGAACGATTACTGGAATGACATGGACTACGAGGCACATGGTGGCCAGCGTGCCGGAGAAACTTTCGATGACTCGGATTTGTTGACTCGAAGGAACAATTTGCTGTAGGAGATCAAAAAGTTAAGGGCGAAAAAAGAAGTTGTTCAGAGCAATATTCGTTCTGAGATCATAAGGGAGCCTGACAGTGGAAAAGATGAGCGTGAGGCAGAACTCTACCCTAAAAACAGAGATGATAGATATAGAGGTCACGAACAATGTTCTTTGAGGAGAAGAGAAAAATGTCATTTGGAATCCTCTGATTCAAGTGATTACTCTCGCTATAGTTCCCCGGAATCGTCTCCGAGGAGGAGCCATCGAAAGAAGAGACATGGCAAAAAGCACATGGAATACCGGAGGGGAAGGGGCATGGAGAGAAAATCTCCGAGGGAGAAGAGTTACCATACAAACACTAATGAGCGAGGGTATGACCAAATAAATTTTCCTTATGGGAATCAGAATGTCGACCACTGAAATTCACAGTGGCAGCATCAGTACACTCTCCCTTCCGAGGAGAGACTCTATTTTCCTAACCATGAAAATTTAGGAGCTAAGGCATACATGAGTGGTCATAATTGGAGAGCTTCTCCTCTATCTTCGAAAATCCTAGCAGGTCATCTCCTAAAACATATTAACATTTCAAAGCTGGAAAAATTTGATGGGACACAGGATACCGATAGCCACATTGAGCAGTTCAAGAACTTTATGATGAATTTCGATGACGATGAAAAATTACTATGCAGAGCCTTTTCTCAGACCTTCAAAGGGATGGCTTCAAAATGGTATAACAGGCTTCCACAGGGCTCGATAAAGAATTCCGACATGTTCTGGAATCTTTTCAGACAACGCTTTGTGGGGAGTAAAAAATATCGAGCCAATGGAGACACGATAATCTACTGTAGGCAAAAGATCGGGGAGAGTTTAAAGAATTATACCAACCAATTTGTGAAAACGAAAACAGATATGGAGTATTGCAAAGACTCAGTGACGTTGGCAACATTCAGAATGGGACTACTCCCTGGACTATTAAAGGATACAATAGTAGAAAGTCAGGCAATGACTTTTGGGGCACTATCCTGAAATGGTTCAGCTTACTCCCTCAATTCGAGGGTATTGGACCGGTACTAACACTGTCGTAACTTTTCTAGGTTTGCCTAAGCGTCGGTTGACGCCATAGGAATTGGATGCGGCTCATCGGGCTCATTCAGGAAATGCAGCTGAACCCTCCACCTCTCGGGTACGATCATCGGATCCGAATGCTGCTACTGCCCGAAGCTCTGACCAAGCTTCGAATCCCGAAGCTCTGACCAAGCTTCGAATCCCGAAGCGGGAGAATCAGAGGTGGACGTTGCGCCCGCGGAGGTCTGCGTTGCTGCTGTTGGTAATGCAGCTAACCCTCCTGACGATCCTCTGCCCGAAGAAGTTGAGGCTGCAATCACCACTACCTATTTCAGCTGGCTTCGGACGAATGATGTTGTTTCTCTCTATGAGGGGAAGTACCTCTACTTCCCTGAGTCTGAACACAAGGATCTGCTGATCCGCTGGGGAATTCCTGAATGCGTCAATGTTCGGTTCCCGGTTCCTAGGGAAACCCCCGTTCACGTCCGATCTCGGGAAATCGTGGTGTTCACCGAGCTGTTCAATTGGGGTCTGCGCTTCCCCTTGGATCCCGAGATCGCGCTTTACTTCCGCACCCTCCAGATCTGCCCATCGCAGCTGACGCCGAATGCTTGGTATACTTTAATGTCCTGCATAATGGCTTCCCGTCTTTCAGGTCGGGTTATGCCTATGGAGGAATATATTTCTATGTCAGGTCTTTCCAAGGCTCCGAAGTCCCCGTTCTTCTACTCTTCCTTGGGAAACAAGTGGAAGATAGTTAATGACTTCTTGGAGGGAGACAAAGGCTGGAAGCATCAGTTCGTGTTTCTGAGCGGGTGCTGGGAGAACGGTCTTCCCTATACCCCGGAGAACAAGAGGCAGCTGCTTCGGACCTGGGTCCATGATGGTACCGCTCTTCTCCCCGTTTTTTTTATCTACCGACCCTTCGTGCAGTGTCGAAGGAGTGGTTGCAAGGGTTGAAGAAAGATCACTCGAAAGCCGCTGAGGCCACGTTCGAAGTGCTGAAAGGCTACGCTCGGAAGCATTGGGGTCGGGCTATGCATTGACCTTCAAAGATACAAACTTAATCATGAGTAACCTCTGGCGTTACTCGTCCGAGGTGCTCACTATCGAGCAGTTGCGACAGCCCCCGAGCTTGGAAGATGTGATCGCGAAAACCGGCGCCCCTGGGTCACAAGTGTATCTGCCAAAGCGCAACAAGGCGCCTAGCAAGCGCCCGAAGTCAGATGACGAGGTCGGGGAGAACGATACCAGGGCTGCAGGGGCGGGTGTGCTGATTCGGGAACAGGCACCCGTTCATGAAGGTGCAGAGGCAAACCAGGACCTGGCTCCAGTGCAGAAGAGGAAAGGTCGCGCCGATGCGGAGGGGACTAAGGCAAAGAAATCCAAGCACTCCAAGATAGAGAGTAGGCCTGTTGACGGCGCGGGGGATGGCACCATAGGACTGAAGCTGCCTGATCAGGACGGTGGTGCGAAAGGTATTCCAATGGCGGACCTTGTGGAGATTCCAGATGATGTCGAGCCCCCCCAAGCGTCGGATCCGGCCGCAGCCTCGTCGAGCGGTCTGAAGTATCCGGTGCTGACGATGCTTGGAAGTCCGCACACATTCCCGCTGCGGGGATTGGATGGTTTGGCTTTATCCTTGTACAACTTGCTCATACCGGCGGCCTTGAAAGAGCGTCGGTCGATCGAGCTAGGCCAGCAGCTAGTGGGCGCGGAGGCAAAAATTTTCAGCCTGACCGGGGAGGTGGAAAAAGCCAAGGCGGCTTAGGTGTCAGCGGAGGGCCGGATTGTGGAAGCCGAACGTGTCGCGGAATAGGCGAAGACAACCATGGAGGAGGCGAGGAAGGCTGCGGAGGAGGCGAAAAAGGTCGCGGAGGAGGCGAAGAAAGTCGCGGAAGACCGTGCTGCTGCCTTGGCTCAGGAGGTCCAAAAGCTAAGATCTTCGAACGTCGCCTTCGCAAACCGGTGTAGGAAGTAGTCGGAGAAAGAGACTGCCGATGCCAAAGCCGCGTATGTGCTGTCGTTCCACCACCGCTTCCCAGATCTTCGCCTCGGGGCAATGTGGTTGGATGTGCCAGAGGGGGACCTCCCTGAGGGAGTCGACTGTAGAGATGAGGAAGAATCTGATGATGCTGAAGAGGAGGAAGAGGACGAGTGATCCAGAATTCGCGCTCGTTTTTTTTTGTTTAGTTGTTTTTGTTACTCTTTGGGGGCCGCGGGGTCCCCTATCAATATTTCTTGTGAACATGTTTAACTATGTTTTGGGGGCTGCGGGGTCCCCTATCAATATATTGACTTTTCTGGTTATATCCTTTCACATATTGTTGCCTGGGTAAAATAAAGTAGTTCTGTGAAAAATCCTAAGTACAAACGTAATATTGGAAATTCCTGATAGGATCGGGAATCGTGAAGTGTGGATCGGTTGGGGCACTGAAAAACCAAAGTAGGTTCTGTAGATCAATGCAATATTAAAACTTTTCCCAGAGGTTCTGGAAAATCATATATGTGGATCAGTTCGGGAACTGAAAAACCAAAGTAGGTTCTGTAGATCAATGCAAGATTGAAACTTTTCCCAAAGGGTCTGGAAAATCATATATGTGGATCAGTTCGGGAACTGAAAAACCAAAGTAGGTTCTGTAGACCAATGCAAGATTGAAACTTTTCCCAAATGGTCGGGAAAATTAAACATGTAGTACAGTTGTAAAAACTGAAAAGCCTATTAAGGTTCTGTAGATCAATGCAAGATTGAAACTTTTCCCAAAGGGTCGGGAAAATTAAACATGTAGATCCATTAATATTAGCAGGAACAGACGATGACCAGCTCGTCAGCTGACCAAGGTCGTAACACTTTAATATTTGGAAGGCAAAGAAAAAATTTGATTAATGTAATCAGGTGATCGGGTATTAATGATGCCTCGTTAAAACCTTCTCGCGCCACCGAGGTAGGAAAGAGTGCATCCCCGACCAATAAGTTTTTACAGACTACATCGAACGAACTACAAACATTTTCCCACTATTCTAAATACAATTTTAGGTGTTTGATATTCCACGGTAGCCTCAAATGGTGCCCGAGCCTGTTTCGCAGGCGGTATGTCCCGCTCTTGATTTTTTCCACGACTTCGTAGGGCCCTTCCCAATTCGGGGCGAGTTTACCGAGGCTCCTATCCTTTGTGTGAAGAAAGACGCGCCTCAAAACCTTGTCACCAACCTTAAATTCCCGACGTCGGACTTTAGAAGCGTATCGACTTCTCATCAGGGTCTGATAGTGTAAAGCGTTTAACTGGGCGCGGTTGCGCTTTTCTTCTATAAGGTCGAGCTCGAGGCGTCGGTTGTCGTCATTCGTTTCATCCGCGTAGGTTCCGATCCTGAAAGACGGAAAGATGGATTCCGCCGGGGTTACCGCATCCATATCATATGCTAGAGCGTAAGGCGATTCCTGAGTAGCCGTCCGGGGGGTGGTTCGGTAAGCCCACAGTACCTCTTGTAGGTAGTCGGGCCATTTTCCGGCCTTTCCTTCAAGGTTTTTTCTGAGGCCGTCCAAAATGGTCTGGTTGGTTACTTCGACTTGCCCGTTTGCTTGAGGGTGGAAAGGAGCGGAGAAACATTGTCGGATCTTATGGGTGGTGCAGAATGCTTTCATTTTCCCGCTATCGAACTGCGGTCCGTTATCCATAGTTAACCTCTGCAGTACCCCGAACCGACAACATATGTTAGACCAGACAAATTTGATGATATCTTTGGTCTTGGTGGTGGATAAAGGTTCGGCTTCGACCCATTTGGAGAAATAGTCCACTGCCACGACGATCGTCTCTCTTCCTCCCGACGCCATTGGTAGCAGTCCAACCAGGTCGATTCCCCATCGGTCAAAGGGTAGTCCTTTGGATATGGACTCTAGGGGGGAGCGGAGACGTTTATCGTGTTTCCGAACCGTTGACATGTATCGTACATTTTGACTATCAGTCGCGCATCCGCTGTTATCGTCGGCCAATAGAATCCTGCAAGAAGAATCCTTCTGATCAGAGCTTTGTAACCGCAATGTGCTGCACCCTCACCATCATGTAGTTTGGATACAATTATTTGCGACTCATGGACCCCTAAGCATCGGAGCAGGGGGCGGCTGAAGGATTTCTTGTATAGCACTACACCTAAAAGGACGTAACCCTGAGCCTTGTTGCGTATTTTCCGAGCTGAGGCGTTATCACTAGGTAACCGACCTTCAGCTAAGAATGCGATAATGTCACGCCGCCAGTCTGAGAGGGTTACCGAAGAGATCTGACAGGCGATTTCAGGTCGGTTGTCTAACTCTTGACGCTTGATGATAGACGGGCTTTCTTGTTCGACTACCCAAGGATAGTTACTGGAGCAGGAGATTGTTGCCAAAGAATCAGCGGCTATGT
The DNA here is from genome assembly GCA_036936605.1 of Limnanthes douglasii subsp. nivea. NCBI lineage: Eukaryota > Viridiplantae > Streptophyta > Magnoliopsida > Brassicales > Limnanthaceae > Limnanthes > Limnanthes douglasii. The sequence continues at coordinate 274,335,760 of JAUPFV010000004.1, forward strand.
TTTCGCTCCTCGGGACATGCTCGTAGGTGACCTTGTCAAACGAGGCGGCTAGAACCCTGAGCGCTGCTAGGTATTGTACCAAATGTTCTTTCCGAGCTTCCGCGCTCCCCGAAGCTTGGGTTATCAAAAGTTGGGAATCGATTATGAGGCGCACTTGCTTTGCCCCACATACATGTGCTAGCCGTAATCCTGCTAGAGCAGCCTCGTATTCAGCTTCATTGTTCGAAGTGGGCAAACCAAATCGGACGGCTTGGTGCATGCTAATACCCGATGGGGTTACTAACTGTATACCTGCTCCACAGCCACTGACGTTAGCCCCTCCGTCGGTACGAACGGTCCATTCGCTCAGTGCGGCCTCTTGGGAAGGCGCGTCCTGATCAAGTCGTTCGGAATGGAATTCTACTAAAAAGTCGGCCAGGACTTGGCCTTTAACGGCCGTCCGAGGCTCGTAGTCGATGTCAAAATCACCCAGTTCGACCGACCATTTGGACATTCTCCCGGACATGTCTGGCCGCTGGAGGATGTACATGAGTGGAAATGATGTTCGGACCATGATAGGGTGGGCTTGAAAGTATGGGCGCATTTTTCACGCTGCTGTCACCAGGGCGAGTGCCATTTTTTCCAACTTCAAATACCAGGTTTCCGCGTCTAACAGGCTTTTGCTCACAAAGTAAACTGCTGTAGGGGTCGGGCCTGACTCGCTAATCAAAGTCGCACTAACTGCGAAGTCGGTAACCGCAACATAAAGAAAAAATGTCTCGCCCGCGATAGGTTTCGTCAAAAGGTTCGGTGATGACAGATATCGTTTGATTCCCAAGAACGCCTCATTACATTCGGGAGTCCACACAAAATTTTTAGCTTGTCTCAAGACCTGAAAAAACGGAGCGCATTTATCAGATGAGCGAGAAATAAATTGATTTAAGGCCGCCAGACGCCCAGTAAGGATCTGAACTTCCTTGATGCTTCGGGGCGGAGTCGTATCGGTGGATAGGATCGGCTTCAATCCCTTTTTTGCTAACGAAGAAACCTAAGAACTTTCTTGATCGGACCCCGAAGGAGCATTTTTCCGGGCTAAGCTTTAGATTTATTCCCCGCAAGTTATCAAAGGTTTCTCTTAGATCGGTAAGGTGTGCTTCATCCGCGCCGCTTTTAACCAACATATCGTCAATGTACACCTCCATATTCCTCCCAATTTGACCTTAGAACGTTTTGTTGACCAGCCTTTGGTATGTTGCTCCGGTGTTTTTCAGCCCGAAGGGCATTACTTTGTAGCAGTACAGTCCGGTAGGTCGGACCAGTGACCTAAGGATGTAACTGCTGATACAACTACATTCCTCGGCTTGTGATGAATGTGGTGCTTTCCTGATCCGTAGCGTGTAATTTGATCTGATTATAACCGGCGTATGCATCCATGAATGATAGCAATTTGTTACCCGACGTCGAGTCTACCAACTGATCGATTCTTGGCATCGGGAACGGGTCCTTCGGGCATGCCCGATTAAGATCGGTGAAATCCACACACATCCTCCATTTCCCATTTTTCTTCTTGACCAGAACGGTCTGGCGTTCCTGTTGATGGTTAGCTTGTGAACATCAAATGATTCTGGTACCCCGATGACATCTCTTGAGCACCATGCGAACAGATCCAAGTTTTCCCGTAGGAGAGTCAGCAGCCGTTCCCTGAAGATCGGCAAGAGGCATACCCCAATCCGCAGGGCTTTCCCCGTAGCGAATTGGTATTGCTCGCATTCTTCGTCCGTCGTTAAGAGGCTCGGGGCTTCCCTGGGGTCATCAACGGGGTATGATTCTGGGGCGAGCCGCTTTAATTGCTATTCCCGAGCTTGAGTCATCTCTTGATCCTTTTTAGGAGCTAATGTCGCCCGGTAACATTACCGTGCTGCTTTCTGGCTACTTCGGACCACTCCCACGTTGTTTCCGACCACGTATTTCAAACAATGGTGAATTGTAGAGGATACCGCATGCATTCGCGATATCCACGATCGACCGAAAATGGCATTGCGAGAAGCCGGCGCGTCTACTACCATGAATAAAACCGTAACCTCTTTCTTGAATGGCCCGCGGCCTAATTGGACTACGCCCTCAAATTCTCCTATAACGTCGGCTGTTGACCCTATGAACCCTACTATGGTGCGGTCGGACCGCACAATCACTGTCGGTGTTCTGAACTTGGAAAAAGTGGACGCGAAGATTATGTTGGCCGAACTACCGGTATCCACCAAGATGCGCCGAACCTCCTCCTCCGCAATGGCCGCCCCGATTACGATGGCGTCTTCGTGGGGGCCGGCTATGTCTCTCATGCCGTCGTCATCAAAGTACAGAATCGGAGAAGGGACGTTTCTGGTTTGGAAGCAATTTCGGGCTTCCAACTGAGTGGTTAGGTTGACGATGTGCCTCTTCCTGGACGAATGTGTAACTCCTGCCATAGAATCTCCTCAAAAATAGTTAGGGATTCAAAAAATTTACAAAGGCCTCGTACATTATCGACGTTCTTCTCGGCTTCTTCCTCGATAATCCCGATGATGTTGCGGTTCGCTTCGGGATCGAGGTACTCGATGGAAACATCGAACGGATCAGTTACTTCTGAAATTGCCATGGTGGTTTCTGGTTTTGGTATTATCACGACTTCTTTCGAGGTCGTGCTTTACTCTGCCTTCTTAACATATTCCAAAAGGTTTTTGTGTTATATTAGCATCTGTATTTCCTTCTTCAAAGCGATGCAGTCCTTAGTATCATGCCCGACGTCCTCGTGATAGCGGTAGTAGCGGTTATTCCTTTGCTCCCGAGGCGTCGGTATCGGGAAAGGCCTTCGATACATCCCGCTCTTCTTAGTTTTCTCGTAGATCGACGCTACACATTCTGTAAGATCTACGAAATATGCAGGTCGGATCCACTTGTTTGACATGGGACGTGAAGTTGTCTGACCCGTTTGCTTCGGTTTCGGGCTTGTCAGGACCGAGGGTTTGGCTGGTACAGGAGGGTTCGGGTGTATCGTGCTGACCGGTTGGGTTGCCCTAGCGTAATCTGACCGAGTGCCTTGCCTTATTATTACCGATGCTTGGGCACTTTGCTGAATCTGCGCTGCCAACTCAGACGCTTCGGTCTCTTCGATCAATATCTGTTTTTCTATCTGAGCTAGAAGTGCGGAAAACGTGAATGTTTGTTTTTTCGTCACTGCTTGCTTCATTGGTCCGGGGAGCAGACCCAAGCAAAACGCGGTTAGGGCCACGTTCTCTTTGCAGTGGTCTAGGTCGGTCTTTGCATCGATGAATCGCCTGGTATATTCTCTGAGGCTTTCCTCCAATTTCTGCCGACAATTCATAATGGTGTCTCCGTTGGCCCGGAAGCTTTTACTTCCCACAAAGTGTTGTCTAAACATTGTCCAAAACATCCCAAAGTTCTGGATGCAGCCCTGCGGCAAACGGTTGTACCACTTAGATGCTCGGTCCCTGAAGGTCATGGAAAAGGCTCTACACAGGAGTTTGTCATCGTTGTCGAAGCTTAGTATGAAGTTTTTGAAAGCTTCCAAATGATTATATGGGTCCTTCTTCCCATTGTACTTTTCTAGTTTAGAAATGTCAAATCGTTTCGGGAGCTGCCCCGCTAATATCTCGTCGGACAATGGGGATGCCCTCCAATTGATACCGAACCCATACGTTCCTCCTCCAAGTCCTTCCGTCTGAACTCCGTAGAGTCCCTCATCTCCTGGGCTGACAAACTGGCTACTGGTTTGGTAAACTTGGTTCTGACTGTTCGACGGTTGCCATGGCACTGGAGGCAGCGCTGCCCGCTCTTCACGGCTAGCGGTAGGCATTTCTTCCTTCTCAAAGGATACCGGGGTCCGCTTCTCGGTGCTACCCTTCTTGTATTTTGTGGAGTCCGGCCGGGGCCCTCGGAGGCATCGGGAACAGTTCTTTTGCGTCCGCTGGGCCCTTTCCCGTCGTCGATACTCTCTGCCCGACGAATCGCCCGAGGTGTAATCAATTGTTGCGCCGCGATGGTCCTCCGGGTACCGCCGAGTCCTGGTATTTTTCCCTTCCTCGGGATGTGGCTCCCGATAATACCTAACATGTCGGGCTTCGATGTGCTGCCCAACATCATGGTCGGTCATCTCCCGATCCTCCAAGAGGGGTCCATTGTCTTTTCCTTCCCGGATCCTTTTCTCGTTCAGTGCCCGCTCCCTTTCTGCGTTTAGCCTGGCAATGTCTTCAAAGAGCTGTTTTTGGGTCATTATCAGGGTCGACCACTTGTCCCGACCAGGCGCTTCTTCGCCCTCTGACACCGAGACGGCTCAGATCACTTCTCTACCGACCCTCTCTATCACAGCTTCGTTGCTCATTTCGCAAAACATGATTTTCAAAGAACAAAGATTCCTTTTTGGTATCACTCATTCCCACAGACGGCGGCAATGATGAGTCAATAATTGTTTGGAAGAATATTTTGGATCTTGTGCTTGATGTGACTAGAGAGAGAGAGTATATAGAGAGAAATAGAATGTAATAGACTAATATTCAATGTCCTACCTACCAAGAATGTGGGTCACCTTTTATATTAAAATAAGGTGGACCCGTTTGAATCCTTAGTGGGCTGTTTACATACTTGATTAGGCCCCTTAGTAAGTACTGTATTTACACATTGGTCCCCGAGAGATCCTAAATTCCTTAATAACTACATCAAGTAACTTTTATTCACAATTAAATCCTCATTATTTACATTTGGCGAATTCTACCCTCATCAGGTATAACCATGTTTCAGGCTATTCGATTCGGTTTCCAGGCAACCAATAATGAGGTGGAGTATGAGGCAGCATTGGCGGGTTTACGATTGGCTCGAATATGTGGAGCCAGAAAGGTAAAATTGGTCAGTGATTCATAGTTGGTGATAAATCAAGCTCTGTGAGCATCAGAGGCACGAAAAGATAAGCTGGTCCAGTACTTACAAGAGTTAAAAGATTTGGTAGCCGAATTTGACGGGGTCCAATACGAGCATGTTCGAAGGGAGGCAAATGTCGTCCCTGATTCTTTAGCTGTTGCTTCAAGATCGGAGGGTTATCCATGGGTCTTAATTCATGAACATCCTTTGGTTATGGTCGATACAGATCATTCAATGAACATCAAGGAAGTAAGTAATGTGATCACAAATGATTGGAGGTCAGAAATCGTAGACTTCTTGGAAAAAGATAGTTTACCCCCAGAAAAGTCTGAGGGTAGGAAGGTCAGGTTTAAGTCTCATGGTTACATCCTGTTAGGAGGAGTCTTGTATAAGAAATCCTTGAGCAGACCATTGCTTAGGTGTTTGGCTAAGGACGAGTCATAGTTTGTCCTATCAGAATTGCACGATGGGGAGAGTTCGGCCCATTGTGGGTATAAAGTGTTAATTCGACGAGTGTTTTTGGCTGGTTATTATTGGCCGACCATCTCTTCTGATGCGAAAGATTTGGTAAAGCGGTGTGATACATGTCAGCGCTATGAAAACATAATACACAAGCCTGGGGTGTTCTTGGAAAGTACTTCAGAAGCAGTCCCATTTGATAGGTGGGATATTGACTTAGTTGGGCCCTTGGTGTCTGGTGGGAGGAAAACTATAATCGTAGCAGTGGATTATTTTTCTAAGTGGGTGGAAGCGAAACCTCTAGCAGGAACAAAAAGCAAAAGATGTCATCAAGTTCATTGTCTCGAATATTTGTTGTTGCTTTGGGCATCCGATAAAAATCACAACGGACAATGGGCCTCAATTCGATAACAAGGAGTTTAAAAGCTTTTGCCTTTCCAGGGGCATACGACAATGTTTTTCCGCCCCGTTCCATCCACATGCTAACGATCAGGTGGAAGTGACCAATCGAACAATTTTGAATGGGTTGAAAAAGAATTTGGAAGGAAAGGCTGGAAAATTTCCCGATTATTTACAAGAAGTATTGTGGGCTTATAGGACGACGCCTCAAACCGCAACTTCTACCTCTCCATTTGCTTTAGTGTATGATATGGATGCAGTTGTCCCTTCGGAAATTGTCTTCCCATCATATCGCGTGGCAGCTTATACAGAAAATTTGAACGATCAAAGTAGAGCCTTGGAATTGGATTTGGTTGAAGAGAAAAGACAACGCGCGCAGTTGAAGTCCTTGCATTATCAAACGTTAATGAGGATTCGGTATGCTTCTAAAGTAAAGCAAAGAGATTTCAAGGTGGGGGACAAAGTTTTACGGAAAGTTTTTCTGCACACTAAAGAGAAGATTCTTGGAAAGTTGGAGCCAAATTGGGAGGGCTCTTATAAAATAACGGAGAAAGTAAAGCAGGGCACGTATAGATTAAAAGACAAGAAAAGGCGATATCTTAGTCATCCATGGAATATCGAACACTTAAAATTGCATCTGGAATGAAAAAGTAGTTAGCATGTACTATTTGTCTTTTGTGTATTTTCACGTTTACAAAAACAGTGAGGGCACACTCTTTCCAACCCTGTTAGGCACATGAAGGTTTTAACAAGGTGCCACTATGAGCTGATTAATGCAATTGAAATTTCTGCCTCAAACTTTTCTTTATGCGAAAATATTTTTTACCTCGAACTATTCTTTTTAGAGGCGATATTTTGTGCCTCGAACTATTCTTTCTGAAACGATATTTTTTGCCTCACACAATTCTTTTTGACATGATATTTTTTGTTGCCTCGAAAAAGCTAGCCTTAGCGCAGCAGACAACGAATATTACGATGCAAATCGACATAAAGCAACCATTCAACGCAAGTTGGCACACACTTATTCTTTCATATGAAAGCTATGACGATTAACAAATTATACGATTGTCATTTCAAGAAGTGAAATACACAGAAATTCGAGGAGGGTGCTCCTCGAAGCAAATCAGATGGGTTACAAAAATTGCCTTACAAGGACTTATACACAAAAATTGCTAAACATGCTAACATTTTTCACCTAGATAGAATTTTCCGAGGAGTCACTCTCTTCAGAATCTGATGCTTCACTATCACTCACCACAATGTTAGGAGGGCAAAGGTCCAGGGAGACGAGCTTCCAAAAACTACCTAAGTCATATTCGGGGTGTTCAGCATGAATTTGGGTGATTAGGCCTGCCCGGATTGTAGCATCTCGAGCGTTGAGGTTGTCCGCACACTCAGCTACATAAACATTCACAACTTTTTCTTTCTCCTCCTCAACTTGCCTAGGAAAATCATCAATTCTCCCCACTAACTTTTCTCACCTTTCGAAGGGAATCTAATGTCGATGTACGAAGGGATGCACCATCGGGTCCTCAACATAGGCTCTTCCGCAGGTGAAAATTATTTATAAGGTATGTTGTGCAAGAAAACCATGTGTTTGTTTTCGATCCCTCGAATGTTACGGCCGGCAATGACATCAAGTTCTAAGGGCAGAGTGATGTCTCATTTAGATTTAGGGGCAATTCGGCGAGCCTGCTCTTCGGAAATTGTTGGGGGAGCGATAATCGTTTGACTAGAAGAGCCCGAGGTAAGGTTAATGGCCTTGCTCTGCTCTACAGGAAAAATCGCTTGAGTTTCTGGCTCTGGACTATCCGAGGAAACTGCTTTCCCTTTAATAGCTAAGGATTTGTTTTGTATTTCTTGGGCATCCTCTTTGGTATTGGTTGTTCTTCATGGGGAAAATCGAGGTCTCCCAGTTGTTGTTATTGAAGGAGTGGTTGGAAGGCTGGATCCAGAAGAGTCAGTTTTTTGAAGAGGGTTTTCAATTGCTATAGCCACAGGGGGGTCTGGGGTTGCTTTGGGAGTTTCTTTGGCACGTTTGCGTTCTTAAGAGCTTCTTTATCTTTATGATGTCTTTTCCTTTTTCCAGAGGAATGATTTTGGTGTCTATTTTTACCCATGAGTTCGAGGGGGTTAAGATCGGAAGCTTGGCTTTGCTGAGAAATTTCGAAGGGTATAATAGCAGCAGAGTTTTCCGATGTAGGCCATGAACCGTAGAACATAGTGACAGAAGGTTGGGGTTGAGGCTCAATGTATTCTATAGCAGCAACTTTTTCTTGAAATTTCTTACTCATTAAAAGCCACTCTGGGATTCGACGGGGTTTATAAGCCAACTTTCTATCTCTATGAATTTTAGAACAAAAGGTTTGGAGTATGAATGAAGGAGCTTAGTATTTATAGAGGAAGATGGGCCTTTAGGGTCAGATAGGCCTGGGGATATTTCCCTTTGTTTGCCTAGGGGCAGTATGGGTAACATAGGCGCAAATATGACTAATTCGAAAAAACGCGGGAGAAGATGAAGAGGCAATCAAATGATGAAAACTATTGGGAAACATGATAGGATCTCTAAAGATATTTTGTGACAGGGAAGTACGACTAATGACGTCACAAAAAAAGAGGGAGTTTATTGATTGAGGTATGCAAGTTAGCATGGGTATTTTTGGGAAGCTATATTATGTTGAGAATTTTGGGACAATTAATTACGAGGAACATTATTGATGAGGGGCATGATTCACGATTAGTCAAAACATTGCAAGGATTGAGGGGGCTACTAGTATATATTGCATAAGATTTTCGAAGAGGGAAGATGTTTACGGAGTAAAAGATTTTTGAAGAGAAAAATATTCGAAGAAGGAGGTTATTCGAAGTGGTATTATCCGAAGACAGAGAAATAATAGAAGATATTCGAAGGAGTGCATTTTCAAGGAGCACCAAGACGAACAAGATAAGATTCGGAGATGTCTTCGCAATCCCAGTAAAAATATTTTTACTAGGACTGGGGGGCTACTGATGAGGGAGAATAAAGACAAGTAGGAAAATTGTAAGGAAGTGTTTTCAAATATTGTAAAAGATACAAATAGAAGTAGCTATAGGAGAAAGTGGAAATGTATAGGGACTAAATGTGTAATAGAAATGTATAGGGACTAAAAGTGTAATGAGTAGTAGTCAAAGAGTGTGGGGCCCGTTATAATGCTATAAAAAGACCACACGCAAGCTGGCCAATGTATGGATAATTATAATATTACTTTCTCTCTCTAACTTGTTTCAACACGCGCTTTCTCTCTTTGGATAGAAACCATAATTCAGAACTTGATATTATTTAGACCCCCAAACATTCGCGTTACACAAAATTACCCCTAAACCATTTCTTAATTCTTCACTCTTAATACTTGTCTATGGCGATGACATTTTAGTCACAGATAATGACAATGCATGTTTAATTCAATTTACACATATACTTAATGCCACATTTGTTCTCAAAGACATGGGGACATTCCATATTCATCCTGACTTCACTGTCATGTATCTCACACAACATCGATACGTTAAAAACTTAGTTACTTCTCATGGCATCTAGTTCTCCAAATCTTGTCTCACTCCTATGGTTGTTGGTGCTTCACTTTACAGCTTTGATGCTGTCCTTCTTGTCAATCCTACACAGTACAGAAGCTTATTAGAAGCCTTACAATATCTTACACACACTCGAATTGACATTGTATATGCAATAAACACTCAGTCAGTTTCAAAACAGTCTTACTTCAACTCACTCGAAAAATCTTAAACGAATTCTAAGGTACTTATTTGGTTCTAGCTGGCTTGGTCTGATGTTGACTAGGTTGCTTCACCTAATTATCGTCGGAGTGTGGGTGCTTATTGTGTATATCTAGAGGACTCTCTCATGTTTTGGTCTTCCAAAAAACAAAATATTGTTTCCTGCTCACCTACTGAATCTGAATATAGAGCCTTGGAAAATTTATCACGAAGCTTATCTAGTTACGATCTCTTCTCACTCAAAATGAGATTCCTCTCACACCACTCTTTGTGATCTGGTGTGATAATTTAGGTGTCAACCTTTAGCGTCAAATCCAGTCTTTCATACTCACACGAAACACATTGAACTGGATGTTAAGTGAACCAAGTTCTTCAAGGAACTGTGTAGATACTGTATGTTCCTTCGCAAGATCAAATTGCTGACTGTCTCACCAAAGCCTTGTCTTGTTCACGATTCTCTTTTTTCGAGACGAACTCGGACTCGTTGATTCGTCACTGCGTTTGAGGGGATGTCAAGATTACAACCTTGGATAATACTTCAATACAGCAAGTACTCGAGGAGAGGTTGTTAGAGCTCCGAATAGACTCACCAAACACTAACCTAAAGCACAACAATAAGGACTCTTTCAGTAACTTGGACTCTTAAGACGAGACTTCACCTAAATGGACTACTCTACCTAAAGCCCATCTCAATACCACATCCTGCCCCGCACATGTAATCAAACAAACCCCTAACATGGATAAGACATTGTAACAACCCATAATACAGAATTATAATATGGGCACGGCTAAACCAAGACCCCATTTCTTTATAGTGAGACCCCAATTCTATATTTTTCCATTGAGTGTTAAATTACTAAACTACCCATAGATATAAAAACCTTAATTTTTCCACACACCACACTTCTACCTTTTCTCCTCTCTACTACTTTTCTCTCTAATATTCAAGAAAAATTCAAGAACCAATAAACCCAAAAACCAAAAAACATATAAAATCAAGAACATGCGTAGAGCATGCAAAAATTCAGAAAAGCATATCGAAATCTAGTTCATACCATGGATTTAAATGATTATAACGACGATTTTAGCTTCAATCTTAAAGATTTTCGTTCGGACGAGGATGAGCCCCTAACTGACAATCTGGAGACAGACTTTAAGGAAAAATTTAAATTTTTAGACTTACCGACATAAATTCGCACCTTATCGTGCGCTGTTTTGTGCATCCGCACGGAAGAACATGCGTAGAGCATGCAAAATCATGCATGTTCGTGCGTTGATCATGCCAAATCCTGGCACTTCCATGCCGAATTTTGTCAATTGAAAACGCTTTCATGCCGAATTCAATGTTTATGTTTTTATTTCGATTTTAACTACATATGAAGATTGAACATTATAAAAATGATGGTGAATAATTTTTATGTTTTTATTAATTTTATTTTTAATTATTTAATTATTTAATACATTAAAGATGGGTACATTATCACTGTAATTCACTCATTATAAAAGTGCAGTGAAAAGAGTTATATATTTATTTATTTATTTATTTATTTATAAATTTATAAATTTATAAATTTATAACTTTAATTTTTCCGTAAAAATAGAAAAGCGTACAAAATAACTTGACACAAGTATTTCCACAATACCCTGTAAATTTTAAATATAAGTTATAGAACCCCAATTTAATAGAATATGTATCGAATTGAAGCCAAACTGTTTAACTAAACATATAAATATAATAAAAAATCAACTACAAGTAGAGGAAAATTTGATTTTTTTTATCCGAAAAATAAATTTTAAATATTACTATAAATAGAGATCCAAATTTTAAAAAAATATCATAATGGTGTAGAGAATTAGTACTTTAACAAGTCTATGCGGTTGATATTTTAAAAACCTAGTGTTTCAAAATATTGGGTTAGAGACTTAGGATTTCGGAAGAGAGAAAATTGGTGAATTTGATAGTTTTAGTATTTATAGCAGTGGCAATTTCGTAATTAATGGGGTCTCGTTATAGAAAAAATGTAACTTCAGTAAATTAATATACAAAGAAATTCAAAGCTTCACAAAATATATCTTTCTTCATCTTTTAGTCTCTACTCTCTCATAAATCCACGCCCAAAATAAGCTCAAAACCCATCAACAATGGAGTCAGAAGAAGACTCAGTAAGTCACTATGATATACGCTCTCACCATCAAACTGGATCACTAACACAATCTCCTGTTTTGGATCATCGTCTAAGGATGCATTCTCCTTTTCTATTGTTATTCCTGAGTAACGAACATAGTGCATGATAATTTATAAGTATTCGAGTATAACCCTATGTATATATTTAAATATGAAACGTACATCCATGTGTTACTGTAATAACAAATAACTACTGAATGAACAAAGATATATTAGTAAATAGAGGGGATGAATCTTACACTCTGTAGCTGAAAGAGATCATCTCAGTAGAATTTGGACAGCCTGAGAACTACTCAGATGAAGAAGCACAACCAACAATGTTAATGTAAGACAAAACCCAACAAACATCAACACTGAATGAGGTTTTTTATTTTAACCATCTTCTGCCATTGTATGATGTTTTCTTCTTGAACCATCTTATGCTTTTGTTAGGGATGCATTGTCTTACCATCTGTAGACGAAATACTGAAACTCTGAGTAAAGTTTGGACAACCTGTCACCTCTAAATCAGTCTCACTGATAATAAGTGGACATATAATATTGTAACCCGCTACGGAAAATCCTATAAGGCTTGGTAGTTCCTTGAGTACTATATTCTTCAGCTTAGAAAGTACTACCTCCTCTTTCTCAACGATGTTCTTTCCGGCTTCTAATGTTTCGTTTCCGAATATATACTCTAGCTCGTCAGCATATTCGACATCCAGTTTCTCCAGATTTGGAAGACCACCAACAACAGATAGAGGAAAAACAAATTTGATTGTGTTGCACTCGTGTATCGATATCCATTTCAGACTAGGGAAACCTTCTAGTTTGAGATGGTTTTGAACTCCTTCAATGTCAATGCCGATTACTCGGACCAATTCTTTGCAATCATTGACTTTTAGCCGCTCTAACTTGGGCAGATTCTGAGCTAATGTTAGTGGAAAAATATAACTCAGTTTGTGGCACCCAGATATCAATAAGGTGTTGAGATTTGGAATATGACCAACAAAATATGGAGGGAAAACAAATTTGATTTTGTTGCAGTCGTTTATTGATATCACTTTCAGGCTTGGAAAACCTTCTAGTTTGAGATGGTTTTGAACTGCTTCGTTGTCATTGCCGATTACTTGGACCAATTCTTTGCAATCATCGACTTTTAGCCACTCTAACTTGGGCAGATTCTGAGCCAATGTTGGTGAAAAAATACAACTCAGTTTGTGACACGAAGATATCTTTAACATCGTAAGATTTTGGAGGATGGTGGTGTACGAGGGGGAATTACATATATGCGCCAGCTGAGGAAGATCAGTTAGGTTCAAGTGCTGTATCGGAAGTACCAAATCTAATTTTTGGTGGTCAACTTCAAGTCGAAATAGTTCTTCTACTCCTATGAGAGATTCAACACTTAAATCGTCCAAATTTGGCAAGTCTCCAATAATTAGTCGCGATAACACTTTCCATAATTGCTACAAGAAGAAACAACAACAAAAATCAGGTTATTTAACTCAAAAAAATGGCAAAAAGGCTATATAAAACAATTCACATACAGTTGCTTCCAGACGTGGTGGAAATTGTATGGCACAATCCTTGATGTACAAGTTTTGCAAAAATGTGGATCCGTTTGATGATCCTCTGATTGCTAAATGTTCCTTCTGATTTCCTTTTGTATACTTAAAGATTTTCTCTAAGGCAGCTTTTGTTAAGGATGCATTTTCGTGTCTGATTGTTGTTCCTGAGCAACAAGCATAATGCATGATAAGTATCTGCTCATAACCATATGTTTTTTATTGAGAATAGAGGGGATGAATCTTACCGTCTGTAGCCGAAAGAGTGAAGCTATCAGTAATGTTTGGACAACCTCCCACCTCTAATTCATACTTCCTCTTAATAAGAGGAAATATAAATTTGTAACCAGCTACTGAAAATCCTCTCAGGCTTGGTAGTTCCTTGAGTACTATATTCTCCAGTTTAGGGAGCACTACCTCCTCTCTCTCAATGCTATTCTTTCCCGCTTCTAACATTTTGTTTCCGAAAACATACTCTAGTCCATCAGCATCTTGAACATCCAGTTTCTGCAGATTTGGAAGACCACTAGCAACGCAAAGAGGAAAAACAAATTTGATCTTGTCGCACTTTTTTATTTCGATTTCTTTCAGACTAGGGAAACCTTCTAGTTTGAGATTGTTTGGAACTCCTTGGTCGTCGTTGCCGATTACTTGCACCAATTCCTTGCAATCATTTACTTTTATCCACTTTAACATGGGCAGATTCTGAGCCAAAGTTGCTGAAAAGATATAACTCAGTTTATCGCACGAAGATATATTTAAGGTGGAAAGATTTCGGAGAACGCTGATGCATGAGGGGAGATTGCATATATGCGCCAGCTGAGGAAGGTCATTGAGTCTCAACGACTTTACTGGAAGCACTATATCTGATCTTTTGTCTTCAACTTCGAGTCGAAATACTTCTTCTACTCCTATCAGATGATGAATATCAAGGGTATTCAAATTTGGCAAGTGTCCAATAATTAGTTGAGATGAAATATAGTTCCCCCATTCCTTCGGTACTTTAGAGAGATACACATACCCTAATTGCTACAAGCAGAAACAACAAATCCGGATGCAGTTAGTTACAAAGTCAAAAAAGAAAGGGGGCAAAGGCAATATAAAACATTTCACATACCTTTCCTTCGAGACGTAGACGTGGCGGAAAGTGTATGGCGCAATCCTTGATGGACAAGTTTTGCAAAGATGGGAATGAGAGGGCAGTACAGTATCCTCCACTGAAGTTAACTAGATTTGGTGATCCTTCAATTTTCAAAGTTGCTAAGTGAGCCCACTCGATCGCCATTTGATTTCCTTCTTCATACTGAAAGATTTGCTCTAAAGCAGTATTTTCGTATAGATAAAGGAGCTTTAATTGCTGAAGACTAGAAGGAGCTACAAAGATGGGAAATATATATTTCAGTTTGTTGCATCCACTGATGGATACCTCTACTAATTCTGTGAAGATAAGATGACTCATACTTGTGGATGATCCTAAGTCAATCTCTTCTTCTTCTTCAATGATATGTTCCAAATCGTCACAATCCTTGATATATAGAGATTGTAGGTGCACAAGAGTTTGAGCCATAGACAGTGAGAAAATATATTTTAACTTCCTGCATTTAACTATTTTCACAGCTGTAAGACACTTAAGGTTTATGTGTTGAGTTGGGCCCTCCCACACGCAACTTAATTCGGGTAACTTGATGATCTCCAAATCTACCAAAGTTGAGAACAGCATAAAATTGTCTTCTTTTCTTAGCTCCTTTTGCACTTGGAAAATACTGCATAAGTTTGGACATTTTTTGATACTTACCGATTCTAATTTTCGTAGAAACTCATTTGGAATCTGCCCCCGACACACTTCTTTTAAACTATCCATTTCGAATAGAATCAATTTCTTTAGATTTTGAAATACCATTTCCTTCTTTCTTGTTGTGTCCATCAGACATATCATTTGCTTCCAGTTTGAAAGCTCAAGAGAATTCAAATTGTTGAGAACCCCCAACTCTGTCTCTGGAGCAATGCATTGAAGCCCAGCATTATTTCTCATTACCAAATGCTCAACGGTCAAAAAAGATCTCATAAATACACTTAATGAAGTCCCATTAACCTTATCTATATTAAGCGCAATTGTTTTTGAAGTCGCGTAATCACGGTAGATAGGTAGATTTGTAATATGATATCTTGTCAGATTAGGCAGAACAACGGAATGGTGGAAAAGACATTTACCTATATTGTCTAGAGACAATACAGTCAACTTCGATAATGTATTCAACTCTGAAAGCCGAGCTTGACCTGTATTCCCCGGCATACCTTCCCATGGTATAAAACGTGAACCAGTAACATATAGTTCCTCAAGCTCTGAAAGCTTCTGTATCAAGCCAGCTGGAATCCTTCTCAAATCTTTACAATTTGACAGATCCAACACCTTCAACTCTTTCAACTCACCAATTTCATCCGGCAACACCAATATACTAGAACCAGCAAACCTAAGAATCTCAAGTTTCTTGAGGTTTCCCAAAGAACGGGGGTTGCGGACTTTGAATTTTTCTAAACACAAAACTTGAAGGTTTATCAAAATATCTGGAAAGTAGGGTGACAAAAGACCACCGATTATAGTTAAGACTTTTAAAGTTTTCATCTGCTCCAAAAAAGGTTTAGAAATAATAGTTGCATCATCTCCGCATAGTCGCAAAAGCTTCAGGTTTTGACATACTAATCCGCTTGGAAGTTTTTGGGTACCTTTTGTTATTAGAGAGATTGCCATGTAAGTTTCAAGGGATTTGTTTATGACTGACTTTCTCGAGATATATCCTACCGTAAAGTTTTTCTCCTCATTGAATGCTATCCATAGTGCAAAATGTCGAACCACGTCGTGCATTTTCACTTTGTTTGTACCGCTATTTATTAACAAACAATAGTTTTTCAGATGGTCAATAGATGACTGCACTTTGATTCTTGCTTCTTCAATCGTGTCGGCATTTTTACAGACGCCTAGACCCCATGCATATCTAACAAGAAATTCAGACTCAATTTCATGATCTTCCGGAAATAAAGAACACATCAAGAAACAGAACTTGATCTCCTCTCCATTCAATTTATCATAGCTCAATTTCATGCATTTATACGCATTCTTATCGTCGATGTTCTTAATACCCGGAAGGTTAGAGTTCCGAAGACACTGTAGTGCATCTTTCCACTGGTTTGGAGTGTTATTCACTAAAGCCCGGGCTAATGGAACAATTGCTATAGGCAAACCTCCACACTCTCTTGCAACCTCCTTCGCCGTATCAATTATGGGAGATGCATCATTTAGAGCAGCCCTCTTTTTGAATAAATCCCATGCCTCAGTTTCGCACATGACATCAAGGCCAACTTCTTTGTTACAGTTCATCAAAGAGCAAACACGATGAAAACGGGTTGTTATAAGAAGTTTGCAGCCTTTCTGATCCGCAGTGAATGTCACTCCAATCTTCGGCAAGTCGATTTCATCCCAAACATCATCCAAGATAATCAGAACCTTTTTCTCTTTTCCCAAACGCAAGCTTAATAGGCCTGCTTTCGTTCTAACGTCGTTTTCGACGTCAAATTTGAGACCTAACACAGCTGCAACCTTGTCTTGAATGGCCATGAGATCCTGAGTTTCAGACACAACCACCATCGTAACTTTGTCAAACAGTTTTGAATCATTGACTGATTGGATCACCTGCTCGGCCAAAGTAGTCTTCCCAACTCCACCCATGCCATACAAGCCCATCACTTTGATGCTTTCATCCTTCAGACCCTCCATGATTTTATCCAGAGCTGTTTTGGAAGATTTAGAAAGCACGAAGCCATTGGATGAAATATAAGGTATAGGCAAGTGAGCCCTGGGCAGACTCACTTCTTCGTAACTTTTTTCCTCCTCTCGAAGTTCAATAATCTCGAATGTTTTTTTCTCAAACTTTTTACTCAACCGGTACCAACAGGTCCGTCCCAAGAAAGACCTCTTCTTATTCTGCATGTCGTCGTGTAGTGTATGCGCCTCGGCTAAAATAGCTGAGACACCATTCAACCATTTTTCGACATTAGGATAAATTGTCCGACCGTTGTTCCGATCAGCCTGGACACGAGATGCCATATTCTCTTGTACAGCTTTCAAATTTTCAACTTCTTTATCAAGTTTATCTCTGAAAGAGCTAAAGCGAAACAAATAACGGTACTGAGTTTTTACACCGCTCACACAATAAGGTAAACCGATTTCCACCGCTTTAGCAACAATATCTGCCATTTCTGCCGTACCTATGTACAATACAAAAGAAAGTTAAGTGTTTTTTTCTTTAATTTAATCTAAAGTTGCTAAGATTTTTATGTAAATCTTTCTTCAAGTGTTCAGTGTTCATTCTATCCGCTTAAATTTACCCTGCTTTGATTTTTACCCAAACAGTATCTGCCATTTCTGCCGTACCTATGTACAATACAAAAGAAAGTTAAGTGTTTTTTTTGTTTATTTTAATCTAAAGTTGCTAAGATTTTTTATGTAAGACTTTCTTCAAGTGTTCAGTGTTTATTATATGATATCCGCTTAAATTTACACTGCTTTGATTTTTATTTTTTATTTTTTATTTTTTATTTTTTATTTTTTATTTTTTAATTATGATATCTTGATTTTCAACTATACGATTACAAATGATATTATCTTAACGGTCAGTTACTCATTGACTCAAAATTCAATTAAAAATTATTATCCAAAAACTTGAAATTATTAATAAAGATTCAAATTATATTTTTTTTTTTATAAAAACACTTTCACCTTTCAATTTTATTTTTGTTTTTATTTGTGATAAAAAAAATTAAAATTTTATGGTTAGTCATCAAAGTTGGTCACTTGTTTCAGAACGCCCACTGAAATCATATGTGTATCAAAACGATCACTTTTCTTGATTTTTTATTACATATACGGTCACTTGCGGTGACCCAATATGATAAAAATAAGACTAACAATAGTGACCATGGATGCAACAAACTCGTTATTTTGATACAAATTTAACTTCAATGTCTGTTTTGAAATAAGTGACAAACTCTATTGATTAACCATAGTCTTTAGGTGTACTCTTTATCTTTGGAACTCGCATTTTGCAATTATATATGTTAAATTTCCATGGTTTTGTCTTTGAAATTTTAGATGAGGTGGGATCATCTAGTTCTAGATGAGGCACTATCTTCTAGAATAGGTTGGGCCTTCTAGAATAGGCATGGTCTTTTTAACCGAGGGTCCTTTTAGCCAAGATTCTTTTTAGCCGAGGGTCATTTTAGCTGATGGTCATTTTAGCCGAGGGTCATTTTAGTCGAGTGTCTTCTAACCGATGGTCTTTTAGATAAGGCATGGCCATCTAGTCAAGGGTCTTTTAGATGAGGGAGAATCTTCTAACCGATAGTCTTTTAGATGAGGGAGGGTCTTCTAATCGATGGTGTTTTAGTAGAGGCAGGGTCATCTAGTTGAGGGTCATTTAAACGAGGGTGTTCTAAACGAGGGTCATGAAGACAAGACACGTGATCAATTATGAAAGAATTAGTTACAACAAGTTTTAAAAATTATGTTAAGCAATAACTAATTATGTTACCAGATCAAGAAAGCTATCATTATAAATACTCTCATATAATTTGAAGAATAAAAACAGTTCATCAACTCAATAAAGTAAGAAATCTTGAATAGAGTAATGAAAGAAGAGTTTTAAGGAAATTAGTTGAGTAAGGAGAAACGTCTTATTCGTGTAACTCATTTGAATGAATCTACGTTATAAAATACTTTATGAGATAGTTAATTGGAAGGCTACTATTTTCCCTTGATGTACGTCGATTGACTAAAGTGGGTAAATATTTGTATTGTGTTGTTTTATTTTTTGGATATTTAATTTTATTCTTGATAATTATTTTGTATCATATTATTATTGGTTACCTATTTCGATTTTTTGCCATACATCAAGTTATTGGTATGAGTTTCCAAATTCCCGCAACAATTGGCACCCACCATAGGGCAAAGTATCAATTGAATGAAGCACAATGGGTTCAAAGTGAGATATTGAGAAGTTCACCGGGTGTAACAACTTTGGGTTTTGGAATGTGAAGATGCGAGAAATTTAAATCTAACAAATGTGTTAAGGCGTTAAAGAGAGAAACACAGATTTCATCGCATCTTTGAGCCGCAAAGAAACCGAGATGAATGATAAGGTAATCAGTGTCATTATCTTCTGCCTCGGGGAAATATTATGAGAGAAGTAGCCAGAGAAACATATGATGTGTCTATGTGGCCTAAAATTGACTCATTGTATATGACTAAGTCGTTAGAACATATGCAGTATCTAAAAAAGTTATATCTCTACCGTATGGTCGAGACAAAGTCGATAATGGAGCATTTAATAGAGTTTAATAAAATTATCAATGATTTGGTGAACATTAATATGAACTTGGAAGACGAGGATAAAGTCGTACACCTACTGTATGCTTTACCCCATTTGTATGTAAATTTCAAAGATAAAATAATGTATGGCAAAGAAGGCTGTTGGATGAAGTCCTGTCAGCTTTAAGAACCAAAGATTACAAATTTTAAATTTTTAAAGTTTAAGAATGATGGTGGAGAAGGTCTGAATGTCTCAAGGGGAAGAAGAGAGAATAAATGAAGAGTAAAAGTGTAAACAAGTCAAATTCTAAGTCAAAGATTGGTGGTGACATCTCAAAGTTGAACTGTTATCATTGTCGCAACTCTGGTCATTTCAAGAATGATTGTCCTCATAGATGAGATAATGATAGTTCGTCTGCTTATATTGTTGTAAGTGAATATAAAGGTTATGAGAGTGCAGGAGCAGTAACAACTGTAAGTTGGGAACCTGAGAAAAGTTAGGTCATAGATTACGGATGCTCATATCACATATGTCCAAGAAAGGAATACTTTGAGACCTTTAAATTAAAATAAGGCAGAGTTGTGCACCTTGGTAACAATAAGGCGATGAACGTTTAAGGTATGAGTTATATCAGACTTAAAATATTTGATGGTCGTGATTTCCTTCTGAATGATGTGAGTTATATTCCCGAACTTAAGAGAAAATTAATTTTTGTTAGCATGTTTGTTGATCTAGGATATTGCAGTAAAGTCAAAAATGGAGTAATGATAATTCCTCATGGGCATTAGTAATAGCCAAAAGGTCTAAAATAAATAGTTTATATATTTTAGGAGGTTCCAATGTTATTTCTAATGCATTAGTAACTAGTGTAGAAACTAAAAACATAACTAAACTATGGCATTTAAGGTTGGTTTATATTAGTGAGAGAGGTTTAATTGAATTAGATAAACAAGGTTTGCTAGGAAAGGGAAATTTGAATAAACTAGAGTTTTGCGATAAATGCACATTATGCAAACAACACAAGGTCAAGTTTGAGGTGGGAGTGCACAAGTCTAGTAGGCCATTGGAGTATGTTCACTAGGACCTTTGGGGTCTATCGTATGTTTCTACTCATGGTGGGAATTCATATTTCCTTAGAATAATTAATTATTATTCTAGAAAGGTATGGGTGCATGTTATTAAAAATAAAGTGACATTTAAAAAAAATTAAAGAATGTAATACTCTTGTAGAAAATAAAACATGAACTAAAAGTCTTTGTTGAAACAAGTGAGGTGTATGTTGTTGGGAGCTGGATTACCCAAAAGTTTCTAGGGATAAGCTTTTAGTATTGCATCGTACTTGATTAATGGATGTCCATCAACAAGAATAATTATATAGACACATATGGAGGTTTGGTTTGGCCAGCCGGTGGACTACGCCAACTCAAAAGTCTTTGGAGCTTTGGAATTTTCCCATGTCAAGTAAGATAAGATTGATACTAAAGCTATAATGTGTGTTTCCATTGGTTATCCTAAAGGTGTGAAGGGTTACAAGCTGTGGAATATGGAACATGGAAGATCAAAGTTTATAATAACCAGGGATGTTATCTTTGTTATCTAGCTGAAGATCATAGATGAGGTAGGGTCTTCTAACCGAGGTTTTTTTTAAATGAGGCATAGTCATCTAGCCGAGGGTATTTTAGATTATGTAGGGTTTTCTAGCAGAGGATCTTTTAGATGAGGCAGGGTTATCTAACTTAGGATCTTTTACACGATGGTGTTTAAAATGAGGGTCTTGAAGACGAAAAACCTTAGCAATTGTGAAAAAAATAATTACAAGATATTTAACCAATTATGTTAACAAGCAACTAATTATGTTATTAGATCAAGAAAGCTACCATTATAAATAATCTCATATTTCTTGAAGAATAAAAACAATTCATAAACTAAGTATAGTTTTTCAATAAACTAAGAAATCTTGAACAAAATATTGAAAGAAGAGTTTTAAGGAAGTGAGTAGAGTAATGAGTAAAGGTTTATTCTTGTAACTCATTTGAGTGCATATTTCTTGTAAAATACTTTGTGAGGTAGTTAATTTGAAGGTTACTCTATCCACCAGATGTAGGTCGATTGACTAAACTGGGTAAATAATTGTTTTGTATTTTTTTTTTGCATGTTTAATTTTTTCATTGATTATTATCTTGTATCATATAATTATTGGTTTCCCAATTTCGTTATTTCTTTATCCATCAAGTTATTGGTGTGAGTTTACCAAATTCTTTTAATAATGTTTGTACTTCATCCTGATTCTTTGAAGCCTCTCGTAAGGTCTCTTATTGTCTTGCCGGAGATAATCCATTTCGACCTCATAGGTTGTTTGAAGTTTGTCTTGGATTCTCCTTCTATTTTACAATTTTATCTATTTTCTTACCTCGTGGGAATTGCACCTTCTGAGAATTTATTTTTCTTCATCTTCTTTCTCGCATATATATCCAAAGGATCCGACATAAAAGGAGAAAAGTTTTTAGATTCAGTCTGTTCAGGGTCCGTTTTTGGCATTATTTGTTCTATAAAATTGACAAAACTTACTGGTAGTAGCCTTCGTCGATGGTTGCCATATTTTTGGTGTCGTCCATGACAACTCAACTTGCTCACGGAGGTAGAAACTATTTTAAGTGGTGGTTTACGGTCTTTACCCTCTACTTATGTAGATTGGATTCTACATGCTAGTAATTGTATGGAACCTAAAGTTTGGATAGGCTCTCTTAGTCCATTGACCCAACTTTTTAAATATTTCTATATAAAGGTTGTCTTTTAAAAATCATATTAAAATTTTATTATATTGATATTTTGAGTAATATTGTTTATAAGGGTCTGCGATTTATAACCGTAATTTCAGTTTTATATATTATTGAATTCAAGGAATCCAACCCCAATTTGGAGATATATGGGTCTGAAAGTGGTGCAGAGGTGTGCACTCTACCATCTAGAGACTACCACAAAGTGAACTACCCCATTAACCAGGTTCCAATATTTATTAAAAGTTTTTAGGGCTCTCATATATCATTGACTCGCCACTATAAGTTGTTAAGTTTATATAATAATTATTGCTTATTGGAATTTCCGTAGGTTGAATGACCAAATACGACAAAAAGATGTCACTGATTTTATTCTCATGAATAATATCACGATCATGATCTTGTGGGGATTAGAGTCCATTTGATTAATATTAACTCTATTATTGGTAAAATTACTCCAGTTTGGAGTTACAATACCAATCATTCTCCCATCGTCTCGGCATGATCTAGGTTATCAAGAATCCAAGTGTTTTTTTCATTTATATAATTTTATCCTCACAACAACTTATTAATTGTAAAGTTTGTAGTATAAATTTCCCATATTCTATTATTTCTTAAGAACATAAAATTCTTTCAATAATGGACTTTAGCAACTCCTTATGTGGCCTGATTTGGAGGTTTTTCGCCAACATGTCGCGATTATAACCTAGGCCGCTCTCGGGGATTTCAATATTATTCGTAAACACTTGAAGAAAGTATCAGCTCGTCTAATCAAGGTTCTATTGATGAGTTTAATTACTTTTGCTATCAGTGTGTACTGAGTGATCTTAGACATCGGGATTCTATTTTACTTGGGTCAAAAAATAGCTCTTACATCTCGTAGCCTATAGTATTTACCAAGTCTTAGTTAACAGTGATTGGCATGATTCAATCCTCATGTCATATGCCCATTATGGGCCTCTTCACACTTCAGACCATACTATTGTTACTTTATATCTAAGAACATCTAGGTCATGCATTTCGTTTAAATTATTTAACATGTGGTAAACGCATCCGACTTACAATGAGTTGATGAGAAATAGTTTGAAACTTCCTATCTTTACTCATGGTATGAGTCTTGTTACCCATAAACATACTCATCTTCAGGATGCTCTCTCCGTCCTAAATCATAAGGAGTACAGCAATATAAGCTCTAGTTTTTCTAACCCATAACATGAGCTTTTCTTGGTTCAATATATTTTGGCTAATGATCCTTTAAATCCAACCCTTGTCGCTGATGAGATTACATCATCTTCTTTTTTTATTTTCCCAAGTCGTGTTGAGGAATCTTTCTACAGAAAAAATTATAAAGAGATTGAGGATTTTAATTTAAAATTCTTTTATAAAAAGTTACAAATTATAGTTTAGAAAATAAAAAAATTATTTTAAACAATAGGGAGGACTCGCCACTACCCCTAATGGATGGCCAATATCTTAGTCAGCTATTTATCCAATCTTTTGTGCTCTAATATTTCCCGGAGATATAATTTTCTCACTAGAGTATCTTCGCTTACTTATATGAAAGTTAAACCCCAGGACAGTAATATTTTGTCACTTGCTTAAAAATTAAAATTTCTTTTTTTTTATTGATAACGACAAGGCCTCGGGGCCAGATGGCTTCCATGCAGGATTTTACAAGCAATACTTGAACATTATTAGAAAATATCTATATTAGGTCTTAATATTGGTTGTATGAAACCCTCGTGGAATGCCACGAATATCGGCATCATCCCTAAAAAGGATCCATCCTCTTATGCTGAAGACTTCTGGATAATTATGTGTTGCAATATGGTTTATAATATTATCTACAAGATCTTCACCAACATGATCAATGACTCATTTACTTATATGATTAATAACTTTCAATCATATTTTTTTCTAACCGCAATATTACAGAAAACATCATTCACTCTCAAGAGCTTATGAGATGTTACTTAACTAATAGTAATGGTCTGAGGGTCACTCTCAAAATTTACCTGAGAAATGCCTTTGACAATTTTTGGTGGCACCTAATTATCAGCATCTTGGATCAAATTATCACTTATATTATTCAGTGTATCACCACACTATCTTATAACATTAAAATAGAAAGAGATCCACGCAAAATATTCAAAGGTAGAAAGGATCTCAGACAAATATATCATTTATTCTTTTCTTATTCTTCTTGGTCATGAAATTTATTTCGAGTATCTTTGAGGAGAAAAGCAGTGGCTCAAACTTTAAATTCTATTAAAAGTATCACAATCTTAATATTTTCAATTTGTACTTCGTAAGTGATCTGATAATTTTCTATCACAGTGATATTAACTCCATCAATCTTATTAAGGAGGATCTCAAGGACTTATTTGATCTATTAGGCCTTAAAGTTAGCAATGAGAAGAGCCACATCTTTTTCTCTAAGGTTATCCCCTCTCCAAGAATTGAGTTGATCAATATCATTGGGTTTAATGTTGGTCATCTCCTAGTTAAATATCTTAGAGTCTCTTTTCTCACGAGTTGTCTTTTCTATTACGATTGTCGCTTATTTATGGATAAGATTATTTATTGTATCACCTTTTAGACTTCAAACATATTTCTTATGCAAATAAGCTTCAACTTATTAAATCAGTGCTTTTTGAGGAGCTAGTTTGTTGGTTTTCTATCTTCATCCTCCTCATTAGAGCTCTTAAAGAACTCGCACAATTTCTCTATTATTTCCTCTTGTTGGATCATGAGATGAAGGTTTCGAGTATAAAAGTGGCTTAGTCAATAGTAACATTACCCTCGATTGTGAGAGACCTTGGGTTCTAGATGTAAAAACCTAAAATCAAATAGTAGTCCTCAAACATTGGTGGTCTATTGTTAGTAATAATGACAACTCAATCTAGTGCGATTGGATCAATACTAAAAGAATTAGAGATAAAACAAAATTGGTCTTTAAATCTTGATTTTTATTCCTCTTGGACTTGATGGAAACGTTTACGTTTAAAACGTCCACCTAAGAAAATATATAGGATTTCGATTGGTATGGGTAAGGCTACCTCTTTCTGGTATGACTAGTGGTGTTCCTTACCTCTCTAGTAACATACTATGGGTAAATTATTATTCGTGAGTCAAGCTTTGGCAAAAAAACTCAAGGTTTCTGATATCATTCTAGATGGAAACTAGAACTCGCATGCCTAACTAAAGTTTGCAAGTGCTAAAACTCATTTTAACTTTTACAAAAAAACCACCTTATAATCTTTCTCCCACTTTCGAGCATCAATTATGATGACATGCATTGTTGGACCGCTAAGAATGAGAATGTAAAATTCACAATCAAATAGACTTACAATGCAATATATACGTCCACCCCCCCCCCCCCTCCCCTTATGTCGGGCGGGCTGGGTTAGTATGGAATAAGTATAATATTCATCGTCCTTGCTTTATTCTGAGTTTCCATTTATAGAAAGTTGTATACTCGAGATAAGCTTGTTAGTTAAGGATCAAACTTCTCTCATATATTTGTGTGCTTTATCATTCATGTTATAATTGTATCAACCATATCATCTTTGAGTGTGATTTCACTCAAGATATTGCCACCATCAAGCTTTGGTTCACCATTAGCGGTGATGATTGGCTATCGTAGACCAAGGTGGCTTCAAAATGGCCACCCTCTAGTTTTCACCATCTTTGGCATTCTTCTTTTGCACAGTCATTTACCACGTATTATGGGAGAGGAACTCAAGAATTTTTTCTCTCCTCCCACCCCTGCCTCGGTGGTGTCACATGATTTCTAACCTCCGATTTAAATTTCCTTTATTGTATGTAGCTATCACCCTATCTTTGTGGTAGTAGCAATTGAATTTTTCAAACATGATGGTTTGTTGCTCACATAACTCAATGAGATATGCATAAATATATGCTTATAAAAATAAATTTGTAGTTTCTTAACCAACTATTTGGATCAAACATTTACAATAACACAATAATTTGTCTTCTACGTATCTGGGCACAATCCATTTGGGTCCCTGCTTAAATTTCATAATGTTATTTTAAGCTCATTGTCGATCTTCATTATTTAATTAATGTTTTATATTTGCAAAAAAAACTATATAAATAGAGCCTATTGGCTATAATTCCTTGATATCCCCATCCAAAATTTTATTTTAACTAAATGTTAACTTTTTTCCCTTCCAAGTATCTCAATTGTATTATTGATGAAAAAATTACTAAACATATTCATTAACACTTAAAACTATTCTAACTTAAACATTACAAGATAAACTTCATAATATTGTTCATTAAAAGAAATGAAATCGTATTCTTAAAAAATACATTAAATATTATTTTTGAAAAGTTACGTGAGTTGTTTTATTTTCTAAAAACATATTATATATTTCCAATAATATATCTAAATCTAATTTTAAACAAACAATAAATTTTAAATTTCATAAATAATTATAAAATAGAAAGAGTACACCATTATAATGCAACAATACTGCATTGACGGTAGGGATGGCAATGGGCCGTTCGCGGGCCGGGTTCGGGCCGGCCCGCTTAAGCCCGTTTTTTTGTATTTAAGCCCGAACCCGGTCCGATCCGCTTCCGGGCTCATATTTTCAAACCTGAGTCTGTCCGCTAATGTCCGCAGGTCAACCCGGCCCGACCCGCGGACATTAATTTTAATATTTTTTAAATATTTTTTAATTTATTATAAATATATTAATTTATTTTTTTAAAATATTACTTATATTATATATAAAAATATTATTTATATATATATTTTATGATTTTCGGGCCGGAACGGACCGGACAAATTTGAAACCCGAACCCGGCCCGGTTGCGGGTTATATTTTCTGAACCCGAACCCAACCCGTTCTAAGTTCGGGTTGGAAAAAACCCGGACCGGATCGGATCGGGCCGGATACCACCAGAATTGTCACCCCTAATTGACGTAGGGGATAAATAATTCTGAGAATTCTAAATGCAAAACTTCAAATGCAATCAAAAAAATAATATATATTTTACAAATCGATCTCCACATATATATATATATATATATATATATATATATATATTTTTTATAAAAAAATTAACCTTTTTGGGTGAAAATACTTATACTCTAATATATATATATTTTTATAAATCGATCTCCCACAAATATATACTTTTTTTAATAAAAAAATTACTTTTTTTGACTGAAAATACTTATACTCTATTATATTCTCGGTCTTCGCCTAAAACAAGGGTAAATAAAACACATTTGGTACAATAATTGAACTAATGTACTAATTTAATTTTGCAAAAGAGAAAAAATAGTATCGTGATAGATATGAAATACTACAGAGGATTCCAATAACTATAACAATCACATACTTAGTATGTAAGAAGACCGATCTGTAATTTGTCTCTATCAAAACTTAAAACACACAGTGGTATGTAAGTTAAGTTTTAGTAGATAAACTAATGTTAATCTCTTACTTTAAAAGCTTAAACATGAAAACGTTAAGAGGTATATATATATATATATATATATATATATATATATATATATATATATAGATATATAGTTAGTTAAAAGAAAGAAAGCTAACGAACTTACCTCGCTTGAACTTCAACTTGAACTTGAACTTCCGGTAATGGTTGCAAAGATGATCGGAGATTTTAGATTTCGGTTTGGTCTGAAAGAACAGATTGAACTTATTGTAGTTCGTTGTATTCTTATTTTTATTATTTTTTGTCTTTATCTTTTTCCTCCTTATAAATAATTAACAAAAGTCCAGCATTCTAATAATATGTTACGCATCCACTTGTTTCGTTCTTAAAATTAATTATTAATTATTTATTATTTATTATTAATCAATAAACTCGATCTCGGTCTTTTAAACGCCGTCCTTTTCCTAAATTTGTTATATACATTTATAAAATATCCCATTTGCTATTCGGAGGGTTAATATCTTTATGATAATTATAAGATGGATTAAAATTATTTAATTAATCTAATTTTCAAATTCTCTTTTCAATTTACAAAAGTATAAAATGAATTCACACAAATTCTTTATCTCCTAAAACTTTCAATATATAATCGATTTTCATTAAATTTTAAAATCTTAAATAAGATATGATTTATATGTTGAGAGATATAAGAAACGTTTTTTAGTCAAAAATATTTGTAAAAATATAGAACGGATAAGAGATTTTTTTTCTAGGGTAAAAATATCACCGTTTGTATTTTTATTACAATTGCATCAGTTATCGACTTTTAAACTGGATATAAAATGATTTTTTAAATAGTGATTTACATGAGGATCTTAACATGACTTTTTCTGTGGGTGTAGTTCACCAATCAGGTGAAGTTTTTCGGTTTAGAAACGTTATGGAGGGTGTCAAACAAATTCATCGTGTTTGGTTTGAAAAATTCTCTATCGTTATTATTTCACTTGGTTTGAAATTTGTTTGGTTTGAAAAATATATATCCGATCTATCTGAGGGAGCACGATTTTTTAGAACAGAATGACATACTCGTATTTTTTTTATTAATGGTGTCTCCCTATCAGACTTTACTTTGTATCATACTATTGTGTGAAGTTTGGTTGATCTTATAGTTACTCGATCGCATATAGTTCATGATGTTCATGTGATTAGTCAGTTGGTTACTGCTTATATTTCTCTCTAATGGGAAGTTGTTCTCCGTATCTTGAGATATCTTTACGACGCTCAATCCTAGAGCCTCTTGTTTACTTTGACATCTTCACTTCGACCGCGTGCCTATAGTGCTGCTAATTAGGATAATGATCCCATGATCGTAAATCCAAGAGTAGTTTTTTGTGTTTTCCTTTGTGATCCTATGATGTTGTTTCTAGATCTTTTACTAGAGACTGAATACTGTGTTATAACATTGACTACGTATGAGATGTGTTTGGTTATGGTGGTTTCTTGCATATATGGGGTTTAACATTACTGAGCACACTTCCTTACATCGTGATAACAAAAGTGTCATGAGTTCGAGTCCCTCTGCATACGTTTTCTTGGCTGAGTCTGTCACCTTGTGTGGTCTACGTTCTAGCGTTGGTTTACAGGCTATTGCGTCAGACCCAGGGTTTACCCTATGCGCACTCCTTAAGTAGCGGTTGCGGGTTCCCTCTGGAAAAAAAATGTCATGCAAATAACAAAGAATATTTTTTTCATGAAAGGACGAAACACATTGAAATTTATTTTCATTTCACTCATCATCATCTTCAACTCGGGACCATCTCGATTTCATATGTTCCATCAGTTTTGGAAGTTGCTGAAGTTTCAAGAAGACTCATTTGGCATCTCAATTTTATTTTATTTGTGACAAACTCTCAATGTTTATTATTATTGCATTACGAATTTGAGGGAGTGTGAGTATTATAGCCCAATAGATACTAGATCATGTAAGTCATTAAATTATTATTTTATATATTGTTAATACATAATTCTAATTAATAACATCTCACCGTATTTTCGTTTCTCAATTTTTTTACTTAATGATAAAATAAATATTGACAATTATAATATAGTGACTGTAAATAAAAAGTTACAAACAATGGTTTGGTAATTTCAAATTTTTATTTTTTTAACTATCGAATAAAATTATATTTTTAGATAGTTTTTTATTTATATTTTAAAACTGATTTTTAATATATTGATAATTTTTAACCATATATATGCAGGTATTTGTATTGTTGACGAACACTATCTTGCAATAGCACATTAAATTATAGATTTTTAATGAAAAAAATGACAACACAATGGATGATGTCAGTTTTGTTATTAGACAAATATGTTATTTAATTTTTTTATGATTTATTTATTTTTAGTTATGAAAAGATTTTATTTTTTATTTTAAAATTTACATGTCTCATATTTTGCAAGTCAATTGTAAATTTTATTATAAGATCAACAACTAGATCTGCAAATCATATATAAAAAGAAAGGAAAACACAGTATTAAATTTACTGGCGAATAAAATGATAATCAACAGTCATATAATCATTTCAAAAAATAGAATACTATATATGAACTTAAATATATTATAGGCTTAAATCGCTGCTTCGTCCCTCGACTATCACGTTTTGCGTCATATAGTCCCTCGACAAAAAAATCACGGTTGAGGGTCCCTTGACTATCAAAAATCTATAAATTCAGTCCCCGCGCGTGGTTTTTGCTGTAATGCTGCGACGTGTCACTATAGTTAAATGGTTTGCGTTCCACATATAGTCCCTTGACTTTGATTCCTATTTTACCCTTTGACTTAATTGATTCCCTGAAATTTTCTTTGTCCTATGTGGCATTTTGTGCTTATGTGGACGACTTTAATGGCTGGACCGGCCACGTGGATTAAATTTTAGTTTAAAACCACTGTCTTCGATTTCCATTACCACTCACTTTCTATCGAAATAAAATGTCAAGCAGTAACTCTTTTTAACCCAAAAGGAAAATAAATGCTATTCAAGATGTCACTGTGGCAAACAAGTTATTGTTAGGACTTTTTGGACTGATTTAAACCCAGGTAGAAGATTCGTTGGTTGCAGGAACTACCGGGTAAGTTATATTGAACCATAATTTCGATTTTGTATTCCATTTTGTAAACCTTAAACCTAACTAACTAGTCTTTATTAACCCACTTTGTTTTGTTTATATCAGACAATCGAAGGTTCTTGCGGGTATTTTCAATGGGCTGATACACCATTGACAGATCGATCGAAGGATTTAATTATTGGATTGAATTTTTTTTTGCAGAAAATTGAAGCTGAAAACAGTGTGTTAAGGGCTCGAGTCTATCATTTAACAATTTTTAGTTGTAGTTTATGTTTGTTTATGTTTTTGTACGTTGTTGTTGTGACTTGGATATAATTTCCTGCTGAGTCGTTCTTCTCCAACTGCATGTGCTTATAGCTCGCTTTTGTCTTGCTTTCTCTTCCGCACTTTTCCCTCGCGCTTGGCTTCCATTGGGGGTGGTTTTACTTCAGGAAACTTCGACTTCTCCCAAAGCAGCTGGCCGTTGATTGGATTCAATGTATGGGCATATATTGCTCTGTTTGTCGCCACCCTATAACACGGTGAGACGTAGTCTGCTAGTTGTTTCTGGTTCCACCAAATCACTGTAACCCCATGTTCACATGGTATTCCACTTAGCTGCCACTTCTTACAAGCACAGCTTTTATCCTCCAGGTCTACCACAAACTGTCTCGTACCGCATTTGACTTCATACTGCGGCCCTCCAGAAGACTCTACAAAACAGTTAACCGCAGCTAGGCCATTTGCATCCAACTTCTTCTGGAGTGCAGGGCATTTCTCCAGCCCAGGTATTAGAAACCTTCTTCTTGTTAGCTATTATTTTCATTGTTTGATGTCTGATACCATCCATCAGTGTAATGATGCTTTTCTCTCAAAGATGTAAGATAACCATGTTAAATGTCTCTGCGTGGTTACTGGTTTGGATGTTGCATTGTGTAGCATCAGCATAGTGTGACCTTGACCACTTCCCTGGTGGATTTTCCAACAGCCAGTTGTATGCCTCCATGTTTACCAGCTTCATCTGCTCCATCTCAGCAAGCAACTTCTGCTTTTACATTGCTCTAGCAGCTGCCCAGAATATATGTTTCTCTAAACGACCAGCAAAGCTCTTCTTAAAATTGGCATACAAGTGTCTACAACAGAATCTATGTTCTGAATTGGGGTAGAGGTCCATCAGAGCCTACACTAAACCTTTCTGCTTGTCACTGATCCACAACCACACACCTTGATTCTGGATGTCTAAATCATCACCCAACAGATTGAGAAACCAACTCCAACTCTCCCGATTCTCATTTTCAACAACGGCCCAAGCTACTGGATACATTTGGTCGTTGGTGTCAACCCCAACAGTCACTAACAATTGGCTCCCAAATGACCCCTTTAGGAAGCAGCCGTCTAATATAACAACGGGCATGCAACCTTCCTTGAACCATTTTTTCACAACCCCCAAACACATGTACATCTTTTCAAAAACACTGTCGTCCTGCTTGATGATGCATGTAGACCCAGGATTTGTTCTCATAATCTCACAGCAGTAATCCATAAGTCTACTAAATTGTTGTTTGTCGTTACCTAAAATCAACTCGAGTGATATGGCTCTTGCCCTATACCCCTTACTTTATTTGATCTTCACACAGAATTCTCTGCTAAGAGTGGCAATCAACAACGACAATGACCAGTTTATGTCTGCCTCCCATTGTGGCTTGTAGTATCTTGCTATCCAAATATCGGTTATATTTGGATTCTCATTTTTTGGTACGTATGTGTGTTTATCAACCAGTGTCTTCACAAGCCACCTTCCAGCACTACCCATAGAGCTGTAGTAATACATCCACCCGCAACTGTCTGAGGAACGAACGAAGACTATTCTGCTCTTGTCATTCTTCTTCATCACCACATATCGTCGTTGTTTTATTCCATAATTTTTAATGGCCTCCTTGCACTCTGTCGCCGTAATGAACTCATGGCCCACCTAGAGTTCAACCGAAGCCAATGGAACAGCATGATTGAAGTCCTCAAAACGGTGCCACAATTCCTCTTCTTCAACCTCCACATCAGAGTTTGTGGGTGTTAATAGAATGTCATATTACCATAGTCTGTCTCGACACAGTCCCCCTCTTCTTGTCTAAATTAAGGTGGCACTCTGCCCTCCTCTTCAGTACTTCTAACCTACTCTTCAACACCCGTTGCCTCAGCTTCAACACCATCCTCAGTGCCCTCTGCTTCATTCTCAGCACCCACTGGCTCCTCCACATCATGATCTTGACCAGCAGCATCTCGTGCACCTGATTGCGTAGCATCTGAACAACTGATTGTGCAACATCTGGTGCACCTGACTGCGTAGCATCTGGAGCACCTGATTGGACTTCATTCCAATTGACCTCAGGACCTAACTCCCTTATAAAACTGCTTAATCCTGATATATCATCATCAGGCCCCTGTCCACCAGTATGTCTCTCTCCATCCTCATTTTCATTTCCATAAGTAGTAGCCTTTTGTCCATCAACAGCAGCCTCTCCACTAGCCCCTTGTTGTCCACCATCTACTCCTCCATCTAATGGCTCTTCCCCACCAACAGCAGCCTCTCCACGAGACCCATGTCCACCAGCATCTACGCCACCATCTAATGGCCCTTCTCCACCAACAACAGCCTCTCTAGTAGCCTCCTGTCTACCAGCATCTACGCCACCATCTACTGGCCTTTTTCCACCAGCAGCAACCTCTCTAGTAGCCTCATATCCACCAGCATCTACGCCACCATCTACTGGTCATTCTCCACCAGCAACAGCCTCTCCAGTAGCCTCCTGTCCACCAGCATCTACGCCACCATCTACTGGCTCTTCTCCACCAACAGAAGTCTCTCCAGTAGCCTCATGTCCACCAGCATCTTCATCAATCCCTTTCCCACCGTCATCTGCCTCCTCATCCCCTGTACTTTGCGATTCAAAATCTGTCGACAGCTTTACAACCGGAACATCAGTGGGTTTTTCACGCCTAGGAGACAGAATTACTTCTAACGGACGGACAACCTCAACATATATCTTCAGGTACCTCCGCCTATTAATTCAAGAGCACATGTGCACCGCATCTCTGTCGTTGACGATATGACTGAGGTTATTGTCATCTGGACAACCCGACTTTTGATACGCGACGTTAAACACTCCAAATATCTCTGCTGGCTCGCACGACAAATATATTTGGTCCGTCAAATATAAAAGGGACATCTTGTCTGGATTTCCGTTATCAACAACATTATATGTGCCTCCACGGTAGCATAAGGAGCCACCTTTGTCTTTGAATTTACCACCATATCTAACGATGAAGGTAAACAGGTGTGAATTAACACCTGCACAATAAATATACAACACATTAACAACACTCCAACAACCATAAACTGACCACAAAGACATATTCAAAGAAACAAACCAAAACAGGAAACATGTGTGGCCTACAAATGCAAAACAGTTCAATTATTACAGACTAAAAACATACCAAAAATAGCAACAGTTCAACCTGTGGCCTACAAATGCAAAACAATACCAGATATAGCAATTTATCTTCAATTATTACACCCATTTCAACGAATCAATGCTATTGACTTTTTTATTACACCCATATACCCATATACCCCCAGTGCTGCTACTGACTTCTAACAAAGGCCAACCCTTTAGGGTTTGACGAGCAACGAAATCATATAAAAACTGGCTTAAGTCTCAAAAACTGTATCGATTTTGACAAAACAGAAACGAAAAAAACAACCTTTTAGGGTATCATGAGCAGAAAACTGTATCCATTTTGACAAAACATAAATGAAGATAAACACATTTAGGGTTTAACGAACAAAAAGGTATAAAAATTCATACCTATGTACAAGTCAGAGAAGTCATACTCTTCTTTCACCTTCGATTTTCTCGACTTCCTTGATTTTCTACTACGCTTCATTATGTGGTATCAATTAGGGTTATTGGAAACGATTTAAGGGTTACAATTTCTGATTTAATGGCTTAAGGTAAGGATTTAGGGTTCAACAATAGATGGAGGTAAGGGTTATAGATAGAACTCGAGTTTGGGGGGAAGAGTTGTTTTGAAAATAAGATTAGGGATTAGAAATAAAAGGGTTATTCTGAGCTTGTGATTAGGGTTTGTTATTTTAATTTGGGAATTAAATCTTTTGAGTCACAAATAAAACTGGTTCATCTACTTAATCCATCCACTATTCGTCCACGTCAAAAAACTTTGCCACATAGATGCCACATGTGCAAGTGTGAAGGGTAAAGCAAGCATTTAAGCATTTTGGGCAACAAACAGGGTTGACTCAAAGTCAAAGGACTATCTGTGGAACGCAAACCATTTAATTATAGTGACACGTGGCAGCATTACAGCAAAAACCACGCGCGGGACTGAATTTATAGATTTTTGATAGTCGAAGGACCCACAACTGTGATTGTTTTGTCGACGGACTAAATGACACAAAACGTGATAGTCGAGGGACGAAGCAGCGATTTAAGCCTATATTATACATACATTTTCATAATGGAGAATTGGAAAACATGCTAGATTGACGTAAAGTTTACTAATCAAATTCCAACCCCAGCATAGTTCAGCAGCAATACCAACAGGTAGAGCAATATTCAAATTCTATAGAAGAACGCGTCATAGTTTTTTCCTTTTAGAGATCAAAAATATAAGATTGATGTCTAGGTAATAATTGAGGAGTAGCCATAAACAAGGTATGAACCGAATGTGAGAAGGTATAAAGGTATAATGGTGAGCTATGATGAAGCATTTTTTGGTGAAGCTATTTTTTCAATCACAATTTTTATTTGGGTCCCCATCAAATATATTATTTCTTCTTTAATTCAAATTTTCAAAAATATTTGTCACTTGCTTTTATAAGATTACTCTCACTTTACTTTCTAATTTATAATTAGATGTCATTAACCAAGTACAATATCTTGTAGCAAGAAACAAATTATTAACCCAAATTTAATCCAACATATATGATTTTACCCTATAAAATTAAACCCTAAAACAAAAAACTTCAATTTTGTCAAAGATTAATCGTGGAAAATGAAAAATCTCAAACCAAACCGGAGAATAAAACTCAATCAATGAACAAAGTAATTTAATCTTGTTTTTATGTTTTACATTAATGTAACTTGAAAATTCGCGTTCGAAACAACTTTTTTTTAGAAAAAATCTTGATTTATGTCGTTTTTGGTTTGTTCAAACTTCAAAAGCAACTGATTCCGAGCACCTCGGAATTAGGTGCTTTAAATTTAAAAAAGATGACACCTGATTTCGACATCTCGGAATCAGGTGTTTTGTTTTTTAAAAAAATTGAACCTAATTCTGAGATGTCATCTCAGAAACAGTTGTTTTTTAACAAAACAATTAATTACGAGATACCGTCTCGGAATCAGTTGTTTGTCGCTAAAAATGACAGAAATTGAGATTTTCTTTAAAAATAATTGTTTCGAACGTGAATTTATGGTGTTTAGTCAAGAACACCATAGATTAGTTAATGAACGTTTCAATTTGTGACGTCTGGCCTAGAACACCATAGATTGGTGGAGTTGAACGTTTGAATCTATTGTGTTTGGTGGAGTTGAGTGATAGAAGGATTAATATTGGTATTTCCTTTATGGAAAAAATAAAAAATGTTACGGTAAAATTAACTTCACCCTCATTATTTCTTCGATCTTAAATCTCTAGAAAAAAATATTCAACAATCGTTTTTACCTTAATGCCCTCTATATACTATATAATTTATATTTGATGCCTCTAAAAAATAAAACTTATTAGATCCCACATTTCCACCGATTAATTTGAAAAGATAGAAGATGACTTAAACCATACCCAACATTTTCATTTTCTTTCTATACAAGAGCTCCATTTGCAAAACCCTATCCTTAACAAATTGAAAAGTACATGTATGTTCAGTTACAATCTCCTTACCATGTTAATTGCGACATTTTTTTTTCCGATAAAGCAATATCAGTTCAAATTACTGTGTTTAACTATCGAATATTGTCAGATTGGTTTAAACCTGCAAGAAGTTGACCTTTTACAAAATTTCTTACATTAATCCGATTAACTCGTCGATTTTCATCGTTTGTGGTGAAGTCTCTTGCAAAGCACACGAAATGTAGAAATTAAAATGGTTAATAAGATTTTGGGTAATTGAATAGATATAAAATGTTTGGATAGACAATAATAAAAAGAATAAATTTGGAATTTTTTTTACCGAAAAAATAAAAAGATAAGTTTCTTTTGACACACGGAAGAAATAATAAATATAGTGGAAGAAATACTTTCACCCAGTTTTTTTTTTATATAGGACGAAAGCAATTTTTTATATTTTAATGATCCAAAAGATAGGATATCTTAGGTACAACAAACGCAATTTCTAGACGAGTGGGAGACAACGAGTGGGAGACAAATATTAAAAGTTGTCAATTATAATATTTCGTGGAAGTAATCTAGATGATAACTTAAAAGAGGAGGAACATGTTTACCAACATATGTATGTACTAGTTTGGCGGGTTGCATATTAGTTCTAGTGAGCATGTCTTTTATATATCGTATTTGTCAGAGTAGTATTCCAACGATGATGGACAACTTCTACACTAAAGTAATATGATAACGAGCAGATAGTTGAAGGTCAGAACACTGAGCTAGACACTCAGACAACTTGGGATACAAGATGGTCTATTCTTAGTAATTACAATATCGTTAGTATATACCAGCATATAAACGACTCTTAACAAATATAACTGGAATTTTTTCTGGCAAAAAATAGAGCGAATATGATTTATACAACATCGGGTCTCTTGTAGGATTCCCTAAAATCCCGGAAACATTTTTTCTTTCTAAAACCACTATGGAGAGACCAGCTTTGGAGTTCGTTTTATAACAGTTAAAGAACACTTGAATTGTCGCTGCAAAATTAAACCATATTTTCCTTTCTATTAGTCAAACCAAATAACATACTCGAAGAGTATGTGTAGGGTGCGTCTTGTGGTTGTGCAAAAAAGGAACCTTAGTACTCCGATCTAGACCAGTTGCTGCATGTGGGTAATTGTGTTTTCAGTTGGGGCGATTTTCTGAGAAAAGAAAAAAAAAAACTCAACTGGAAGCAGCTCGGATAATTGTTTTCCTTAGCATTACGATTATAATACAGGTTAAAAATGAAAAAGTAAGATTATGTTTCTGAACTTTAATGAGTCCAATCATAGTTAATACACAAATCATGATGATGTACCTGATACTTATAAAGTGAATTCATAGATGTTGAGCTCTCCAATCGACGGCAAAATCTTCATCACTGTCATCATCGCTGGATGATTCTACAACTTTACATTTCTTCTGAGTAACCTCGGAGCCTTTGCTTCGTTTGGCTAACCTAGCAGTCTCCATCTCCATCCTCTTTTTCTTCAACAGTTCCACCTTCTCTTTAATGGATCTGAGGTTAATAAAGAAAGTGAAATCATAAAGGAAGGTTCTGAGAAGACTGCATTACAGATATTAAAAAAGAAATAGTTAAAAGAACCTTACTTTTGCTCCAACATTTCTTCTTCTTCTATAACTTCAGCTGCATCAAACTGCATTCTTAATGGAGCACTAATTAGTAGCATTATCGACGATAATAATTTAGAAATTGCTTTTGCATTAAGGAATGAATTGTTCTGACCTCTTCTTCTTCAAAACGGTCTTCCACCACCTGCAAGTCATCTTCAATCAACTTCTCAAATTCCTTGTACTCGTCTCTGAATTTTTTTAAAAAAAAAGATAAGAATTCCTTGTAAACATGAGTAAATAATCTTACAAATATTTATATATATATATATATACTAAACCAAGAGACAGTGTTAGTTCACTGAGAATCGATGAAGTTCTGGAAGTTCTTAAATACTCAGATAAGGTTCAGAACCAATAGAGTAATAAAAGCACCAACATTCAACTTATGTACTTTAATAGCACCTTATTCTGATCTCTACATGTATTAGTGTCGTACAATAACCCGAAATTCAGTAAGGTATGGACTTTAAGTACTTGGTTCACTCAGAAGTGGATTCTAAGGTTACAATGTGAGTTACAAAGCGCTTGCAGCTTTCAGTAGTACTATGCATTTCGAATCTCTCGTGAGATCTCGAACGATATGACATTGGTTTGAAAATCAACTATCTGTTTAAACAAACACCATCTTGTACTTTTTGGATGAATCTATAATCTATGTTAATAAAAAGGTACTCTTGTTGTAACAATCTATAAGCTAAGACTGCTACCTATATTAAGCATCACAATGTGTACGCTGACTGAATATCCCAAGAAGACCGACAACTGATGTATCTAGGCTGAGTAAAAACATTTACTTTCCCGTTCTTTTCTGTCAGGGTTTCATAGTTGAACTAACCAAACGAAAGTTTACCTTAACTAGATAGCATTCTTATAGTTATACAGAATGTTGTCAGACAAAACCATGGTAAAAAATGGTCAGCATCCGACATCCCATCTCCTATAGAAACTGGATCCCTGATTCCCTTCAGTTCAATCATTTCGCAACAGCCAAATACAATATGCAAACTCCTATGATGTTTTTGTTCTTCAAGTATCACATGTGCCTTTGTCAATTCCAGTTCTTCTGAACTCTTATAATAATGTATCTTTTCAATAATTAATCTAATGCTTACCAGCATTTATCTACACCTGATGGGAACCCCTCCTAGCTACAATTGTTTTACAATGTCTACCATTATAATTGGGCTTTAAATTATCATAAGATTCACAAAAAGGAGGATTCAAGAATAAGATCAGGTGACATCTTTTTCATCAGAATCACCCGCTCTTTGCTTTCAGACAATAAAACAAAAGATCCTAGTTTTACTATTTATGGACCTGTAGAGACTAGAGTTCACTGAATTTCCATGTCAGGAGTGACTTGAGCAAATTAATACTCAAAAACAAGGATTCTATAAGACAAATGACACTTTATATATTCCAGCAGCTATTTTGTTTAAGTGTTGCAAAGCATTTCAGAAAGTTCCAGTTTGCAATTGTAAATATTAGAAGAGCTCAAGCTTATACAGATAAGAAACTATATTCTACAAGAAAGACTGAATTAGACAAGAATAAACCTTCATATCCAACATGCACCAAAAGAAAAAAAAACTTACTTGATATCAGGTTTAACAACTTTAATCCCACGGGCACGTAAATCAGCATCCTTGTCATCAAAGAACCCTTCAGGAAGAGCACCCTTCACCTGATTGGCATCTGGACCAGCAGTAGGTGCTGAAGTTTCTGTAAGCTCCTTGGTTGGCTCCCTGCTCTGAGCAAGTAATTCATCTTCCTTGTTGTCAAAAAAGCCTTCTGGTACAGACCCCTTTACTGCCTTGGATTGTGAACCAGAAAGCTGCTTTGGGAGCAGAACTTTCTTCTTTTGCGGGACATTACCACTAACCAAACCCTCCATCTTCTTTTCCGAGTCAGATGGCACCGCCTGAGTTCGAGCTGGAGGTCCTAATTTTTCATACGAGTTAGAGTCCCCTGACTTGACAGAATCTGTACCAAAAGACAATATCTTAAGTTATCTTGTCCATCGATTTGTCGCCTTCATAGTTTCAATGAGCAAAAATAAGGTGCGTCAGAAAATCCTAATGAATAAAACTCGATATTAAATCCATAGTACTTCCGCTTGTCACCCTCCTATAAAATCCGAAGTAAAGGCAACGTGCAGAAATTTCTACACAAGACACAATCAATACTGAGGATGCAACTCTCATATATTTATCGGTCACTTGATAAAGCATCTGATCTAATAACTAAGCGAACCCTACTTAGGTCTTTCCATATTCTACATTACATATAACTGTTTTGATTCTAATCACAGTATTACACTTAAATCCTTTGTCAAAAATATCGCTTTTCACAAGAAATAGACAAAACTAGAATTAGTTCCAAAGTAATGTCGTCAACAACTGATTGCCAAAAGTAAGTGTTACAGCCCAGAAAAATACAAAAGCTGTGCAAGTCTTACCAGACTTCTGCTTCACTTTCTCATTGTTATCGAAAAAGTTTGGAGGAAGCATAGACGATGCTTGAGGTTTGGACGGTTGTCTTGACGACTCGAGTTTTGCTTGCTGCGAATTTGCACTTGGTCCTGTAGAAGACCCAGGTTTCACATTGCTACATTTAGTTTTCAGATTACTAATCGCCTGTCCCCAAAAAAGGCCTCCTTTAGTATAAACTCCAAAGGACAAGACATACAAAAGGGACTCAATACATGTCCCAAATCAAAACCAATAATGCATAAACAAAAAGGAGCCTTATAGCACAATAGGACACACAAAGCCCGCAGGATTTGCAACAAATTGAACATCATACTAGATTTTCCCCTAATTTTTCACGGATCAGGTATCATAAGAATCTACAAACCTCGTGGTGTTTACGAGAAGCTTGGTGTGCATCCCAAATCGATTCAGACTTCAACACCACATTGCAAACCCGACAAATAGGTTGGTCAGACTCATTATACCTGCACAACAATCAAAACTTTAAAAGAGAAACACAACAAAAAAGGCTGAAGAACCCAAAACCCTTTACGTGATTTGTCGACATCTCAAAAACCGAAACGAAAGCAGCAATCAAAATTATCATATAAAGTGGAAACTGTTTTTTACCTGACGAGAGGAGAATCTATACGCTTTTCCTTCTTCTGAGCATTCAATCTAGCTCGAAACAATGCTTTTTTCTTGGCTTGAGCATCCATACTCTATCCTAACTATGTAACTTGAAATTGGAAATCGAAGAGAGGTAAGGGACGATAACTTGTTCAATTTGCCTAAAAGCTTTAACAAGATAATCGTCGATTCACCTTAGTCCAACTATTAAATACACAATCGTGAAGAATTGGAGTGTGGAAATTGCTGAGGAACCAGAGTTTAACCTATAAAAAAGTGCGCTCTATCTGGGAAGAATTAATGGGGGTGTTTTACGCATTGTTTATTTGGTTTCTACAAAAGTTGGACGAATTGTATTCTGGGAGGGCCATAAAAACAATTGTTCGGGAATTACTAAAAAAAGAGGTCGCCTATTCTAGATTTTTAAAATTACTCCCTCGAGTTATTTTTTCTACAATTTTACCCTTTATAAAATTCTTTAAATGGAACAAATTATTTCCGAAGTTGAAAAAAAACTAACTTTTTCTCTCCCTTCCCTCTAAAACCTTTATCCATTTATAAAAACCTAAACTCAACTAATCTTAAACTAATAAAATTTATTAAATTAAAACTAATATAATTAAAGCAGTGAGCACCCATCCTTCTAAATTCTTTTAGGGCAAGGCTAAAATGAGACTTCATTTGGCTATAATGAGACCCCTCTATAATGAGACCCCATTTGGTTATAATGAGATCCGAAAAAAGACACATTTACCCCTGATATAAAACCCTTATTTTCAGTCCATTTTCTCTCTTTTCTCTCTTTTCTCTCTTTTCTCTCTTTTCTCTCTTCTCTCTCTTCTCTCTCTACTCTCTCTCAAACTGACCAAAAAACTCGAAATCAAAACAACAAGTTTTATCAAATCCAACATCACAAACAGCTTAAGGTACGAATCCTTTACATATCCATGTAATTTTTATGCATTTTAGTTTAGTATTTTTAGTGATTTTTAGAGTTTAGTGTTCTTGATAAAAAGTCGGATTTTCATGTATATTTAGTCGCTTTTTTTTTAAAAAAAAAAACTTCAGATTCGTGTTAGTCGATTCAGTAGGATCGTTTTGGTACCATGCATGATGAATTGGGGTTGGGTTTTGGGGATTTGGGTTCGATTTTGGGAATTGGGGGTGAAGGTTCTGGAAATCGCGATTTGCGAACTGGGCCTTCGCAACCCGTGCAAAATCGCGAACGACACG
Organism: Limnanthes douglasii subsp. nivea; assembly: GCA_036936605.1. NCBI lineage: Eukaryota > Viridiplantae > Streptophyta > Magnoliopsida > Brassicales > Limnanthaceae > Limnanthes > Limnanthes douglasii. Next base: position 274,378,609 of record JAUPFV010000004.1, read on the forward strand.
TTCGCAATTTTGCACGGGCTGCGAAGGCCCAGTTCGCAAATTGCCAATTTCTGCAATTTCACCAAATTGTGAACGCCCAGTTCGCAATTTCACCAAATTGCGAACGCCCAGTTCGCAATTTCTCAATTTATAGAGTTTTTTGTATTTTTTTTTGTTTTACGAAATAGTTTGTATCCCATATTTATTAACAATTTATATGTTGTATTTCAGCATGCCTCGCAAACATGAGACACCAGTTCGACAATCAGCAGGCTCGAGCGATGATGGAGAGCACTCTGAGCTTGTGTCACGGTCACGGTCGGTTAGGCGTAGGCCTAGCGCTTCCACTTCGGCCCCCGTTCTATCCCAGGGGTTTGCTACATTCGACCTGTTATTTCGGAGGGTGAACCCTCACGTACCTGGTCTATATCCAGAGTATGCACAGCACGAGGCTTACCACGTCTTTGCTGGAGAGGTAAGTAATGATGTGTTTTAAAGTACGTTTATATGTTCGTTTGTATTATTTCTAAGTTGTTTATGTCTTATGTAGTCTCGCCGGTACTCGCGGTGCTACTCTATGTATGGTACCCACCGTGCGTGGGGTCTTGCTGGGCAGCACAGGGTAAGGGAGCAGGTTATGATGACTTGTTTCGGGCCACTGGTAGATGCGTTGGAGCGTTGGAATACCACCTTTCATCTTGTAGATGCTTTCCTGGAGAGGTGGCATTCGGAGACGAACACCTTTCACTTTAGCTTCGGTGAGATGACGGTTACGCTAGACGACGTCCACGTCATCACTGGTCTCCCAGTCACAGGTGATGATTTCGTAGTTCAGTCTTTTCCTAGTAATGGACAGCGTGAGGCTTGGTATTCTAGTGCATTAGGCATAGATTTGGATGACCTTAGGTATGAGTTAGGGCGTAACAGGGGGGGGGGGGTAATGGTAGATCTGTTCGTTTACAGTTTTTACGCGAGCAGTACATGGTACGTAGATATAAAGATGAGAACATGTCTGATAGTGATGTAAAGTGCGCCACTAGGGGTTATCTGCTGCACATGTTGGGTTGTTGTGTTCTAGTGAACAAGACGGGGAATAGTATATCTTTAGATTACCTCCAGTTTGTAGAGCATTATACCTCCTCCGTTAGATATAACTGGGGACAGCATATACTAGCTCAGCTGTACCACCACCTAGGGAAGTCGTCGCTGCACACGACTTTAGGGATTGCGGGTTGTATTGCCTTGTTGGAGGCGTGGATATACGATCACTTCTCCACTTCTGTGCCTACGATTAACACGGCCTACAACTTTTCTATGCCGACCATGTGCCGATATGTACCGACGCCGTTTCGTGCGGATGATGAGACTCGGATTAACATCCGACAGGGACTGATTTCGTTGACGGCGAACCATGTGAGTTACAATGATTTGTTATATTTGTTTCCATAGCTTTAATTTATTATTACTTTCATTTTTGGAAGATTATTAACTAACATTTTCATATGACACAGGTTTGGTTCATGCCTTACGAGCATCATCGTTCTCATTTCCCTTCTCAGGATGTGGCTTGGATTGACCACACGCTGAAGGCGTTTGACGTAGTTGAGGCGTACTATCCGCTTCTGGTGGCTCGACAGCTAGGGCACGTTCAGGACATACCATCGGCGCTGCGGACTGTTGTACCCGTACATAGGCGAAAGCGTGTGAACACGCGCTTCACGTGAGATGAGGCCACGTGGATATCATGGTGGTCACACGTTGTTGACCGGAGGATTCGCGGTGACAGGTACATTTTAGGCGGTCCTGGCACGACCATGACGTACGATGTATGGATCAGTGACCACCTATGGTACGTTCTGCTTGATCCTAGTATTCTTGCTCCATCTGCTTTGCATGTTCCAGAGCCCCCTAGTGCGATGACATATCAGGCACGACTGTATCACCTCTCCGATCGTGTTACTGATGTTCATTCTAGAGCGGAGTCGATGAGTGTGGAGGACTTGCGTCGGGAGGTACAGGAGTGTCACCTTTTAGGGGTCCAGTACCGCCAGTTGGATTGAGTTTGAGTGCATTTGTATTATATGACTAGCAGGCCGGTTGTTTGATACTACATTATTTTTTTGCTTTGCTTTAGTTGTTGCTTTGGTTTACATGGTTGTATGGAATTGATTTTGGTTCTTTATTTGTCGTTTTTGTTCGGATAAGTTGATACTACCTTATTTTTCTAATTTAGTTTTGCTTAAGTTGTTCATTTCGCTTATATGATGTGTATCTTAAAAACAACAACACTTAAACAATAACACCTAGAATTCTCCCATAATATAAAATACATAAGGAAATTACACATATAAACCAAAAGCATTGCGTGATTAAAAATACATAAGCAACTAAATTAAAGCAAACGGTAGACAAACTAACCCTCAGTCAGCATTGCACACTTAGTTCTACGGAGTCGGATAGTTCATTCCATACCCATCTGAATCACTACTTCCTTCGGGAGTTGAATACGTTTCAACGGCGCTCGCTATTGCGTCAGCTATTTGTTGCTCTTCCGACTGTGTCGCATACGACACCATCTCCGGCGTGATTGTACTTTGCGATCCAATGTCGAATCGCTTTCGGAGGTTGGTTTGGACTTCCCAAGGAAGTGACTCGATTTGTAAAGTCACTGTTTTAAGGTAAGCTAACCTTTCGGACACTTCTTCGCGTGTGCGTGGTCGAGGCATCATACATCCTGGGCAGGAAGCCTCCCTACCGTGGTTGAAGAACATTCTGCACAAGACCGCATCGATGAAGCCAGGAACCTCCTCTTCTATTGCACCCCTCACGATGTCAAATGCATTTAGGAGGCTTGCATCTTCGTCTACGTTCCAGCCCGAATCACACATTGTTATACCTTAAATGTTTAGTTTCTTAGTCTGATGGTAGTATTTATAAACTCAAACTGGGTGGTTCAACTCAAAATTTGTTAGCGGGAAAGGTTGTCTTTGTTCCCGCTCAAATATCTTTTTAGCGGGAAACCTTCACTCCATTCCCTCCATACGTTTCCATACAATATTATAATATTCTGATGAACTAATGTCTGTTTAGATTTTTTTATGTACTGTTGTTATCCTGCAACCAATAAGTTTTGTTATCTATTTTAAAACAAAAACGTCTTAGGTTAATATTATATCGTGCAACCAATAAATTAGAAAATAAAAAAAGTTAGGTTCAAACAATAACTTCAAACAACAACTGATAAGAAAATTGACAACTTCAAACAACAAACAGTAATACGAAAATCACAACTACAAACAACAACTGATAAGAAAATTGACAACTTCAAACAACAGACAGTAATATGTAACACTGCATAAGTGGAAGGCTTAGTCGTAGTCGTGTCTAAGTTTGTATTCCACATCATCCACTTCACCCCTTGCAATTATTTTGTCCTCTAGAAATGCTACCATATCCCTTGTGATGTAGTCTATCAAGGTTAGGTTCCAAACAGAGGCTGCTTCTCGCTTAATAAGAGATGGCAAGAAACACAAATGTTGTATTGGCTTGCAAAAATTGTATCTGCTTTTGATCTGCTCACGAGTACGTATAACGACACCTCTTGTACCGAAACGACCGTAGTTCATATACATCGTACATAGGACACGCTCGAAAAACTGATCGCTTGTATCTTCCCCCAGTATCTCGCGTGCAATCTTCACAGCTCGAAGCATGTGGTAATCTTCGTCCGCCGTAAACTCCATACGTAAACGTTAACGAGTTTTAAATTTTCGTTCCTGCGGTAGGTTGCAAAAGTGTCGTATTTTGTTAGATTTTATGTCCCATTTTATAGGAGGCGAGTCAATTTTGGTGGGCGTTTAGTATTTGGATGAGGTCTCATTATAGCTCAATTCATACTATTTCGAATGCAATGTTGTTTTTTGCTATAATGAGACCCTGATTTAAACAACGTGGGTTGTAATAATTAACTTCTATATGTGTGTATTTTTGTATATATTATGTGTCACCACATTAGTCGCCCATCCAGATTACGTTATCCTTACATGTCTGACAACGCTATCCTACTTTTAAGTAGTTTTTACTCGGTTCATATATCTTATCTTATACCTCAAATCACAATTAATATTGAAGGTTTTAAAAAAATCAGTTTAAAAAAAATTAGTTTTTGAGTCGGAAAGGTCACAAAATGTGACCATTTTAGGCTACTTCGATGTCGTTTTTTTAACTTTTTTTATTTTTTTTTCCCGCAAAATTCTAATCATTAGGGCCACTTGACTAATGTTTGATGTTGGTAAAAAGAAAAATCAGTTTCTGAGTCGGGAAGGTCACAAAATGTGACCATTTTAGGCTACTTCGATGTCGTTTTTTTAACTTTTTTGAGTTTTTTTTTTCCCGCAAAATTCAAAACATTAGGGCCACTTGACTAATGTTTGATGTTGGTAAAAAGAAAAATCAGTTTTGGAGTCGTTAAGGTCACAAAATGTGACCATTTTAGGCTACTTCGATGTCGTTTTTTTTAACTTTTTTGAGTTTTTTTTTTCGCAAAATTCTAATTATTAGGGCCACTTGACTAATGTTTGATGTTGGTAAAAGGAAATATCAGTTTTGGAGTCGTTAAGGTCACAAAAAGTTGAAAAAACAAAATTTCCAGAGGGTATTGCGAACTCAGGTGCTTGTAAAACGCCGGATTTGCAAATGCAGGCCCATGAAATTGGGCAAAATTGCGAACCCACACTTCGCGATTTTGCTAAATCGTAGTGGTGGGAGTTCGCAATTTGGGCCAAATCACGCGTACAACGTTCGCAAATCCGCCACTGGGCCGAAATTTAAAAAAAATTCACACTTTTTTGGATAAAATTGTAATTTTATGGGGAACTAGCAATTTATTTGTGGTGTGCAACTTGTTTTTACAACAATTATAAGTAATGGAATTTTAAAAATAAATAAAACGTGGGAGTATCGATTACAAACCAAAGTGAAAGTTCTAAAAATATTCGTAGACACAACGGAGTTCGGTTAAACACGTAATACATAATAAAATTATTAGTCTTCATTCAAATCGAAGATACGTGGTGGCTCTTCGTGTGCGGTCGATGGTTGCGCGGGCTTTATTTGGTTATGTTTGTTCAATCTCTTGTCGAGCGGTATTGCCCAACCGGTCACTTCATGATCCGTACGAAACGGAAACCAAGTAGGATATATTTCCGGAAGTGGTCCATCCAACACAACCTACACAAATAAAAGGTAGATAAATATTTGGTCACGAAAATAATATAAAACATTGAAACACACTGTAGTAAACTTACTTTGACGAAATGGTTACCATGAACGAAACCTATACCAATTTCGAGGTTAGGACATGATCGAGGAGGCACACCACGTAGTGGTAGATAAGTGTACGATTGGTGGAGTGAAATGTGGTATACGATACATTGGTATTTAGTGGCTATCACTAACCCTAAATCGGGTAACGTCATCCAATGCCTAGTACCGGCACCATACAATTCGAAAACGTTCAACCTTCTCACAAGGTTATCTACACTTTGTGATCCATCAAACACTCTCTCCCATAGCTCACGTTCGTTTTGCAATTCGTCGATCAAATCCCGTCTAACTTGGTCCCATGAATCGGATTTACCGTATACCGTCAAAGCAACGGCTCGGAATCCGCAATTACCGTCGGGAGAGACGTCTTCGACGCTAGAAATGTAGTCATGCAAATAGCTAGGAAACCAACTCTCGTACCCGCTAAAATCTTTTCCCTTTGATGATTTTTTCGGTCGAGGCACTTTATCTTTCTTCGGTTGAGCCTTGGTTTTCGCTTTTTCTTTCGTCTTGTTTTTTGGCGGTAGAAATGTAGCCGTGCTACCTATCGTGCCGGGAGTGCTAGCGCCTAGACTTCCATCGTATTCCCACTCGCTAGGGTCCCGTTTAGTTGATTTGTCCCGACCGACTTTTTTCCTACCCTTAGTAACAACCGGCTCCTTAGGTTCCAAAACATGACTTCTAGCGGGATCTAGGATTTGCATCATCCTATTTATAATGTGGTCTTGGATGTGTTGCCCGTAACCGCGGATGGTGCTACCTATTAAGGAGATTTTTCTAGTGAACTCGTCTTCGGTATCAAACTCCTCATTAGGTTTGATCCTTAACGTACTCCAATAGACATCACACTCATCTTTTCTAACCGCCCTTCCTTCTTTATAAATCAAAGCTAATTCGCATGCACATGGTAAATTATGAGTTGTCCTAATAACACACCCACACACTCCGGGTGTGAACCATATTTTCAAGGACTTTGCGAGATTTTCCTCTATTAGTTCTATGGCTTGAGATGAAAGCTCACCTTTGACATCCTTGTAGATGGTTTTGTTAGGCCCCCTAGTTGAGTTTCTTGGACGATACCTACTACGCTCGAATGACTCGAAAATGTTAGAGTGTTGAGCGGATAGGTGCGCATGAACATATTTCCAAAATTGTTCGAACGTGCATAGACTACTACCAATTGCCCGCTTGAGGCTAGAGTGAGCACTCCCCGCCCTACAACATGAGATAAAATACATTAGATTTCTAACACTTTATATTTAAAAAAATGGGTGGAGATGGAAATATAACTCACCGGTTGCTAGTTTGGTTGCCAAAATGTTTAAATTTGTTCATGTGAATGTTGAGGAATTTGTGTCCATATTCGTCAATCCATTGCTTCATAACGTAGTCGATAGCCAATGGACAAAATGCGAACGTGTGGTGCATATCGGCAAGGTTTTTGTTATAGTCTTCGAGCGTGGCCGAATAGGCTACCCTTTGGTAATATTCCCCGAACTCATCGGCCATTTCCACATTCGGTAAAACTTTTCTAGTGTAAGAGGTGACGTTCTTACCAATATGCCAAGTGCATAGCATATGAGTTGCGTCCGGAAATATATCGTCGATAGCATTCATTAAAGCCAACTCCCTATCGGTGACAATGATGTTAGGTAATGGGCACTTGTTGTTCGTCAACACCATCTTTAGAACACTCAACCCCCAAGTGTAGTTCTCTTGTTTCTCGGAACTCAAAAAAACAAAAGCAACACAAAATGTCTTCTTCGTCGAAGTTTGGCCCACTATTTCAAGTAAATACATCTTATACCTTGTAGTCTTGTACGTGCTATCCATTATAAGAACTTGAGGAAACGTGCGCATGAAATCGATGCTTTTAGGGTGTGCAAAAAACAACTCGAGGATCTCGTCCGTTGCTTCACAACTTCGCTCCCAAACATAGTACTCGTGTTCTTTTACCTTAGCAAACAAGTATTGCATTTGGGTCTTGCCCGCTTTATCAACCAAATCATGTTTTTGCCGCATGTTGTATATCGTGCGCATGCCTGATACATTTTGCGGGTCTTTAATCTTCAACCCGCGATATATCTCTCTCGGTCGAGAACCGACTTCCGTTTGACTACGAACGAACAATTGTTCTTCGACTTTTAGTCTAGCGGCCCGAGAGTGACCGTCCAAGTGCAAAAATGGATCGTGGTTGTGTTTCCCGTTTAGCACAACCACTTTCCAATAACCCGGTAGCTCTGAGACCGGACTCCCTCTTAAGTAGAACGGACACCCGCATTTTTTCGATGAGCATTCTCGGCGCTTCTTAACATACCCCGGTTTGGGGTTAGGTTTGTAAACCCCATGCCTCTCGCACCTAAAATATATCCTAGGAGTTTTCATGCTTTTTGTACCGGCGTCGTTTTTACTCCGGACCAAAATGAATCCTAGCTTTATGCTTTCGGACTCGACACAATCAACCAAATCGGCTTTGGTGTAATAAGTGTCCGTACTAAACACTTTCGTGTAATCGGCCATCGAACATGGCGGTGGACCGGGTTCCTACATAGTTCATTCATGCAATTATATGAGAACATATTTATACCTACATGATCATATAAATTCCAAAACAGGTCATTTTTACGAATTTCATATTCGAAAATTCAACAAAATTGCGAATTACAAATTCGAAAATTCAGCAACATTGCGAATTTCGAACTCAAAAATTCAGCCTAATTGCGAACAGCCCGTTCGTGGGTTTGGCTTTTTCGCGAACGGGCCGTTCGTCCATCAGGCTTTTTTGCGAATGGCCCGTTCGTCCATCTGGGGATTGCGCGAACGGGCAGTTCGCAATTAAGGACGAACTGCGAATCCCCAGTTCGCAGTTCATAAAAAATATAGCGGTACCACCGCTATATTCGCACTGACTCGAAAAATTTCGGAAAATACCTCATTTTGGGTATCTAAATGGTCCGTCAACGGCTCTTCTTCCTCCGATGCGAAATCATCAAGGTTGCAGCTGAATCCTTCACTCCAATCACTCAAATCCATGATTTTTTAGAGATTTTAGGTAGTTTTAGAGAGAGAAAGCTCTAGAGAGTAGTTGGAGAAAAGTTGGTTTTTGGTTCAAAATTGTGACTTATAAGTGAAGGGCAAAATGGATATTTCACATTGAAGAAAAAAAAATCTGAATTTGGGGTCTCATTATAGCCAAATGGGGTCTCATTATAGCCATGTCCATTCTTTTAAGCAAAAACACACCCTTTCTCTTTTCTCTCTCTTTGAGTATTCGATACCTTAGGTTCATCAATAGCACTATGCGAAGACATAAATCGTAGTTATACCTTGGAAGAAGCTGGATTTGGAGAAAATAAAGCCTATGGATTTGGAGAAAATGAAGCCTAACAATGCTAATGATGGTGGCGAAAAGTGGAAATCAATGCTGTTATGGAGACAATTGTTGAAATGTCCGAAGAATCTGAATATAAATCCAATATAAATGTTGATATTCGGGTTTTAAAAATAATTAAAAACTGTTTTTAGAGATAGTGTGTTCTTCGTCGGTTAATGACGATGAACACCTGGTCTCCGCCAAACACGGGCGGACACCAAACACCCCACGCCGACGCCTTTGTACTTGTCTCGACTTTATGATAGAGATGAATCAGTCGAATCTAATGAGATCAAACCGGTAGTAAATAAAGGATTTAATTGCGTAAGATAATTGAATAATTTTAATTGAATAAAAGAATGGGTATGGATGGCTAAATAGTTCTAAATATATTATTTTACTCTGTAATAGAGTTGGACCGTCACATATTTGATGTATAGACTATCGTTAATATTAGTTCAATAAAAGTAATATAAAAAAGAACGGACTAGTAGATAAAATATGTATTATGGAGATAATTGAATAGATATCATGTTTAATTATGAATACTATGAAGGATTGAATTCGAAAATAAACAACTCAAAATGTAAAGTTTTAGTATTATTTTGTTTACAAAATAATACCGGATTATGGTCCTTAAGAGTGACAATTTAATAACGACTCGTTTTCATTAAGTAATTGTCTGGAAGTTACAAACACAAATAGTAACCGTTTTCTCAGTTTTCTATCTAAGAAGTGAGTTTCTCACTTCTTGGAAACACGGTTTCAAATACAGAGAGAGAAAAGTCTTAAGAAAAACAGAGTGGTTCTTCCTTCTAAATTAATTAGTTTTGGTTGCCATTACTTAGAAAACCATAACCTAGCAAAAGATTCAAGGATCTGCAACAAGTTCAAAATAAGAAGATCAAGGAATGTCTACATCATTTAGGTATTTTTCTACATTATTACAGAATGATTTAATTTCATAGTTCTTGAATTAGATTAGAAATCCGAAAGAATTTCTAACAAATGGTATCAGAGCCACTCTGAAATTAAATTCTTAAACTTTTTCAGATTTTCAATTTATGAATTAATACATCATATGTGTATTTAGGGTTGAAAAATCTTGAATTAATTTGGTAATGAATTAAGTATGCTTAAAGGATTAAGATGCATATCCTCGGTGGTAAAGTACCATAAGTATAATGGTTACGAAGGCTTAATTCAGAATGTAATTCCTCGACTATCTCATTTTTTACATTTAGTCTTTCGACTAAAAAATCACCGGTGTGGATCCCTAAACTCACATATTTGGTTACTTTTAAATTTAATTATCGGCCAAAGTCACTTAAATTATAATTGTATGTAAAAATATTCAATTGTAGTAATGTGTGTACTATTTTGGATTTAATCAATTCGTGGAAATATGAGCCTAATAAATGTGAATTGAATCGAGTCGATTATGTTTGGTTTTTGGATTGGATGAAGGACACGAATATAGTTTTTTTTGGGAATCCCTTAAATGAGAATTTCTTCGTCTCATTTATGTGTGTGCTTAAACTTGTTAATTTGGGTGCTAAGAAATGGAAGAATAAATGAGCTCGGAGAGGAGCTTACAATGGAAAATGAAATGTCAATGTTATTGATCACCGTGTTGTCCTCTCGCTAAATACCAGTAAAATTTCCCATTTCATGCTCTTTTTGTTCAGTATTGTTTCAATAACCATAATGTGCTAGCTATTTAGAATTATGTACAACTATTAAACCAAATGTGTTATATAATCTGAACAACCACGTTTTAGACATCAGAGTTAGATCATATATTTTTTCTGTATTAAGTTCTAAATTTGATTCCATAGTTGGTTAATTTGATTCATAATATTGTTGTTAAAGGATTTTATCTCCAAAGACTTAGCCAAAATGATGAACTAAAATCAAGAAATAAAATATAAATTATGTAATATTTTTTTCTTATTAAAACGTTTGATCATATCCAAATAAAGGCTTTGGTCATTATTTGTAGAATTTAAATGAAATATTCTCCCAAATTACTAAATTACATGTGTGTCCAATCACTAAATTACACATGTCATTATGTTATAAATATCTAACCAACTTTCTTGATAACATCTTATAAGATGACACATGTAAACATGGTTATAATCGTTTAAGAAACTTTCTACGTGTTTGTCTCAGTTCTTCATACAACCATCGTCATAATTCTGAATGCAACCCTCGTCATAACTCTGAATGCAACCCTTATCACTCTAAAGCTCACCCTTATCATAACCTTGAATGTAATCATTGTCATAACTCTAAACTGTACCTTCATCTTAATACCTTGACATATGGCTCTCATCATATCTCTTCTTATGACCCTCGTCTTGTTTCATTTCATATTCTCATCTTAACCTTTCGGTATACGCCTTCATCATGTTTCATGCATCTTATCCCTTCATTATCTTTATTTACCTCATATAAATAAGAATTATATGTCATCTGTGGAATATAGTATTATCAGGACCCCCTAGTCATTGAAACAATTTTTTTAAAATACTTACTTTAAAGAATTAAAACAAAAAGTTAATTTAAACAATATAAGCATGCTTGCCAACATAATGAGTGCCTAACTAAATTGACACTTGTCATAAATATACTATCGTAACGTTAATTAATAATTTTGACATAATATCAGCACCATTTCATATTCTCAGTGCTAATCTAACCGTTAATTTTATTATAATATAATGGTCTATATCCTCTAACAACCAATCATTCGTCTTTTCACTCATAAACAAGCCATTTTTACTATTTACCACTCTTCCATGTCGTTCTCTCTCTTGATATAACTACTTGCTTTGCTTATATTGCCTCTATCAAAATTCTAAAAATCCAGATTTCAATTTTTGTTTAAACAGATACCAACTATATATAATATATTCTTCGTCCATCGATGCTTCTTAATCTAAATGTTTCACTAACTTAAAATTTATCCTCTTAACTTTAAGAAAACAATTATATCTACTTCAAAGCCATAACACTTGAAATCTAATATGAATCTGCCTTTATTTTCTCATGAAATTCTTGAAACCCCTTTCCCAATGTCCTTAAGAAAAATGGTTGGTAATAAGAGAAAATTTACCACGAAAAGACATTCCCCAAAAATTACCCCTGACAAAAACCTATATATCTAGATCATGAAATACTTCCAAAAGACGTGGTAGAATACTCAAACTTCTTACAAGAATTCTTCAACAACCAACCAAACAAGATCGTATAAATATATATATATCTGAAAAAGATCAACAATTCTTTAGATTTGAATATTGTATCTTATAATATATAGCAACTTTCCATCCTAAATGTTGCGATTTACCCTATTATACCGAAGAAGACAATTTTTTTTTTTGCTCCATTTGAATTGAGTCTTCGATTACTTTTTCATCTTTACATTATTAATTTCTTTAAACACGTTCGAATCCGTCCTACCCAATTAAATGGGTGGCACGTATCATTTAACATATTACTAAGTTCAATTCTTTTGGACATAAGTGTTCCCCTTCAATTTTTCCTTTCTAGTATCAAAATCGAAAACATTCAAGACAGTCTTTTCCATTTTTTTTACTTTAAAAGACTACTCGAATTACCAGTCCATCCTCATCTGGCCATAACTAGAAAAAAAATTGTCGATGTAACCAAAATTTGAGAGTTTATAAATTCTATTATTGGATTTGGTCAAATAGAAAAAGGTAGACGCAAGCATGTAAGATATGATATATTCAAGTCAATTTTATCATCTAACCTATTTTTTTAACACATTTCTTCAATTTATTACTTTTTTTGCATACACAGACAAAATTCCTCGAAACTTTCAATAAATTCTTTCCTGATGACAAGCCCTTAGAAATTCTGTTTGTTTTTGCCCGACTCATCTACCAATCCAACTTTCACTATCTTTTTACACTAGAAAACATCATCTAAGGTTGAATTTGGCATTTACCAGAAATCACCATGAATGTCGATGGTAAACCAATAATTCACAAAACTGGGAAACCAGTTACAACTGAAAGAGCTTTCGTTATACTTCGACACCGAGTAAAAAAACCAAAACCAACAAAGAATTGACATAACTATTCTAAAAAGAAGCTTTTGAAAGAGCTAGGTAACACCAATAATGTAATCATTTCTTCAAGAAAAAATTCCCCGAATAAAAAAAATCTCACCATGGGCTCAAATCCTGTTTCCAAGAATAATGATCCTAACTAAATTATTCTAAGCACCACCTCCCGTAAAAGGAACGATAATCATGACAACAAAGAAGATACATACCCCCTATTGGACAACGAACCCTTACAGAAAAATAGAAAATCAAACCAACCAAGAACACTGCCAGCTTTACCAACATCAACACCGATCCCACCAACTCCACCAATATTCCTGCCACCCAACCCGATACCGAGGATCTCAACGACTTAAGACTTATAATATATAACCTTGGGTAACATGACTGATATAGTCAGCATCATGGTATCATCATGATAACGACTAGTAGAAAAAAAATCTCCCACAATCACAATATATGAACATATTTCTCACCCATACTATTTGGCATACCAATCTTTGCATTTAGGTAGTTTGGTCTAAAACGATATTTACTCTCTCCATTTTTTACTTATTCTTCTATTTCGTTCATATCAATCAATCTTCTTCTATTTTATAATGTTACTCTTTGAACAAAAAAATTTGGGAATTGCTAAAAAAAGCCAAAACTACTCCGCAAAGTCGCATGTTTCTGATTTTCAATATTTACAAAAATGCACTCACCAAAAAACCCAAAAAACCCTTGGAAGTCAAATTAATTACAAGTCATGTCATTAAAGACTCCAAACTACTCCATGAAATTGCAAACATAATTTCAAACATCAACCTTAATTCATCTTCTCCAAACCTACTAAAATAGAAACTTAACAACCAACAAAACCCATTTTCTCAAAAACTTCAAAACCTTTACAACATGGCCGGAAAAGAGTTGGAAGCACTTCTCACGCAGATCAACAAGGTCGCCGAGGAGTTACATTACATTTTCTTCACTCATTTTCGCGAAAAACAAATTTTTGTAAAAAAATCAGTTTTTGATGTTCTTCGCCAACCTCTGGCGTGGACGACACTTCGTACGCCAATGAGAAGGCGTAGACCAGCATAGTCACGTCGTCTATTGGTGTGGGGAACTTACATACATCGCATGTGTGGCGTATGAAAGGTGCCGTACACCAGATGCTGGCGTGATGATGCTCTCTTACGCCTTCTCATTGGCGAAATGGGCTTAACTTATCCGGAATGTCGGTTTAATTGGTTATTCTACTTCTTACATATTGTAAGAGGTGACCCAATGCGATATTTTTCTTGTTTCGGACTACGCTCACCATTTCACCACTCACGACGAGTATAGATTAGACTCGATGACCGAGTGGGTAAAACGTAGGGAGAAGTCGTTGGGTTTATCGATAAACGTAGCATCGAAGGAGGTAGGGAAAATGGGGAGAACACCGAGAGTGGATTATCGATGCGATCGATCCGGAATTTTTAAGTCGATCGTTAAAGAGTGCGACCGTAAGCGTAAGGCTACCGATAGGAAAAAAATAAATTGCCTTTTTCATTTGGTAGGCAATCCGGTAAAAGGAGACGATAAGTGGGATTTTAGTGTCCTTTCCGAGATGCACAACCACGAACTGATTAAGTATGCCCAAGGACATTTACAATGGTCCAAGTTAAAACGGAAGGAAAAAGAGCTTGATGATCTTTTGACGGTGAACAGGACAAGTTCGCGACAAATATTTGGTGCTTTGAAAAAGGCCAATCCGGAGAATGCTTCAAATATCCGTCACGTTTATAATCACCGTCAAAGAACGAGGATGGTTGAAAATAGCGGTCGATCCCAAATGCAATGCTTGTTAGTTAAATTACAATTGCACAAGTACAAGTATTGGGTACGGACGGGGAATGACGGCTCTAACGTCATAACTGATTTGTTTTTCGCACATCAGCTTAGTATTGATTTACTATGGACCTTCCCACGCTTGCTAATCATGGATAGCACGTATAAATTTATTCGTTACGGGATGCCTTTGTTCGAAGTAGTCGGGGTAACATCGACCAACAAAACGTTTTGCATTGGTTTCACGTTTATGGTGAGTGAAAAACAAGATAACTATGAATGGTCCTCGGGATGCTTGAAAACGGTAATAGAGGAGAATGATTGTGAATTATCTTGTGTTATCGTTACGGACCGTGAACTAGCCTTGATGAATAGCATCGACAAAATATTCCCTAGCGCTAGTTATATATTATGCGAGTGGCATATCAATAAAAATGTTAGTGGGAGAACGAAAAGAATGTTTCAAGACGGGAATGTGGCTAACAAATTTTTGGCGGTTTGGAACGATGTTGTTTTATCTAATACCGTTGAGGTGATGAATGAGAGGTTGGCTAAGATGCGGTCGGTGTTCAAAGACCAAGATAAGGCGATGGATTATGTGGTTGACTCGTGGATTATGCTTTATAAGAGAGGTTTGTTCACGCTTATACTAACAAAATCGTACATTTTGACAATCACACCTCTAACAGGGCGGAAAGCTTACATTGAAAAAATATATCGGGTCTAGCAGATTGGATTTTGATGGGTGTTGGGATAAAGTACATGGCTTGTTAGCAATGCAACATTCAACCATTAAAAAAAATGGAGCTTAGCAAGTGTCGTCTAATTCACAAATTCCAAGATTTTAAACCGTTCAAATTTTTACGGGGGTACGTAACACCTATTGCATTGACGATAGTATACAATAACTATGTTGATAAAAGCAACGGTGAAAAATCTTCATGCGTTTGCACCGATCGTACGATTCATGGTTTGTCGTGTTCCCACGAACTTGAGACAATCCAAAGAGTGGACGGTCATGTACCTACTCGAATTATAGATTAGCATTGGAAGAGACTACCGCGAGTTAATGGGTTGGTTTAGGCACTCTCGATGCGTCGAACCACATCACCACTATACCGTCATTCTCGGCGAGATTACCAAATGTCCCGGACTCGATTTTTTCAAAAGACATACCTTAATATATGCGTCCTTTCATAAGCCAAATTATAAATGTAATGCCCGACAATAATTGTGGTTTTAGAGCCATCGCGCATGGTATAGTCGGTTACGAAAGTGGATGCCTAATGGATAGAGAAGCCTTGGTTCACAAGCTAAAGAGCGATCGGGAGTTTTATAAACGGGTTTCATATTACGACGAGGAAAGCGAAGTCGATAAGGAGATACACCGGTTGACTTTTAATAAAGAGAATGCACCTTTCGCAAATTGGATGTCCTTGCCTAGTTGCGAAAAACTAGTCGCGACGACATTCAATTGTGTTTTCTATTGCCTCGCTTCCAGTGGATGTACGACTTATCTATCGGTGAAAAATTCACCGCCAAAGGATGGTTCTTTAAAGGAGATCGGTGTGGCATTCGTCAATAAAAACCATTTTGTTCACGTGAGTAAAGAACTTTTAGTTTCGCACATATTTAATCATTTATTTTCTTAACGCACATTGATATTAAATGTGGATTTGTAGGTTGACTTGGTTAAAGGGTCACCTTTACCGACTATCGATCCAACGTGGATACGAACGACGAGAGAATACGCTATTTCTTGATCGATCCATTTGCTAGATAGAGTCCGTGTATTTTCAAGACTGCAAAATCCCACGCTGACACATTCCGTTGATGACCCCATAGTGGACTTAACCAAAGATTGATATTTGAGTTGGTGTTGTAACTTTTAGTTTGAAATCGAATTTATTTTGTGTTTGATTTTGTTGTTTTTTTGTTGTAAACTCACTTCGTATTATATTCGCGATCCATTTAACTATCTTCTACTAACCAAATTTTGTGTATAATTTTTTTTACTTTAACTTCACAATTTCATAGGTAGATGTTTTCACCGGCCAAATGGCGTAACTAGCGACTCTCACGCCAACGGTTGACGTGAGCCAACCTTGCCACGCTAACCGTTGGCGTGGAGATACTTCCGTACGCCGTTTGGCTAGCGGAAACGACCTTTTGGAGCCTCTGTTCTCAAAAGAATAGAGAGCCCCTTAAGAGTTAAGCCTATTGTCGTCATACAATGGCGAAAAATGCATTCCCCTACGCCATTGCCTGGCGGCAGTAGGCTAAACCCTAAAGTACAATTTTTTTGGCGGTTTTTTTTTTGTAACGATTGTAATTTTAATTTAATTTTATTGTTAATTAAATTAAATAGATAATTAATGTTAGTAACTTTTAAAGTGCGTATTTAAATTAATTTGTAGGTTTCAAAAATTGTTCCATGAAATCAAACAAGCTGAAACACAAACTAAAACATAAAAGCGAACATGAACTGAAACATAAAAAGAGACTTAAACTGAAACATAAACTGAAACACAAACTAAAACATAAAAGCGAACATAAACTGAAACATAAACTTAAACATGAACTTAAACACAAACTGAAATAATAACTCAAATATAAACACTAACTCAAACTTAAACACTAACTCAAACTTATCTATCGGGCCAGTTCCATCAGCTTCATTTCTTCTTTCACATCCTGGTAGTCATGCATTTCCTCTACCCAGATTTCGATAATGTCAGAACGGACCTGATCCAGCTGATCCTCTGTTATCGAATCCGTGACCTGGAAATTGAACCGGTTACATGCAACACGACGTTCCAACTCGGTGATGCCAGATAATGGATGTAGACGGAATGTGACTATGACTTACCACCTAACTTTCACCTCATCAACACGCCTTGAAATTCTAGGCGGCTGGACACCCTCCCTTCCATATAGGAAGTACATCGGGCATAACAATGCCTCCCAATACATTTTACGCCCCTCTATTATGTTCATGCTACCAACTTCAATTGATGCTTTCATCAGGTATTGATCTTCCAACTCAGTCCATGGACACATTTTTTGCTTAATTTATCAACTAGTTTACCCTTGTAGGTTGATACAACATCTATTTATTGATAATTTCGTTTTCGGATAACGTAATCCAGTTAGGCGAATTAAAACGTGACACAAGTAAAGTTAGGAGGAAGAAAGATAAGGATAAGGACGAATGCCTAAATTACTCGGTGTAGTTGCATAGATGATTAAATTCAACCGGGTCCCACCAATAACTCTAACCGGCATAATAACTCCCGCCAAAAAATTCTCGCCAACATTTTAATTCCCTCATACTCTCATTAACTAAAAAATACCCGCCAAATGCGATTCTCATTAACCCACAAATTCCCGCCAACATAATAACTCCCGCCAAGAGTAACTATACTATATAAACATGTCACAAAATACAATATGTCATAATGGAAACCAAGCGTCTACTTACAAAAAAAAACACAAACACTTGAACAGATGGAGTTTACTGCTGATGAAGACTATCATTTGCTTAAGGCGGTGAGGGTTGCCCGGTGAGAGATGAAGTTTCCTATGTATGATGTATTTCAACTATGGGTATTTAGGAGCAGAAGACATCAAAGTGCGAAATCGTGACGAAATCAAAAGCAGGTACCTCTTCGTCCAACCGCTCACTGCTCTACTTCTCATGCCAGCTAGAATTAAGAACGAAGCACCTTTGGTCTGGAATATGACGATAGCAGACTACATCAGTAGGGATATGGTGGCATATCTAGAGGATAGGATTGCGGAAAGGAATAAGGGGGACGATTCAGATGACAATTTGGGTTACGATTTCGACGACTGATCATTTAACTATTTCTGTGTTTGTGCCTTTGAGTTGTTATGTTTAGAGTAGTCTGTGTTTCAATTATGTTACTCTTGCATGTGTGTTGTTTTACGTAGTACTACTATTTCAATTATGTTTCAATTATGTTTGAATTATGTTTCAATTACGTTTCAATTATGTTTCAATTATGTTTCACGTTTCCTTGAATGTACTACAGTTATAAAACAACAAAAACATCTAAGCAATTACGAAAATACAGATATATCAACTTTAAAATATGTAACCGCGTAGTACGTGTATCAAAAAACAAACAAAACATCAAAGTAACCGACAACAGTTATAAAGTATCATACAAACAAAAATACAACATAGTGTCTAAGAAAGTCTCCTGGCAGTGGACACAACATCCTCGTAAGCCCCATCCAGACGATCAAAATCATGATCAAACTCACAAACTCCACAACGAGATCATGCGCATACCGGCACGCAAATGTTGGATGGTAGCTCCCTCTCGATCCTCATGCATATAGTCATCAAGCGAGTAGATTGCGGTGTTGATGAGGTCGAACCAGCTAATCATTTGATGAAGGAGAAGGTACTCAGGCTCACAAAAGACTTCATCTCATCTCCCATCATCACTCTCCAAAAAGCCTGATGCAACGTGTTGCTCTCCCAGTTCACCCAATCATCCGCATCGAATGCATACGCCATCGTCTTCGCTTTTCTCCTTGACTTGGACTGCATATCTATCAAAGGATGCACGATACCCTTCTGGACACGGCCAAACTTTTGCTAAACTCGCTCTGGATAGTATCCCTGAGAGTGTTCCATACCGCATATGACATTTCGAAGCCACGCTATATGTTTGAACGGGAAATGATCGTGTATAGCACGATAAGGATCAAACAATATCTGCAATACAAACGAATATGAACATAAACACAGATAAAAAATAAGTTTTGGGATCACTAAATAATAAGACTTGCATCGCTCTCCTCCAGGTTTTTGATTGAGATACGAAGGTTAAACTTCGTCCGGGAGTCAGATACTGCTGCAGCTGTATCCCATCTACCAATAGTGGGATGGCACTTAGTGTGAGTGGAACAAGTAACAGGGCGGAGCATGAAAAAATGATCCCGTATCCATGTGTCCAGCAAACCGATACATTCGGCCATAGTCCTTGTGTCGTGAAGGGAGGCCTCACCCAGATGGTGGTACAAGTAAGTGAGAACATCACTACCCCATTAGTACCTACCGACACCCTCTTGAGTCAAATCGCGCAATAAAAACAAATATTTGTAATTGGAGTACATGTTGCTCTTGTCCGAGAATATGACCATGTCGAACATATGTAATATGTAGATACGGGAAACCGCATCTACCATCAGATCATTGAGACCAGGGCAGTCATCGCAGAACTCAGGCCCACTAAACCTACTCCGAAGCCATTTAAACCCCAAACCAACGCCCTTGCATTTTTCAACCTTTGTCACGAAGGAAAACTCATCCACCGTAAGCAGTTCAGCGCACTCGTGCATGACCATAGTCTTGTCAGATATAATGGGAAACACAACTAGCTCACCCTGAACTGGGAGTCCCAAAATGGTGTGGACGTCGTCGAGAGTAATCGTCATCTCTCCGAACGAAAATAGAAAGTATTAGTCTTCATATGCCACCGTTCTAGAAAAAGCTTCGTCTTGTTGGAGTGTGTGTGCATGTGATAGAACGTCTCTATGAGTCGAACGAAATGAGTGACGCCAACTACGACGCGTACCCTAGTCCGTGTAGCCAAACTTCATGCTCTATGAATCGGATAATGGGCATTTATACGCATCTCTTGCTCCTGGAAATATTTGTTCGAATTAGCATACGACAAAACTAAATAGTTATAAAATGTCAAATTGGAATTTCAATATTACCTCTTCCATCCAAAGGTGGTATGCAGTGTGGGAGATGAACACCTCGCCGAATAACGGTGACAATCTGGATGGATGAGGAGCTCTAGGTTGCCTTGTAGGTGAGGGAGGACGGCGTCGTCCGCGGGAAGCGGAAGCAAAAGCAGAACTCGATCCGGACGCATGCGGTCCGGCAACTCATCCATCAGAACTGCTGAATTGGAAGCTAAACGGGTTGAGCAGCTTCCCATACCCTACTCCGCTTCTTTATTCTCTTCGTCCGCGAGCCATCCGCAAACTGTGGGGCGTCACCATGATTCATTACCTGAAATAAAATACGTACAAAATGTCAAGGTTCGTCGAAAACACAAATTGTCATACTCAAAATGTTTTTAGATAAATAATAGCATAACGCGGTTAACACACACCAAAGAACAAGAATAAACCGGTCTTAGGTTATTCTGATGACCGGAGCAGCTAACGCCACCAGTGTGGTGTGGGTTTAAGGGTGTACGCCAAAACTGAGGCGTACACCCTTATACCCACGCCACAGTGATGGCGTGGATAGGGTTCCCATGCCATACGATGGCGTAAGGACCCTGTTCTTTGCCCCCGTGTGGCGAAGAACACCTGCAGACCTAAGGTATCGAATCGATACCGTAACCTGTCTAATAACCCTAAAATTAGACCTCTATCACGTAGTACGAAAGCAGATTGTATATACGAGAACAAATCAACACTATAACAAGAACCGAAATCGAATCAAACTTACCATGGTTCGTGTTTTCGGTTGGCTTGTGTGAGGAGGCTTCAAGGGACTACTGTAGCTGGCTTCAAGAGACTGATGTAGCTGACTTCGAGGGACTGCTGTAGCTGCTACTGTCGATTCGAATGCTTAAGTTCGTCGAGCTTTTGCCGTTCTCGATTCGGTGGAGTTGAAGTCGATTGGTTTTTGGTGTTTGGGTACTGTTGGGCTGAGGACGGTAGTAAGGTAAGTTTTGCTTTCTTAACTTTAGGTTTAGTTTACTTTAGTTTAATTAAAATAAAAATTATTTTTATGTTACGGAATTTATTTTAGGTAAATTGGCTTTTAAATTTTATTACGTTACTTTAAATAATAATTTGGTAGTTTATGTTAGGTTAAATATTTTCAAAAACCGAAATTATGGTAACTTTACAAAGTAATTTTTTTATTTATAGTTTTCGTGAAGGGTAAAATTATCAAAAATAATAACTTTACGGAATAATTTTCAATTTTTAATTTCGTGCGACTTCGCGGAGTAATTTTGATTTTTTTTAGCAATTCCCAATTTTTTTATCTAAAAAAACTATGAGATTAATAGAATAAAAAAATATTTTTTTTTTGTTTTGATTCTTAAAGGAAAGAAATACAAAAATAAACAAACATAACACATATTTTTTTGAGGGAAAATAATAATGGAGTTATTATGTTTAAATATGAGTTTCTTATATGTTCTAAAAATCATGTATGAATTCACGAAAGATGTTTCGGGAACATAATCAAACTATTCAAAACTAACCGAAATTGATCATTAGAAGTAATTTTATGGATAAATTAGAAACGAGAAAAAAAAAATCGAAACTTTTATATGATAATTTCTTTATTGCATGTTTTTTTTAAAGACGCTAACTACGAATTTTGGATTTTAATATTTTTTCTTCGTTCTTTTCTTTAGATTTGTTTTTAATTTGAATTTTTGGGTTTTATTTTTAGTTTTAATTGGTTTTTATTTTTTATTTTTAGAGGATTTGAAAAATTGAGAAAAAGAGACTAGGGAATTAAAACCAAAGATAGGTTTTACTTTTCTCAAGAGGAAATAATGAGTTTTGATTTTTTATATTTACGGAAATTTAGGTTTTTAGGATTTTTTTTCCTATTTTTTTTAATCGACTATACTTTATTGTGTACTTATAAATAAGTTTGGTTACCAAAAATTTAGCAAATGCTCATCATGCTGCGAAGTGGGATCGGCTGCAAACTAAAATTAAGTTAATACTTCTTTTTAAAATTAATTTCTTTTTCTGTATTAAATTAAAATTTATCTCATAATGGATTGTATGTTGCAAGTATCTAATTTTTTATTTTGTAAAAAAAACATGAAACCAAATTATTCAGAAGATCTAAGATCTCTTACCTATCATACAAATCTAAAAGCTTGTTAAAAAGTTTTGGATTTTGAATTTCTATCCGTTAATGAAATGAATCGGTTGATTTCAGGTTTAACCTTAATCTAATGTAAGTACTATTTAATTGTTTTTTTAAATTCAATTTACGATTACGAATTTAGTCTTTGTTGATTTTTTTTATATTGAGTTAATGAATGTTTTCTCTCCAAATATAGGAGGAAGAGTTTATTTATTTGAGTTTAGTAAATTGAAAGTATGTCGTAAAAATTCTCTATTACATTTAAAAAAAAAATTAACTAGTTGTATTTTTTTGTTCTATTTATAGTTGGATTGGAATTAGTGTATGTTTATTTTTTATGTTTGGTGTTAGTTTTGTAATTTATATTTTCTCTAAAATCTCAAGTTTAGTAATTGTTTATTTGGCAAGACTATATTGAGAACCCTTTTGACTATAATCAGACCCTGAAATAAAAAAAAAATCTATTTATGTGAATTGACCAATTTACCTTTCATATATAAAACCACTATAACCAAAAAATCAATTTTTTCTTCTTCCTCCTATAACTTTCTCTCTCTAACTGAACAAAAATTATAAAAACAAGGTTGTAAAGAATATTATTGTACTTAACATACCTAGTCGGTCCTACCATTCTTTGTTAAATGACATACCCTTTGGACTCAGGTGAGCTGGGGATAACAATTTTAAACTCTTTTCCAGATGGAACCTCCTCGAAACGTCAAAGAAGTACAGCGATTAACGGGGAGATTAGCAGCCTTAAACAGTTTTATCTCCAGGTCTTCGGACAGGTGTACTCCTTTCTTTCAAACTTTGAAGGGTGCAAAGGGTTTCGAGTGGACCCCGCAATGCGATGAGGCTTTCAATGAAATCAAGAAACACCTGTCCTCCCCCAAAACTTTGTTCAAACCAGTTGATGGGGAGACTCTCTTCATGTATTTTTTAAAATTGATCGTGTTAATAATATGATTCAAAGTTGAATCTATAAACCCTAGCCTCCAAACTTCCAAGAACCCTAATCCCTCAAATCTAAACCAAATTCAACAAACAACATACCAAAACGTCGACGGTCACTAGACTAACACATATTTAGAACTTATTTTCCAAAAAAACAACATTTAGATGAAAATTTGACTTTTTCGGCAGAACTTATAATTCTAAATATGACTAAAAATACCTAACTAAATTACATAAAAATTACATCAATAAATATAGGATTCATACCTTAACGTGTTTGTGAGTTCGGATTTGAGAAATCTTGAGTTTTGTTTTTGCCGATTTTGATAGCTTTTTATGTGGAGAAGAGAGAAAAGAGGAAGTTTGGGTGAAATAAAGCTTTTATATCAATAGTATTTTGGTTATTTTTCGGAATCTCATTATAGCTAAAAAAAATCTCAAAAGGGGGTGATGCTATTATAATAAATATAAATTGTGTCGTTCCTTTTATATGATTTTTTTAAAATTTGTGTATTAGTACATTTCTAATATAAACTAATTTTACTTTGTGTATTATTGTAGTCTTTTGTTGGTGTTTACTTTTGCTTTTAATATTCTGATGTTATTAATACGTAGATATAGATAATTACGAATACTTCAAAAAATAAATTAAAGGGTTAGTGAAAATAGTTTTAGCTTTTTATAAAGAGAAAAGTACCTGAAAATACCCACTCAACTATCTTATTACACGGCGGTACCCGCTTTTAACATAGTGTTACTTAATACCCAAACTAATAAATTGGACAAAAATACCCTTTCACTATATATACCCATTTTTCAGATCCAACCCACTTTTTCGACCTTCCTATCACCCTAAACAAACGCAAAATTCTAATTTTAGAAACCACCAGAAAACAAACCGTTCGACTTCGTGATACTCTCTCTTTCAAACCCAGAAACCCTACAGCTTCTCGCCGTTCGCACCTTCGACACTATCGCACCGGTCAACCTCTTTTACTCAGTCAGACTACACACCTTCAATCTCGTTTGACAAAGTTGTCGTGAAGTCGTCTCTGAAAGCTTCAATCTCGTTCTCCGACCGATGAAATTTAACAGGTATGCATTATCGTGGAAAGTGTACTTTTTTTTTCATTCTTGACGAATTTGAACCACTTTTTTCTCTTAATTCACGATACGCGTTGCTTTTTATACTAGAATGAAGTATCTACTGACGATAGTTGCTCAGTTTATGGGTTTATAGTCGAAGCCAGGGTAGAATTTTAGTTGCATGTAATACTGATACTCTCCTGAGAAATATTATGTATGTTAGATCTGCATTAGGTAGTTCATTGTTGATTTTGGTGTTCGTTGCACAATTCCCAGATCCCTGCAACGTGCATGTAAAAAGTGTAACAGTTCGCACCCTGATCACCCACAATGTAAGCAATTCGTAGCTCGATTGCATGTTTATACTTATTTACAAACAATTCGCAGCTTGAGCTACCTAATTCGCATCATACCAGATCTTATTTTGCAGCTTGTCTGTGAAGCCAATATTTATATGTATGCATTTCGCAGCTTGTGATGCGAATTATTTGTGACACTCCAACTGATTTGTGTTTGTGCAGAAAGTATGACAACAAAACCTAGCTATTACAGATCAAGGTTGGTGAGCCTTCTGAAGCTACTCAAAGACATGCGTGTTACAAGGGCGCACATTGAAGCCGCAAGAAACACCCCCTTCTACACACTGCTGAAAACGGCTTTCCAAATCCGTAATGAGGCAGAGCTGCCAAAGAAGAAATTCTACTCAATCATTCAGTATATCATCGAGCAATTCTCCGTGGATAGAGACGCCTTTAGGATTGGCAACAAGTATGTAAAGCTAACTGAGAACGATGTCAAGATCATATTCGGCTTGAGGCATGGGACCGAGAAAATCCAATTAACAAAAACCGGAGCTTTTCACAACAAGTATGCACCCGGCGAGGAGGACGAATCAAGGATGATGAAGAAATACTTCATGGGTAAAACTGGCAGGAAAGTAGCAGCTAGTAATACCAAAACAATAACAAATGCCATTATAAATGTATGTCTAAAATGGACTTCATCTTTATAAAGCAAGATTCTGTACATTTCTAACATAGCATGTTGTCGTTGGTTTTACAGGAGGGTATAGCGAAGGCCATAAACGAAGGAGGGGAGCATGAGTTGGAAGATGTTGCGAGACTGTTGATACTGTTTTTGTGCTCCACACTATTCTACTCCGTATCTGGAGATATCCTGGGCTGGAGCACAATTTATTACGTTGAAGACCTCAACAGAATAAACAATTATGACTGGGTTGGATCAATACTGTACAAGCTTCGACAGTCTATCAGGAGTTTCTTAGCAGTAGAAAGAGCTGATAAAGTCGTCGGCTGCGTCGCCCTTGTAGTTGTAAGATTCATCTATTCAATATAAAAATTAGTTATGTACAGAGCATCTTGTTGATAAAACTTGTCCCCATGCAGCCCTTCATCATGGAGCACACAACAATCGGCCATGAGATAGCAAAGCCAACATTGATACCAAGGTTTTTCAAATGTTTGGGATTAGAGTGCCAAGCATCAACCATGACATATCTTCTTCGAACACCCTTGCTGGATAATGACCAGGTATAAACTTTATATATGTATTGAACTGGGGGTGCAAACAGTTCGCAGCATATCATGCGTTTTGCTTAGAAAAATGTATCAATCATTTCGCAGCCTGATATGAATTTTACCCCGCAGCTTCTTTTTCTACACAGTTCGCATCATATAGTTTTACACACATTTCGCAGCTCTGCATGCATCAACCATTTTCCTAGCCTGACATAAATACTTAGTTCGCAGCATGTGGTTTACACTTAGTTCGCAGCATATGGTACACATAGTTCGCAACATATTGTCCCATACACATTTCGCAGCTCAGCATGTGGTTTAAAATAACACAGTTCGCATCATATGATGCGAACTGTTTATAAAAAACAATTTGTTTCTCTACACCCTTATACTTTCGAAACAATTAATTTACTTACATGTGCATCTGTTGGTAGGTTTTAGAAGGTCCATTACAGCTTACCGAGGCTGAAATTGAAGCTTTCGGAGAAAGAGAAGATGGTGAAGATGCAGAAGTAACAGAACCTACTTCACCGGAAGAAAGACCTAGGAAGAGGACGAAAAGCACAGTATCAAAACCAAAACAAATGAGACGAGCATCACAGAATGTAATGAATAAGATGATGTCTCCCAAACTCGAACATCCAACACCACCCGAGGCATCGATTCCACCACCAAGACTCCCTAAGAAAACGATTCCACCACAACCGAAAGGCAAATCCAGGCAAGAGCCCTCCGACACCGACACAACCAGTATGAGTGAAACAATCGGTGATTATTTATTCAAACGCAGAGAACCTAATCCCGATATTCCTGCTCAATCAAAGCGTTTGAAGACATACGCCGACAAGAACAAGTACGAGCGAAAAAATAGAAAAACAGGCCAGAGAAGTAAGTATGACTTGAACCTTAAATAATCACTACAATCAACACTTAATATCTTTATAAAAAGTTTGCTATCGTTTTTGCAGCTGAAAGAATTGAAACGCAAGATAGCGGAACTTGAAGCACAACAAATCCACAATGCTATCTCTCTGCCAATTTGCCGTACTGAAAGCCCAATAAAGCAGGTACCAACAGCACTTCCAGAGGGACAAAAATCCACTGATCAGCAAGCATCCGTGTGTAATGCTGATCAACACCATGCTGATGGAGTACTGCCTCGAGAAAGGGATGATGATGCCCACAATTCACCCATCATGGAGACGCATACAGAGGAGGTAGATAATGTAAGTAGATGATATGATGTTATCAAACAAATATCAGGACTCTTGTGTAGTCCTGTCCAAACGTTTCGCAGCTTGAGCTGCGAATTATGTAATAAACTGGTGGTTTGGTTATTACACAATTCGCATGCTGAGCTGCGAATTGTTAGGAATGTATAACATAGATATCAGGTCAGGATGCGAAATGTGATTATACAATGATTAACTTATGCTTAACCCTTCCACCCTTTTATTTTTTTTTGTTTTTGTATGAAATAGGAGACCGAAAGCCAACAACAACACCAGCAGAAACAGCAAGACCAGCAGCAACAACAACAACAACAACAACAACAACAACAACAACAACAACAGCAACGAGAAGAAGAACACCCCCATCAACAGCAACAAGAAGAACAACAACAACAACACCCCCAGCAACAACAACAACAACAACAGGAACAACAGCAACAACAGCAACAACAACACGAACATCAACAACAAGAAGAACACCCACAGTAACAACAACACGAAGAACACCACCAGCAACAACCCCAGGTTCAACACGAAGACCGGCAACAAGAACAACAACAACAAGAGCAACAAGGACAACAAGAACAACAACAGCATCAACAGATAACCTTGGCGAAGAGAGAAAGGCTAACTCAAGAGGTAGCACCTCAAGAGTCAGAACCTGTCCATCCCGGTGAGAATACAGAATTACTCAGCCAGGAAGGACCATCCTTAGAAGGCAAAACCACTTCTTCGGTGGAACCTCAAAGACCAACGGTGCTGTCAGCAAAGTCAGAATTGCTAAGCCAACGTCAAACTGTAGCCCCGGTAACAAATCAACTGCCAGCTCCAGAGTCCCACGATAACACAGTAGGTTTACCTGATACTTTTGTTGATGGTATTTACACTCAAGTTTCACAGACATTTTTAAATGAAATTGATAATGTATATTACGATTCTATAATACAACGGTCTTTGGAGAACATGTCGGAGGATGACTTTTATGATTTCTGCCGACACGATCCAGATCCTATGCCGAACAAGTCAACGGCAGTGGTTGTCGCTGACCGTGCGATAAGGCCTACTTATAATGATTTCGCATCATAACATAAGATTTGTGTCTAATGCTGATTAAGGTATTACAAACGAATATCAGGGTAGGATGCGAACTATTCAGTGGAACCTCGAACAGTTCGCATCCTACCCTGATAGATACTAATAAATTTATTTAACTGGAACCTTACATTTCGCAACCTAAGCTGCGAACTGTTTGGACTCGTTGCACTTATAAACCACTGACGCCCTTTTACTCTTGATTTTTGTTATTTACTAAGCTCGAGCCCAGTAAAGAGATAGAGCAGCCAAGTTTTGCGCTACTGACACAAACGCACCCTCAAGTGGCAGAGGAAGAAGAAGAGTTCGTAATTACAATGCGAGAACCGCCAGTAGTAGAATACAGCGACTGGCCAAAGACAACAAAAGTAATTGACCGTATCGATCTGGCACAATACCATAAAATACAGTTGGTTAAAGCCTACGAGAGCGACACCCCTGATCCAGTGGTATAGCAGTTACCGGATTCCAAGTTTACATACGGAATCAGGGTGCAAGCGAGCGATGTCATGACACTATATTTAAAACTGGAGCTGGACGTAAAGGTATCCAATTGTCAACCAATTTTATTTTCAATGTTTCAAATATGTATTCTATATTTAACATAAATCTACAACTTCTTTGTTAGCTTATCGATGCTTGGATTCGAAAGATGCTTGAAGATGCAGACTACAAAGTTCCATGCACTAAAGCTAAAGGAGAGCATCACGACGCCATACTGATTTCGGGCATGACTGCGGTAATTTTAGCTCACGTAAATTAAACAAAGTTCTCAGAAATGTTCTCACTTTAATATACTCTTGCTTGGATGCAGCATCAAATGAAAGCAGGGTGGCAAGTGGAAAATTTGGTGGACATGGCTTTTAGGAAGGGGCGCAAAGCAGCCAACATCATCATGGTTCCAGTGTGCACCGAGTCGAAGGACAATGTAAACCACTAGACGTTGCTCGTCATCGACGTCGACGGAAAGACAATTTCAAACTATAATTCGCTTCTGCCTAAGCTTCATGCCATAGACACCACCACAAGAACACCTGCACTACTGGTAAATATTCCAAACTATACACTTAAATATGAACACATTTTAAGTATGCATGCTGCGAAATGAGATCTGGTATGCTGCGAATTGTGAGTAAACAAGATGTTTTTTCGCAGCGTGTCCATAACTCAATTCGCAGCCTATCCATGTTGGATACAATTCGCAGCCTGTCCACAACTCAATTCGCAGCCTATCAAGGCTGTCATACAATTCGCAACCTAAGATGCGAATTGTGTTGGATTTATTGTCATATAATTCGCAGCCTGATGATGCGAATTGTATGTCACCAACTGTTTTTGTTTTTGTGCATATTCCTAACACTAATTATTATACACATATCAAATATTTGTTGGATAGAGGATTTCTACCCAAATATACTACAGGGTGGAAGGTGAAAGTGGAAAGAGGCATCCTACAACAAAAGCGAGGCAGCGTGGACTGTGGTGTCTTCGTCTGCAAATATGCAAGGGATATTATTGAGCATGGATCAGTGCAAAAAAATAAGATGCAGATATGGTAACTGCCTTCAGAGCAGAAATGTTCTATTACTTTTTAAATGACAAAGACACCATCACATATGGCTGATTCGTGTATTGCTTGTAAATACATCTGTTGCTTGTATATATATCTGTCTGTTGTAATTTTTAGTTTTGTTGTGCATACATAAACAAATTACATTTTCACATCTTTGAATACTCCTTCAGTTTCCAGCAACTCAATTTTTAGCATTTAATGAATTATATACCTGATATATAATGGTTGATTATGATGCTGGTAGTTTACTCTGGTATGTATGAACAGTTCGTAGCCTAATCCTTATGAACAGTTTGCAGCCTAACTTATCATCAAATATTTCGCAGCATAACCTGATAGATGGTAATCACTTCACACACAGTTCGCATCCTGGCATCCCAACTTACAACCAGTTCGCAGCCTGGTGCAGAAATAAAAAATAAAAAATACAAAGTGGAAGGATACGAACAGGCTGTGGCTTATGCCTTGGTAAACGTTTTCTGCATTGAGCACACAAAAAACAATCTAATCAAGTACATAATTCATTAAATGCTGATTGGACATGGAGGCTATGTAATGATTACCTTCTTTCCCTATAAAAACCTCTAGTAACCAAAGGCTAATTTTACACCAAACTCTATATTTTTTTAAAACACCTCTTCTTCTCTTCGAATTCAAACAGTCATGTCTTTTTCCACCACCACAACAACCACCTCATACTCAAACTCTGGTTCACTCGGTTCTCTGGGTGACTCCTGGTCATCCTTAACCGTTAACTGGAGTGATGAGTTGATCATGCCAGCAGTACCACCCCCAAGCCCAGTCTCTGTCTTCGAACTAGACATGTATGATGACTACTACTCTGCTGACTCTCAACCAGTGGAAGTTGTTCCACAGGTTGCTGCTGAACCTCAGCCAGAACAGGTTCCAATGCTTCCTGCTGCACCTCAGCCAGAAAAGGTGCAACCTCAAACGGCAGAGGTTCGAAACAACAAAAGGAAGAGGGAAGACGAAGCTGGTCCATCAAGGACAAAAATTTTAAGCATGATGGACGTAGATATTGAAGCTGAAGAGAAAGTGGAAGAGAAAGAGAAAGTCGAAGACAAAGAGGAGAAAGACAAAGATGATCAGCACAAAAAGGAGAAAGAGGAAACAGTTGGTGATGAATCCTCTACCAACTGCTAGAGTTGGTTTTTGTTTTTTGTTTTTTTGAAATGCAACTAACTAGCAATAGTAGCTTGTACTAATATGTGTAAACAGTTGTTAGTTTCTAGAAATATTGTAATCCTCCTTTTTGTAATCCAACTTGTTTACAGAATTTCAATGATATAAAGGATTCGCATCCAAATACATTTTGACCTTCATTCACATGCTAACCTGCTATATTACTTATTTTCAACCTCACTGAATATCGTGGTATTTTTATAAATGACAATTCGCAGCTTATCATATGACAAATATCAGGACTTCTAACTGATCTCCATTCGCATCACAATTCTGGCCCTACTTCGCAGCCTATCATGCGAAACATAAGATATGATAAATGTTTGATATGATTTTACCAGCGATTCACATCCTGTTGAAATTTCACATAATTGCACATAATTCGCATGTAATCCTGATAGATGTTTGTAACAATACACCAACATATTGTACATGATTCGCATCACAGGATGCGAAATGATTACAACTCCAATAGTGGCAGATACAAAAACACAGGAATTTAAAAATGTTTAGTTTGATGTACAGAACAATAACTATGCTACAAAAATAAATGTCCTTAAACTTGAACATCACAAGTCCTCCGGTTATGGCCTGATTTCGAACATCGGCCACACCTTAACTTCTTGGTTGAGATTTCTCCTCTAGAAGGGATTCGCTTTTTCTTAGGCCTTCCGGAGCGTCTCTTAACGTTCGGAGGCAGAACTTCAACAAAAGAAGGATCGTTAGCACTGGACCCTTCGCCGAAATCAGCTATAGCTGGTATGCTGAAAGAGTAACTCTCCCTGTAATTCTTAACCGTAAAGAAGGGTTCTATTACAATCAATGGATCTTGGTCGGTGTATTGTAATGCTGCTAGAGCATGAGCACATGGAAAACATTCTTGTTGCCATGATCCGCATGAACATTTGAAATTCAACAGATTAACAACAGCCACAGGAGTCGAAAAGACTTCGAACATGGCGGAAGAGGACTTACGTACTACCCAACTTCGGCACATGCCAACATTCTGCTTTAGGTTCTTCTCGCACTCGGGAACCAAATTAGTACTCCAGCTGAGACCTTCTTCGTATCTCCGTGAAACTTGAGTCATAAGCAAGACTCTAATCCAATCAATAAACTCAACAATTGGTAAGCCGCAATATGTTTTAATCTGATTGTTAAACGATTCAGCTGCGGTAGAAGCCATAGAGCCGTATCGCTTCCCTTTGACGTAAGCCTGCGCATACTTTTCAGGGGGTAAATTTGCAAGAAACTCACTCATTCTCTCACCACCTTCACATAGAAAACCTGTTAGTATATCTTTAAAAAGCTCTTGACTGGGAGCATAAGCAAGACGGTGGAAGAAACTCAACATCTTTTTTTTATACTCCATGTTAGTATGTTCCAGTTTGGCTCTCAAATTCTGCATGAGATGGAAATAACAGTACGCATGATAGCAGTTTGGATACAAGACAGAAACAGCATTAACAATACCAGAATGACAGTCTGAAATAAATGTGATCTGGCGATCCAGCAAATGTGGTTTCAAACACCCCAAAAACCACATCCAATTGTCCCAATCTTGAATGCTAACTACACCAACAACAACAGGGAATAGTCCTGGAAAAAGGCAGATCAAATAAACACTACAACAGTATGCAAACGTTTAAAAATGAGTAACAATTCGCATGCTGTCCTGGAACAATTCGCAGCTTGTCATGCGAAATATGTATGACATTTTAATTGCTCATGCAAACAGTTCGCAGCTTGGCATGTGAATTCGCAGCTTGTGGAAACTTTAAATAATACCTAACTCAAGCTGCGATGTACAGTTTACTCAGCATAATACATAATTCGCAGCCTCAAATGCGAAATGTGAGGATCACAACACTGCTTAATTCGCATCACCTGCTGCGAATTGCATCAGCATTTTCACACAAAAACATCGTTCATTAACTAGATAAATGTAACTAACCGTTGTTTCCGTCCTTTTCTACAGCAGTGAGTAATGTACCCTTGTACTTGCCATATAAGTGGGTTCCATCGACAAACAACATTGGACGACATGAATGAAAACCACTAAGGGACGAACCGAATGCTACAAAACAGCGCTTGAATCGGTTTCCAGCTGACAACTCCAACTGGCAGTCTGAAGTAATGTCCCGGCTCTTCAAGCGTTTGAAGTATCCGCTTAGTAAACTAAAAGAACTTGAACTATCTCCAAAAACTCCCCTCCTAGCCTTCTCTAAAGCATTCGATGACAAACGATAAGAGATGTCAAGACCGTAATCTTGTTTGACAGTCGATTGTATGGTTTTGGCCGTCAACGAATGGCAGGTCCGGAGAGAATCCTGAATTTCCTATGCAATCAAATCTGATGTCAAATGCTTGTGCCGCTTATGCTTATGCTTCTGAGAGAAAACAGGACTGCAAGTATGGTACGGGAAATGCTTCTTGATCGTCATAAGGCCGGTGCTTGAGTCAATAGATGCATAAAACCTCCAATTGCACCCGCTTGTTAGCTTATTTTCACAATAAGCAGTGATCTTATTTGTTGTGTTGTGCAGGTATTTGAAAGAAAAACCATGCTCTAACGCAAACTTGCACAAGGATACCCTCAGACGGGCAGCACCTTCTTCAAAAGCTTGACCCACTCCTGTAATAGCATCAACCCAACCAGCAGTAGCAAGTTGTTTTTTCCTCTGATCAGAATTAACTAAACCGTTACTACTCTCCCCGCTAACTAGTTGATCAAGAGATGGTTCTCCCAAAATCAAGCTACGCTCTTTACGCTTACCACCGGAATCCTTACCACCAGAGCTCTTATCAACAGAACTTTTATTACCAGAACCCTTATCGAAGACATGTTGTTCTATGAGAAAACTAACCCGTTTTAAACGCTCCAAATCAAGATATAACACCAACCCAACAAAATCATTCTGGTTATTAAAGAAACAATTATTGTGATCCCCGCAGGAGTAAGTAATTAGGTACTCACCTGTGGCAAGCTCCTCCCATGTATACTCTACATAAGCTTGGATACTTTCGAAGCTTTCAAACTCCGTGAAAGGCACAATTGCAGTTTGGTGACCATATTTAAAAATACAAACTCGTGATTTAGACATCTCTTAACCTGGACAATACAAGTTATTTGTTATTAGTCACAAAAACTAGGTGCAAAATATTTACTATTGCATCAAACAATTCGCATCCTAAGGTGCGAATTGTGTATACCTACAACTATCTATTCGCATCTTGTCCTGATATTTGTAGGTAATAAAGTCCTGATATTTGTTATTAGTCATAAAACTGTGCAGATTATTTACTGCACCAATTCGCATCCTATCTTTCGAATTGTGTATATATACATAGAGCTATTCGCATCCTATCCTGATATTTCTATGTAACACCGGCCCTGATATTTGTTTCGAAATACAATACTCTAACTGACCTAAAAACTCGTAATCTTCACATTCAAGACAAAACTAAAGCACTAACAAATTATATAACGAACTATATAACGAACAATATTAACTAAACAATAACAGATCACTATAACAAAAAAAACAGAGAAAAGCTCGAAATCAGGCAATGGCATCTAAAAACAGTAGAATATAACCTATTCCAACAGAGAAAACGAATAAAAAACTTCGAAATCGGTAGGTAATTACCTAAAAAGCTCGCAACACGATTACTTGTAAGCTATAAGATTCCAAAAAGCGACGATCAACTCCTGTACGTATAAAACAGAGGTTAGACAGTTCTAACACAACAACTTACATAAAGAAACAAACCTTTAGCAGCTTCCGATCACCGGAAAATGTGATTTCAACCCAGCTCGTAGTGGTTGGTAGGATTAGGTGGTTAGAGCGGCTAACAAATTCAGATCTTCAAAAAGCTAGAAAAAATAGAAAGAAAACAAAAAGTAAGGTTTATATAATGGGTTAAGGGTAGTTAGGGTATTAAAATAAAATCAGGTTGTAAGTGACAATAAGGTAGTTGAGATGGGTATTAAGTAACAATTGATCAAACCTAGGATGGTAAGTGACAATTGAATAGTTGAGTGGGTACTTTAAGTACAATTTCCCTTTTATAAAATTCTATATAACTATGATCGTTAAATTTTGGATTAACGGCCAGGATTTGTATCTAGTTCTATCTAAAACAAAAAGAGTTGTCATATCATATTTACAAAAACACTAATTTATATTAAGACAAAGGCTGGTATTACAATTTATATTAAGACAAAGGCTGGTACTTGTAATAGAAGGTTATGAGTTTGTCTCTTTCTCGGTTGAGTCTGTCACTTTGTGTGGTTTATCTTCTGGACATTGGTTTACAGGCTATTGCGTCAGATACGTTGTGCGCTCTCATTGCACTCTGAGTACAACGGCTGCGGGTTCCTCCAAAAAAAAACAAAACAAATGCTAGAAAAGAAAACCAGGAGGGAATTTAAGTAGGTCTGCCGATAGTTCTTTTACGTCTGTCTGTGGGGTAAAAAACACCAGTCATCCTCTACGTTTGCCGATTGTAACAAGTTAGTCCATGTCCTTTGAGACCGTAATAAAGGGGTCCTTGTCGTTGTATTGGGTAGAACAAAACCATCATTTTCGAGTCCAGCCCAACATTTCTTCCAATTATACCCTTTGACCAGCCACATCAGCGATTCACGTAGGACGCTGATGTGGCAACCGTAAAAAAAGTAAAATCAGTTTTTACTTTAACCCACTTCTTTTACCCTTCTTCCAACCCTTAAACCCGACCCGTTAGCCCTAAACCCATCTACAACCCAGCCCAGCCCAACCTCTAACCCATCGCTCACTTGAATCAACACTTGTTGCTTCAATGCTCTTCTTTCTCTTCGCCTTAACCCTTCTCCAACTTCCAGCTGCACTGCAAATCTCGCCACACAGCTCGCAAATGGATGCTTTTCTAAGAACTCACTGCTCTTCTCTCTCCTTCCAACATCGTTACCTTCAGTCACTGCCATCTCAATCAAATCCCCACCCAGCTCTGATCTCTGCATTTCAACAAGTTTCGCTATCAGTTTCTCTTCTAGCATTGCTTTTATGGCTTCTTTTCAACCAAAGTACCCGATTTCTAGTATGCAGTCGAGTGCGAGTACTTGCATTCCGGTTTCTATTCGATTGGTTTGAGTTACAGATACACGACTCGAGCAACGAGAAAACCTTTGATTTGAGGATTAGATCTTGTAACTCGCGGTTAAACCCTTCCATGACTCGGGATTCGAACTGAGTCAATAGCATAACCAACTCGTTGTCGTCGTCTGATTGCTCTTGCTGTTGCGGACTCAGAGCTTCTGTGAGCGTCTCTACGCTCTCTCGATCGATCCAAGCTTGAATTTCTGACTCGATCGAACCGGCCACTCGGGAGATGGAGTGAGTCGACAGGCGACACGTCAGGAACATTCTCAGGCCGTGACCTCTTGCTTTCTGGAGCGTGTCGATGAGGGATTTAAGGTCGGAGAGGTGTCTTGAGAGAGAAGATAGCTCCGGTGCGTTCAAAAGAAGTGAGTCTGGATCGTTATCCAGCTCTAACAAAGATTTAACAGCGGAGATTGACTCGTCCGAGTCGGGAGTTGGGCTGGGTTGTAGATGGGTTTAGGGCTAACGGGTCGGGTTTAAGGGTTGGAAGAGGGTAAAAGAAGTGGGTTAAAGTAAAAACTGATTTTACTTTTTTTACGGTTGCCACATCAACGTCCTACGTGGATCGCTGATGTGGTTGGTCAAAGGGTATAATTGGGAGAAATATTGGGCTGGACTCGAAAAGGATGGTTTTGTTCTACCAAATACAACGACAAAGACCCCTTTATTACGGCATCAAAGGACAGGGACTAACTTGTTACAATCGGCAAACGTGGAGGATGACCGGCGTTTTTTACCCTGTGTCTGTGCCACTGCCAATAATCTTTTGAACCCATTCGTGCCTCCATGAAGTGATGATATGTCCCATGGCCATTCCGAAGAAAACTCCAGGTACGTATGCAATAGCAGCTGCTATCCAGTTAAATTCTTGGTTATCTAATTCCTCCCTCTCCCTCTCTTGAGTAGTTGGTGTGTCAACACTCTTACATTTCGGCAATGGAGTACCACATAGTCCTTTATTTCCTATGAAAGATGAACTTGATTGTGTGGTAAACTGCGTACCCTGCGGTATCTGGCCTGTCAATTGGTTGTATGAAAGTTCGATTTTCGAAAGATATGGAAGATTTGCCAACTCCTGGGGGATTTCTCCAGAAAGCTTGTTATGAGAAAAATCCAAAGACTCCAGTTCGGTCAGATTTCTCATAGATGCTGGAATGTGGCTGGAGAGAGAGTTTCTTGACAAGTTCAGCATCTTAAGTGTTTTTAAACGACTGATGGATTCTGGAATCGGTCCTATAAACCCGTTGTTAGAGAAATCGACCGCTGTTAAGAACGTAAGGATTTTTTCGTATACCATGCCACCTCCTTTATTCATCAGAATAATCGAATCATAATAGTAGACAGATAGTAGACAGAGTTGAGCATATAAGCCTGTCCATCGCGATTAATTGATTGCATTGACGTCCAACCTTTGAAGTAATCTGATGGTAAAGTTCCTAAAAAATTATTTCCGGAGATGTCAATGATACGCAATTTAGAGAAACCAGAAGGATTTTGAGCACCCGAGATAAGACCGTGAAATCTGTTTGATCGTAACACAAGAATCTCTAAGTTTGGCAAATTTCCCAACCAGAATGGAAACGTGTCAGTGATCTGATTGTTTCCCAGATTTAAAACCTTTAGAGCCTTGCAGTTGATCAGAGAGTGTGGAACTTCACCTACAAATTGATTATTACCAATCTCAAGTGTTTCTATTGTGCTCGAAATATTGATAAATATTTCAGATATGTTACCATATAAGTGGTTGCTTCGAAGACTCAACACTTCAAGAAAAGGGTTTGAACTAATCAAACATCTTGGAACTGTACCATCTAAGTTGTTATCTGACAAATCAAGTATTCTGAAAGAGCTCAACTTACATAACGATGCAGGTATGGTTCCGGTCAAATTGTTTTTGGAAGTTACAAAGACTTTGGAGGCCAATCGTACAAGTGGAAGCGAGCCTTGTAATTTATTCTTTGAAATCAACAATATTTGTAGACTTAATCTTGTAAAACAAGTTGGTATTTGTCCCTCGAAACTATTAACACTTAAATCCAAAACACGAAGCTGTTTCAGGTGGCAGAGCTCAAGAGGGATTCTTCCTTGTAATTTGTTATCCGAAATAGACAACCAAACTAGACTTTTTAATCTGTGGAATATTGTTGGAGTAGACCCTTCAAGTTCGTTTCTAGAGAGTTCTAACTGTAGGAGGCCGGTTAGGTTACCGATTTCTCTCGGTATTTGACCTTTTATTTTGCAATTATCCATATAAAGATTTTGTAGAGATGTGGAGAAATTACCGGTAATAGTGGGAAGGTTTCCGCTCATGAATGAGTAATCAGAAAGACTTAGAATTCTTAAATGTCTACAATTAGTTAAAGAAGAAAGAAACCTGAAATCTTGAGCAGAAGAATTTGAGGCAAAGTTGTTCTCACCAAGAGCTAACCGTTCAAGGTCTGACAAATATCCTAATGTATCCGGAATGGAGCCTGAAAACTTGTTATCGCCCAAGTCTAAGTTAATGAGTCTGGAAGCATTAGAGACTGACTGTGGGATTACTCCATAAAACCTGTTCCTTGATAGATAAAGTGTTTCCAAACTAGGAATCCCAGCACCAAAAGTAGAGGGAAGCGGCCCTGCAACCCGGAAATTGAATATAAGCAGCGAAAAAAACACAACTTGGTCAACAGTTGGGGAGTGATTAAGAATCGATGAAATTACCGGATAGACTATTATTGAATAGAAAAAGGGTTATCAAAGTAGATAAATTGAAGATAGACGGTGGAACAGTTCCAATGAGTCCCATGACAGGAGCCACAAGTGTTTCCAACCCCAATATATTACTCAGCTCGTTTGGTATTTCACCTTGCAATCAGGAAAAAAAAACACAATTTCAGTTTAAGTCATTTCTTTTCCGGTATGCTAGAAATATAATGAATGCAAAAGAGCTGAGACTATAGTGTCAAACCTTCCATCAATTGATTATACCCGATAGATAATGTCTTCAGATTTGTTAAGTTTCCAAAATTTCTCGGTATATTTCCTTGAAACTTGTTGAGTGTCAAGTCTAGCATTTCAAGACTGCTGCAGTTTCCTAAACCCGAAGGGAACTTCCCTTCTAAAATATTCATTCCAACGGAAAGCGATTTAAGATTTGGAAGAAAATCACAAATGTTATCCGGTAGCGTACCAGACAGTCTATTATACCCGAGATCCATTGTTTGAAGTGAGGACAGCTTATAGATGGATGAAGGTATGCTTCCTGAGAATCTGTTATCTCCGATGTCAAACCTATTGAGGTTGACAAGTTCACCAATGGGAACTCAAATCCAAAACTTCCAAGTTTGATAAGTTGAATAAGGAGAGAGGGATAGTGCCGGTGAAGTGGTTGATGTTGAGACTCAAGCTCTTAAGCTTTGGCAAGGTCCCTAACCATGTAGGAATATCGCCGCTCAAGGAGTTGTTACCCATTTCTATAGATTGTAGACGCCGTAGCTGAAAAAACTCTCTTGGCAACTGCCCGCCGAAAATATTGTTGGAGAGGTCAAGAAATGAT
This sequence comes from Limnanthes douglasii subsp. nivea, assembly GCA_036936605.1. Taxonomy (NCBI): domain Eukaryota; kingdom Viridiplantae; phylum Streptophyta; class Magnoliopsida; order Brassicales; family Limnanthaceae; genus Limnanthes; species Limnanthes douglasii. The sequence continues at coordinate 274,418,460 of JAUPFV010000004.1, forward strand.
AGAAACGATAGGTTCCCTATTTGTGGAGGGACACCTCCTGCAATGCCCATATTTGAAAGATTTAAAGCCACAACTCTCCCGTGACCACCACTGCACGAGACACCAATCCATCTGCAAACAGGAGTAGAGGCCGACCAATTGAAGGCTGTTGGTAATGTGTCGCGATTTAAACCTATGATATGGGTTCTGATTTCAGCAAGAACTATCTCATCGGTTGTTAAGTTGGTGAGACTGTCAACCACCAAAACTAGCGTTGTAACAAAAGAGTAGAACCATGAAAACTCGACTGAAATGCATAGTGAATCTCATATGCTTTGACTGCTAGGAAAGTACGTTGTATTAGTCTGAATATTTTATACGGCCGAACCTTTATATAGTCATACAGCCAAATAATTTATTGTGCGAACCTGTCTCATTCTTCTTATCTCAATTACAACCACATATAATATGATACTAAGTACGCAACCCAAACTGAGGTGGAGAAGCAATCAAGCAATTCAAGGTCTTTCCTTTCTATTCATCACAGAGAACGGTCCAACTATGCAACTCAAAGTCAAGGTCTTTCCCTTATATTAATCACAGAGAACAATCCAAATACGCTACTCAAGGTGACGATATGAAATTGGGTTGTTTTTTCCCTTTTTCAAAATATATATTATTTTTTATCATTTAAATTTGATATTGCTTATATTGATATGATAATCATTACCTAGAAAGCTATTATTACCAAGACGTAATGAATAACATCTAACTTTCCTTCACTAGACTAATGTACAACCAATGCGATGTCTAAATCGCTTGCTACACAAGTTACGGTAGCATTCATATTGACGCAGGAACATGGGTTATATGTTTGGGTTATATGTTTCCGATTTTGGATTTGGAGAAACATCAAGATATAAACCCATGTTTTTCTAGACCATTTCGAATTTAAACCAAACCAAAAAAACACTCAAATAGACCTACACACAAACTTTGAAGGTGTTTGGTGGAATAATATCAAACACAAACTCAGAATTACAAAGGTAATTGATGAGGGGTATCCTCTATCTGCTAAGTAAGAAGGCAGCGGAACAGAAGACATCAATTGAAGAGTATAAAGCAACTCTGAATGCAACATAAATCCAAGCAGCAAGCAAGGAGGATAACGATATCGAACGCAACCGACGTCTATGCAAGAGAGCAGGACTCGTCCGACCGCAGAACGGCAGGGAGATGAAGCTTTAACCGAACAAATAGTTCACCGAGCAAAGAGGCTGATGGGCAATCCAGCCTGAGCAGAAGACGGTCGATTGGAAACGTGCTCGGCCTGATACGCGGATAACGTCGGCCGAGCCCGATCTATAACAAGGACGACCAAAGTAACGGGTGGAATACTGCGTTAACGAACTTAGTCATAAATTCAGGTTTCATGATGTAAATGCAGTCGTACATATAGGTAGTAGGAATAATTAGCTGCCATTAAACCGTAATAAGGCCTATAGATAGGGAAAAAATCTCAAATTAATGTAAGTTCTGTGATAATAATAGCTTCTACTTGCATTATGCTTTGTTATCTCGTAACAAATTTGGCATCATTTGTGAGAAACTAACAAAATACTTACGTTAATTATGGTAGTTACTCCATTATGGATCGAGAGAGACATTCCAGAGTCAAGTGAAGCAACGGAGAATCTCAAGTCGATCGTGAGCCCGTCGTTAAGGCAAGACATGTTGCACCCTATCGTCGCTATCAATTTGAAGGTTGCGGCAGTAGTCCCCGCTGAATCTTTAGAGTCAGGTGTACAAGTTTTGCCACGGGTACCAGGGCTTGAGCCAGAAGTCGTTCTACCGGGACATGCGGTGGCCCCTGCTGCACATGACGTTCCAAGAGATAATCTAGCGACAACACCAATATTTCAGCAACTGGAACAGCAGCTAGAGCAACTTAGAGTGGCGTGTGAGCGGGACGCCCGCGAACAAGTCATGCACACCACCATAGGATAGATGAACGATGCTCTCCATGTTCTGACTACCAAGGTGCGGGAAGTCAGCCGATTTAATCACCAATCAGGACCTGAGACCAACAGAGCCAAACGTGGAGACCAGTCCTCCAAACGTGACGACAAAAGAAAGGGAGAAGGACAAATCAAGTGAAAAAATGTTCCAAAGAGCAAGATCCTAGACAAGATAAACACCTCACTGCATAAAAAAAACAGAGAAGATGAGTGTGACCCAGAATGTCCAGCTACATCCTAAAAAAGTCACCTTTTATGGAGAAGATCCTAGAAGCTCAGCTACCAAAGAAGTTCAACCTTTTTAAGATGGAGGCCTACGATGGAACGGGCGACCTAAAGAGACATCTTGAACAATTTTGTAACATGATGATGGCGTTCAACTCTGCTGACGCCATGTTGTGCTGAGCCCTGTCTATGACCCTCAAAGGAAATGTAATAGACTAGTTCAGCAGTCTGCCCAAAGTATACATTTACGACTTTGTCGGGTTATGGAAAGCCTCTTGGGAAAGGTTCGTTGGCAACAAGGAACTCCGACGCGAGCTGGATTCGATCATGGACCTCTACCAAAGGTGAAGTGAGTCACTTAAAAGTTACGTTAGACTTTTTGTTCATGTCATGAATGCCTTTGCCAGACCTAGCGGAGAATATGGCGGTGGCCTCCCTCAAAAGGAGCCTCGATCGGTGGGGGAGCTATATACCGACTTGATCAAATTCTCAACATAAAAGATGGGAGATCTGCTCGTCTGTGCAGACACGTTAATCAGAGGGGATGATCCTAGGAAAATGGAGTCACCTGAGAGACAAGTTTCTGAACCCAAGGGAGGGGGATGAGAGGTTGTCGGACCGAAGAAAGACTGAAGAAGCACCTCAGAGGGACACTAATCGAAGGCCTCAACATTACGAAAATTCGTTCAGGTGGTTCATCCCGCTAACCGAGTCCATATCAGTCATATATGATCGAACGAAAGGCCGGATGAAATATCAGACACCCCGAGTGATGAACGCCTCTGGTTTCAAGCGATTGAATAGGTATTTTTTTCTCTTACCACAATGATCATCGGTACCTTAATGACGAATTCTGGCAGCTCCGGGAAGAAATCGAGCGACTCATAAACAATGGCGAGCTCGTACAGTTTATCAAGCAGCAGACCAGCGTCCCCAGCTCGATCGAAGGGATGATACACGACTTGCTATCAAGGACAAACCTGATAATGAGGAGCATGACGATACGGACAAGCAGCAGCGGTTGTTCGCCATCGCATGGGGACACTCCACTATAACAGACGACTTAGGGGTCAACGCCACATCACCATACATCTCCATTAGTGAAGAGAAATCTGAGGTGACCAGTAATGTCGTTTCTGTTAGCAAAAACAGTAGTCTATCCCTTTTCACCATCGCCAGAGGAAATACTGCAATGTCAGAAGGAACAACAAATACTGCAATGTCCGAAGGAACAACAAATACTGCAATGTCCGAAGGAACAACGTCTGAGAAAAGGGTGTGATATGATCTCGACGTGTATGAAGTCGACACCTCGTTCTACATAAATAATCGGGAACCTCTAGTGGACCTCACGTTCAATGATGACGACCTAAAAGGTGTCAGTACGCCCCATGAAGACGCATTGACGATAAATTTAGATATTGGAGATATCATGGTAACCCGAATACTTGTAGATAGGGGAAGCTCAGTCAACATATTTTTTAACGACAGCTGTGATCGAATGCACAAGGTGCTACCATACAAGCCCACCCAACGGACATTGGTCGGTTATGAGGGAAAAGCATCTCTATGCGTTAGGAAAGTATAATTGATGGTCAAAGCAGGTTATGAGGCCACTAAGCGCGAAAATTTATGATTTCGAACGCACCCAGCCCCTATCACACAATTATTGGCTGACCTTGGTTACGTAGGATAGAGGCGACCCCGTGTACATTCAGGAAATATATAAAGTACTCGATTGGTAACACGATCGGTATTATTCGAGAGAGTCAGTGTACGACGAGGACGTGCTACACGGTCACTATCGACCCAGCAAAACCCCTTAGATAGTAATTATTCGACAATAGGGCCCCTGGGGTGGGAGTTAGTTTTACCCTTTCGCCTGACCCATTCGATGTCCCACGGAAGCAGAACAACCCAAAGAATGCCTCCCAGATTCGGTAGTGGAGGTAATAGCAGCGGACCGCATGCTACAATTGAGTAACAACTTATCTCTTATTTTCAAGCAGTCTTTGATTAAACTGTTAGCAAGAAATTTGGACGTGTTTGCATGGGGTATAGTGATGTCTCAGGTGTTGACCCTCCGGTCATCCGCAAAACCCGTACGAAAAAAACCATGATCTTTCTCCGCCGAAAAACAGCAAGCTATATAAGTAGAAGTGGCAAAGTAATCCCGACTAGGTCACATCAGACAAGCCAGTTGCGCATGTGTGTGAACATCACCTTCATCAACCAAACATGCCCTAGTTAAGAAGAAAGGAGGCCTGCTACGAATACGTTCGGACTCGCAGTTGGTAATAAACCAAGCCAAAGGGACTTATGATGCGAAAAAAGGGATACGAGACTACTTAACGATACTTAAGGAATGTGATTCCAAATTTATGACGGTGTCTTACAAGCAAGTTCCCCGGCAAGATAAATTTTCTGCAGATGCACTAGCCATGGCTGCAGCTTTGGGATAACACCTTTTGGTTATCACCCAGCGATTACCAACAACAGAGCTCATCAACAAGACTGAAACCATGCATGTAATTGACTACTCACGTGATTGGAGACAACCTTACCTATTGTATTTAAACTCCATTGTTTTACCGACCGCTAAGCAAGCAGCTCGAACTCTCCAGCTACAGGCGTCCAAATCATGTGTGCTCGACAACATCTTATATAGAAAAAATGTTAATCGACTGTTACTACGTTTCCTTGATCAAGCAGATGCTAACTCAGTTCTGCATGACTTACACACATAAAAAGTAGGGGCACATTTATGAGCCTCATTCGTCGTTTCCTGATGGCTGGATATTATTGGTTAGAGCTAGCAAGCGACACGGAACGAATAGTCCAGCAATGTCACCAATGTCAACAGTTCGCCAATAGTGGGCATTTACCGAGAAAGCCTATGCTAGCCGTCCCTGTCCTTTGCCCTTTCGACAAATGGGTCATTAACCTTATAGGACCATTTCTTATGGAAATTGGCAAACGACAGTTTCTAAATGTCGTTGTGGATTACTTTTTCAAATAGGTAGAATCCAAAGCTCCATTTCAACCCGAGCCCAGGAAATATATGACTTTATCCACAATCAAATACTTGCTAGGTTTGGCATACCGCGTATATTGATGACAGATAATGTCCCTTAATTCCAAAACTCGGTGATAGCAAATTTTTGCAAGCGATACGGGATCGACCAGATTTTCTCCACACCGTATTACCCTCAGGTGAACGGACAAGTCGAAGTAACCAACAGAACGATACTGAGAGGAATTAGAAAGAAGCTTGAATGAGCCAAAGGCAAATAACCCAAAAAATTGGTAGAGGTCTTATGGGCGTACCAAATTACCCCTTCAGTTACAACTAGAGATTTTCCATTCGCTCTCGTTTACGGAAATGAAGTCATAGAAGAATGACGTGATCAAGCACGTGTACGAGCAGAGCATTACAGTAGCCTGATGAGGGGACAATTGAATGCTCGGCTTAAACCACGCAGTTTCTAAGTAATTGACATAGTGATGAAGAATGTATCCACGGAGGGGTGATCGAGCAGCTAGCAAGTTAGGCCCCAGTTGGGAAGGACCGCACACAGTTATCTCTAAGGTCCATAGTGAAGCCTACCCCCTCGCTGACAAAGAAGGTTGCACCTTGAAGGACCCATGAAATGTCAATCATTCAAAGTTATATCGCCAATCTATGTAATTAAAATGATGCGCTTTTTTTCCCATGATGGCGTGGGAGAGATTTTAATACGACATCCAAACTTTTATTCATTTTATCGGTATATTTTATCACTTTCTTCATTACATGTGTTTATTGCTACGGTTTCTCCATCCTTACAATCCTGACTGGGTCTACGACCACCCCTACAGGCTACGCAATGGGTCATACTGAGCCCAGACCAAGTGTCTATAAGCATGATCAAGCTAATTGGTCACGCTTATGAGCTAAGTAAAGGTCATACTGAGCCTCATACCGTGTACATGGTATATAAGCGAATTGGTTAAAAAAACCAAACCTATAACAGGCTACGCAATATGGTTATATAAATGACCTTGTCGCGACTCAACTAAACGATAATTCAATCATTAGTTGCACAATGAGCCCTACTAAGCTCGATCTTGTAATAATTCACCCAACTAACTATCATAACTAATAAACAAATCTTCAATGAATTTCTCTGATCTTGGTATGCACACCTCACCCAAATATAACAATGGCCACTACGTGAAAGTCATACAAAATCATGCGCACAATAAATACAAACCAGTACATCTACAAATCTACCATACAATTAAGACAAGTTGAACTCATTTATACAAAAATATATTCTCGTAATATACCAATCAGAGTATTATCTTTCAAATGCAATAAAAAACAAACCGTGCACTCTTACAAAAAAACAACATACAATAAAGTACTTTAAAGATTTGTAGTATATAGAGGATTTACACAGGTGGTCTGGGTAGGAACCACATTGGTCGGCTGTAATATTGCTTCCTCAACCTCTACCACCGATGTCTTACCACCTCTTTGCTCCATATGAATAGGGTCAGCATTCAGAGGACCATCAATGTTCGAAGGTGAGGGTGCCTTCATCAGCTGACTTAGCGATCCCAGCTTCATATCAGGGTTTAATGCCAGCAACTCGGCCACAGTTGCCTTCTAGAAATTATTATCTAATAGAGATATATGTTGAGACGTTAAAGGGAAAAACACATATGCCATCGCATCTTTTAGCCGTAGAGAAAACTAAGATGAATGATAAGGAAATCATTGTCATTATCTTGTGCCTCGGGGAAAATGTACTGAGAGAAGTAGGTCGAGAAATGTCTGATGTGTCTATGTGGTCTAAACTTGACTTATTGTATGACCAAGTCATTAGCACATAGGCAATGTCTGAACCAACAACTTTATTTCTATAGTATGATGCACAATAAGTCGATAATGGAGCAGTTAACAGAGTTTAACAAGATTCTCGATGATTTGGTGAATATTAATGTAAACTTAAAAGACTAAGACAAACCCTTATACTTGTTGTATGCTTTACCCGGGTCATATGAGAATTTTAAAGATACCATGCTTTATACAAAAGAAGGCACCATCACTTTGGATGAAGTCTAATCAGCTTTAAGAAGCAAAGAATTGACAAGATTTAAAATTTTAAAATTTGAGAATAATTGTGGAGAAGGTTTGAGTATCTCAAGGGAAGAAGCGAGAACAATAGAGAGGAAAGAGGAAAAGAAACAGGTCCAAGTCTAAGTTAAAGGTTGGTAGTGACATCCCCAAGTTGAAATGTTATCATTGTCAAGTGAAGATGAAGGTTATGAGAGTGCATGAGCACTAACAACAGTAAGTTCAGAACCTGAGAAAAGCTGGGTCATAGACTCAGGATGCTCATATTACATTTGTCTAAGAAAGGCATACTTTGAGACCTTGGAATTAAAAGAATACGGAGTTGTGCATCTTGGTAGCAATGAGGCGTGCATATTTCAATGTATGAGTTCTATCAGATTTAAAATGTTTGAGGATCATGATTTTATTTTAAATAATGTGAGGTATATTCTCTAATTAAAGAGAAATTTAATTTTCATTGACATGTTTGATACTCTAGAATATTGCACTAAAGTCGAACGAAATAATGAAAATTTATCATCGTGCATTAGTAATGGCCAAAGGGTCTGAAATAAATAGTTTATATATTTTAGAAGGTTCCAGTGTTATTTCTAATGCATTAGTAAGTAGTGTAGAAACTGCAGATATAACTAAATATAGCATTTAAGGTTGGGTTATGTCATTTTAATAGGTTGAAATGAATTAGCTAAACAATGTTTACTAGAAAAAAATTGAACAAGCTAGAGTTTTGCGATAGTCGCACACTAGGAAAACAACACAAGGTGAAGTTTGGGGTGGGAGTCACAAGTCTAGTAGGCCATTTGAGTATGTTCACTCGAACTTTTGGGGTCTATCAGCTATCTCCACTTGTGGGGGGGGGATTCATATTTTATTAGTATAATTAATGATTATTCTCTAATGGTATGGGTCCATGTCATTAAAAATAAAAGAGGCATTTAAAAAAAATTAAATAATGGTATATTTTTGTAGAATATCAAACATGAACTAAACTTAAAGTTTTGAAAACTGAGAACGGCTTGGAGTTTGTTTTAGAGAAGTTTAATGAGTTTTGCAATAAAAAAAAGGTATAAAGAGGCATAAAACCATTGCATACACACAACAGCAAAATGGTTTTGCAGAAAGAATGAACAAGACCTTGTTAGAACGGGTGAGGTGTATGTTGTTGGGAGATGGATTGTCCAAAAAAATTGTGGATAAACTATTAGTACTGCAACGTACTTGATCAATAGATGTCCATCAATATGAATAAATCTAAAGACATTTATAGAAGTTTGGTTTGGTCGGTCGACAGACTACTCCAACTTGAAAGTATTTAGAATTTTTGTGTTTGCCCATATCAAGCAAGACAAGCTTGATGCTAGAGCTGTGAAATATGTTTTCATTGGTTATCATGAAAATGTGAAGGGTTACAAGCTGTGGAAGATGGAACCTGGAATATCAAAGTTTATAATAAACTGGGATGTTACCTTTGATGAGCTCCGGATGGGGATGAAGTGTAAGAAACTAGATTCAAGACCGGAAAAAATGGTAAAAAATTAGTTGGACGTGGAGTCTTCCACTGATAAGAGGGGAGAAAAGAATCAGACTCAAGAACCTGAAGAAAGTGGAAGTAAAAAATAACTGCTCTGGCTATTAACTAACATGAGATACGGAGAGAAGAGTTATCATTTTGCTTAATAGATTTGGTTATGCTGACTTGATGTGTTACGCTTTGAATGCGTCTGAAGAGGTGCAAGAATCAGAACCAAAGAACTTCACGGGGGCATGGGAAAATATTGATAGGAAAAACTGACTAAAGGCAATGAAAGAGGAAATGCCTTCATTGGAGAAGAACCAAGCTTATAATCTTGTACCGTTACCTAAGAACAACGGGTAAATGGTAGCAAATAGGTGTTAAAAAAGAATGAATGTATACTAAGGGTCGAAGCACTAAGGTTTAAAGTGAGATCTGTAGCAAAAGTTTTTAATCAGGTGGAATTGATCAATTACACCTAGTTAAGGAAAAACAGAGGCCAGTTGCGCATGTGTGTGAACATCACCTTCATCAACCAAACATGCCCTAGTTAAGAAGAAAGGAGGCCTGCTACGAATACGTTCGGACTCGCAGTTGGTAATAAACCAAGCCAAAGGGACTTATGATGCGAAAAAAGGGATACGAGACTACTTAACGATACTTAAGGAATGTGATTCCAAATTTATGACGGTGTCTTACGAGCAAGTTCCCCGGAAAGATAAATTTTCTGCAGATGCACTAGCCATGGCTGCAGCTTTGGGAGAACACCTTTTGGTTATCACCCAGCGATTACCAACAACAGAGCTCATCAACAAGACTGAAACCATGCATGTAATTGACTACTCACGTGATTGGAGACAACCTTACCTATTGTATTTAAACTCCATTGTTTTACCGACTGCTAAGCAAGCAGCTCGAACTCTCCAGCTACAGGCGTCCAAATCATGTGTGCTCGACAACATCTTATATAGAAAAAATGTTAATCGATTGTTACTACATTTCCTTGATCAAGCAGATGCTAACTCAGTTCTGCATGACTTACACACATGAAAAGTAGGGGCACATTTATGAGCCTCATTCGTCGTTTCCTGATGGCTGGATATTATTGGTTAGAGCTAGCAAGCGACACGGAACGAATAGTCCAGCAATGTCACCAATGTCAACAGTTCACCAATAGTGGGCATTTACCGAGAAAGCCTATGCTAGCCGTCCCTGTCCTTTGCCCTTTCGACAAATGGGTCATTAACCTTATAGGACCATTTCTTATGGAAATTGGCAAACGACAGTTTCTAAATATCGTGGTGGATTACTTTTTCAAATAGGTAGAATCCAAAGCTCCATTTCAACCCGAGCCCAGGAAGTATATGACTTTATCCACAATCAAATACTTGCTAGGTTTGGCATACCGCGTATATTGATAACAGATAATGTCCCCTAATTCCAAAACTCGGTGATAGAAAATTTTTGCAAGCGATACGGGATCGACCAGATTTTCTCCACACCGTATTACCCTCAGGTGAACGGACAAGTCGAAGTAACCAACATAACGATACTGAGAGGAATTAGAAAGAAGCTTGAATGAGCCAAAGGCAAATAACCCATAAAATTGGTAGAGGTCTTATGGGCGTACCAAATTACCCCTTCAGTTACAACTAGAGATTTCCCATTCGCTCTCGTTTACGGAAATGAAGTCATAGAAGAATGACGTGATCAAGCACGTGTACGAGCAGAGCATTACAGTAGCCTGATGAGGGGACAATTGAATGCTCGGCTTAAACCACGCAGTTTCTAAGTAATTGACATAGTGATGAAGAAGGTATCCACGGAGGGGTGATCGAGCAGCTAGCAAGTTAGGCCCCAATTGGGAAGGACCGCACACAGTTATCTCTAAGGTCCATAGTGAAGCCTACCCCCTCGCTGACAAAGAAGGTTGCACCTTGAAGGACCCATGAAATGTCAATCATTCAAAGTTATATCGCCAATCTATGTAATTAAAATGATGCGCTTTTTTTCCCATGATGGCGTGGGAGAGATTTTAATACGACATCCAAACTTTTATTCATTTTATCGGTATATTTTATCACTTTCTCCATTACATGTGTTTATTGTTACGGTTTCTCCATCCTTACAATCCTGACTGGGTCTACGACCACCCCTACAGGCTACGCAATGGGTCATACTGAGCCCAGACCAAGTGTCTATAAGCATGATCAGGCTAATTGGTCACGCTTATGAGCTAAGTAAAGGTCATACTGAGCCTCATACCGTGTACATGGTATATAAGCGAATTGGTTAAAAAAACCAAACCTATAACAGGCTACGCAATATGGTTATATAAATGACCTTGTCGCGACTCAACTAAACGATAATTCAATCATTAGTTGCACAATGAGCCCTACTAAGCTCGATCTTGTAATAATTCACCCAACTAACTATCATAACTAATAAACAAATCTTCAATGAATTTCTCTGATCTTGGTATGCACACCTCACCCAAATATAACAATGGCCACTACGTGAAAGTCATACAAAATCATGCGCACAATAAATACAAACCAGTACATCTACAAATCTACCATACAATTAAGACAAGTTGAACTCATTTATACAAAAATATATTCTCGTAATATACCAATCAGAGTATTATCTTTCAAATGCAATAAAAAACAAACCGTGCACTCTTACAAAAAAACAACATACAATAAAGTACTTTAAAGATTTGTAGTATATAGAGGATTTACACAGGTGGTCTGGGTAGGAACCACATTGGTCGGCTGTAATATTGCCTCCTCAACCTCTACCACCGATGTCTTACCACCTCTTTGCTCCATATGAATAGGGTCAGCATTCAGAGGACCATCAATGTTCGAAGGTGAGGGTACCTTCATCAGCTGACTTAGCGATCCCAGCTTCATATTAGGGTTTAATGCCAGCAACTCGGCCACAGTTGCCTTCTGGAAATTATTATCTAATAGAGATATATGTTGAGACGTTAAAGGGAAAAACACATATGCCATCGCATCTTTTAGCCGTAGAGAAAACTAAGATGAATGATAAGGAAATCATTGTCATTATCTTGTGCCTCGGGGAAAATGTACTGAGAGAAGTAGGTCGAGAAATGCCTGATGTGTCTATGTGGTCTAAACTTGACTTATTGTATGACCAAGTCATTAGCACATAGGCAATGTCTGAACCAACAACTTTATTTCTATAGTATGATGGAGAATAAGTCGATAATGGAGCAGTTAACAGAGTTTAACAAGATTCTCGATGATTTGGTGAATATTAATGTAAACTTAAAAGACGAAGACAAACCCTTATACTTGTTGTATGCTTTACCCGGGTCATATGAGAATTTTAAAGATACCATGCTTTATACAAAAGAAGGCACCATCACTTTGGATGAAGTCTAATCAGCTTTAAGAAGCAAAGAATTGACAAGATTTAAAATTTTAAAATTTGAGAATAATTGTGGAGAAGGTTTGAGTATCTCAAGGGAAGAAGCGAGAACAATAGAGAGGAAAGAGGAAAAGAAACAGGTCCAAGTCTAAGTTAAAGGTTGGTAGTGACATCCCCAAGTTGAAATGTTATCATTGTCAAGTGAAGATGAAGGTTATGAGAGTGCATGAGCACTAACAACAGTAAGTTCAGAACCTGAGAAAAGCTGGGTCATAGACTCAGGATGCTCATATTACATTTGTCTAAGAAAGGCATACTTTGAGACCTTGGAATTAAAAGAATACGGAGTTGTGCATCTTGGTAGCAATGAGGCGTGCATATTTCAATGTATGAGTTCTATCAGATTTAAAATGTTTGAGGATCATGATTTTATTTTAAATAATGTGAGGTATATTCTCTAATTAAAGAGAAATTTAATTTTCATTGACATGTTTGATACTCTAGAATATTGCACTAAAGTCGAACGAAATAATGAAAATTTATCATCGTGCATTAGTAATGGCCAAAGGGTCTGAAATAAATAGTTTATATATTTTAGAAGGTTCCAGTGTTATTTCTAATGCATTAGTAAGTAGTGTAGAAACTGCAGATATAACTAAATATAGCATTTAAGGTTGGGTTATGTCATTTTAATAGGTTGAAATGAATTAGCTAAACAATGTTTACTAGAAAAAAATTGAACAAGCTAGAGTTTTGCGATAGTCGCACACTAGGAAAACAACACAAGGTGAAGTTTGGGGTGGGAGTCACAAGTCTAGTAGGCCATTTGAGTATGTTCACTCGAACTTTTGGGGTCTATCAGCTATCTCCACTTGTGGGGGGGGGGGGATTCATATTTTATTAGTATAATTAATGATTATTCTCTAATGGTATGGGTCCATGTCATTAAAAATAAAAGAGGCATTTTAAAGAAAAAATTAAATAATGGTATATTTTTGTAGAATATCAAACATGAACTAAACTTAAAGTTTTGAAAACTGAGAACGGCTTGGAGTTTGTTTTAGAGAAGTTTAATGAGTTTTGCAATAAAAAAAGGTATAAAGAGGCATAAAACCATTGCATACACACAACAGCAAAATGGTTTTGCAGAAAGAATGAACAAGACCTTGTTAGAACGGGTGAGGTGTATGTTGTTGGGAGATGGATTGTCCAAAACAAATTGTGGATAAACTATTAGTACTGCAACGTACTTGATCAATAGATGTCCATCAATATGAATAAATCTAAAGACATTTATAGAAGTTTGGTTTGGTCGGTCGACAGACTACTCCAACTTGAAAGTATTTAGAATTTTTGTGTTTGCCCATATCAAGCAAGACAAGCTTGATGCTAGAGCTGTGAAATATGTTTTCATTGGTTATCATGAAAATGTGAAGGGTTACAAGCTGTGGAAGATGGAACCTGGAATATCAAAGTTTATAATAAACTGGGATGTTACCTTTGATGAGCTCCGGATGGGGATGAAGTGTAAGAAACTAGATTCAAGACCGGAAAAAATGGTAAAAAATTAGTTGGACGTGGAGTCTTCCACTGATAAGAGGGGAGAAAAGAATCAGACTCAAGAACCTGAAGAAAGTGGAAGTAAAAAATAACTGCTCTGGCTATTAACTAACATGAGATACGGAGAGAAGAGTTATCATTTTGCTTAATAGATTTGGTTATGCTGACTTGATGTGTTACGCTTTGAATGCGTCTGAAGAGGTGCAAGAATCAGAACCAAAGAACTTCACGGGGGCATGGGAAAATATTGATAGGAAAAACTGACTAAAGGCAATGAAAGAGGAAATGCCTTCATTGGAGAAGAACCAAGCTTATAATCTTGTACCGTTACCTAAGAACAACGGGTAAATGGTAGCAAATAGGTGTTAAAAAAGAATGAATGTATACTAAGGGTCGAAGCACTAAGGTTTAAAGTGAGATCTGTAGCAAAAGTTTTTAATCAGGTGGAATTGATCAATTACAACGAGATCTTTTCACCAGTGGTGAAACATTATTCTATAAGGATTCTTATGGAAGTTGTAAATATGTATGATCTTGAGTATGAACAAATGGATGTGAAGATTGCATTCTTACATGAAGAGATAGTTGAAACATTATGCATGCAACAACCTGGAATTTTTATGGAAGACAACTCAAAAGTATGTTTGTCAAAGAAATCTTTGTATGGGTTAAAGAAGAGTCCAAGGCAATAGTGTCGTAGTTTGATGATATCTTATTAAAGACTGGGTTTTTAGAAGCAACTATGATAGTTGTGTGTGCATGATGAAGAGGGATGAGAAATTTATTTTCTATATTTTACTCTATGTAAGATGACATCCTTATAGCAAGTTCTAACAATCAAGGGATTCAGAGGCTCAAGATGAATTTAATTGTGGATTCGAGATGCAGAATTCGAGTAATGCAATGAGGATACTTGGGATGGATATCATGAGAGACCGGAGTAAAGGTGAGTTACTCTTATCTCAGCAGAGTTATTTGAAGAAAGTAGTGAAGCGATTTAGAATGAAAGATTCTAAGTTAGTAAACACTCCACTAGGCCATCATTCAAAGTTATTCGTTAAACCGTGTCCTGAATCCGAATATGAGAAAAAAAAAGATGGCGATTACTCCTTATGCAAGTGGGGTTTAAAGCATCATGTATGGTATGGTTTGTAGTAGACATGATTTATCATATGCAATTAGTGTGGTAAGTCGGTTTATGGTTGACCCGGGCTAAGTTCACTAGCAAGCTTTGAAATGGGTGTTGAGATATATGAATAGGTCCTTAAAAGGTGGTTCACTGTACACTAGAGCATATCCAGGTAATAATTCTTTGGAGGAATATGTGGATGTGGAATATCCATATAATATAGACACTAGGAAATCACTATGGGATTTGTGTTTACATTGTTCGGAACAACGATTACTTAGAAGGCCAATCAACAGCTGGTTATAGTCTGTCACCAACTCAAGCCGAATACATATCCCTTGTTGAAGGGGTAAAAAACCATATGGTTTAAGGGCATGATTGGAGAAATAGGGATTAATCAAGGATGTGTGAAGATACATTGTGGCAGCCAAAATGTCATTCATTTGGCGAATCATCAGGTGTATCATGAAAGGACAAAACACATTAATGTTCGGTTGCATTTTGTAAGACAGGATTGCGACAAAAGAAATCATGGTGAACAAAATAGCATCATAAGAAAATCTAGCAGACATGTTCACCAAACATTACCTAGATCAAAGTTCAAGCATTGACTGGACTTTATTAAATTCGTTAAAGAGTAGACGGAGGTTGGAGAGAGCAGCAAGGTGGTTGGTGGGAAGTTGGCATCACCATTTATTTCATGGCAAGATGGAGAATTGTTCGTTTTGCATTGAAAATTTTAAATGAGGCAAGGGTCTTTTAGATGGGGCAGGGTCATCTGGTTGAGGGTCTTCTATATGAGGCATGGTCTTTTAGGCAAGGGTTGTTTTAGTCGAGGGTCGTTTTTAACTGAGGGTCATTTTTAGCCGATGGTCGTTTTAGCCGAGGGTCGTTTTTAGCCAAGGGTTTTTTAGCCGATGGTCTTTTAAATGTGGCAGGGTCATCTAGTCGAGGGTTTTTTAAATGAGACACGTTCATCTAGACGATGGTATTTTAGATGAGACAGAATCATCTAGTTAATGGTCTTTTAGATGAGACAGGATCCTCTAGCCAAGATTCTTTATGACGAGGATCTTCTAAATGAGAGTCCCGAAAACGATGTACTTGATCAAATGGAAAAGAATTAGTTATAACATATTTAATCAATTATATTAGGAAGTAACTAATTCTGTTTTTGGATTAAGAAAACTACCATTATAAATAAAAAAATCTGTCTTGAAAAAAAATATACGGTTTATAAACTTAGTTGAAATTATGAAACGTCGTCTTAAAAGAAAAAGAACCCAAAAAAAATAAAACAAAAAAATGCAAAAATGCTTATTCTTATAACTCATTTGACAAAATCTCTCGCAAAATACTTTGTGAAGATATTAGATCGGAGAGCTGCTCGATTCGACGGAACTAGGTAAACAAGGGTTATTGTTTTATTTTTTCTTATAAATTTTGTTCTTAATTATTATTTTGTACCCTATTGTTTAGTTGCCTATTCCGATTTTGTTCCATACAATAAGTTATTGGTGCCGGTTAACTGAATCTCTCGACACTAAAGACAAAATCTGGATCTTTAAAAAATCAAAATAAAGTATCTGAAAACAATTTAATTAACCGAAACTACTAGTACGGAGTCCTATAGAAACAAGACCCAATAATAAAAAAAAGTAATTAGAAAATCTGTAGACATGGAGAAAGACAGACTTCTGTATAACTCTGTGCGATTGATATTTTTCTCTCTATCCTTATGTTCTTATGGAAGAGTTGAAATTACACAAACTTAAACACGAAGATTTGAAAACCTGATTAGTTCAATAAAAAAGAACTTGCAGGAAAAGCTCTATGCTAGTCTGAAGAGAAGCAATTATTACATGCTGCAAAATAAGAACACAAACATACATACTTTCCAGTATTGTATTTGACAGAGTTTACCGCTGTGCGTAAGGCCAAGAAATTTGCAAATGACATTGGCTGTGATTCATTGCTGCTTTGGTCAACTGAAACAAAAGATACACGGTTTAACTGAGCATCTCAACACATCGCCTATATTATATATCATAGAGTAGAACATGAGTCCGAGATCATATGATACTTAAGGCCAAGTATTAGTAAAGGTGTGAAAAGATGTATCAGAAAATGTTTGGGCCAACAAAAAGAACATAAGTTGGACTTAATATCAAATGCTACATCATATGATAAACAAGAAAAGTAAAGCAAGTAATCATTCAATACCTGCAATCTTTTGTCGAAATCAATTTCCCTTAGAATGCGAAGCTATGCCCGTCTGACTATACGAACTTTCCCAATTCCTCCCATCGAAACGCCTAACCTCGACATGCTTAACCGTTCCAGGTTTCACGCACTTGTACGTAACTGCAAACCCATCCGGGTTCGATCGCGGTGTATAAAAAGAAGTAATGCCACAGACCTTACAGAAGGTATGCTTGGCAGTGTGCGTACCGTACGTGTAGGTCGTGATAAACTCATTGGAATCTCCAAGAAGCTCAAACTGTTGTGACGGGACAATGAAGTGAGTATTACCCCTCATGTAACAATCAGAACAATTGCACTCCCATACCACGACGCTCGAGGGTGCAGTAACTCGCCATCTTACTTTCCCACAATGGCATCCACCGGAGTGCAATACCATCTCTGAACCCATGCTACAAACACATAGGCATATATATTTAATGATTATTTTTTCTCAAGAAAATCGACCAACAATGAATATTAGACATCAACGATCCCCAAATGACCACAACATTGGTGCAAGGCGTCAATACAGCAGACAGCATAAGGCTTTGATACCATGGCATGACCGACTGGGACTAACTCACTTTACCGACTGGTCATCTATGGTTTTGACTTATCTAATCATCAACTTGATTGCAAAAAACATCCTAAGCAACGAAGTCATAAGTAAACATTTTTTTGTTTTTTTTAAAGGTTGAAAATTCATAGTTGAATTAGCTATTTTTTAGGTCGAATTCTATATGGATCTATTTCATTGAGCAGGTCATGAATCCGGACTACTCTTATGTAGAAATTTGAAATCTACAAGGTGATTACGGTAAATAGTGTTTGATTGAATCAATTGAGGAGAAAGAGGGTACCTTTGAGACGACAGGTGGACTCCGCTTCAGCGTGGAGATGGTCGAGTTGGGATCGAAGATGGTCTCTGTTGATACACTTGGCCTAAGTCATCGGGGTTCGACCTCCAACCAGATAAATAAAACAAACTGCTAAGACTCACCTGAGTTGGTGACTTGTAGTCAGTGTTCACTTTTTATTAAACGGTTAATGTCAGTTAAACAGTATTATTATTTTTTATACTAATTTTAACCTTTTTTAAATTTCAAACCTAAAATATTTATCTTTTGCTTTTTATACCATTTACAACTATTTTTTTTATCATTTTACCATTTAATCTTCGTTTTAGGAGAGTTATTATATAAGATCACCTCAACAAAATTTAATTGAATAAGTACAAATTTTAAATAGAAATAGTTTATCCCTATTATATTTTTTATTTCCTCCATGATTTGAAAAAAATTCCATGTTGTTATTTCTTCCATAAAGGAAATGACATATTTATCCTTCTACTCATTTATTCTACCTCTTTCATTTTCAAGAACACCATTAACTATTTCATAACTTATCTCTTGTTTTTTGTTTTTGAGGTCTAAACCCTAGGGTTTGTTTATGGAGGATTCGATTATGGTTTTCGGTTTTGGTTCGATTTGTTTTCGATTTTGGTTCGATTTGACTGTTTATATTATGTTCTGATGTTTTTTTTAACGAAAGCATGTGTTTCCGAGATGGCTTCTCGGAAACACATGTTTCTTTAAAAAAACAGCAGATAGCTTAGTACACCAAAAACGACTTATGATTCATAATACGTGACAGTTGTGCTTGATTGAAAGCTGTGACGATGAATGAATCATGACACTTTTATTATGGTTCTGGTTTAACTTTGCTTTGTTGTTTCACTTTAAGTCATTGGATTTTGTTTGAGTTTGTTTTTTATTTTTGAAACATGGATTTGGTTTGTGAATTTTCATGTCGATTGTATAAATCATGACTAATTTATGATTCATACACTCAAGTTTTTTGCTTTTGGGTTAATTTTAGAGGCAAAAATACGTAGGATTAAAAATGGGTTAATGATGTGTTTTTTCACTGTAGGGCTTTCTATTTGAATAATGACACGTAATGTTAAATTTGAAGACAAAGTAAGGGTAATCTAGTAATAACAAGTTTCAAGTGTTTTAGAAATTTCAAATCATGGAGAAAATAATAAATATGACGGGGAAATAGCTTTGGCCCCATACCTATCCACTTACTTCCACGTTTCATTTCTTATTCGATATCATCACAAATCGAAACCGTTAAAGTTCGGTTTAGTTTCCGATTAATGCTTCAAACTACTTTATTATAAAATCTACGTTAAAAAAAGTAAGAAATTTTAGTTCCGATCATCTTGTTTTTCGAAAATACAGTTCAATTTTACTATTTTTCACTAAACCAAGGTTTTTTTGAATTTATTTTTTAGTTTTTCAGTTGGTGTAATCATAATCTTTTTCATTTATATTAGCTTTGGGTGATTTTTTTCGACTAGTTATTCGTTTTGTCAGTATACCCTTACTTCATCATCTTCTTCATTTAATTCATGTTTCGGTTAGTTATACTGTTTACTCGTGTCTTGCTAAAACGAGACACGAAATACTAATTCATCATTTTCAACACCAGTATATAATTACTGCAAAACAGAGTCCATAATTTCTCATCCATCAATATTGTCATGATATTGTTTCTCATCATCTAATAATACTAAATAATTTTTTTAAAATAGTTTTACTAAAATTATTTTTGATTGAAAATATCCACAAACTAAAAATAGTATAAAAATATAACTATTAATCATATGATAATTTTTTTTAAATCTAGATAATGCTAAATAATAATAACAATAATAATAATAACTAATAATTAGTCTAGTAGAAATATTAATTTAAAATAAGATCTTATTTTACTTAGAAAAATATTTTTATTTTTATTTTTTTACACATATTTCTCAATCGTTATTAGGTTGAATGTGTTAACGGATCTTAAATATTGGTTAAGTTCTCTAATAAATATACAAATATGTTCGTAATAACATACGTTATTATGAAATGTGCCGCTTTCTAATAAACTGCTCATACGCCAAATTTATATTCTTGGTTTACATTCTCGTTCTCGTTGGGTAGAACGTTTCCGTTGTCGTATACTACTTGTTACCATCATCTTGCATACATTTGGTCATCTCAAATTGTTTTTATTCTGCTCATCTCATTAACACTCACCTCTTTTTTTGTTATTTCATCTCGTCAATGTTATCTTATTTTGTTAATAATACCTGCGTTCTTCAATTGTCTCACATTTTCTTTATGACTTTTATCTAATAGGTTAATTCCCTCGTCTGGTCAACGTTCATCCGCTAGTTTGGTCACCTCATATTAACTGCAACTTACCTTTTTATTAGTCTTTATTATGAACTTACATCGTCAGTACAAGGCGTATATAGTACTTACAAGATATAACCTTATTTAAACTCCTCTAGTCTTTAAAATAATTCATTAAATGACTATTTCAACAATTTGACTAGATAGGCGATATATATGAAATGATGGCATATGTGAATATTTATACGGTATATATGTTAATAATATTTATATATTTTTGTTATCGATAGACCGTCGGCGTGCAGTGAATTGTTGTTATGTCATATTGTTATTGACATGTATAAACGGTAATGTCACCAATATATTATTTTTATCTAATGCGTATGGCAAATTTTCCACATGTCAACAAATAGTCGATTCGTTTTCTTAGTATTTTTTAATATTATAAAATATAAATTATTTGGATCGTGGAAATAATTTGAATCCAATAACTCAGATGAGTTGAAGATAATATGCATATAAGAAGACTCATCTTCTTCATTTGATTATCTTTTGTAAAAGCACTCGTCGTGATAACGGACAATTCTTCTGCAACAACGTCGGTGAAACTCTGAACTTGATTATACATTCAATCATGCTTGTATTCTTACCGTATTTAACAGGTACACAACTTATCAAGTCCCCATAATTATGTCTTATATGATTAATAGTTAATTGAGTATCTGGTCGCGGGAATTTGTTAGGTCACAATTCTAAATAATAAGAAGTGACCATTGACTCGAACGATCTAACTGGGTTCGTAGTAGTAAAATTAAAGACAGTGTACTGAGAACCCCATATCTTCGATGAATCCAAAAAACTTAGAGACTCGAATAAATTTAAACAATATGCTAATAAATTATCTTTTTTGAACCTGGAATGAATCTTAGAAAAGATTTCAATAGATAGAGAAAGGGGGAAGACACCACCACCTCTTTTTCTCCAGTAGACGTGATAGAGAAAAAAAGATTATAGACCAATATTTTGGTCGATTAGCCGATATTCAAGATCAAATAACGAAGGAAGAGCATCAATATTTTAGGTTTGAGTATGGCATCCCTGACTCGGTTCTTGATGCGGGAGAATCACATCACCAGGGCAGGAAAAATGCGACTTATTTATATACTATCGTTTTTAATTGGGGACTTCGGCTGCCATTTCACCACCCCTTCATACATGGATTTTTTAGGTATAGACGTATTTTATCTACTCAGATAACAAAAAATAATTAGTGTATGATCTTTTGTATAATGTTAAGTTCGAGAGTATTATAAATATCTATTAGTTTATCTGATTTTCTTACCAGTATTAAAGTGTATAAGTCTGCCAAGACCCCCTTCTATTACATATCTGCTCGAGTCGAAAATAAGATCGTGAATCTATCATCATCCAACCATAATTAGAAGTACTTGTTTATCTTTATAGCAAAGAACATAAAAAATCAAATTGCTACAGAGTTTGGTCAACTCGAGCATATATGAATGCAGTCACATAAGATATAATTTGTGTGGCTTTAATTTTTGGCATATTGGTGCACTTCTGTTTGTACTAATATTTTATATACGTATTTAATTTGGTGCATATTCGGCCAATACCAGTAGCTTTAGAGGAAAGTATACGAGAGAGACGAGACAAATTCATTGATAATGTCAGTTACTTCTTCTTATTCGATGTAGTCATTAGAGTTTCACTCTATCTTTACAAAGACAAATATTTGTTAGCGGGTTTGTGTATTTTGCTAGAGTTAGCCATGTTTGATGATAAAAAAAAGTAATATTGAGTTTAATCGAGCAGAAGACTAGCTCGGATGATATAGAGAATTTTCTACTTCAACATATGTACAGTTAGGATAGTCAAGGTCTTGGTTAGATGCACCTAAGAAAATGAAATGAAAATATATTGAAGAAGCCACCCAAAAAAATAGATGAGGTAACAAGAAATGAGTTGATCACACTGATGTCGAGGGTAGCCGGGGAAAAGAATTTCCTAAAATAAAAAGAAAAAACGAATAATATCTGAAGTCAAGCCTGCTGGACAAAATTATGGCCTTTAAAATCCTCAGGGTAATCGAGAGCAACATAAAAGTAAAAAAATTGGCATGGTAAAATTGTCACACCCGAGAGACAACCGCGACGATCTTCAAGGTGAATATGTACAAATGAGAATGTTTTTGACGAATCTCCTAAAAAAACAAAAATATACATGCAAATAAGAGATATGTTTTGGTTATGAATAAGAGAGTACCCATTAGTCGTACATGAGCTCCCAATACGTCTCTCTCTACAATCCAACAACCATATCTAGTGCATGAGAGTGATTGACTGTCGGTTATAGAAATTCTCACCCTCTTCATTGGTGATGATTGATAACTAAGATATTGTTTCGAGCTATCCTATTAAGGTAAGATGCTTATGGAAGATATTTTACGAACACAACTCAAGATAGGAATAGAGGTACCTTTCGGCTATATTATTTCTTATGAAATTATATTTTTGATCATTTACTAACCCGTCAGGGTGGTTGTAATATGTCGAAGCTAACATGAATCTATGGTATTAGCATATCAATGAATGATTTCAACGGACGTCAAAGTGACAAAAGAATTGAAGCTTGAGTCATTGGTGCTTGGGTCAGTTAGAGGCCTGAATGCAGAGTTGCTGAGGTATAAGCGTGCATGTGTGTCTTCGCGATTAAGGTATGAAAAGATGAAGAAAAAAAGGACGTTAAAAGTATATGACGCATTGGAAATAGTATGTGTCGAGAGAGACGTACTAAAAACTGAGAATGTGGAGTTGGTCGCGTTGAAAGGTACGTTGATTATTCAGTATACGGTGCAAACGACGCAACATGATAAAATGATTGTTAAAAATGTAACATTGTTGGCTCATAAGATAGATGTGTTGGAGAAAGTTGAGATATTATCCACCAAAATATTCATAATGATGTTGGAAAATGCTAAGCTACAAACCGAGATACGGGAAGTCATAATGGAGATTGAGGATGCTAAAAGGTAGATGTTAAACCAGGCGGATATAATGATTAAGAAAAAAAACTAATGTTAAAAAACATGCGCATAATATGCTAAATTGGAGAAGAAAAATCCTAACATAGGCTTGGGTGGGTTTAAATTTTTAGTTCCTGAAGAGGAGCATCCTCGCTCATTATATGATTAAAAAATGAAGAATTATATGATAATGAAGGTGAAAAAAGGAATATGATGTGATCTTAACCGAGGTGGGGTGTACTACTAAAGACGGGGGAATTACACCTCATGCGAGCCAAAGCGAAATAGTCGACATCGATGGTGTGCCATCTGAGACTGACTAAACTAGTAGCACAGTTGCCTTGATGAATATGTTTGTCCGGTGTATTCGTTTTGTTTTATATTAAAAATGTATTAGATTTTGGTGATATGTAACGTATGTATGTAATATAATTTTACTTGAATCAATGTTAACTTGAGATTGAAAGGGTCAGTTGTGTTCTTGCATCTTCGTTAAGTTGAATGTTTGCCTAATAATTATATTGTGTGTTGTCAATTTTTGTATCACTTATCTGTAAAGTTTTTGTATATCAACCTGTCCTTATTTCTTGTAAATATTCTTGGAGGATTTTGTTGTTGTCTTGGTAGCGTACTTGGTTGGGTGACATATTTGCATAGTACTTGTCATGAGAGGAGAGGGAGTGAGAGGATGGGTTCAGATACATATTTGACTCATGAATTAATGTACAATATGGCCTATTGTGTGGTCTTATAGGCTTGTTATATGAACCAGCTCGTTATTTTGATCGCTTAAGTCAAAACTCGGTATAGTCTCATGTGTGTTCGTGTTGGCTTACTTAATTAACTAGTTTTCTAATTTGACATTTGAAGTCACGACTCATTACGACCTATTGTGTGGACCTAGAGTCTCGGTTTATTAACCAGTTTGCTAGTGCGATATTTTAAAATCAAGGCTTGTGTGGCCCCTTTCACATCCAGATAGGCTTAGTTAATTAACCAATTTGCTCATTTTTAATTATATATGACCCCCTCTTATACATATCATTAGTAGTTGGTAATGGTCGCTACACTATGGAGAATACAAGATAAAAAGTATGTCAATTATGGAGAAAAAATATTTGTTTCCCCTCGTATTAAGGGTGGGAGTTATTGACAAAGTGTATTAATTATTTGAGGGACGATGTAGTCCTCGTATAAAGTGTGAAAAGTTATATTGCCGAGCTAAGAAGGGTGGTGTACAATTTTGGTATGATTAATAAGTTTTTAAAGACGTCGATCATTATTTCTAGCATCAATGTTGCATTAAAAATATAAAAATGAGGTAATATGTTTTATGATAAGATGAGAAATTTCATTAATTGAAAGGCTTACATTGAGCCTCATTAAAAAAAACCTTACGCGCCACCAAGAGGGAAAAAGAACGCACAACTATCTTACAAATTTTGGTGATGCTTTTATATAATTGATGTTATGTGGATGCTTTAAGATGTTCATTTCCATGTCCTCTAACCGATACACCCCATGACGTCATTTGGAGAGTACTTTGTAAGGCATGTCCAAGTTGAAGTATATTTTTTTGCGTTTTAATCATATTCCTCTTGTAAGACCTTTCTTATTACCTTTTCACCTACTACAAGGGCCATTGGTGGTAGCGCCAAGCTACGACATGGAACATGCGGATGAAAATACAGAGAAAGAAGACGAACAATAGAAGATAGATAGCTCTAACCCTAGTTTAGAGTAAAAGAGACTTTAAAGAAAAGCAAATTCTATTAAAAAAAGTCTGAGGCAAAACTAGGATTTGAGAGCATTTTATAGAAGTACTCAAAACCCTAGCCCAAAATTTCAGATTTTTCCTTATGCAATAAAATAAAGCCCAGCCCAATTTCAAAGCGATTGGAGCTGGTT
This sequence comes from Limnanthes douglasii subsp. nivea, assembly GCA_036936605.1. Lineage (NCBI taxonomy): Eukaryota > Viridiplantae > Streptophyta > Magnoliopsida > Brassicales > Limnanthaceae > Limnanthes > Limnanthes douglasii. Next base: position 274,443,791 of record JAUPFV010000004.1, read on the forward strand.
AAGTGTTTTAATAAAGTCCAACAAAAATAGGAAAATGTAGAAAATTTACTAAAACAACAAAACAAGGGTTTAAACGATTAAATTTAGAGCCTGGACTTAATCACAACTGTGATGCTTTCTAAAATAATTGGGCTTCTCGACGCGTTCGATTTGAGTGGTCGCATCGCCTAATTCTGATATCTAGGCCCCAAATAAAGCCCGTTTTTGTTAGTCGAAAAGGGCCATATAGTCATGGGCTTGTGCAACTACATCATCATCTCCTTCTTCGGAAGAATTCGCCCCCGAATTCTCAGCTTCATCATCCTCAGCAACAGCGGTAAATGGCACCAGGTGCTTCACGTTGAAAACATTACAGGTCTTCATGTGGCTGGGTAGCTTTAACCTGTATGCATTGGGATTAATCTTTTCAATAATTTCAAACGGACCCACCTTCCTTGCAGCCAACTTGTTGTACTCGTGTGCAGGATAGCGATCCCTGGTCAAAACAGCCCATACAAAGTCCCCCACTGCAAACTCCACCAGGCGGCGCTTCTTATCTGCGGTAATCTTGTACTTTTGTGTTGTTTCCTCCAAGTGTTTGCGGATGTTCTCATGGATCTCCCATATATCAGCAATGGCGTTCTCGCCCTTAGCTGGAACCTTATCAAGTGTTGGGAAAGCTAAGTCCATAGGACCCCGTGGGTTATAACCATAGACTACCATGAATGGACTATACCCAGTACTGCGCTTGTGGTGCCTGTTGTAGGTGAACTCAACATGATAAAGGCGAGAATCTCATGTTTTCAAGTTCCCAGAGACATCTGTGCGTAACATGTTGTCGAACGTTCGATTAGTTACCTCGGTTTGACCGTCTGTCTGCGGATGATACGCGCTGCTAAAACTCAGCTTCGTGTTTGTAAGGCGCCAAAAACTCCTCAAAAAATACCCCACAAACCGCAAATCGCGATCAGAAACGATATTCAAGGGTAGACTATGTAAGCGGTAGACCTCACGAAAGTATGAATGAGCAACATTCACAGCATCTGTGGTTTTCTTACAGGCAATGAAGTGGGCCATCTTAGAAAACATGTCAACCACTACAAAAATAGAATCGCTACCTCTCTGTGTTCTTGGCAGCCTAGAGATGAAATCCATGCTGACGCTTCGCCACGGTCCTTCCGGTATTGGGAGTGGTAGGTATAGACCTGCGTTGGAGGATGTACATTTTGCCACCTGGCAAACCCGACAACTAGCTACAAAATGGATAACATCTCGCCTCAAATGCGGCCAGAAGAACTGACTGGATACAGAGTGAAGGGTTTGATCTTTACCCCCATGCCCCTCGTTGTGTCTCTCTTGTATAATCAATAACCTCAAACTGCCCTCAGGAACACAAAGTAAATTACATTTGAAGAGGTAATCGTTGTTCGCTGCAAAATCTTTTCTTAAACCTGCGCTGACGTCCTCTAGAATAGGACCAAAATATGTATCGATAGCCAGTAGATCCTTCATCATCTCGAATCCCACAACTTTTCCTTCCATATGAATCATCATGCTGCATCGGCTCAGTGCGTCAGCTACGCGGTTAACTGTCCCCGAAGTATGCTTAATGGAAAAGGTAAATTGTTGAGTAAATGTTGCCCAACGTCAGCTACGCGGTTAACTGTCCCCGAAGTGTGCGGGAAGAGAGTTTCTCCTGACTCTGCAGATGCTTTAAGGCATCATGATCGGTGTACATGACAAATTCATTTTAGGCCACGTAGGAACTCCAGTGCTTCAAAGCTCGTACAACTGCATAAAACTCCTTACCATAGGTGTTGTAGTTGAGTTTAGCTCCACTTAACTTTTCGTTGAAGTATGCTACTGGGCGGCCTCCCCCCCCCCTCCTCGGACTAGTTGATTGCTATTAGTTCAACTTTTTTTTCCCGAAGAGATGGTCTAGCAGTTCCTATTAATTTTATGTCTACCTCTGATTATGCCGAGAAAGTTTATACCTAGGTATTTTAGGCATTTTCGGAATAAGCATGGTATTTCCTGGATGTCGTGAATCCAAGGTCTTTTACAATTGCGTGGTACAAGCTGGGGGTATTAGTTATTATAAAAAGTGTTATCATGGTCTTCTGAGTGCTTTCATATCCCACGGTCACCAAAAGTTTCATTTATCTCACACAACTAACTTTGTAGCTAACTGATTACTTAGCTGCTAGAATATATGGTGGTACTCCAATCATCTTTTTATAACTAGTTTTAAAGATATTGTTAGCTGAGATATCGTTGTTTACTAAGACTCGTGCTATGATAACCCTACCTATAACCAAGTTGACTATCAAAGCGTCCTTTTAAGGGGTGACCACGCCCAAGAGATTGTCGTATTTAAAAACCATGTTGAAAATTGGTTTTTTGTAGTGCATGTATGATGACACATCCACCAAATGGACCTCTAGGTCCCTCTTGTGCTTTTTTCGGGAGTCCGAGTATGTCGATGATATGGTGTCCTTACTAGAAATGGTATGCAACCATTATTATTTTCCTCTGTCATATTTCTTCTTCTCGAGTTTTTGTATCATCTCGTCGCTCACCCTATTTCTGCTTGACGAACTTGACGAGCTCTCCATTATCAATTAACCTCTGGATCTTATCCTATAACAACCAAAAATTGTTATTTGCATGACCGTGATCGTTATGATACACATAAAAATTCCTACAATATTTTTCATAGTCGGGGGTCAATATGTTTCCCTAAGGCTGATACTTTTACATTTTTTTTTGTTTTTTTGAAGATGACCGTTATGATCCCGGTCAAAGGTGTAAACGTTCACGTTATATTTACTGGAAATATCAAGACCTCGTCTCGTCTAACTTTGTCATTCATCTTTATGTTTGGTGCTGAAAACTTTACCTTTTGTAGTTTAGGGTGGGACGAGTAGGAAGAATCGCTATTTTAACATCTTTGACTCTCATAAACCGATCTGATCTTACCAAAATGTCCCTTATACTATCAACATGAAATATGAAAACGTTGGTGTAAAATGGCCCCTCTCTATCCAATCATTTCTTAAATACTGCAACCACAACATCCTCCTTGCATTTTGACAAGATGTTCATCTCATGAACAAAACTTTGAATATAATTTTTTTAGATTTCTCTTATTTGTTGGTACAAGTTCATGATATAGTCACCTTTCTTCTTATGCATATTTTTACTAACTAATTGGTTCCTAAAAATTTGTTTCACAATCCTTCGAAATCATGTATGGTCTCATTCAGTAAATTATTTAACCAGTAAAGTGTGTTTTTCTTAAACTTCATGGATAAATGTCAACAAAATAGAATATCATTTGAGTTAAAACCCGTCATCATATTCCTAAACTTGAGGGAGAGTTTTCCTTCAAGGATTTTAATAAAAATAGAGACTCTTAAAGTAATAAACACCATTTTTCCTCTATTTGTTGTACTTCAATGCGCTCATTTATTTTCTCTTTTTCGAGACCTTATTTATCTACTAATCCCCGTGTTGGTTACTTGTTTGCTTAATTGTTTTTGTTTTTTCCTACTACTTTCTCCCATATGCTCGACCTCATGTACCTTATCTCTTTCTTTGTCATTATGACTTACCTTACTTATTTATTCACTTCTGGTTTTCTTTTGTTTTTCTGACAAAATATTACTCGTTGAAATTTGTAACACCTCGGTTAAATTTTCTATCCTTACTTTGGTTTCTTGATCACTCTCAAATTGTAATTGAATTGCCTTGAGTTGTTACGAACTATAAAGACAATCACCAGATCGTTTCTCAACAGGTGGATCCTGAGGTTTTCCCTTTCGATTCCCGAACTAGACTACCATTGGTATGCTAGAATTCAACTTCTTACAAAGAGAAAAAACAAAATTTCCCATAAACGGTACCAAATTTGATACGATAAAATCATTCTCAAATGTGATGCCAAAATGATAATAAAAAATAAGTAATCAAAATGATCTTAACATCTTTGACTCTCATAAACCGATCTGATCTTACCAAAATGTCCCTTATACTATCAACATGAAATATGAAAACGTTGGTGTAAAATGGCCCCTCTCTATCCAATCATTTCTTAAATACTGCAACCACAACATCCTCCTTGCATTTTGACAGGATGTTCATCTCATGAACAAAACTTTGAATATAATTTTTTTAGATTTCTCTTATTTGTTGGTACAAGTTCATGATATAGTCACCTTTCTTCTTATGCATATTTTTACTAACTAATTGGTTCCTAAAAATTTGTTTCACAATCCTTCGAAATCATGTATGGTCTCATTCAGTAAATTATTTAACCAGTAAAGTGTGTTTTTCTTAAACTTCATGGATAAATGTCAACAAAATAGAATATCATTTGAGTTAAAACCCGTCATCATATTCCTAAACTTGAGGGAGAGTTTTCCTTCAAGGATTTTAATAAAAATAGAGACTCTTAAAGTAATAAACACCATTTTTCCTCTATTTGTTGTACTTCAATGCGCTCATTTATTTTCTCTTTTTCGAGACCTTATTTATCTACTAATCCCCGTGTTGGTTACTTGTTTGCTTAATTGTTTTTTGTTTTTTCCTACTACTTTCTCCCATATGCTCGACCTCATGTACCTTATCTCTTTCTTTGTCATTATGACTTACCTTACTTATTTATTCACTTCTGGTTTTCTTTTGTTTTTTCTGACAAAATATTACTCGTTGAAATTTGTAACACCTCGGTTAAATTTTCTATCCTTACTTTGGTTTCTTGATCACTCTCAAATTATAATTGAATTGCCTTGAGTTGTTACGAACTATAAAGACAATCACCAGATCGTTTCTCAACAGGTGGATCCTGAGGTTTTCCCTTTCGATTCCCGAACTAGACTACCATTGGTATGCTAGAATTCAACTTCTTACAAAGAGAAAAAACAAAATTTCCCATAAACGGTACCAAATTTGATACGATAAAATCATTCTCAAATGTGATGCCAAAATGATAATAAAAAATAAGTAATCAAAATGAACAATTAGTCTAATAGTGTTTTTGTACTTTAAAATTAGATCCGATTTTATTGACGGTTTTACCCTTATATATATATATATTCCTCACTCATTACTCTTATATATTTACTTTCTAACGATTACTATGTTGAACGTGTTAACGTGCCTTAAATATTGGCCATGTATCCTAATAAATACACAAGCACGGTTCTAAGTAACGTATAATATTATGACACGTTTTGTTTTCTAATAACTACTCACGCATCGAGTTTATGCGCTCGGTTTGCACCATTTTTGGGTAGAATATTTATCTCGTCGTATACCGTTTGTCACCCTCGTCTTTCATACATTCGGTCATCTTAGATTGTCCTCTCATATTTTAAATGTTCACATTTTCCTTTGCTTACCTTGTCTCGTCAATGTTATCGCCATATATGGTAAAATGGTAACTGGAAATTAGTTAGACGCGATTTGATCTGAGAATCAGATGACATCCAAGATTTATGGATTCAAGATTATGGTCCAGCCAATGTTTTAAATGAGATACTATGTAGATCATTCACGAAATCTTTATTGGATAATATTTTGAGGTAATGGATTAGTGTTAGCTACTCGATATTAATGTTTTGTATACCATGTATTTCTATAAGTTTGTTTAACGTATATAACAATATGTGATCGTCCACCTCTTTGTTCAACAACTAAAATAGATATGGGAATTTATTTCGTACGTGGAAATCACTTTGTACATGTAAATATATCAACGACATTATATACTTTTATATTTTTAAAAGTTTGTATTTTCTCTCTAATTCTTAAATTTAATTATATCGATTACTACTCTTTCGGTGGACCATTATATAGATTGCAAACCTGTTGATTTTAATCTCGGATATGATTTTGACTAATAAGTTGTAATGTTTATTGCACTATCATGTTATATGTTATTTTTGTGATGTTATGTCAATTTATAAGTTTCTCATCTTATAGTTAAAGTTTTTTTTATTATATATATTTTCATCTTATCTTTAATAGTGTCTTAATTTATGGATAACGTATGATTTACTGGTCTAAAATTATGAATCATAATCATAGAACACACGTTATAGGCAATATATCGAAAGTATGTCACATAAGCAATATGACACAAGGCAAAATAAATGCCTAAAATATCCAAACAAACCACTATATCACATAATGTGCGCGATATTTGGTCCACTTTTTTAACACCTTGTGTGACAAAGTTCTTCGTTTAGCTATTTCAAGCATTTTTATGCCTAGAGTCACAGAAAGTGCATGATAAATTGACCCAGTATTAGGCAAAGTGTGCGATATAAGGCAAATATTTTGGCTCTGGAATTCAGACATGGAAGTGTGTTTTGTATAAATACTGGCGACTTGTGAATTCACATTACATTTTTATGTGATGTAATAGTTTTTACCCCAAAATTTAAACCACATAATGCACTTGTTTGTTTTTATTGTTTTTTATGTTTTCATCTGGTTGGTACCAAACAAACATAATACTCATAAACAAACATAATAAAGATGATAATAGTCATAAACAAGCATTAGCATACTCATAAAAATGCATCTTAACAATCATAAACAAAGATTGTAAATAAAGATCATAAAAAAAAAATCAAACAAGTAAATGGTAAAATGGGAACTATAACCTAAGAACATCATCAATATCGCTCAATGATATGAAGATACTACTATAATGCATCAACCTTCTCATTCATCACCATCGTATCAATACGTGGCTGAAATGCCAATATTCGATCTAATGCATCCTTTGCGGTACCGTAAGTGCCTACCGGAGGGTTTCTTCTCACATATGTATTGGGACCTACCAAGTCCGGGTTGGCTACTATATACCACATGTTATGCCTAAGACAAATAAGGTACATCAGGTCTGTACCAACCGATCTACCCTAATATGCATCATCTCTACTCGTGAAGACATGATGTTGCCAATGCTGCCAAATCTTATCATCCCATGGAAACTTAAAACTAGTTTTCTACCTATTTTATTGGGAAACTGAGTACATAAAGGCATGATATCATCTAAACGTGCCCCATCTGACATGTTACACACTCTGGATAATAAGACTCTACTACTTCAATCAATATCAATATATGATCGATCCATTTAACCTGTTGAAACAGTTGCACACCTTGTAGATAACCATAAATAAAAAATGTGACCTACAACGATATTTAAAAAATTAGTATATATAAAAGTAGTATGAATAAATAAATTAAAAATAAAATTAAGATTATATTGTGTTAATCGAAACTTACGTCGATCTTGCGAGACATATCCAGGATGTGTCATATATCAACTCGAATAGTCTGAGAGGAGCTAACATGAAACGGTGTGTAGCGACATATATATGGTGAGGTGATAACATACTCATTGTACAACATAGCCCTCAACCGAAGAAAATGATCATAAATCCAAGCCTCTAACATTCCAATAAGCCTGTATATACCAATACTACCAATGTAGCTAACTTCGTCTAAGGGCATGGCACAACTGGGCCAAAACCGTAAGACCTCATTCAAACTTATCCATCATCTGGTAACGATGAATAAATTGTAGGTAATCTAGCAAAACAGTGTTACCAGGTTTCTTGTACATTATCGTACTACCTGATGGGTAACATAATTAGAATATTAATCATTGATACTATTATCATGATATCGTTTAGTAGAAAATATGTCTCGCAACCACGCTATAGTAACAAAATTCGTACCCTAACAACTTCTTTAACCATAATATTAGGACTAATACCAAATATATCACGACACACCCTATACTTCTCCAAATCATCAGAATATTCAACAAGGTTCAAATGCATACATACTACGGGAAAACCTGTAATAACGTAGACATCGTCAAACGTCATAGTCATCTCGCATGATGAGAAATGAAAAGACGATGTCTCTGCACACCAACACTCGATAAACATATCAATCATGTGGATATTGGTATACCAACGAGAGAGAGTGTTAATAAGAGGCCCAATCATATTGCTTATAACCTTATCGCGTACTCTAGTCTGATAGTGGCTCAAGTCTTAATTCTGGAAACTATTATACATAGAGTAACAACGTAGGCTTACTCGAGGCTACAAAACAAATTAAAACCGGTGTTTATAAAAACAATATGGAATATGACTAGTCAAACATAAACAATATGGAACCGATGAAACCTTAAATGTAACCGATTTTTTGACACAAATAAAAACCTAAAGTACTACTCAAAAGTTTATCTTTCAGACAAATCAAATCTAAAAACTAAATTACATAATATCCGTCAATTATACCTTGATATGAGAATATGTTAAGGAAACTAAGTTTACTAGTCAAATACTAAAGTTTGAAATAAACTTACATCGTCGTGGAAGACATGATAAGACTTGTGTAACTGATAGTCGGGATGCAAGCCCAACACGTGGGGATTGACAAGTGCAAACACATCATCTGAGGTGTGCTGTGATAATAACGTTGTAACACTACTAATAGTCGCGACATACCCTATGTCATGAGTACTCTCCGTGTATGTATCACGGTGAATATGTCACACGCTACGAGTAGTCAATCTATCATAGCAATCTGTCATGATGGTCGTGGTGCTGGTGATATGGGGGACGTCGGACGATCCTTTACCTAATTTGACGTTATCTTCATCTTAACCATACCTGAAAAAATAGGTGTACGAATGAATAAAGAGACAAAACACAAATTTACCAATTCTTAAGCAAAGCATGCATTTTGAACTATATATCACGTAGTACTGTCGCAAGATGTACAAAACAAGTCAACAAAACATGTATGGGAGCAAACAAAGACAATCAAAGAAATCACATAACATGTATGATAACGTATTGAATTATCATGTGAATCTCTTCATAAATATCACCATATAACATGAAGGGTTGCAATCAACAAGTATCGTTATCGCTCGACATACACGATAAACACTGACATTGTTGCGCAATATATGTGACGAAAACCATTTTTCAAAAACCTAACCTAAAACTTTAACTCCTTCAAATCTTGAACCATTTTATACATAAAAACATCATAAACCTAAACCCATCACTTACAAACGATAATCAATCAACAAATAAGTAACTAAAACTATAGAAAAATCAAAAATTTAAAAATTAGAAATTCAAACCTAAATAACTACCAAATTGAAGAAGAAAATCAAATAAAAACTATACCATTAAACTTTTATGACATACTTTAATGTTACTGCAAGATTAAATTTATACAAAATAGTTTGTTAGATTGACATATTGAGCGGTTTTGATAATAAACGGAAAAAATATATAAAACCTAATGATTTTTATTTAGGAAATGACACCTTAAGTACCTACTCACCAAACATATTGTCACTTAGTACCCAAAAATGAGTTAATGCTTACTTAATACCCATCTAATTAAAATAACTCCCTTTCAATACCCAATTTATTTTAATACCCCAATTACCCTGAACCAACTATATAAGGATTTTTTTAAAGAAAATGCTCGTATTTCCACGTAATCATAGATTTTAAAATTTGAATTTCTAACCAACCGTCTCTCTCTTACCCTAACCAAATTCCCATTTTCCAAATAAAACTAGTTTTTTTTTTTAAAAACAAACTATTCTGGTATGGTCATTCCGGTAGCCACCTTAACACCACTGCCAACCATTTGCAAACTTTTTTCCGATCCACTAAGGTACGTTCCTACTCAACTTCAGGCTGCCAGAATACTAATTATCAGATTTCTTGTCCATAGCTAGTTTGTCAGAAGATCGTCAACCAACTGCTAGTTTCCTGGCCACAACTGGTTTCACTTAGGAAAGTGACTTCGAATGTAAAATTCTTACTCTATCTCAGTATTTGTTTGTTCATTATTTATTTTCCAACTGAACTGAAATCATAACATCAAGATTTCTTGTATTTAAGTTGATTTATAAGTTCAAATGAGGTTTAAGCGTGTCTACGGTTGTATTTATTGTATAGATATGATAATAAAGGCAACCACCAGATCGTTTCTCAAAAGTGTCTACAATTCTTAAACGTGTCTACAATGATTTCTAGATATGACAATGTTTGTAATTGTTGCATAACATTTTTAGATATGACCATGATTGTTATATATGATCATGATAGATATGACATTGCAATTTATGTGTCATATGACCATTCTAGATACTTGATTCATAGGTATAATGTCACTGTGATTAGAGTATGACATTGCGATTGTAGTGTCATTGCTAGTTGGCTAGATATAACCATGATTGCTAGACATGACCATAATAGTAATTGTTGCATAACATTGCCAGATATGACCATGGTTGCTAGCAATGTTATCATAACACTTTGCTAGATTGGGGTATGACATTACGATTGTAATGCCATTGCTAGTTTGCTAGATTGTAGTCTATTGCATAACATTGCTAGATATGATCATAATTGATAATACAAATTTCTATGTAACACATTGTTAGATTTTCTATGTAACATATTGCTAGATTGGGTGTATGAATGATAGTTCAATTTTCTATGTAACATATTGTTGCTTTGTGGCTGGAAATACAAATTATTGACTCAAACTTTCACAATACAGGACATCAGAAGAAACGAATTTCATCTAAGTAATAACTAACCAGTTGCGGTGTGACCGTTGTTTAAAAACATGCCATAACAAGATGACCTGTTACGCTCCATTTTAAATTTTTATTTGCTATGTAATATAAAACATGTTTTTTTGTGTTATGTTGATACCACTTGTACTATACTCTGCTAGATAAGTTATACTTATCATGTGATTCACGTGTTATGTTTAATCCACTTGTACTGTACTTTGCTAGATAAGCTCTTATAATCATGTGATTCATTACTTAATGCATGTTAGTTTGAATTAATTATGAATAAAAATACTCTCATTTGGTTATTTTTTATTTACTAGTGAAATTTAAGATTGGACATGGAAGCTATAATTAAAGAAGAAGATAAAAGTCAAGGACTTGAAGATAATTAGAGAAAGAATAGAAGAACGAAAGAAAAAAAGATAAGATATTAATTGAAGATGATCATCTTAATATTTTAGTTTCCTAAAGAATAAATTATAATATCTTTATTATTTAATTTAAAAAAATAATATAATTCTTTTATTTTATTTGATACAAATATTTGGTATTCTCTAGTAAATTATAATATTATATTATATAATTTAAAATAATGAATTAATTCTTTTATTTTATTTAATATTATAATTATACTCTCGATGTGGTTTATTTTTAGAAGATTAGGGTGAATAATTTAGCTCATAACTCTTCCTATAAATAAAACCCTAACCAAGGAGATCCAAGCGGCCGTCAACTTTTTATTTTTAGTGTTATGCTCATTATGTGCTAAATCTTTTTGTTCTAGGGTTATTAAACTTCTGTATATATTTTTGTTAATGATTTATTTTTATTTTTAATTTCTTCTTAATATAATCTTTTAGTATTATTATTGATTGTAATGTCTTCAATTATTTACGGGTTCAATTGATTGACGTTAGATCTAGACTGAGATCGAGAGGTAAAATCTATTTATGAAATATAATAATATCACTCGGTTAAATGAGTAGTGCGCTCCGGCCATGAGCTAGTGAAGTTTGAACTAGGTTCTTAGGTTGCATGATCCAATTGTAGGAGGTAGGGGACTAGAGATATAATTAGCCATACGAAATGGTTAGTTGTGTGAGATCGAGAGATGATCACAACACTCTGAAAAAGAATCTGACTTTGAGAAATATATGTTTAGATTTGATTTAATTAATTATTTAAAGTTTTTAATATAATATATATGCATGTTTTAAAACCCTGGAATTGTTTTAATACATATTTGTTTAAATTTAATTAATTGTATTATTTTATTTTTATTTTATTTTTATTAAACTTTAGTTTTTGTTTATTAGTTAGTATAATTTTTATATTAAACTCTAGACTAAAAAAATAGATTTATTCCCTTGGGTTCGATATTCGAGTCTAATATAATCTAAAACTACAACGGAAATTGTACACTTGCGATTTTTCCTCCCATAGGCTAAGATATCGTACAGTTGCATACAAAAGTTTGAACCAATCTAGCATGGCTAATAATACCAATCAACTATGTTAACGTCAAAACTCGTATATTATATTTACACGAAAAACGTAATAGTCGTAAACTCGTAAAACGCATGCTCATCGTTTCTGAACCTACACTCATCTCGCATTTTCGTGGCCTCATTTATCTTGCTTAAAATATTAAAAATAGTATCCTCTGCAGCGATAGTCGCATCATCAACCTGTCATACTGAAAACTAGATACCAGATTATATACAGTCAACCACTACCAAAACAGCTAGAATAAATAAATTAAGTACACAATACAACTTATTTATAACTTAACAATCAACATAAAAACATGAAACGCGCAATTACATTACATCGTACAAGTTTGAATCAGTAAAGTGGTATCATATCTAGGAATGTTATGCAACGTTATGATATCTAGCAATGTTTTGCAACAGACTACAATCTAACAATGTCATACCCCAATCTAGCAAAGTCATCCCCCAATCTACCAAAGTGTTATCATATCTAGAAATGTAATATAACAGACTACAATCTAGTAAACTAACAATGACATTACAATAGCAATGTTATACCGCAATCTAGCAAAGTGTTATCATAACATTACTAGAAACCATGGTCATATCTAGCAATGTTATGCAACAGTTACAAAGATGTTCATATCTAGCAACCATGGTCAAATCTAGCAATATTATGCAAAAGTTACAAGCATGCTCATATCTAGTAGTCGTGGTTTTAAATCGCAATGTCATATACATATTCATATTGGCAGCCACAAAGCACCAATGTGTTACATATAATATCTCATTATCATTAACACACCCAATATAATAATGTGTTACATGATCGTATCTAGCAATGTTATGCAACAGTTACAATCATGGTCATATCTAGCAACAGTTAAATCGACTAAAATCACAATGACAATATACCAATGACCATTTTTACTCAAAAATGACAAAATGAAAAACCAATCTAGCATGACAAAAACAATCTAGCATGACCTATTTTACTCATAATTTAGCATGACAAAACCAATCTAGCATTATCATCTATGGTCTTATCTAGCAATGTTTTAAAACTAGTCTAGCATTTTACTCACAACCTAGCATGACAAAACCAATCTAGCATGACAAAACCAATATAGCATTATCATATATGGTCTTATCTAACAATGTTTTAAAACTAATATAGCATCCTCTACATAGAGTTCTAAAACTAATCTAGTATCAGAGTTGAAACCAACCACACACATAATTTAAAATCAAATCCAGAACTGAATATCGTAACAAATCTATGAACTATACGCGACGAACCGAAAATCTAGAATACTAAGTGTTTGAAGATCATAAGCAACCCACAAACGGTATTGGATGAAATGGAAACCACAGATACTAAATACTTCTGTTTCAAGGACTGTATAAATAGCTAGAACATCTAACATGATAAATAACATCGTTTTCATTAATCAGCTCGAAAAAACTACTTGTACTTATCTTTCGACTTCGAACTTCGGTGCCGAAATAACTCCACAGACGTATGAAATGACTCCACAAGCTTACGAAATTAGGGCAGAGGGTGTTAAGGGTTTTCACCGGGCAAACTTATGGTTGTCGTCGGTATTTTCGTCGGTAAACAAGACGGTTGGGTTCAAAAATTTCTTACATGTAATCGTATATCGACTTCTGACCCACAACTCTGGCGAAGACTAGAACGACTTCACATATTAGGTAGGTTACAATTATCGGTGGTCACCGAACTATTTCACGGTGGGCGACGGTTGATGGGCCGGTTACTAAGTAGGTTTCGTCGAGATAATGGGTTTACGAGGTGTTGTGTATGAGGTTTCGTTTCATTCTCTTAAAAATTATGAAAATCAAATTTGGGAGAGAATGGAAACTCAAAAATCTGGTTTAGAAGTGAAAAAAAAAAATAGATTTTAACATAAAGAAGCCTATATATACTCTAAGGGGTATTTTTGTTCATTTTGGATGTTGAAATACTTTATAAAACTATGGCATTCTTGATATTAATTTGGTATTAGACAAATAAAAAGATATTTACGGGTAGTTTTCTTCTTTATTTATATCTTTATTTTATTTAAAAAAATTAATAAAATTGTAATAAATCAAACGTGGGATCGATCTGACAAAAAGTGTCTGTTTGTGTCTAACAAAAACCTATCTAGATTTAGCTGGCCAGAAGGTAAACCCTAAACCCTTAACTTAAATTGCCAAATTACCCTTATAGGTTAAACCCTAAACATAAATGTTATATGGTCTCTACGTTCGTCTCTTCCACTCGAGCTCGCTAAAATCTGCAATCTCAGGTACTTTTCTTTCGTTTTCGTTTCTGGTTCATCTTTATTCCATACTTGAGCTTTCGTGTTTTACAAACACTTACCAAGATATCTGAAGGAACTGAATACAAATTCGATTTCGCAATACACATTTTCTTCAAACGAGTGTTCATTAACCTCAAGTGAAACCCAACTTTCTTCCTCCCAAATCTTGTACTGTATTATACAGACCCTAACCCTAACCCTAACCCTAACCCATTCTCTCTGTCCAATTAAATCAGCAAGATTCTAGCTCTCTAAGCTCCAATTCTTCCCCTAAAGCAATTATCTCTCCAAAAATCGAGAATTTCTCTTCAACGGTCTGCATATTTTAACAACAACAACAACCCATTAGAGTACAATCAATTATATCATTCTTCATATAATCAAATCACAGAGTAAATCCGAAAAGGAACCTGATTTGGATGAGTCCGTGAGTGTATCAGGAGCTCGAACGAAATTTCTTAGGTCTTTAGAAAGATAAAAAAAACACTGACGTTTTGTTATTTTATTTTTGCTTGAATGTCTAAGGCGGACATACATATTGATGGGGTTGAGATTAGGGTCTGAGGTGAAGATTGTAGTAAGATGCATTTAGAGTTGGAAGATGGATATTCCTACACATTTTGAAGGAATGAAAAATGTCTAATACTCTTTACTATCTTAAAATTATATTTTATGGACAAAGAATGAGTTGCATGAAGATTTTGTATTTAGTAGTAAGTTTTGTTCTTTGTTTAGGCATCAAGTTGATCCGACCTTTATTCTTAAACTCAAGGGATTTAAAACGGGGTTAACTATGAAGAAATCAAAAAGAGCAAGAGTTAGTCCCAGTGATTCCGAAGAGTTGAGTGATATGGAAGATCAGAAGCTAATGGTTAGTGAATTGTAATACTTATGTTTAGGGTATGTTTGATTACGTTCCCTTTGTATTGAAGTGCTTCAAATTCTGTATTGTAGTCTCTGAGTGAGTCTGAAGAAGATGATGTGGATGACTTAGATGATGGGGAGGATGAAGAAGTAGGAGAAGAAAGTGAAGAGGATGAGGACGAAGAGGAGGATGGCGAAGAAGAAGATGAAGAATTTGGAGAAGAAGACCAAGAGGATGA
Organism: Limnanthes douglasii subsp. nivea; assembly: GCA_036936605.1. Classification (NCBI taxonomy): domain Eukaryota; kingdom Viridiplantae; phylum Streptophyta; class Magnoliopsida; order Brassicales; family Limnanthaceae; genus Limnanthes; species Limnanthes douglasii. The sequence goes on from JAUPFV010000004.1 coordinate 274,459,344, forward strand.
AGATGAGGAGGGGGATGAGGATGAAGACGAAGAAGAAGAAGAAGAAAATAGTAGCCAGCAGGATGATGACAATAAAGATGCTGAGATGGAAGAACTTGAGAAAGAATACATGGATCTTCGTCTTCAAGAACAGTAAGGCGACGTTCATTTGAATGCCTATATTCATCTGTAGCTTAGTATTTACAGTAATCCCTTCGTGTTTTGGTCGGTTATTCACATTGATACATAGATCATAAACTGTCCACTCATACATGCACATTTTTTTTGCATCTAAGTTGCATATTTACATCAGCAATATCTCGAATAATTTTTGAAATAGTAAGATTTTCGAATTGGACTGGGGATGTGCTTAGATTATGTACTGTGCTTGATTGTCTCGTCTTTTGCATTATCTACATCATATACAAAAAATGAGAACTTGATACATTTTAGAGATATTTGTCATCAGTTCAGCTGCTTTATTTTATTTAGTAATTGTGTGATTTTCCTTCACAATTTTGGTTTTGTTTTCAGAGATGTCTTGAAGAATCTCAAGCGCAACAAGGATGAAGATGTTCTTAAAGGTCAAGCAGTTAAGAACCAGAAGGTATGATATCGCAATACTCATTACTGCTTTTAGGACAAACTTCTATTACTGTTAGTTTTAACTTATTTCATGATTATTCTAGAGTTTGCCTTTGACGCTAAACTTCGATCTGATTGTATTATTTCTACTCTTTTTATGGTGGTTCTAAACCTATGAGAAGAAACAATGATCTTAAAGTATTCATTGTTTTGTATAGGCTCTTTGGGACAAAACTCTGGAGTTTAGATTCTTACTTCAAAAAGCATTTTCCAGTTCAAATAAATTACCCCAGGTTAGCTATTGCTTTCAAATCCCTTCTCTATTTTTTTTTCGTGTTGTCATGCTGGTTAAACAGGGTTATCATATGCAGGATCCTATTAGGACTTCTTTCTGTGCCACAGATGAACAAGTCAGTTTATCGTATGAAGAGCTAATTACTTCATCAAAGAAAACCCTGGGCTCTCTCCTGGAACTGCAGGAGGTAACAGGAAATTATTTTGTGTGCATTATTCTATTTTCATTGGGGATTTGCTTGAATTATGTACATGGTGCATAGAACTGGCCTATTTCACTGTTTAATTCGTAATTATTATTTTCAGGCTTTACTTGAGAAGAATCCATCCATCCAGCAGTCCTCAAATGGTATGCAACGTATATTCCTCGATATGATGTCACCTAGCAGTGCTTAGCTGATAGTTGTCTCTTTTCAAATTTTGGAGATGTGATTTTGATGATTTTGATTTTTGTAAAGTGGTTACTAGGATTGATGTGTATGCCAGTTACTCAGAAAGATAGCTGCTTTAGCGCACTTACAATCATGATATGGGCTTTCTTGTAATCTAATTCTCTCTTCTGTTAGGTGATTTGGGAAAATCTTCTAAAAATCATCTGAATTCAAATGAATCTGACATGGAAGATGACGAAGAATGGTTAAAGATCTCTGAGATGCACAAAAGGTACTTCATTGGTAACTTAATGCTTTCCTGTTCATATGAAGGAAACAAATATTTGTACTAAAAAATATTAAATTTCAATGGCTTCGTCTTAGCAAAGCTAACGATATTGTTAGTTTTGAACTGGAGGGAAAGGTATTTGATTTCCTCTTTTACATAGCTGATATTGTGATACATTTTGAACAGACCTTTTTTTTATACGCTGCTTGTTAATGTCTGTATTGACACTTTTTGCATGTAATATATTTTTTATAGTGCTAGTGGTATGCAATACATCCCTTTCGCAGTGTAAAATTACTTTGGCGAATTTTAACAAGTTCATATGAAAATAACTAGGATCCAAAATATTATGTTTTATTAGGGGAGAATTACTTCTAATTATATATGAAGTTCAAATAATATTTTTGCTTCTGTTGAACTTTCTTGTGGAAAGTAATGTTGTCATTTCACTAATGTATTTTTGAATGCTTGTATTTTGTAGAATAGTTCCGTTTAGGAACAAATCAGTAGACAAATGGCACAGAAGAACACAAGTCACTACTGGTGCTGCTGCTATAAAGAACAAGTTGCAGGCTTTCAATCAGGTACCATTCATTCCGGCAAATGGTTTCCATATTAGACTCATAAGAAGACTCATATTCCCCTTTTGATCAATAGGATATCAGTGAACAAGTGGCTGCGTATATGAGGGATCCGAGTAGAATGATCAAGCAGATGCAACAAAGTAGATTGGTGGTTCCTGTATTTGGGACCGTAAGTTTTTCCTTCCCTTAATGATGGTTAGGAGATCTTATACAAACAAGAAGATGGCTTATTCATGTGGATGTTGAAAATTGTTTCTGGTTTCACTGACAATATGGCTCATTTATGTGATGCAGGTTCCTAAGGAGGTGGCCAATACTAATGGCGAGGTAATTTTGCTTACTGAACTGTATATTTTCGAGATGCTTTTTAGGATACCATTGTCTAGATTTTGGGAAATATTATGTCCCCCAAATTTCGGATGTCACTATTTTTTTGTCAGAGTATTTACTCTTTTGCATCTTTCACTAAGCCCATTGTTTAAATATATTTTGCTTCAGGAAGCTCAGCTTGATGGTGACCCTGAAATTTTGGATGACATTGAATTTTACCAGCAGTTGCTAAAAGAATTTTTTGAGACAGTCGACCCAGCATCATCAGGTATATATTATTGGCAAGATCATTAAACAAACAATTTTTTTTAGGAATCTAATGCGATTGCTACTTTGATCACCAATTAGAATATACTGCAGTTATATGGATTTTTTAAACTTCTACGATTTACAAGATAAAGCAATAAATATTTGTTATTCTGAACCTTTTGTATCATATGCAGAGGCAGCTTTCTATGCGTTGAAGAGACTGCGGACTAAAAAGAGAAAACTCGTGGATCGGCGTGCCTCCAAAAGTCGAAAGATTCGGTAAATACGTCATGTTTTGATATTTCATCAACTGTGTTTATTATGGTATGGATGTCTAAAGTCATTTTGTTTGTGTAGGTACAATGTTCATGACAAAATTGTTAATTTCATGGCTCCGAAACCTAAGGCAGTTCCACCAATGGCTACCAAATTGTTCGAGAATTTGTTTGGCTTGAAGACCCAGAAAACAGCTTAAGCCAATGTAATGTGTATACTGATGTGCTCAGCAGCCATACTAACTTGGGTTGTGAAATTTTGATATTAAAATGATGCGATTTGTGCTTTTTTCCTGTTTATTCTTTGTAATTGCTACTTTTCTTTACTAGACCACTTATTCATTATAAGTATAGAACAGAAAGCTGATATAAAATTTATGGAGGTGTACTATAATATTTTTTTTTTAGGTTATTTAGTGAGTAGTTTGTTTTTGTATAAAAAACACTTCTTTATTTTATCAAAAAGTTATAAAAATGAAAAGCTTATAAAATAAAATAGAATGATTGATATTATATCTCCTATTTTTCTACACCAAAACGTTTCAACATTTTTTTGGAAATAAAAAAATCCATCTTAGTCCTTAATAACTTGGATAGTATTTTTAACGTGCCATTTAGTAAAAACTCAAAAATTGATACCAACTTCCAAGTTAAGCTAAACTATTATCTTAAACTATATTAGTAGCCTCAATTAGTAGCTAAATTGAGTCTTAAAACCAGAATATAGTATGGGATAAGGGAATTGCTAAAAAAAAGTCGAAACTACTCTGCGAAGTCGTTTTTTTTTTTTTTCTTTCTGTTTTTCAATATTTACAAAATTGCCACTAGGCAAAAAACCCAATTTTTTTTTAGAAGTTCATTTAATTACGTTTTATGCCATTATTTACTTCATGAAGTTGCAAAACTGAAAATCTACCATAACCTAACATTTTACTTCCTAAAACTAACTAAAATCATAAAAACTCAAAACTTAAACTAACCAAAAACTTTTTTTTTTCAACTTTGTAAAACTTATAAAATGTTAACAAAACTTGCCGAAATAGTAACAGAACTTGTTTTTCTACAAACCAACATGAACATTGACCATTCTATCTTTCTGTTTTTCGGAAAAAATAATTTTAAAAAGAAAATAAAAAAAATGTCCGTTTCCGCCAGACGATGGTGTCCATGTGGTGTTCGTCGTCATCATCCTGTCGAAGAAGATGATACTTTCCGCCGGGCAAATGACGTACACGATGGTGCTCACGCCATTCCATTGGCGGACATACTTGTATCAGACCTGTATCGTTTATTTTTTCTAATTTTTTAACATCTATCTTTTAATTTTGTCCATTTTTGTAATTTTTTTAGTAGGTTATCACTTATTAAAGACTTATACTAACTAAAAACAATATCAATTTAAAGTAAAACAAAAGACCCATTATGGTTTGAGAAACCTTTCAAATAACTAAGATCTATATATGTTTTTTTTGCAAATAAGTCATTTAAGTGTTAGGATATATGATTAAGTGGTTTTGAAGGTAATGGGTAACATTTTAATTGATAATGATAGTATTAACTTCTTTAGTTTTAGTTTTAGTTCTTTATGTTTAGAGAGCGAAAGTAGAGAGAAGGTAGAGAAATTGTATTTTTTTGGAAATTATGGTAACTTCACGGAGTAATTTCTTCTATTTATATGATTTCGTGAAGGACAAAATCATAAAAAAAATTAACTTCACTGAGTAATTTTTAAAATTCGAAACAAGCGACTTCACGGAGTAAAAATGGTTTTTTTAACAATTCCCATGGGATTATTGGGCGTTTTTTTATTTAGTCCTTCGACTACAGATTCACATGTGTTTTTTCTGTAGTTAAGCCATATCTTCTCATAATTAAATGGTACGAGTCTTACAAATAGCACATCGATTTTTAATTTTATTTTTATATTTTAAATTTAATATATTTTAAATTTTTTATATTTATTTTTCTATTCTTATAAAAATAGAGTATCGCAAAATATTTTATTTTTTATTTTTTAAATATTTGATCCTTGACTTTTATTTATTATTTATTATTTTATTATATTTTTTTTTGTGATACTCTATCTTCAGAAGAATATAAAATAAAAAATAAATAAACAAAAAAATATTAAATTTAAAAGGTAAAAATGGAATTAAAAGTCGTGGAACTATTTGTTAGATAACTATGGAGACACGTGGCTAAACCAAGGAAAAAACCACGTGCGGGGACTAAATTTATTAATTTTGAATAGTTTAGGGACCATGATCGGTTATTTTTTAGTCGATGAACTAAATGGAAAAAAATGCATAGTCGAGCGACTATATTCTGATCTAAGCTTCCCAAGTTAAGCTAAACTCTTATCTTAAGCTACATTAATATTTCGAGTTCATATGAAATCAAACAAAACATATCAGAAATTCAAAAGAGAATGTTTTTGTTTTGTTTTGGACAACTAGAATTCTAATGAGCATTCTCATAATGCTTGATAAAGTAGTATAAACAACGCGATTTTGTTCAACCCCTGCGTACAATTTTTGAAATTTTTCAAAGCATCATTGTATGGTTTGGGTAAAATTTGTATGTTCTTTTACGTATATGAGGCTTTTCTTTTAATCATTGTTTTTGTTATTTAAAAAATTGCAGAAGTCCGAGGAAACATGTTTGTGTGTCGATCACAAATGTTTATCATCATCATTAGCATTTACGATAATGGATGAAGTGGAAAATTTTCTAAGTTATATTATAATTGTAAAAAATATTATGTATAAAAAAAGGTTGGTGTAGATGATGTGAAGAAAATATTGTCTTCAATAAAAAAATGTGACTATATGTCTTAGTTGAGAGCATATCCTCTAATGGAACGCCTTCATTGTTGACGATTCAATGTTATATGTTTGCAACACGACCACCGAGAAACCATGCATTTCATCATTCACAAACCGCTAAACTAAATCACGATGAATAGAAGTTGGTTGTTAATTTATCAATATACGATGCTCTTCCTAGGGATATATATATTTAGGTTTTAAAAACTATACCCTAAACAATGTATCCAACATGCGCAACATTTACAATATTCGATAAAAATATAATTTTGTTGAAAAAAATGGCAAGTCCAACATGCAATATTTGTTATTGAAATTGAAGGAACACAATTCAACTAGTTAGGATGTTATCGACCAACTTAGGGATTAAACGTGATTAACAAACTGTTTTTGATGAGGGAGAATAAAAGACATGGTAAAATTGTAAAGAAGAAGTTTGTTAGGAGAGAATTGTAAAGAAGAAGTTTGTTAGGAGAGAATTGTACAGAAGAAGTTTGTTAGGAGAGAATTGTAAAGAAGAAATTATATTAGGGGAGAATTGTATAAATTATAGAAGAGATAGCTATTATGAGAAGGTGAAAAGATATAGGGACCAAAGATGTAATAAATGGGAATTAAAGCGTGTGTGACCCGCAATTGTACTATAAAAGGACCACACACGCTTTACAGATCCCTAGATGAATATAATACTATTTTCTCTCTCTAATTAAGCTGATACTTACTTTATCTCTCTAAAAAGATTCCTTAGCTAAGTTCTTAAGTCTAATTTGGCACTAAGAGATCTTCGTAACACAAAATCACCCCTGAGCATTCTTAAAACTCTTCAGTGGCGCCATCTGTAGGAAACGAAGATTGTTCTGACGACAATCGCTTCCTGGAAATAATTCCTAATCCGAGGGAAATTGTGGAAGAGTAAGGGGACGATTTTGTTAACAATTGCGAGGAGAATCTGGTGGGTGACGACTATTGGAATGACATGGAATACAAGGCTCACGGGGGCCAGCGCGTTGGAGACACTTTTGATGACTCAGACTTGTTGGATCGAAGGAACGAATTGTTGCTGGAGATCGAGAGATTGAAGGTGGAAAAGGAAACTGTTCAGGCGAATCTTCGCTCTGAGGTGAGAAGGGAGCCAGACAGTGAAAAAGAGGAGCGCGAATCCGATTTTCTTCCTAAAACTAGGGATGATAGATATAGGGGATATGAAATTGTTACAAGGTTATACCATTTGGCCTAAAAAATGCAGGGGCAACCTATCAACTCTTGGTCAACAAAAACTTTGAGGGACAAATTGGTCGGAATGTCGAAGCATATATCGATGATATGCTTGTCAAGAGTTTGCGGGACGAAGATCATTTTGCTGACTTGGAGGAGACTTTTAATAATTTGAGTAAGGTCAATTTGAAACTGAACCCGAAAAATGTGTTTTTGGGGTACGATCGGGCAAGTTACTTGGATATATGATAAGTGAAAAAGGCATCGAGGCTGACCCAGAATAGATAAAAGCTTTAATCACCATGACTCCACCTCGGAATATCAAGGAAGTCCAGATCTTGACAGGGAGATTGGCAGCACTGAATAGATTCATTTCTCGGTCCTCGGACAAATGTGCACCTTTCTTTAAGGTATTACGAAACACGAAACAATTTAATTGGATTGATGAGTGTTCAGCAGCTTTTCACCAAATTCATGAATATTTGACATCCCCTGATGTACAGTCTAAACCATTGGTGGGGGAAAGATTAATTGTCTATGTAGCGGTCTCCGATTGCGCAGTCTGTGCTGTTTTACTCCGAGAAGAGGACACTCTTTTGAAACCTATCTACTATGTCAGTAAGAGTTTGTTGGATGCAGAGAAACGATATCTCAAGTTGGAAAAGGTAGCTTTGGCTTTGGTAACAGCTTCCCGATAGATGAGACCTTACTTCCAGGCACATCCTATAGTTGTTCGAACGACATTCCCCCTAAAAGGTTTGTTACAAAGGCCCGATATCTCTGGGAGGATAACTAAATGGTCAGTTGAATTGGGAGATTTTGACATAGCATTTGAGCCTCGGACGGAGATAAAAGCCCAGGTTTTGGCTGATTTTTTGGTTAAATTCCACTCAGATAGAGAGGACATGGAGGTCACTGACCATTTTGATAACACAGAGTGGATGGTTCAAACGGATGGAGGGTCGAATAACTCTGGAAGTGGTGTGGGGGTCCAATTAATTTCTCCAGAAGGGATTGCCATGTTCCAAGCTATTCGATTCGGTTTCAAGGCGACTAATAATGAAGCAGAGTATGAGGCGGAATTGGCAGGTCTGCGCTTATCACGAATATGTGGGGCCAAAAAGGTTAAGCTGATCAGTGATTCACAGTTGGTGATCAATCAAGCGTCAAGTGAGTCTGAGGCCATAAAAGATAAGTTGATACAGTATCTGAAAGTGTGAAAGGATTTGGTGGCCGAATTCGATGGGGTTCAATATGAACATGTTCGAAGAGAGGCAAATATCGTCCCAGATTCTTTAGCTACAACATCGCGAACGGAGGGGTACCCATGGGTCCTGATTCAGGAGCAGCCTTCGGTCATGATCGATGCAGAACATTAAAGAAGTAAGAAATGTGATCACAAATGATTGGAGGTCGGAAATTATTGACTACTTGGAAAAAGATACTTTACCCGCTGGAAAATACGAGGCAATGAAGATCAGGTTTAAGTCTCATGGGTATATCATGTTAAGGCGTCTTGTATAAAAAATCTTTGAATCGACCATTATTAAGGTGTTTGAACAAGTATGAGTCGCAATTTGTCCTGTTTGAATTACACGATAGGAAGGATCTTCCCATTGTGGGTACAAGGCGTTAATTCGACGGGTGTTTCTGGCTGGTTATTATTGGCCAACCATCTCCTCGGATGCAAAAGACTTGGTAAAACGATGTGATACGTGTCAGCGCTATGCAAACATAATCCACAAGCATGGGGTGTTATTGGAAAGCATCTCAGAAGCAGTAATAGGTGGGGAATTGATTTAGTTGGGCCGTTACTAATGGCATCTCGAGGCAGGCAAAGTATAATTGTAGTCGTGGATTATTTTTCCAAATGGGTAGAAGCGGAACCCCTAGTAGCAACGAAAGCAAATGACGTTATCAAATTCGTCGTTTCAAATATTTGTTGTCGTTTTGGGGTACCACTGCAACTCACAACGGATAATAGACCTCAGTTTGACAACATAGAATTTAAAAGCTTTTGCTTTTCCAGGGGCATACGACAATGATTTTCCGCCCTATTTCATCCACAGGCTAACGATCAGGTAGAAGTGACCAATCGAACAATCCTGGATGGGTTGAAAAATAATTTGGAAGGAAAGGCAGGAAAATAGCCTGATTATTTACAAGAAGTACTATGGGCTTATAGGACAACGCCTCGAACTGCCATTGCTGCATCCTCATTTGCCTTAGTGTATGGTATGGATGCAGTTGTCCCTTCGGAAATCGTCTTTTCATCATATGGCGTGGCAACTTATGCAGAAGATTTGAACGACCAAAGCCGAACTTTGGCGTTAGATTTGGTTGAAGATAAAAGACAACGCGCACAATTGAAATCTTTACACTATCAAACACTTATGAGGAGTAGATATTCTTCCAAGGTAAAGCACATATATTTTAAGGTGGGTGACAAGGTATTACACAAAGTCTTTCTACACACTTAACAGAAAAGTATTGGAAAATTGAGACCAAACTGGGAGGGCCCTTATGAAGTAACAGAGAAAGTAAAACATGGCACGTATCGATTAAAAGATAAGGAAGGGCGATATCTACGGCTTCCATGGAACATTGAACACTTAAAATTGTATATTGAATGAGGAACTAGTTAGAGCGTAATATTTGTCCCTTTTTGTATCTCCCGGTTACAAAACATAGCGAGGGCATACTCTTTCCTATCCTGATAGGCACAGGAAGGTTTTAACGAGGTGTCCCTATGATCTGCTTAATACAGTGTATTTTTTGCCTTAAACTATTATTTGGGTCACAATATTTTGTGCCTCGAATTGTTTAATACTTCGAATTATTATTTGGGTCACAATATTTTGTGCCTCGAATTACTTGATGCCTCGAACTATTACTTGGGTCACAATATTTTTTGCCTCGAAGTTCTTGATGCCTCGAATTATCATTTGGGTCACAATATTTTGTGCCTCAAATTTCTTGATGCTTTGAACTATTATTTCGGTCATAATATTTTGTGCCTCAAATTTCTTGATGCTTTGAACTATTATTTCGGTCATAATATTTTGTGCCTCAAATTTCTTGATGCCATAGTTCATCTGGTGCCTTAACCTATTTCTCCTAAGCTAATCTTAGCATAGTTCATATTGCATACTACGACGCAAGTCGGTATAGATTAATTATTCAATAAATATTACGATGCGAGTTGGCAAACACTTAGGATAGTACGATAATTAATAAATTACACGATTAACATTCCAAGCTGTGGCATACACAAAAATCCGAATAGTACATCTCCTCGCATAAAGTAAGAGGGGTTACAAAAATCGCCTTAGAAGGTCTTATACACAAAAACTACAAACTGTGCTACCATTTTTTCCTAACTACTCAGATTTATCCGGGGAATGACTTTCCCCATAGTCCGATGACTCACTCTCACTCACGACAATATGAGGAGGACGGAGATCTGGGGACACAAGCTTCCAAAAGCTGCTCGGACTGTAGCATCTCGAACATCAAGGTTGTTTGTACACTTAGCCGCATAGGCATTCACGGTCATTTCCTTCTCCTCCTCCACATGCCGAGGAAAATCTTCGATTCTCTTCACCAATTTTTCTCTGTCCTTAAAAACCTTTTCATAGTCATCACAACAATCGCTAAATCCCTTGCGTGCCACTTCATGAGCCTTTTGGTATTCGATCATGAGTTTCTCTTGAGCCCCCATCTTCTTTTGTAGAGGTCCCTTTCTTCCTAGCAGCATCTTTCGAGCATGATGACATAATTCTCAGAAGCAGATAGTTTTTCATACAGTGCATCTGCTTGGCTCTCCACAATGACATATTGATTCTTGGCCTCTTCAAGTTACGAACCAATCAGGGATGCTTTGAACTTATAGTGATTTTTTCGATCTTCTAGATGCTGCATCTTCTTTCCTCTAATGACAGAGTTATGTAGCAAACTTTGAAGACTTAATGAAAACTCATCATCAAGAGGAACTTCGAAGGAGTTGGTGGGTGAGCCTAGAAGTGTGGGATCGTAATCCGAAGTCTCCCCCATTAAAATGTTAATGTCCACATTCTGAGGAGGGTTGCTTCGAGGAATGAGGAGTGGTGCCAATACATGGGAATTTTCGATGATAGCATGCCTTGAAGCCTGAGTTTGGGGAGAGTTTGGTGTCGGGTTAGATTTTTCCTTGGGAGAATTTTCTCTAACTTCCTTTTCGGGTTCACTCGATATTTCTTGGAGCTCGTTGCCCTGAGCGTTTCTTGAATGTCATCTTGCGTTTTGCCATCCTTGGGTATTTCTTGGATGGGCTCCAGAACAGCTTTATTTTTCTTTTCTCTTGCTTTGGTGTCTTTCTTCTTCGGTGGATGAATAGATTTAGTTGAAGGGGAGTTGGATTCGGGTATCTCAATGATGGAAGAGGGAGGTGGTTCCTGATTGGTGACTATTCCTTTGTTATCTGACTGACGATCCTTCGTGGAAAACTCCTCGTCGGATTCACCAAGGTGACTCTTGGCACGGGAACGTTTTGGGAGGTATATGACTATGTCTTTTTTCGTCACACGGTCTAAGACTTCTTGTTGTGGGGGAGGGGTCATGAGTTCTTTCAGGGTCAATCAGTCAAGAGGATTCAACCTCCATAACCGGCCAGTGGCTAAATTGTTGTTAACAAATCACAGGCGAAATCTATTTTCCCAGTGTTCCTTGGCCCACTCGCTCAATTTGGTGAAGACAGTAATAGCACTCTCTACATAATCCGAGTAGGGTTTTGAAATACCTGTCATAGCTACAAGAATTTTCAAGTCAGCATGTTATTATCTGAGGAGAAAAGATTACAAAAGATAGTCAACTTACATTTATTGGTCCACGTGAGGGATAACCTCTGAGGATTCGAAGGAGTCGATTCTGACCCTGTCTTCCAGTGACCAGAGAAGAAGATAAATTGTTGCCTCCATTTTTTATCCGCCTCCAGCAAGTCTTTTAACACTTTTTGTCGTCGGCTAAAGGTTAGTGAGTAAAAGGGAAAAAATGGATTCATTGCTAAGCCAGAAAGTCCGATCAACTCTTCTAAGGAGAATTCGATGCCTGAAATCCTTGAAGCCATGATGATTGCCATAAGTGTGAACCACGTGTTTGGACCAGCTTGTGAGGGGCAGAGACTAATCTTGGCAAAGTACTCAATAAAGAATAGGTCTAAAGGAAACATTAACCCCCAGCTCATAATTTCGGTATATACAATCAGCTCATCATCCCTCACAGATAGAGGAGACTCACCTTCCGAAGGAAACCTTATGTTAATGTACGGAGGAATGCACCACCGGATTCTCAGCATGGGCTCTTCCGATGGTGAGAAATACTTATATTGTATGTTGTGCAATGCCACCTGATGAGTCCGGATTTTTTCACCACTCTTTGTGAGAACCGGACATGGGCAATTTGGACATCATCCATCTAACCGGACAGGGACGATTCGGACAACCTCCACTCACTAAACTGTCCGAATAGAATTAAAGTATTAAAAACAGAATCACTTCATGACTAAGCTAGTTACTTGTTTACTTAAAAGCTAGTGGGTCTTTAAACTCGACCCAAATCCATAAAACACAACCTGAAAGCCCATATGGCCCAAAAGATAAAGTGTATAAATACCCAACCACCTACATTAAATGAGGGTAATGAAAATTAAATACAACCAGGCAGCTCAATTCTCCCTCCACACTCTATCCAAACATTAAATACCTTCAAAATACCACAAAACTCTGGAAAAATTTACCCTCAAATGAAAATAAACCTCACCAAATTGGCGACCATAGTGGGAGGACGACGGTGCCTGAATCTAGCATTCAAAACCATCAGAAAAAACCAGTTCGGATGAATCCGGACGTGCCGGAAGTACCACCAGCTTTGCTCGAAGTGGTGGGAGAAAATGATGAATATACCATCGAGGAGTGCAATAGATTAAAAGTTGAAATAGAAGCTCTAAGGGCCGAGAGGGAAAATATGGGTGTAAAAGAGAAATCAAAGGCGTCAGTTTCTCACCGTACTGACAACTCTAGAGAGCACGAGCCTTCGAAAACCCATGTGAGTACGAAGAAGACTCATGCTAGCTCCAAAAAGTCTCACCGGTCTAAGCCAGTGGAGAGCTCTGATTCAGACTCAGAATCTTCCAGCAGCTCCTCGGGCGAAGATGGAGTTGAAGAATCTTTGTCATCCAACAGTGATGAGGGCCGTTCTAAGAAGAAACAAAATTTGGTTAAAAAGTATTCAAGAAAAAGGAATAGGCGTGGAAAGTTAAAGAGGCATATATGCAAAGGGTCGTCTCATAGCCGGAGACACATAGATCGGATGGTGATGGATCCTTTTGCCTTCCATGATGAGCCGAGTATCTTTGCAACTCCTAATGAGGATACCGTCTTCAGTCGTGACCGGAATTGGAGACAATCTCCACTGTCCTCCAAGATCCTGTCCGGGAACCTTCCTAAGAGGTTTGATAGCACAAAAATGGAAAAATACGATGGCAGTAAAGACCCGAACAACCACTTGGAACATTTTAAAAATTTCATGATGAATTTTGATGATGACGACAAGTTTTTTGTAGGGAATTCTCCCAGTCCTTTACGGGGAGTGCTCTGAAGTGGTACAATAGTCAACCACAAGGCTGCATCAGAAATTTCGATACTTTTTTGGTGGCATTCCGAAGGCAGTTTGTTGGAAGTAAGGAGGTAAATGACAATGGTGACACAATTATCCATTGTGCCCAGGAACCGAACGAATCTCTAAAAGAATACATAAGTCGCTTTGTAAACACCAAAAATGGGCTAGCTGATTGCTTTGAACAAGTAGCAATAGCTTCTCTGAGACGGGGCTTAAACCCTGGAAACATGGCTGACTCAGTAACCCCAAAGAAGACCATGACATGGGGAGGCCTGTTAAATCAAGTTGGAAAGCAGATTAATGTTGATGAAACAAAGAAAACAAGGGTACACAAGCAGGTGAGATCTGCTCCGGCTGTGCCAAATCCAAACCAAAACCAGTCCGGAACAAGGCTAGGGAGGCCGGACAGAGTCATAACAGAGCCAAAGCTCAGTCTCAGCCAGCTGCTCCAGCACAGAGTCAGCAATCTAGAAATAAACAAGGACCTTGGGTCAAACCGGAGTGATCTACAGAATTAAAAGAAAACGTAGCCACCATTTATGACAAAACAAAAGATAAGGTGCATTATAGAAGGCCGGCTGCGTTACAATCTCCTAGGGAGAGCCGTAACAATTGTTTTTGTCAGTCTCATAATGATACTGGCCATACCACCGAGGATTGTATTGCTTTGAAGCAAGAAGTCCAGAATATAATTGAAAGAGGAAACTTGGGAGCATATGTTAAAAGAAGAGGAGGCAATAGGCCTGATAACACTCATCGGGTTGGCCCAAACAATGCAGGCGCATCGGCTCCGGAAGGGGCCATGGTGATAGTCGAGAGATTCGATGTAGAGTCAGAGTACTTGGACCCTGATCCGACCCGGAATAAAGTGGGAGTTATCGCAGAAAATTGCAAGTCGGTGTCCGGACTTATCAAATTTTTTGAGTCACTCACAATTTTTGGAGGAGACACCATGACAGCACCTATTACTTCTTCAAGAAAGAGGCATGTTCATACCTTAGCTACCCAACTGGAGGGAGGCATGACTTCCTATCAGTCACAAATTCCATTTCCCTTCATTGTTTTCGATGAGGATGGCTTGAGGGATATAGCTGGTCCTCATGAAGATGCTGTTGTCATAGGAGCATCCATTGGGGGCAATGACATAAGACGAATTCTGGTGGACACCGGAAGTTCTGCCAGTATTCTCTTTTTAACTTCCTACAAAAAGATTGAAAATCCAGCAGTAATTCAGCGTTCGAACAAGTCAATTGTGGGTTTCACTGGAAGCTCAGCAGATGTGATCGGGGAGTTCAAGGAGGAAGTTTTGTTGGGCAAAGGCCCTTTTAAGAAAATGGTTAGAATACTGTTCATTGTGGTGGATTGTCCCACTTGTTATAATGCTATTCTAGGGAGGTCTTGGCTCTCTAGGATGCATGCGGTGACCTCAACAGTCCATCAATGTTTGAAATATGCTGTGCAAGGGCAAGTGGGAGTTGTTCGGAGCAGCCAAAAGGTAGCCAGAGAGTGTTATGCAATAGTACTGCCCCCCAGGACGTTGGGGGCAGTTCGGATTAACGAAGAATAGCAGTTTGAGGGGCTTTCTGGGAGAGAGGGTGAGATTGATGACCCTAGAGAGACCCTTGGAGTTTTAATACCGATTGAATAAGTTGAAACACATTCTTTGGCTGAGGGAAAAAATGTCAAGATAGGATCCAAGATGACATTGGAGTTAAAGGGTAAGATGTTAAAATTCTTGAAAGACCATCAGCATGTTTTTTCTTGGTGCAATGCTGACGTTACCGGGGTACCAGCTCATATTATATCACACCAACTGTCCATCCGAAGGGACATAGCACTTGTGATACAAAAAAAAGAGCTTTTTCTAAGGAAAAGGCTGATGTCATAGTTCAAGAGGTTGATTGGCTTACTAAAATGGGGCACATAAAGGAGTTTCAGTACCCTTTATGGACAACCAATCCGGTATTGGTGAAAAATAAAAATGGCAAGTGGCGTATGCATATCGATTTCACAGATCTCAATAGGGCTTGCTCGAAGGATTTATACCCAGTTCCCCGGATTGATCAGTTGGTGGATTCCACATCTGGGAACAAGCTGCTATCTTTTATGGATGCCTTCTCCGGGTATAATCAGATTCAAGTGGATCCGAAGGATCAGGAGCATACTACATTTGTTACCAATAGGGGCCTTCATTGTTACAAGGTAATGCCATTTGGGTTGAAAAATGCTGGGGCTACTTATCAGAGGTTGGTAAATAAGGCTTTTGCTGATCAAATTGGAAGAAACATGAAGTATATATCAACGATATGATGGTGAAAATTATGGATGAAGAGCTACACTTGGCAGATCTCTAAGAAACTTTGCTAACTTGGTGAAAGTAAATTTGAAATTAAACCCAGAAAAGTGTATCTTTGGAGTACAGTCCGACAAATTCCTGGGGTATGTGATAAGTGAGCAAGGGATACAGCCTGATCCGGACCAACTTAATGCTTTATTCCAAATGGAGCCTCCTCGAAATATTAAAGAAGTACAATGGTTGGCTGGGAGGTTGGCTGCATTAAATCGATTCATTTCAAGGTCTTCGGACAAATGTGCCCCGTTTTTTCAAACCTTAAAAGGTGCAAAGGGATTCGACTGGTCTTCACAGTGTGATGAGGCCTTCAATGAAATCAAAAAACATCTGTCCTCTCCCAAGACTTTATTTAAACCTGTTGACGGAGAGACTCTTTTCATCTACTTGGCAGTTTCCAGTTGTGCCATAAGTGCCGTATTGGTGAGGGAGATAGATAATTATCCCCGTCCAGTGTATTACATCAGCAAGAGCTTGATAGATGCAGAAAAATGCTATCTGAAGCTTGAAAAATTAGCATTAGCCCTAGTGATTGCTGCAAGGAAGATGAGGCCTTATTTCCAGGCTCATCCTATTATTGTCCGGACGTCTTTTCCCTTAAAAAACGTTCTTCAAAAGGCAGACGTTTCGAGTAGAATGACTAAGTTGTCAGTGGAATTAGGGGACTTCGATATTGATTTTTCCCCTCAGACAATAATCAAAGCCCAAGCTGTGGCTGATTTCTTAGTTGAATTCCATTCAGATAGGGATACAAAGCAAACAACTGATATGAAAGACAAAAAAGTATGGGTCATCCGGACTGACGGTGGATCAAGTACCATGGGATGTGTTGCAGGGGTATGCTTGACCTCTCCGTACGGTGACAGAATGTATCAAGCTATATGTTTTGCTTTCAGGGCTTCTAATAATGAGTCTGAATATGAAGCTGATATAGCTGGTTTGTAGTTGGCTCTTATTTGTGGAGCCAAAAGGGTTAAGTTAATGAGCGATTCTCAGTTGCTTATCCATCATGCACAAGGACAATCCGAAGCAAAAAAGGAGCAGTTGGTTAAGTACTTACTTCTTCTTAAAGAGGTAGCTCTTAACTTTAAAAGCATCATCTATGAACACATTCCCCGAACAGAAAATGTATTGGCAGACTCCTTGGCAAATATAGCCTATACTGAGTCATATCCTTGGATTCATGTGCTGGAGTGCCCATCCATTCGAATCAGTCCGGGTAAGGAGGAAAAAAGTTTCGATATACAGATGAAACAGCCTCAAGATTGGAGATTTTGTCTCCTTCAATATCTCTCGGATGACATCTTGCCACCGGATAAATCAATAGCAAGAAAAGTAAAATACAAGGCTCGTGGTTTTGTCATCCTAAGGGATATTCTATATAAAAAATCTTATAGTAGACCCCTCTTACGATGTTTGGTGGTCGACGAATCTCAGATAGTTCTCTCCGAATTACATGATGGTGAGAGGTCAGCTCACTGTGGATTCAGGGCTCTAACAAGGAGAGTTTTGTTAGCTGGGTATTATTGGCCCTTTATAATGCAAGATGCTAAGGAATTGGTGAGGAGGTGTGACCCATGC
Organism: Limnanthes douglasii subsp. nivea; assembly: GCA_036936605.1. Taxonomy (NCBI): domain Eukaryota; kingdom Viridiplantae; phylum Streptophyta; class Magnoliopsida; order Brassicales; family Limnanthaceae; genus Limnanthes; species Limnanthes douglasii. The sequence goes on from JAUPFV010000004.1 coordinate 274,476,925, forward strand.
CAGAGATATAACAATGAAATTCAATCCCAGCTGTCCCTTTAGAGTCAATTTCTGAGCCCATACCTTTTGCTCGATGGGGGTTGGATTTAGTGAGACCTCTACCTATGGCATCCAGAGGGTGCAGAACTATAATCATTGTTATTGATTATTTTTCGAAGTGGATCGAAGCAGCTCCGTTGGCAGGTACAACGTCAAAAGCTGTTATAAAATTCATTTTATCCAACATCTGCTGCAGATTTAGAATTCCACAAAAGATAACAACAGACAATGGACCACAGTTCGACAATAAAGAAATGAAGAGTTTCTGTGCCTCCAGAGGCATACAACACTGCTTCTCTTCCCCTTTCCACCCACAAGCAAATGGTCAGGTTGAAGTGGCCAACAAAACGATACTGTCCGTTTTAAAGAAAAATCTAGAAGGAGCTGCTGGAAAGTGGCCAAGTTATTTGCAAGAAGTTTTGTGGGCTTACCGGACTACTCTTGGGGCTGCAACACAATAGTCTCATTTTGAATTAGTCTATGGGATGGATGCCATAGCTCCCATAGAAGCTACTCTCCCTTCATTTCGAGTCCATAATTTCTCCGAACACGCTAACGAGGTGGCTATTAGAGGCCATCTTGACTTAATTGAGGAAAGAAGAGTTAAGGCTCACCTTAGAGCTGTACACTATCAAGGTTTGATGAGAAACATATTCGCTTCTAAAATTAAGAGAAGGGATTTTCAACCGGGGGATAAGGTATTGAGAAAGGTTTTCCTACATACTAAAGAAAAACAGTTCGGTAAATTGGCTCCAACTTGGGAAGGACCCTATGCGATCATTGAAAAACTTAAGCCTGAGACATACCGGCTCCAAGAAAAAGATGGAAGGATTTTGAATCACCCCTGGAATATTGAGCACCTCCGGTTGTACTTGGAATAGAAACTATGTAAATATTTACTTGTTTAAAAGTTCATGTAAATATTTGAGGGCACACTCTTTCCTACCCTGGTGGCGCGGGGAGGTTTTAATGAGGTGTCCGAGTTTTTTTTTATAAAATTTGATGCCTTCTTAGAATTCGGAGTGTTTTTACTTAATAGTTTCTTGTGAAATTTTTATTTAAACACAGTCCAGATTAAATTAAAGGAGTGGTGACTACTTAAACATTTGTCATCACAGAAATTAAACACTCTCACTTTAGAATATTTATGAAATAACTAAGAGCTATTTAAACATTAGCCACCATAATAGAAAAACTATGAAAAAATGCAAGAGCTGTGCGAAATAAAGATATCCATTGAAATATATGAAGTGCCTTGGCCATCCAAGGACTTTAAATTGCCAAACAGAAAGATTTATCCGGACAAGGACCGGACACAGTTACAAAACATGCCTTGGCCATCCAAGGACTTTGGTTCGATCAAAACAAAAGTGAAAATATAATTGATACTCTAAGACTGAGCCTTTGAAGATGGCTCAGCCTCACTTGTTTTCTTCTTCTTGAAGTCATCATTTTCCTCATCTGGACTCTCCCCGGTGTTCTCTTCTTCATCAGATGAGTCAACACTGGAGTAATCATGCTTGCCTCCCAGATTCCTCTTCAGAATTTTTTCATGAAAGAGTAGGACCATGTCCGACTTCACTTTGGCATACATTTCTTCTTGAGTGTCTATCACTGGGTTGGTATAAGCATCAATCCTAGCTTGGATTTTTGCTTCTTGCTCCCTTAGCAAATCAGCTTTTTCTTGTGCAGCCTTGGACACCGAATCCTCGAGCGAGATCTTGTCATTGATCAAAGTATGAATAACCATGTCTTTAGCCTTCACCTCATCTTTCGAAGAGGAGAGATCTTTCTCCAACTCAGATTGCTTTGTTCGGAGTTCTTTGATAGTATCTTCTAAATAAGCTACCTTTGTGGCCCAACCCTCTTGGTTCTTCTTTAACTCCTCATTCTCCCTCTTCAAAACATCAGCATTTTGGTTCGCAATGAGGAGGTCACCGGAAAATTTCTCTTTGTCAGAATTAAGGGCAGTAATAATAGCTCACTGAACTCGTACTTGCTTCTCCAAACTAAGCACAGGATGAATATTACTCAATATAGAGTGAGTTATAACATCCCTTTCACTTGAAACAGAGAAAGACATACCATTGAAGGTAACAATGTTCGAAGTGCTCGGAGGGAGGTAAGCTCCAGCAAAATCATCCTTAGGGAGGTTTTCGAAGTAAAGAACAATTTCTTCAAAACCACTAATATCAACATCATCAATGCTGATATCCCCTCCTGTACCCTCTCCGGTTTGGAAGTCACTAGGGATGCCTTCTGCTTGAGTTGGGTCTGTAAGGTCAACAGGAAGAAGGGGCTCCGGAGGCCGGAGAGAAATCTCATCACCCTTGGAGGTCTTTTTCTTCTTGACCTCCCTGTCCTTGCTCTCTGCTCCCCGTTTCCTATCTCTCTTAGGAACCCTTGGAGGTTTTGGAGATCCTGCCCCTTCCCTAGTACTTTCATGCTCCACTACTTCTAGAATAGCAACATCAATCTGTCCTTGAACTGGCCCCTCTTGGTTTGTTGGAGCAGTTTCCTCCACTTTTGTGGGATTGGCTTCAACCGCACTCTGCTTGCCCTTACCTTTCTTGCCCTTCATCTTACTTGGGGCTTTGGCTCTACCAAGCAGATACAATGCCCCATCTGGCGCGTGTGTTCTTTTGAGGACTAATTCCGGAGGGGGTGGGGTGGTAAGTTCATCCCAGGATAAGTCCCTCCGGTAAGTGGTATTCCAGAGGTAAGACCTTGTAAAGGCATTGTGGAAGCGATTCCCCCACTTCTCAAAAGCCCAAGCATTCAGCTTGGTGCAAGTGGTCTGCCCAGCCTTCAAGTAGTCGTTAAAGTCTTTAGGAAGCACTGTCAAGAAACAAAAAAGAAAAGACAAGTCAGATAAACAAATTTGTGAAAAATAAGATGGGATTGTGAGATGAGATTCCTACCATCACTTCGCCATCTGCTGGTAAGGAGGCTCGGGTTGGCACCAACTTTAATTTTCCTCCCATTCTCCGAGGCACCACTCACAAACAAGAAATGAGTTTTCCAATTTCTCTCCAACTTGAGCAGATCGTCCACTGCTTTGTAGTTATCACCCATGTTGAAGTGATAGAAGGGAATATGGTGGTTTCTGCAGATGCTGGCCACAGCTGCAAACTGCTCCATTGGGAGAGGAATCCCGGAGAGCCTGGAGGCCATAATACAGGCCATGAGAGTGTATCATGCGTTAGGGCTCAGTTGACTTGGGCAAAATTTGATGAGGTGAAATTATTTACTATCTCTGGGTCTAAGGGAAACCTCAGTCCCTAGTTGAATGGCTTAGTGAAGAAAACTATTTCACTGAGCTTGCAGTCCATCAGTGTTTCTGGGTCCACTAGAATCCTTATTTTGAAATTCTCTGGGATCCCCCATTTTGTTCGCATCCGACCCAGTTCGGTTGTGTGGATGAAAACATATTTAAGTTTTTGCAAAGCTATTAAGTACTTAACACTTACCTTGTGGAAACAAGGTCCCACTTTTCCCACAAGGACCTCCGGCAAATCTGGATGCTTTAAGCATAGTTTCTCTTTTCCTTTGTCCTTCTTGGCAGCAATAGCCTCACTTGTTTGCCCGAAGACTTCAGACTCAAAAAGAGCTTCTTCAATAGAATCCTCCATCACTTCTTCCATTACTAGGGAGGGGTTTTGAGCTGTCTTTGGGTGAGGTGAGCTAGAGGTTGGCTCAGCGTGCCTTCCGGACTGTTGGGTTTCACTGGCTTCTTGTACTCTGACCTCCGGCTGGGGCTCAGATGCAATAGTTTCTTTCTAGAGACTTGAACTAGATGCCTCCGGGCCGGACAATTTGTCCTTAGGAATCCTGATGGGTGCCTCTGACCCCGTATTGCTATCCTTTCCCCCTGATTTGGAAGGTGTACCTTTTAGAGCCTTCCCTTTTACCAAGCGACCTCTTCTCCGATCTACTAACTTCTCTAGAGAGGCATCAAAATCCGATCCCATAGCAATAAATGGAGAAGGTTTCTTAAAACTGGTGACTACCTGCCCTGGTTCAACAGTAGGCTCTGATTCTTGAACCAATGAGCCCGAAACAATTGGTGAAAGGGTGGACTGGAACAACCTCCTAGGTTTAACGCTTTTGGTTGAAGAAGAGCCCTGGTCAGGCTCTGTGCTTAGTGTTTCTGGTTTATCAACAGGGGAAACAGGGAGGCCGGCTGCAATGCGCCTTTCTCGTTCAACCTTTTGAGCTTTTTCTAACTCTGACAAATTAAGCCACCCACCTTTGATTAAAGCGTTCCTAGCTGTGAACATAAACTCACACCGAAAGAAAGTGTTTGTTTTTTAGAGAGAAATATTTGAAGTTTAGTAGAGAAAGGATGATGAAGATGGTAAAACAGTAGAGAAGTGAACTAATTTATAGTAAATATGCAAAAGATGCTTTGATACCTAGGAGAATTTGAAAGGTTTGCAATGATTAAGGACAGCGCTGATGTCATCCTCATTAAATGAAGAGGTTACTTTTTGAAGAAAGTGGGAGCGCCGTTCTAGGGAAAAAAGCGGCTGATGTGATGAACCAGAGAGAGACACATGTCCCATGATTTCTGGCAAAAAACTATTTAGTTTCTGAGAACTTTTTCAGTTCGGATAAAGCTATTACACAGTTCGAGAATCTGTCCAGATATGGCTGAGACCGACTACATGCTATTTTTTAGGTCTTGCCAAAGGGTTTTGAACACCACCTAAAAAAGGGGCTACTGATGAGTCCGAATTTTGTCACCACTCTTTGTGAGAACCGGACAGGGGTAATTCGGACATTATCCATCTAACCGGACATGGTCGATTCGGACAACCTCCACTCACTAAACTGACCAAACAGAACTAAAGTATTAAAAACATAATCACTTCATGATTAAGCTAGTTACTTGTTTACTTAAAAGCTAGTGGGTCTTTAAACTCGACCCGAATCCATAAAACACAACCCGAAAGCCCATATGGCCCAAAAGATAAAGGGTATAAATACCCAACCACCTACATTAAACGAGGGTAATGAAAATTAAATACAACTAGGCAGCTCAATTCTCCCTCTAGACTCTATCCAAACATTAAATACCTTCAAAATACCACAAAACTCTGGATAAAATTACCCTCAAACGAAAATAAACCTCACCTTCACCAAGTGTTTGTTCTCGATCCCTCGGATATTGTTGCCTACAATGGCATCAAGTTCTAAGGGAAGCGTAATATCTCCCTTAGACTTAGGTGCAATCCGACGAGCTAGCTCCTCAGACATTACTGGATGCATGGTAGCCGCTTGACTAGACGATTCTGCAGGCAAGTTGGTGGTCTTATTTTTCTCTTCAGGGGATGCCGGTTGAATTTCTGGCTCAGGGATATCCGAGGCGATCATTTTTCCTTTAGCAGCCAAAGCTTTGTTTCGCATGTCTCGAAGCTCTTCTTCGGTTAAGGTATTCCTTCCTGGAGAAAATCGAGGGCTCCCGGTCGCTGTGATTGAAGGAGTGGCTGGAAGACTTGATCATGAGTTGTCATTTTTTGGAAGGGGGTTTCCAGGGATCAGATCCAACGGGGAGTTTGAAGTCTCTGAGGGTGTGGTTTTAGCGCGTTTGCGCTCCTCAGATTTTCTCTTATGATGCTTTTTCATTTTCCCGGACGAGTGCTTACGTTGTTTATCTTTACCCACGAGGTCGACTTTGCTTTGATTAGAAATTAGGCTCTGTCGTGAAACTTCGAGAGGTATGATAGCAGTGGAATCTTCTGGTGGAGGCCACGAGCCGTAAAATGTAGTGACAACAGGTTGGGGTTGGGGCTCAATGTATTCACGAGCAGCAACCTTCTCTTCAAATTTTTTGCTAATAAGCAGCCACTCTGGAATCCGACGAGGTTTATAAGCCAACTTTCTCTCTCTATAAATTTTAGGATGTAAAGTTTGCAATGGTAAGGAAGGAGATCAGTATTTATAGAGGATAATGGGCTTTTCGGGTCAGTCATGCCTGAGAACATTTTCTCTTGTTTGCCTAGGGGCATTATGGGTACCATAAGTGCAAAATTATTGACAGAAAAAACGCGGGAGAAGCTGCAGAGGCATAATCCAGTCTAAAGAATATGAAACGATCTCTAAAAAGATGCACTGACAAGAAAGTACGACTGCTGACGTCATATCTTTTTGTTTCAATCTTTGCAATGTCTTAGCCTAGTATTGGTGGCTATGTTATGCTGAAACAGCGAATTCCGACGGGTGGTATTACCAAGGCCTGAGTCAATCATTGCTAAGACATTGCAAGGATTGGGGGGCTACTGGTTAATATGATGTAAAAAGTAGTCTATATTCGAAGGATATATTTGTTTGGGAGACATTTTTTCAAAGGGACATGTAGCATTTAAAGCATTGTTCAAAAGCATGTTCGAGGGAGCGGATTTTTGAGGAAAAATTTAGCAGTTAAAAAGGAGTTATCCGAGGAGAAGATGCTCGAGGGAGTGGATCTTCGAGGAGGATTGAAATGAGCAACATAGATTTCTTTGCAGTCCCATCGAAAATATTTTCACTAGGACTGGGGGGCTACTGATGAGGGAGAATAAAAGACACGGTAAAATTGTAAAGAAGAAGTTTGTTAGGAGAGAATCATAAAGAAGAAGTTTGTTAGGAGAGAATTGTAAAGAAGAAGTTTGTTAGGAGAGAATTGTAAAGAAGAAATTATATTAGGGGAGCATTGTACAAATTATAGAAGAGATAGCTATTATGAGAAGGTGAAAAGATATATGGACCAAAGATGTAATAAATATGAATTAAAGCGTGTGGGACCCGCAATTGTACTATAAAAGGACCACACACGCTTCACAGATCCCAAGATGAATATAATACTACTTTCTCTCTCTACTTAAGCTGGTACTTACTTTCTCTCTCTAAAAAGATTTCTTAGCTAAGTTCTTAAGTATATTTTAGCACTAAGAGATCTTCGTAACACAAAATCACCCATGAGCATTCTTAAAACTCTTCAGTTTTCACGTATACAATAAATATTGATTTGTTGCGTACATTTCCACGAGTACTTATCATGAAGAGTACTTACAAGATGATAATTAAAAAATATCATTGTTCAAAGTTGTTAGTGTAACTCACCAAGCTAGACGTTTCGCGTTGGTTTTATTTTAACGAATTTGGAGAAACAAACAAACTGCACGTGGACTTTAAATGTTCTACGTTCGGTGATTGAAGATAATATTTGTGTCTTATCGAGTATTATCATAACCGGTCAGGAGTTAGCATTGATGCGAGCTATCAAAGACATATTTCCTAATGAAATTCATATGCTAGGCTATGCAAATGACATATGAACAAAAATATTATTGCAAACAAAAAAAATGTTGGTTAAAAGGAGTGTTGATCACAAACTTATGGATTTTTGGAAAAATGGTCGATTCGAACTCCGAAGAAGTGTTGAACACAAAACTAGCAACAATAAAATAAATTTTCACCTGTTTTTCAACCGTTATCGATTATGTAATCAATCTTACAAAAATCGTATGGAAATTTTTTTTCATTGCTTCACTGACAAGATTCAACATTTGGACAACACAAAAACTAATCGGTACGTACTTTTTAATGTTTAAGTTATATTTTTAAATAAATAGTTTTATAATCAAACTTTTTCATTTGCATTTGATAGGGTCGAAAGCGCTCACTCCAACCTAAGAACGATACATCGGTTTAAGTCAACTGAATTTTAAACTTTTTTGGATCAAAGTTCTCGCATTTTTTGATCTTCAACATTCGAATATTTATAAATTATTCAAGATAAGTAATTGTAGGATTAAACATATATATGATATTCATATATTCAGTATCTTTGATGTTTTTTTATCAAGTTCGGCCTTAGGATTATTGATGGCCAATTATTAACGAGGTATAAATAAATGCATTGATCGGGTAGCATGCAGATGTATTGTTAGGAAAATATAATCTTCTTTTTGCATGTGAACTAACCATGTTGGAGAGAGAACATAAACCCATTGAGAATGTCTCGTACAATATATTTTGAAAATCATTAGACATCGTTTCTTGTTTGGACACTACATTCGAAGATGTTCTAAAAAAATAAGAATGATATGTACACGCCAAATATTCAGAACTAAATAATAAACAAGATGGTTTAAATTCTTATCCTAAAATATTCATGTGGTAGAACTTAAATAATCGATTAATACTAAAGGTAGATAAAATTCAGCTCAAACTCATCGACTAAGTGAGAGAAATCTTTATTCGAACATGTCACTGAGAAAACATAGAGTGTTAGTAAAATAGATATTGTAGTAATCACGACATGAACAAAGCTAAGTTCATGCTCGATACCTAAAGCTGGCATAAAATAAACCAACATTCCTAGGCATAAAAAAGTAAATAATCTACTTATAGTAAGGTCGAAGATGGTCGTTGTACACGAGTCACATTCTAAATTTGTTACATTCTTATTTTTTTTGCTTTGGAGACGTTGTGTCAAACTTACATTAAAATTATCGGACTATATCTAAAAGGCTTAAGGATGTTGAGGAAGAATAGACAGTGCGATTGGATTTGATTACGAAAATAAAAGAGAACCAAAATTTATACATGAGAGTTAATTTCTTTAAAATTCATTTGGATATACGTTTTGGATGTCATTGTCCGAAATCAGATTAGTTATAACAACTTGCTATCAGTATGTGGTATACAATTTTTCTCTCTAATGATGAGTGATATTTTTATCATTACGCGGTTGTCCACCGCATTCAGAATCTATCGACCTTAAATAAGAAGACCGAATGGTATTCTCATAAGCTTGTTTAACCCCGAGTCTGGTTATCCATGACCCATATCCTAAGTGTATTGTATAAAAGGACGAACTAGATATTTTTTTTAATATAAATAACATATGAAAATATATAAATAACAATACTATCACATATAAACAAACAAAATTTAAATGATCAAAACTCAATTATAATAACATAACCAATCAGAACTCGATTACGTAAAACATAAATATTCAAAATTGATTGCGTCTAACATAATCAATCACATTAATCAATTATGTACGACGTAACAACTAAAAACTCGTTTACATAAATATAAACTAATAAAATCAATATATAATAAAATTCTAAACAATCAAACCAACTAAGACAAGAACCAAATCTTTTGTAACAACCTTATTCATCGAAGAATTAATAACTCCTTCAGATTTCGCATTCGTAAGCAAACTATAAAAAAAATTCTTGCACGACTTCCAAAGGAGAAACTTTCATCTGAATGACGAATAAGTATGATTTGGATTGCGGTAAAGAAAAATACGTATTTTTAACAGTATCAACCTAATTTTTTTACTAAAGGGATTAATACTTTTCATTCTCTAAGCTTTCATTAAGCATCAATTGTAATCGTGTTCCCCTTTTTAGAAATATATTGAAGAACATATTTTAAAGAAATTTGTTAATCTATAAAGGAAACACCATTCAAAAGGACTAAAAATTTGATGATTAATCCATATAATTTATTTGGGCATGACACATCATCAACCCATTAAAAATACGTCGTCAGCAAAGAAGAAAATTGTTAGAAAGAATAATAAAAACAACAAAAAGCCAAGTAAATAAGGAAAATCGATCACCTCAAAACCAATATCCGAATGACGACTAGCTCACTTAAAAGAGGAAGATGAATATGCAAATGCCTAGGCACGACTAGAACACAAAACTGAGCAATAATCTCTGCAATCCTACTACTAGAAAGAATAAAAAATGAGAAACGATATTACCATTGGATGCCAATGAAATGATAACCTTAGATATATAAGAAAAAATGACATAAGTAATTACAGTAGTAGGTCCTCATGTCGAAGAACTAGTAACACATTTAGGAAATATTAGAACATATTCCTCTAAATCAACCCTTTGTTCAACACATTCACTATATGAAGTATAACCAAAGTTGTGTATGCTCACTTCTATCACTCTTGTCATCTTTGGAAATCCTAAAAACGACTTTGTTGCCAGCTTTCGTCCAAGCTAAGATACAAGTTTCATAGTCAATGGGAAGATATAATCCAAAATCAGGCATAACTACTCGATCTTCATAACACTCAAATCATAAAAAAGTCCAAACTCTGACTCGCAGATAAGTTAACTTAAAAACCTTTATGCCGGATGATGCAAAACCATCAAACTGGTATGCGACGTTTGACAGATCACATATGAAAGATGAAGAAGAAGAATCAATGTTATTTTCAATTGCTAGAAGGGATGAATGAAGATTTGGTATCGAGTCAAAGAAGGTACCAAATGAGGAATAACACTCTACATATTCACTGCATCATGCAAAGGCACACACATTAAAAACAAATATATGTTAACTATAATGTTAAGAGAATAAGTTATAAAATAAATAAAATACCTAAGTGCTTGCACCTTTTAAGAGGAACGTCATCCTTTTTTCCTCCTTACATTCCTCATCCGCCTCTAAAAATGAAGCAAGAGAAATATGCACTTTTGAAGTAGGACTAGGTGAACCAAACACTAACTTCGTCAAATTAAATGTCTTTGATTGACGACCTTTACCTTTGCTATTAATAGGCTTACTATTTTTTTCTTCTTTAAAAGAAACAACAAAATTATCTTTAACATATTTGTCACGCCAAAGTTTGACCTTTATAAAGTTATGAGTTACCATTACAAAAACACAATAGAATGAAAGTCTCATCGTCTCTTCCATCATCATATCATATCTAGACTTCAATATCAGATAATCAAAGAGGAATTTGACGGTAGGAGTTAAAACACAAAAAATAGATTTAATTAGGGAGAAACAACAAACCACAAGCAAATACAATTCAAAAAAATTATACTTGAGATTAATACTCCATCAAAGATTGATAGAGCATAGGTTGTTCTCAACCTTAATGGACCAGTTGCACGAATTTTAACAAATTTATTCTTCCAGTTCTTCCTAACTTTTGGCAGGTCAATAATTATCTAAGAAAACAAAAATATAAATATTTGGAAGAACGAACTTTTCTTAATCTGAAAATTTGATTGTGACAAAAAACCGTTAACAAAAAAATATCCAAAAAGCCTTCTTGACAAAATAATAATGGACAAAGCAAAAGATCAAAATTGAAAAATGTCACTATCTAGCGGAAAACGAAGCTCGTGGTCAAGATTATGAAAGAAAAAAAAACAACCTCATCGTTGCGAGTGTTAACTGTACTATCTACTTGCTTAGAAAATGGAGACAAACGTCACCATGAATAGACCAATCATTAATTTTTTGCAAGACTTCAATCTCCAAGGGCAGTACGTAGAAACGCATTATAAAATCGAGATTTTATTTCTCATTCAAACCGTTAACCACCAAGTTGGAGCGAACGGATACGTCGTCGCCGACATCTTGTGTAACTTCAAAAGTCACTACCTATTATAAGTTAACCTTCGAGAAAGATGTGAAGTTGTACTTAGTTATAACAAAAAAAAAGTAAAACAAATGGCAAAAGAAGAAAGAAATGCAAGTAACATGAAAAATGAGTATTTACAACAAAGCATGAAAATGAAATGATTAAAGAATACCAGACTCTCGTACGTGCACACCAATAAAGACGTTATCAATACCTATCAAATTGCATAAGCCACTTCACAAGTAATTGCTAAATTAAAAGTTAGTCATTTAGTTTGGAGAAATTATTATTTATCACAAAAATAAAAATGTATGATTCACACAAAATACTATTATTAAAATACATTATGTTTAAGTGTTCCTAGCCGACATGAAAAAAATTGTTTTGGCAAAGTAGATAAAAAATAAATCAACCTATAGTCTTGAACTTCAAAAAAGATTGAAGAGTTAATTAAAATATATAAATTGCAATTACATAACTACTTAGATATAAATCATAGTTCTTTTATTCACTAAACAAACAATAACTTGCTTTATTTACATTTATAGCTTTTACGTTCCAAAAACGATTATGGGGCTATGAAGAACTTTATAACAAATATCAAAGAATAAATTCCTTCAAAATCAAATTCCTTCCTTCACCTTTTATTCGAGGCTAAGGCTTGATATAAATCTTTTTAAAATCAAATTACTTGCTATTTTTTTTGTTTTAAGACAAAACGGTTATTAAAATACCTACGCAAATATGCTATGGTAAATTCAAAGAAAGTCGAAGCAAATTAAAAAAAACATAAACAAATTCAAAAAATACAAAAACAGAAGGAAAAATAAATATTTTACAAGACAACAAGATTTCAAAACAGCATGAACAATTAGTCAAAGGCTTCAAAACAATGGTAAAATTTAAAAATTTAGTATCGACCAAACAAGGAAATTAAAAGATAAGGGACACTTTTGCAAGAACCAAATATACAGCATATAAATAGCATGAGTCTAAGCAAAGATAAAAGAACCAACTATACGACATATAAATAGCATGAGTCTAAGCAAAGATAAAAGAAGGCTTCAACCTATGACAAGATTTCTTCGGACAATATTAGACTAGTCTTCATCTATTACTCTCATTAAATTTTAATTTAAGAAGACTAATAATAAGAATGTAATTAGTCCAATCCGAATCAATCGTTCTATTACCTTAATTAACTGTATGTAAGTATCTATTTACACTAAGTCAAAAATACAATCGAAGAGTTTCAAGAAAGTCCGGGGGTGACTATGCGATACGAGGATTTCTTAGTGATGATTCTGTGATACAATAATCTCTTAGTGTCAATATAAGTAAATCTATTCTGTTTAGGTGCTGCTTTTAGAGAGAGAAAGTGAGAGCTCTTAGGTTAAGTAGAGAGAGAAAGTGTTATATTATTCATCTTGGGATTTGTGAAGCGTGTGTGGTCCTTTTATAGTACAATTTCGGACCCCACACGCTTTAATTCCTATTAATTACATCATTAGTCCCTACATCTTATTTTCTTCCTATTCTGGCTATTTCTTAGATAGCTTATACAATTTAACCCTCACACAATTTCCTCTCTGCATTTTCCTCCTATCATACTTCTTCTTTGCAATTTTCTCCTGTCATGTTTCTTCTTCACACTTTTCTCCTTGTCTTTTATTCTTCCTTATCAGTAGCCCCACAGTCCTAGTAAAAGTTCTTTTACTGGGACTGAATCATTCTCCGACTGTTCATTTCACACACCCTCGAATAATTACCTTCGAAAGGCAAAGAACATTTGCCTCGAATCTCAACAAAAGTCAAAGAATCTTCCTCGAACATTTTCTTTCTTCGAATCCCAGCAATTTGCCTCGAACTGTTGAAGCCATAAATTGCCCCTCGAAAATCTCCTTTCTTCGAATTCATCCTGATAACTGGGGCCCCCTAATCCTTGCACCATTTTAGCCATATAAGCCCCTCGACTTTGACTGTATCAATGCCCCGAATTTATTTAATCCAAGGCTAGATAGGGTGCTTGGATTAATCTTTATCATGACGTCATTAAGCAACAATTCCTGTCAGCATATCTTTTTTAGAGACGTTCCCTATTCCCAAGACATCTTCTGACTAGGAAAAATCTGCATCTTCCCCTGTGGTTTGTGTCAGGACAATTCGCACCTATATAGCCCATAATGCCCCTAGGCAAACACCAGAAAAAGTCCCCGGGCCTGGTCTGTCTGGAAGGCCCAACCTCATCTATAAATATCGACCTTCTCTCCTCATTAATTCAACTTTTTTTCAAACATTTCTAGAGAGAGAAAGCTGGCGAGCAAACCCCGTCGGATTCCTGATTGGTTGTTGATCAACAAGAGGTTGAGAGAGAGTTGCTGCTGGAGAAGACGTGAGGCCTCAACCCCCACCATCTGTTACTACTTTCTTTGGTACCTGGCCTCCCTCAGCAGATTCAACTGCAATTATTCCCCTCGAAGTCGCTCAACAAAGTCTTCATAGTGATTCCAATCCCCTCGGAAACATGGGTAAAGATAGACAACACAAACACTCTTCTGGGAAGAGAAAGAGATCTCATAAGGATAGGAAAAGTTTGTAGGAGCGAAAACGTGCCAAAGAGACGCCCCTGGTCATTCGGGAGCCTTCTTCCCCAACAGCAATCGAAGGCCTCCCCCAGACATCTGCCAGCCCTCTTCGGACGTCTACCAGACCTCATCGGACATCTATCAGTCCTCCGCGGATATCCACTAGCCCTCGGAGGACATCTAACAGTCCTCCACAAAAACATGGAGTTAGATGAGTCAAGTCTGCCCTCTACTCCATTTATGACCATTCATGGGACTCAATTTGCGCCTTCGAAAATGATCATCACCGAAGAGGATATGCAAAACAGGCGGAACGAGAGTCTAAATGCCAAAGGAAAAACACATGCAACAACGTCCCTCGAACCAAAAGTGCCTGTAATCCCCTTTTTAGGTTCCTCGAGCAACACGACCTCATCTTCTCGAACAATATCCGAAGATCAAGCTCGTCGGATTGCCCCAAAATCTAAAGGAGATATCGTGCTACCCTTAGAACTGGATAGCATTGCTGGCCGCAATATTCGGGGTATCGAAAATAAACATATGGTAGCTCTTTATAATATTAGATACAAGTATTTTTCACAAGACGAAGAGGCTATATTGAGGACTCGATGGTGCATCCCCTCCTATATTACGATCAGATTTCCCTCGAAAGGTGAGACGCCTTTGTCAGTGAGGGATAATGAGTTAGTAGTGTATACTGAGATCATGAACAGGGGGCTAAGGTATCCCTTAGACCCCTTCTTCATCGAATATTTGGCGAAGATAGACTTTTGTCCTTCACAGGTTGGCACCAATATGTGGTTCACTCTGATGGCCTGCATTATGGCCTCTAGGCTCTTAGGTCACGAATTTTTGTTAGAGCAACTCATCGGCCTTGCTGGTCTGGCCAGGAATCCTTTCTTTTCCTTTTATTCATTGACTTTCAACCGAGGATAAAAAGTCTTGAGAGATCTGTTAGAGGCTGACAAGAAATGGAGGCAGCAGTTCGTGTTCTTCTCCGGTTGCTGGGAGACCAGGTCAGAGGCCACTCCCTCAAATCCTCACAAGCTATCTTTGATGTGGACCAATAAATGTAAGTTCCTGGCCTTCGAAATTATTTATTCTCCATCAAATTTTGGTTTGTGACTAGACTTTATGTTGGCTACTTGTTGCAGCTATGACTGGGATATCGAAGCCCTATTCTGACTATGTTAAGGGTGCCACGAATGTGTTCACCAAAATTCACTTGTGGGCAAATGAACACTGGGAGAACCGATTTCGACTCTGCTTTACAGATAATAATCTTGCCAGGAGTCGATTGTGAAGGCTCAATCCCCTCGACCGAATTAGCATGAGAGGATTGATGGCTCCTCCCTCGGAGCGAGAAGTTATGGAGCGCGTGAGCCAAAAAGATATAGTGATATATCTTCCCAAACGCTCTCGTTCGAAGAGTCATTTTGGGGATCCTCCAGACGAAGAGGTTTTAATTAGAGAACAACAGCTAAACCATGAAGGAACGATCAATACCCAAAGTCTTCCTCCCCCAAACAATGTTGTGTCGTCGAACTCCAATCCTCCACTTCATGTTTTCATCCTTCCATAAAAAACTGGGGCCAAGACAAAAGATAGGAAAGGTAAAGCTATGAACCCATCCAAGAATTATCCGAGGATGGTGAGACACCTGATGACAATCAGGAAACTGCTCCAGCCGAAAATATTCAAGAAATGTCAAGTGAACCCGAGGACAGAGGTGGCAATTCACCCAAGGAAAGTTCTCATCAAACACCACATTCGTCTCTTACTGAAGCTTCACACCTTGTCCCCTTCGAAAATAGTCCAAAGTTAGCACCTATCCCCATCCCTCGGAGCAATCCTGCTCAGCACATTGATCCAGATACTCTTGGTGGTGGGTTTTCTGATTTTGACTCTGCAGCACTAGGATCTCCAACGAGCTCCTTCGAAGTTCCTTTAGATGACGAATTCTCACTGAATCTTCGACGAATGCTGCATACCTCAGTTAATAGGGGGAAAAAGATGCAGCATCTTGAGAAGCGTAAAAATCACTACAAATTTAAATCGTTGTTAGCTGCTTCTCAGCTCGAAGAGGCCAAGAAGCAACACGCAGTGATAGAAAGCCAAGCAGATGCTTTGTATGAGCGTTTATCTGCCTCCGAAAATTATGTGATAAGGCTGGAGAGGTGTTGTCAAGAAGAGAGGGATTTGTATAAGAAAAAGACTATCGCTCAAGAGCTATTGATAGCTGAGTACAAGAAAGGGCATCGTTTGGCCTGCGATGGATTCGCAGACTGTACTGACAACTTTAAAAATGTGAAAGAGGATCGAGATCAGTTACTAAAACGGGTTGAGAACTTTCCTAGACAGGTCGAGGAGGAAAAAGATAAGGTTGTGTATACTTATGCCGCTACGTGCACAAGTAAGCTGAAGGCCCAGGATGCCACTACTCGAGCTGGTTTACTTACCCAAATCCATGCTGATCATCCCGAATATAACTTGGGGAGTTTTTGGAAACTTGTTCCCTCGTATTTGTCCTCCCCATATAGTAGGGAGCGACAGTGAAGACTCAGAAGCAGAGGGGAGTGTCTCCTCGAAAAATTCAGATTAAGAGAAGATGTGTGGGATTTCAACGTTTTGTTTGTGGCCCTATATGGATTCTTTTTGTAAGGTGATTAAGGCATGCTGTAATGTGCTGATTTTGTAATCGATTTTTATTTTTATGTATAAGTTCAATCCAAGGCACCAAATACTGTGTTCCCACCGATAATTCGAAGAGACAAACCCTTCGAACCAAAAATAAGTTATTGTGAGGTCAAAAGATAAAACTAATAATAGCTAAGCCTAAGTTAATGTGATCCAAGGGATAATTTAGGGAGATAACATTTCGAGGCTCAGCTTTCTATGACCTGAATAATAGCAAAGGAAAATAGAATTCGAGGAACACATTAGTGCGACCCAACTGATAATTCGAAGAAACAATATTTTGAGGCACACATTAATGTGACACAAATAATAGTGAAGACAAATAGAATTCGAAGCATACATTAATGTGTCCCAAATAATAATAAAGGCAAATAAAATTCGAGGCACACATTAATGTGACCCAAATAATTATAAAGGCAAATAAAATTCGAGGCACACATTAATGTGACCCAAATAATAATAAAGGCAAATAGAATTTGAGGCACACATTAATGTAACCCAAATAATAATAAAGGCAAATAGATTTCGAAGAACACATTAATGTGACCCAAATAATAATTAAGGCAAATAGAATTCGAGGCACACATTAATGTGACCCAAATAATAATTTGAAGAGACAGCAATTCGAGGCACAACTTACTGTGACCCAAATAATAGTTCGAAGAGGCAATAATTCGAGGCACATGTTACTGTGACCCAAATAATAATGCGAAGAGATAGCGATTCGAGGCACAGCTTACTGTGACCCAAATAATAGTTCGAAGAGACAATAATTCGAGGCACACGTTAACGTGGCCCAAATAATAGTTAAGGCAAAGAACTCTTTGTATTAAGCAGCTCATCGAAACACCTTATTAAAACCTTCATGTGCCTAACAGGGTAGGAAAGAGTGTGCCCTCGCTAAATTTCGTTCTGTGGGATACAAAAAAGAAGAGAAAAAAAATACGAACACTACTTGCTAACTAGCTCTTCAATCAAGATACAATTTTAAATGTTCAATGTTCCACGGGAGACGGAGATATCGCCCTTCCTTGTCTTTTAGCCGATATGTGCCTGGTTTTAACTTTTCGGTGAACTCATAAGGGCCTTCCCAATTTGGTCCCAACTTTCCCAAGCTCTTGTCTTTCGTGTGCAAGAAAACTTTACGCAGGACTTTGTCCCCCACCTTAAAATCTCTGTGCTTTACCTTACACGCATACCGACTCCTCATAAGAGTTTGATAATGGAGGGACGCCAACTGTTCTTGCTGTCTTTTTTCTTCAACCAAGTCTAAAGCAAGTGCTATATTTTGGTCATTCGTGTCGGCCGTATATGTTGCTACACGATGTGAGGGGAAAACCATCTCTGGAGGGACAATAGCATCCATTCCATAAACTAAGGCAAATGGAGATACAGCAGTGGTCGTTCGCGGTGTCGTCCGGTATGCCCACAGTACTTCCTGCAAATAGTCGGGCCATTTTCCCGCCTTTCCTTCCAAGTTATTTTTCAAATCATCAAGAATCGTGCGATTAGTCACCTCCACTTGCCCATTAGCTTAAGGGTGAAATGGTGCAGAAAAACATTATCGTATGCCCCTCGAGACACAGAAACTTTGGAACTCCTTGTTATCGAATTGAGGTCCGTTGTGATCTGTAATGGCACACCAAAACGACAACAAATGTTTGACACAACAAACTTGATCACATCTTTAGACTTTGTCCCTGCTAGTGGTTCAGCTTCTACCCACTTAGAAAAATAATCCACTGCTACAATGATGGTTTGCCTACCACCTGATGTCAGTGGTAAAGGCCCGACGAGATCAACGCCCCACCTATCAAACGGTACTGCTTCAGAAATACTCTCTAAGAATACCCCAGGCTTATGAATCACATTAGCATAGTATTGACACGTGTCACATAGTTTTACTAAATCTTTTGCATCGGCAGCAATAGTAGGCCAATAATAACCAGCCAGAAACACTCTTCGAATTAATGCCTTATACCCACAATGGGCAGAACCTTCACCATCATGTAATTCAGACAGGATAATTTGTGACTCAGGCTTGTTCAAACACCTCAATAACGGTCGAATCAAAGATGTCTTATACAACACTCCTCCCAGCAAGATATAGCCATGAGACTTGAACCTGATTTTCCTCGCCTCGTACTTTTCGACGGGTAAAGTATCATTGACCAAAAAGTCGATGATGGCCGACCTCCAATCATCCGTAATCACATTACTTTCCTCCGGAATGTTTATTGTGTGCTCTTCATCAATCAAGATCGAGGGGCGCTCCTGAATCAAAAACCAAGGGTATCCTTCCGTCCGTGAAGCGGAGGCTAGAGAATCTGGAACAACATTTAACTCTCTTCGAACATGCTCATACTTGACTTCCTCAAACTCAGAGGCTAAATCTTTCAATACCTTCAAATACCGTATCAACTTATCTTTCCTGGCTTCGGACTCTCCCAAGGCTTGGTTTATCACCAATTGTGAATCGCTGATCAGTTTAATCTTTGTAGCCCCGCATATCTGAGCCAAATGCAAGCCCGCTAGTGCAGCTTCATACTCAGCTTCGTTGTTTGTAGCCTTAAAACCGAATCGAATGGCCTGGAACATAGCTATCCTTTTTGGAGAAATCCATTGGACACATGCCCCACTTCCAGAAATGTTCGACCCCCCATCTGTTCGTACCAACCATTCTGCTTCATCAACATGGTCATGGATTTCTTTTTCCTCTTTATCCGAATGGAACTCGACCAGGAAATCAGCTAAAACTTGGGATTTTATCGTCGTTCGAGGCTCAAATGTTATGTCAAAATCTCCCAGTTCCATTGACCATTTAGTCATCCTATCAGAAATATTAGGTCTTTGCAATAAACCCTTTAGGGGAAAAGTCGTCCAAACGATTATAGGATGGGCCTGGAAGTAAGGTCTCATCTTTTGAGCCGTCGTTACCAAAGTCAAAGCTACCTTCTCCAACGTGAGATATCGCTTCTCCGCATCCAGCAAACTCTTACTGACATAATAGATAGGCTTCAGGAGAGATTCATCTTCGCGGAGTAGAACGGCACTGACCGCACATCCTGATCCCGCTACATAGACAATTAATGTCTCTCCTACCAATGGTTTAGACAATACCTCAGGGGACGTCAGATACTCTTGGATTTGGTGAAAAACGATCGAACATTCTTCGGTCCAACAAAATTGTTTCGCATTTCGCAACACCTTGAAGAAGGGTGCACATTTATCCGAAGACTTAGAGATAAATCTATTCAGAGCGGCCAATCTCCCTGTCAGAACTTGGACTTCTTTAATATTCCGGGGGGGGGGGGGGGGGGGAGGGGGTGTCATAGTGATCAGAGCTTTTATCTATTCTGGATCAGCCTCGATGCCTTTTTCGCTGATCATGTAACCAAGAAACTTGCCCGACCTCACCCTGAAAATGCACTTCTCCGGATTGAGTTTCAGATTGACTTTGCTTAAATTGCGAAACGTCTCATCTAGGTCAGCGAAATGGTCTTCGTCCCGCGCACTTTTGACTAGCATATCATCGATATAGGCCTCCATGTTCCGCCCAATCTGCCCCTCAAAGGTTTTATTAACTAGGCGCTGATAAGTTGCCCCTGCATTTTTTAATCCGAACGGTATAACCTTGTAGCAGTATAATCGTCTCCCAGTAATAAAAGAAGTGCTTTCCTCATCGTTAGCATCTAACCGAATTTGGTTGTATCCTGAGTAAGCGTCCATAAATGACAACAGTCGGTTAACCGAGGTCGAATCTACTAACTGGTCGATGCGAGGCACCGGGAATGGATCTTTGGGACAAGCTCTGTTTAAATCCGTGAAATCAATGCACGTTCTCCACTTGTCATTCTTCTTACATACCAACACTGGAATTGACGCCCATAGGGGATAATGCGACTCGCGAATGTGGCCTATGCTCAGTAGCCTTTCGACCTCCAAAAGAATTGTCGTGGCCTTTTCCGGAGAGACTGGCCTCCTTTTCTGAACAATAGGTCGGACATCAAGTCGTATTTCAAGTTTATGACACATGATTTCCGATGGTACCCCAATGACATCTTGTGCACACCAAGCAAACATGTCAAGTTTATCAGATAAAAAAGCAATTAACCTCTCTTTAAACTCTAAAGAAAGGTTGACTCCAATCTTCAGAAATTTGCCACTCGCAAATTCATGTGTCGCAGAATCTTCTTCTGGGACCAGAAATCCGGAGGTCTCCCTCGGATCATTGCATAGGATGATTTCGGAGGAAGGCCCCTTTAATTGCTATGCTTTGTCTGACGTTTCTCGCCGAACTCCCTTCGAGGACAGGGCTATCTGGTAACATTCTCGGGCTATTTTCTGGCTACTTCGGATTATCCCAACATTGTTCCCAACCACGTACTTTAAGCATTGATGCACTGTTGAGATTACGCCATGCATCCGGGACAACCAAGATCGACCCAGGATGGCGTTATACGATGTTGGCGCGTCAACGACAATAAACAATGCTTCCACCTCTTTCTTGAATGGCCCACGGCCCAATTCTACTACACACTGAAATTCTCCAACCATCATTGTTGTAGCGCCAGTAAAACCCACTATAGTCCTGTCGGATCTTCGGATAACTGGTCGGTCAGAAATTCTCCGGTAAGTGCTCATAAACAATATATTCGCTGAGCTCCCTGTATCGATGAGTATCTTCTGAATTTGATCACCAGCGATGCCCGTAGCGATCACCACCGCGTCCTCATGGGGGCCTGCAACATTTCGCATATCATCATCAAAACAAATAATGGGGGAAGGCGATCGTTGCATCTGCGCTGACACCCCTGCTTCGATCTGGGTAGTCAGGTTGACCATATGCCTCTTTCGGGAGCTGTTGGAATTCCCCGCTATAGTGTCTCCTCCAAAGATTTCCAGGGAATCGAAGAAAGCACAAAGGCTATCCACCCTCCCCTTCGGAATAATCTCTTCCACCATAGTTACATTGTTCCTCCCCTCCTTGGGATCTAAATACTCTTGTTCAATGTCAAAGTCGTCGACCCATTCAGAAATCACCATGGTTGTGTTAGTGTTCTTTGGGACAGCTTTCCCCACGACATTTTTCTAGGAGTGCTTTTTGACAAACTCTAATAACATTTCATTCTCGATCAAGGCTTGCACTTCTTTCTTCAAAGATATGCAATCCTTGGTATCGTGCTAAATATCCTCGTGATACTTGCAATACTTATTGACACTTCTGCTTTCCCTCGGAGTCTGTATGGGGAAAGGCTTCCTGAACGGTACTGTAGATTTTTCCTTGTCGAATATCGCAGCAACATTCTCCATCAACTCCGCAAAATAGTCGGGTCGAACCCACTTATTCGACATGGGTCTCGTTCCTTGATTGTAATTTTGTTGGTTGCCATAGTACTGTGGGTTTGATTTCTGCCTCGGCGGATATTGACCCATATTTTTAGCCTGAACATTAGAACGGGGCCCCTGGTTACTCGACTCGGATCTTTGAAATTGATTCTGATCCAACTGGTCCCCAGATCCTTTCTCTGACGCCTGAGTCCCTTCCACCAGGATCCTCTTCTCAACCTGATCTAACAACGCTCCAAAGGTCATCGCCTGGCTCTCTGCCACCGTATCCTTCAGAATCCGGGGAGTAGGCCCATCCTAAAAGCTGCAAGCGCCACTGAATCTTTACAATACTCCATGTCTGTTTTCGTTTTGACAAAACGATTAGTGTAATTCTTCAGGCTCTCCCCAACCTTCTGTCGACAATAGATGATCCTGTCTCCGTTAGCTCTGAACTTCTTGCTCCCCACAAAGTGTTGTTTGAAGACGTTCCAGAACATATCAAAATTCTTTATCGAGCCCTGCGGAAGCCTATTGTACCACTTAGAAGCTACCCCCTTGAAAGTATGAGAAAACACTCTGCACAGCAACTTATCTTCGTCGTCGAAATTGATCATAAAGTTTTTGAATTGTTCGATGTGATTATCCGGGTCTTGCGTCCCATCAAATTTTTCTAGCTTTGAAATATCAAAATGTTTTGGAAGGTTTCCCACCAAAATGTCCGGGGACATAGGAGAGGCTCTCCAATTATGACCCGCGCGATAAACATTGGATCGTAAGTTGTCATTGTTCGGAAAGTACAACCCCTCCTCAGATGGTAAAGTATACTGGTGTTGCCACTCCGAATTTTGCGGGCCCATATCCTCTTTCCTGTCAGGCTACTTTGCCTGTCCATAAGACCGATCGCCACCTCGAGCGTGGCGACCCTTTTCCCTCGGAGATTTCCTCTCCGAGCTTCTTCCTCTTCGGAAATCGGTGTGTCTACGATCGCGTTTTTTCTTTCTGTGGTATTTCCTAGGGGACGAATCCGAGGAGCTGTATTGAGAGTAATCACTTGAGTCAGCCGAATCCACTCGTCGCCTCTCTCTTCTCCTCGGCGATCGCCGCTCGCGTCCCCGGTATCTGTCGTCTCTATTTTTGGGACGAAATTCAGTTTCGCGCTCCTTTTTTTCACTAAGTGGTTCCCTCTTTATCTCGGATCGAAGATTCTTTTGTACGGTGTCCTTTTCTGCTTTCAATCTTTCGATTTCTAGCAGCAATTCATTCCTTTGAGCCGACAGATCTGAGTCGTCGAAGGCGTTTCCGACTCGCTGGCCCCCTAGCCCCTAGTCCCTCGTATTCCATATCGTTCCGGTAGTCATCGCCTAGTAGATTCTCCTCGCAATTGTTAACCAAATCGTCCCCTTGGTCTTCCATAGTTCTCCTCGGAATAGGAATTATTTCCAGGAAGCGATTGCCTTTAGAGCGATCTTCGCTTCCCACAGACGGCGCCACTGAAGAGTTTCAAGAAAGTCCGGAAGTGATTATGCGATACGAGGATTTCTTAGTGATGATTCTGTGATACAAGAATGTTTTAGAGAGAGAAAGTGAGAGCTCTTAGGTTAAGTAGAGAGAGAAAGTGTTATATTATTCATCTCGGGATTTGTGAAGCGCGTGTGGTCCTTTTATAGTACAATTGCGGACCCCACACACTTTAATTCCTATTAATTACATCTTCAGTCCCTACATCTTATTTTCTTCCTATTCTGGCTATTTCTTAGATAACTTATACAATTTAACCCTCACACAATTTCCTTCCCACTTTTCTCTGTCTTTTATTCTTCCTTATCAACAATCTTAATTAATTGTATGTAAATATCTATTTAGACTAATTAAAAAATACAATTAACCGCATATCTTGACCGTGAGAGATAATACCCTCTACTATCTTGCACATAAATATCGGACTTCAACGGGTTTTTATTATTCTCAACGCTCTTTTACTCCGTAGTTTACAACTTTTAAACACTTAATAGACTACTTTTCGACTAATATCTTTTTCGTCTACACCAAACCATCACAAAATAACCGCGTTAATTATAAATTCATCTATTTATACAATAATATTTTAACATTACTTTTACATGTAAGTATTGGTTTTTCCCCTTTCAAACTTGTGCAGAAACTAAACTTAGCAACAACCGTACACTCAAAATTTTAACAAAAATACTTTGAGATACAAACTCATAAAAAACTGAAGCGAGATTACAGTACAAGAGAAATTCTAAGTCTTCAACTTCTCTATCACCCTTATTTATAATATATATTTTCGCTAATAATTTTGTTCCTGGACTATTCACGTCGAATTGTCGTTCAACCTCTCATTACAATATAGCTCCATGCTCCATATACTTGTACGAACGAACTAATCTATTTATTTGTTTAATAAATTTATTAATATATATATATATATAGTTTTCTCAATCCACCACAAAAAGCAGTACCTTCGTCGTAGTCTTACTAGTCCCACAACTTTTATGATTCATTCTTTCTTCTATATCTATGGTAGGTCTTAGACTCCCTGACTTGGAGTGAGAATCATAGTTCCATATAAATGGAGATGCATGCCGTTGAAATCAGTTGCTAGGTTCATGTCTCTTGTAGGAAGAAAGTTCACCTTCAACCTGTTCGATTTCGACTTGCAATGTAGTTCCTTTAAAGGAATGTGTCAAACTTGAAAGATTCTTCAAACAAGAAAGATAAATTGACTTGGCTTCAACAGAATCTTTAAGTAACCTTTCAGTTCCTAACTGCACGACGTAGAATAACATTTAATATCTCTCGCTAGCCGCATCACATGTAGAATGACTGAACAGATGTACTACCTTTCTGTACGCAGAGATGCATAGTGCAAAAGCATCCTCAGCCTCCTGAAAGGTCTCTTTCTGCAAAATAATACAATGCCGAGTAAACCATTTCAGCCAATGCCAATTGAACACAACGAGTGCTACAAATTTTACATATTCTTAATGATTGTAATAAGCAGAAATGTCGTTTGCATACCTGTGACTCTTGTAATTTCTTCTTTGTGATTTCCAGAAGCCCAAGAGAATCATAAGACTGCAACTGCAAGTAAAAGCACTTAACATTTAATGCGTTATCAAGAATATCTGGCAACGATAGGAGGCAATTTTCATGATCTTGAGCAACCGAAATAATTAGTTTGCTGTTGGTGCTATCGTATAGGCTTAAGTATGGCTATTATCATTGTATGTTGGGTAAGGGAATCAATTGAATGATATCGAAATTTGTTATGCAACAAATAAAACGTTCGCAAAACCATATTTGATAACTCTCTAATATTTTATTCTTTAGAGAAAAATGATCCTGTTGCAAGTTAGAGGTCAAATGA
Source organism: Limnanthes douglasii subsp. nivea (assembly GCA_036936605.1). Taxonomy (NCBI): domain Eukaryota; kingdom Viridiplantae; phylum Streptophyta; class Magnoliopsida; order Brassicales; family Limnanthaceae; genus Limnanthes; species Limnanthes douglasii. Next base: position 274,502,372 of record JAUPFV010000004.1, read on the forward strand.
CATCTATCTGAGAAGTATTACTTTCATATTTGACTTATCATTTTATCTGATACGTGTAAATCATTGCCGGGTCGTGCTTTCTATGATCTTATTTGTTATGCTTGCAAGAATGATTCTAGCATTGTCGCGTTCATTTCTGTTTAGAAAGCCTTAGATTGTATATTGTTCATGTTTTGCAATTGCGATTCAGAACAAGAGGATAGCCTCAATATCAAAACGCAGACATCAATATCTACCAGATTGTCACAAGGGAAACTAACCAGTATGGCAAATGCCACATTTGCATTTTTCCGAGTTTCTGTTAGAACCTTAAGATTTTGCTTGGTTCCTTTGCTTTTTATCAACTTGTTTAAGACTTTCTGTGATATTCTGCCATTGAAAGAACGTCAACTTATCTGCAAGAGACTAAAGCTACTATTGCAACAAGGAAACAGCTGTCAATCTAACCACGAGTACAACACACACACAAAAGACAAACTGGCCAGTGTTACTAAACTACTAAATAATTATTGAACCGATAGTCTCCGTAACAACTCTACTTCAAATTCTTCTGATGTTTTATAATATCAAATATCAGTGTCAAAATCTAGCTACCGTAGATGATCAGTTTATCTTCATTGACACTAAATGCCATATAAGCAATGCAAACAGAGAAGTTTGGCTGTGAAAACCTTGTTCAAATTTAGATGAGTTTCGAAGTAAAACAAAAGGTTATAATACCTTCATAATCTAAAACTACTAAAAAGTGGAAACAGATAAAAAATATTTAGAAATCCCATATTAAAATTTTGGTAGTACCGGAGCCCATGCTCTATGCGACAAGAATAATGATACACATTACGGCTTTATGACATCAAAGATACCAGATCTGCCTTAAGGTTTTAAAATCAAGAGGAAATGAGTTATCATTGACCAGAGAGGACTAACCTTACTGAATTTTTCAAAAGATCCTTTGTCTTGTCAAGTTCAGCAATTGCTTCAGCGCCATGCATATTTCTTACCTCGAAATCGAGCATTGAGACCCTAGCAAGGTGAAGCATGTTTGCACCTATCTGCGGTGTAAAGAACACATATCTAATAAGATATACAACTTTCTCTCTAAAATTGTGGCTTTTATAAGATGAAAAGCGAAAGCTTTTTGATTTGCAATCAATTCTAGTATAGGTTTCACTTAAAGTTTGAACAAACAAAAGTATTCAAAGGGAAGTAAGTAAATACGATAAAATTTGTCAAGTTAACCTCTACTTTTTATGTTATTGGGAAGCCAAGATAGATATATCTACAATCGTGGAGCTTATATTCTTACCAATTGATACTGATACAGCCATAGTTGTTAGTATCGCCATACTTATCGTTGGTATCGGATTCTAAACCCCCAACGATACGTATCGGATTCTAAACCCCCAACGAGTATCTTATTATGTATCGCTGGGTTTATGTATCGGACGATACATATACAGTATCGTACTATACGATAAGTATCGACGATATTGTATTATCGTCCGATAATGTTTTTTTTTCAGAATTCAAAGGTTTTGAGGGAAGAAAATGACGAACTGAGTTAAACTTTACATAGTTTTTAACTTAAATTATAATTTAAAGGTAACTGTCAATGTTTAACTGTCAATGAATAAACTGTAATAAACTTAATGTTTCTAATTCTATAACCTGTAAATCGTAATTTAAACTGCTTCAAGCATGAGAGGCTCACGCTATATCAGAACTATGCATTACTAAAATATGAAAATACAAACTATGCATTACTGAAACATGAAAATACAAACTATGCATTACTGAAACATGAAAATACAGATTAAATGACACTTTCTAACCTATGCAAATATGTTAGTTTAAACTTGATTTCTAAAATTATATACTTTCAAATCTTAAACTAACTCACAGAAAATGTTTTGGCATTTGAGATTCAAGGAAAAAGACTATAAAAGAGTGAGAGTCACTCTATTGAGCTATGAACTATTGTACAATATATGTTTTATATAATATATATATTTTTTGAATAGATCACCGTATCTTACGATACGATACGATTCACGATACACGATATGAAAAAACCTAAAATCGATACACGATACGATACACGATTCGACAACTATTTTGTAACGCTCTAAAACTACCTTCACCAGGTGTGGATACTAAACATACAATTTTGTAACGCTCTAAAACTACCTTACTCGATGAGATTATAGATTTTAGAGATAACTTTCCTTATGTACCCATTACTTGATGATGCTTCTAAAGGTTGCAGATAACAATTTTTTAATGAGAATTAGCCAAGTGGTTCATCATTTGAAGTATTGACAGATTCTTCATAACAATGATTATGACCATGACCATAGCAAATAGTGCATTAGTAACTATACACAAAAAAATGCTTCTATATGGTTATTGGCTGCATAGTTATTAATAGCGTTTTGGGCAGCATAGCGCAAGGAGTCTACGGGGCGATAGCGCATAGCGACACGATTAGCGCGGTATTCGTAAATATAGCGCACACATATAAAATAATATAAATATAAATAATATATTAGGCGAGGAATAGACTCCATTGATTTTTTAGAGTTCTCTCTCTACTAAGTGATCATTTATTTCTTGCCTAACACATTCGGGAACTTTCTTACACTTAGCTGTGTTCCTATATCCTCCAAGAAGATGCTGTTTATGTCCAGTTATCCCTCCTTTGGTAATTTTTGAACAATAAAAACAGAGTGAAGTTAGAATAGGAAATAGATTGAGAAGTTTAAAACAGTTAAGTTAAAATATAAATTTGACTTAAAAACAAAGTACTTAAAAACAAACAGACTTACAAAATATTAAAAAAAAATCTGAGTTTTAATGTATCCATGGGCCAGGCCCAATTATCTAAGATGGACCGACTATAGCGCACCGCTTTTGCGCTGCGCTATAGCCCAAACAGCCCCTTTAGCGTGGGCTATTTAAAGGGACCGCTATATTGCTGCGAGGCGCAAAGGGTGCCTATATGCGCTATTAATAACTATGATTGGCTGTAAATAAAATGAATAGCTAGTAGCAAAGAAATAACACAATCACCTAGGAAGTAGATCTAGAAATCAACAAAACCTGGATATGGTCTTCAGGAAGCAAGGTTTTCCGGGTATCAAGGCACCTACAATGAAAATTGCAACTTTGTGAATTAATCTGATACAGCTGAACTACTCATGCTTTTCTTCATTTATTCTATGTTTCTTTAATCATTCACCTCACAAGAAGTTCGTGTGCTTCCCTTAAGTTTCCAGTTGCTTGCAGAGTAAGGGCCAAGCTCTCAGCAGCAAATACAGTTTCCAATGAGTTCAATTTCTGTGCAAAGTGGTAGCTACTCAAGTAAGAAAATGATGGAAATAAGATCAGCCATAGATTACTTTTTGGTACTAAAATCCATATCACGATATTGGGAGCTAAAAAACATTCGGTTTGTACATGGAGATTCTATTGTTTTAAGTGGCAAACTTTCCTTTCAATAAAGTTATCATAAAGCTAAAAATATAAATTGATCCTGTTTTTTTATCCCGGCCCGATAACTAATTGGTCCGGTCTAGACCGGTCCGATAACTACCAGTCCGGTCGGTCTGTCTAAAAAAGAATCATACTAAACTGATTGATTATTATTCCACAATCTTAGCTGAAAGGCCACAAAGAATACACGTTTCTAAAGTACCCACAAATGTTTATTTATAAACATCTTTCTTAGTAATTCTTTTTCTACTAATTCTTCTTCCCATTAAAGACGTGGGATAAGGGATAAATTTGAGGTATTAATGCTAGACAAGCGGCCTATTCATAACTATCTTTATTTGCCATTGCTCTTCCTCTATACAACCTGGGATAAGGTAATAACCAATTTTTTCTCCTCTTTAAAAGAGGAAACTGAAGTTACTCCTTCATCATCATCACAGGAATGATGAGAAAAACATCATTTGGGTACTAAATGATTGCCATGGAAATGAGTGATTTTGGTAATGCTAAATGACAGTATATATCATGTTTGAGACTAAGAGTTAGCTTAATCTAGCCTTCTAAGTATGTAAGTCTATTGTATGAAACCGGTCTTACATAACTCTTACCTGGTCTGGATTGATTACATTAAGGGCAGTAAAACCGTTACAGTTAAATTGTCAAGTTCAAGCATACAATTTATTTTTATGGATACAAAATTAGTTACTATTTTAGTGTTTTTTAAGAAAATTAAAATATAACTATCACAGATTTTCGAGTTTTAGTTTTTGTTTAATAACAATTTATTGATTTTTTTACTTCAGGTACAATAAGCACCGTAATCTAGCCATGGGTTTAATATTTAATTTATAGGTATAAAATATTATACTTACTTCTTATTTAGTTTGGTTTATTTATTTATTAATCAGTCCGGGCAGCTAATCAGTCCGGGTTCAAACCTCGGCTCGATAACGTTATCGGGTAGGTCTCGAACGGATTTTATCGGACCGGTCCTGGATGGATTATTGGGTTGGTAAGCCCAGTGACAGCCCTAAACAGGCATATATAAATTCAAAGTGTTTATATTGAGGCACTCAAAACATTTTGACGTATTGCAACACCAGGTATGAACGTTAATGTATGTACACAGAGTACCCATTAACATGGTATGTCACAACAAAACAGAGTATTTCCGGCTAAGACGCCGGTTCACTATCTATAATAAGAAAACATATTTACCCTAGAAGTTGGAGAAAAGTTATGCAAGTCTACCACGCTCTCAAATTAAATATAATGACTAGAGAACTCCGTTTCCATATCATGATCATTCTACATAAAACAAAACAAAAATACCTTATACTAATACAGTACAGAAGCAATCATGAGTGCTATTGAAGAACTTTAAAAAAAAAATGACAAAGAGTATAGAAAGATCAAACCTTTGATACTTCCAGTATATGCAAGATCTTTCTCTGGATGTTTTCTGCGTCCGATGGACGGTTTGCTTTCAAGTATATCTAGACAAAAAGAGTAAGTATAAGTAGCCTACCGGCTGACAAAACATCAGTTACACTATAAAATTGTAAAATGTACACTTTTTAAGGGAAAATAGTTGGCATAGAACAGCCAAATGATACCGAGTCAAAACAGATATAAGCATGAAGGCAGAAAATGCATGATGTTTTGCAACCTAGTTGAGGAATATATAAAATTTAATTTATCTTTGCATATCATCTTAAAATTAGTTGTAAGAATGACAGTGTCAAAACCAGCACTCTAATTGGTGCTTCTTGACTCTTAACATCGTCAGACTTTTAATATCGTCGAATTTTATGCCTTAAGCAATAAAGCTTACACACTCGCTGAAGTACTACTCATCAGAAAATTTTCTCAGCCACATCAAGCAATTTTGCCTTAATGAGAATGTTTGATATGACCTTGTTTTCCCTAAAAAGGATTAACATTTTTACTTATTTTACAATAGTAAGAGTATAAGCTATGTATAAAGTTAAGGGTTTATGTTAATGTTGACAATTTATTCCGGTGCACTTTGAGATATTATTTTCAGGATTATCTTAGATGTGCTTAAGAAAATTTTTGTAAAGAATGCATCAGGCATTAGAACCTGTGAAAGGTATCTCAATCTCCTGACGCAAGTATCCGACTCGCCTTGGCCATCACCCTAAATGTTAAGTAAATACAGTTACAACATAATAAAATGTAAGAGAAATAAAAAGCGCATAAACAACTAAAAAGTAATACGGGATATGCACCTCTAGTATCTTAATAGATTCCTGAATAAGAGCTTCAGCATCTTTTTCTTTTCCTTGAAGATAAAGCACCTGTATCAATAATTTAAAAGTGAAAGCAAGGATCAATGTTTGTCTTTCTATCTTTTTTACCTACTGTATCTATCTCTATCTAGCCAATAACAAGTTAATATCAGAAGTTTTGAGTACTTCAACAAACTTTGAGGCAAGTCAATAACTTATGAGATATATCAATCTGGAACTGTCGAAAAGCATTTTGTAAGATTCATCTTTTCTTGTTTGTGATTGTATAGATTCACACCAATATGAAGTCCCCCAATGAGTGAACATTAAAAAAGAATGATTATCTTTATATATTCAATTTGCCAAACAGCCTATCTCAATACAGGATCGAAACCTATATAAGGCTGGACGAGACTAAGAGGTGAGGCCAGAGGGAGAACACAAATAAAAAAGAACATTCAAGAAACTACCGTTCCCAGATGATAAAGTGTATTTGCATAATCTGAATGGCTATGTCCAAGTACACGCTTCTTGATCTGTATAATTATGAGCTCATATAAATTACAGGAGAAAACTACATAAACAAGCTTGAAAAAATAAATTATAAAGTGCAAAGAATATTGTAAAAGTTAATAATAGGGTTGCGAAAACTCATTATCAAAGAAAATACGGAGGAATTATTTATACCTTTGAAGCGCGCTGTCCGAGACCATCCAGTGTAGAAACATAACAAATGAAGAATAATATCAGATTATGAACAATAGGCTCAAAACAACTGTTTTGATAAGAAACAAAGCAAATAGCACCAGTCAAATACATATGAAATAGCAAACATTTAGGGGCAATGGATTTTTATCTGTCTTTTGTTAAAATTACTTTAAAGGACAAGTGATATAAGTGTAACAAATATTCCAACAATATATGAGTTGGACGCAATCAACATATACTTACGAAAAAAAACCTAGTAATGACTCATCAAAACATCAAATCTATTTACATTCTAGACATGGGCAAACGTGAATCATCTACACCTCATTGGTATAACACAGTTTAAATGGCGTGATATATAAAATTACTCATCACCTCATAATAGACAGCAGCTTCTTCTAGTCTTCGCTGAACAAGATAGAATTGTCCCATGTTGTGAAAGGCAACCCCTATACTGCAACGTTACAAGATCCTGAATGAGATTATGAAAATTGGAAGGAGCAGTAATAGTATATCACTGACATTAAAGAGAAGAAAAAGATGCACCATAGAAGATGAAGATGAACTGAAGAACAAAAGACTCGATGCATAATAAGTACATCTGAGCATAGGCAAAAGAAAATAACTGAAGTTCAGTTAAGATCCAAGAGACACGAGCTGCCATCTTCATATCTGGGCAAGCAAATAAGTATTTAGGATTTGGGAGCAGGGTAAAAACTGTCTGAATGTTTGAAAATAACAGGTGGGTCAAGGGTGAGAGAGTTCCAAGGTATATGCCAGGAATGGTTTCACGACACCAAGATACTACATCATACATAAACTATCAATCTGAAACGGCCTTTAGGATAGTAGGCTGCATAGGGTATTAATTAAAACTGCTATCTGATTATAAGTTTGAATTACATGCATTAGATGACCTAAGAGACCTAAGTACATAGTAACAAAGAGCTATAAGTCATTGTAAGGTGAAAAACAGAAAACAAAAAGGAAAGAAATTTGTCTGAAGGAAACAAAATAGTCCCACTCCTTCACTTCAAATTAACTAATACTCCCTCCGTCCCAAAATACTTGTCGTTCTAGAAAATATTTTTTGTCCCACAATACATGTCGTTCTCATTTACCAATACAAATTTTAATATTATTTATAATCGTCTACCAATTAGACTCTTTCTTTTTTCTATTTTTTATGAAAAAGAGGTGTAATTATGACCTTCCTTAATACCCGTGCATAACCTTAAAACGACATGTATTTTGGGACAGAGGGAGTAGATGTCACTCATAAGTTTATTGGAGTTGATGCATCAAAGTCCCACTTTGAAAATCTAGAGAGCACATTTGGTTCTTAAATTTGACTAAAGTGGACTTAATTAGGCTAGGTATTTAACCTACAATTAAATCATGCTCCAAGTACAAAAGGACTTTGAAAGAAGGATGGAGAAAAATTAGACAATATAATGCATTACCGTATATCTTCAGGACCATATGACTCCTCCAGTATGTTGACAGCCTCCAAATACAAAGGCTCTGCCTTACTGAAGGCTTTTGTTATCCTATAAAATTCTGCCTACAAGTTAAACAGAATAAAAGAGTTTCAAATACAGACTCAAGACATGGTTACAGAAAGTGACATTGCCTACCTGTCATGAACGCAAAGAATCATACAGCGAAGAATAGTATATTGGTCATAAGACACGTCCTTCATGGGATCCAAAGTATACATTTTAAAGGAAACAATTATGTAAAGTAATTAGTTCTTGCTCCATATTTTGTGCATGTTGTCATACAAAAAGTATCTTAGGCCAAAACAAAATATATTCCACTAATATTTATTTGTTTTTCATCTACTCGTATTTGTGGACCTGCAATTATAAATACCGATTCTTGAGTAATTAAGAGCAAACAAAATATAACTCCACCTACACCCCCGCAGCAAATACACACCCTAAAAGGAAAAATAAATTTGTGTCACTGTCAGACGCTTATACAAACATGTCTGCACACAGGATTATAACTTTCTAGTTTCCATAGGATACTACGGTACTTCGGTTAAATCTACTTCATCACATATATGTTCATAACAGCACTTCTCACAACAAGATCTTGGAAAGAATGAACTGATTATCACCAACTTGCTAGTTCTTTAAATGGAGATATACCAGATTGCTGCATGCTGATGCGACGTGTGGATCCCTATCTCCAAAACCTTCCTTAGCTTCTTGTAGTGCAGAAAGGAAAAGCTTCTCAGCTTCCGCGTGCTTTCCCTATTGTAATAAGAGTGGGAAATCTATTGAGTATATCTAACAAAATCATAAATAAGCATAAACTAACTAAAGAAGAGAGAATTGTCCATAAAATAATTGCCTGCACGAAATAATCTCTCCCGCTATCTGTGAAAACCCTCCATTTAGATGTGTGAATATTAGATACAACTGAACCATCCTCAATCTTCTTTAGTCCACTTAAGTCGTCCCCTTCTGCTACATTTCCAGAAATTGTTTCAGCTGGTGCATTTTCAGCTAAAACCGGTTTCACAAGTCCAGAGATTAATGCTGCAAAGTAAAAAGAAAAGAGTAAAGAATAGATTACTGAGTTATATCTGCAATACAAGCCAAGCCCAATGCATAAACTAGAGTACAATAACAATTCAGTAAGCTCACGGGCAGATTAAACTTGAGCTACTACAGATACACATCACACTACTAGTTCGTTAACTATGATATAGCCCTTATGGCATCAGAATTAAGTTTCCTGAACAAAGGATACATTGAAAAACCATACTATTCCAAGTTAGTAATACACTTAACCTTTGAATGTTATATGATTTCAAACACATTCTTCTTCTGTTTATAGTGAAACTACCTCAGCAACTGTTAACTAAGAAAAGATGTGCCATTATTTCGAGCTACACAAACATACGACATATCTCTGTCTAGGAGTGACACTGCAAAATCCCACATTAAGATTACTGGAAAAAAAAACATGTGAACTTTTTTAATCTGAATGGGAAAAAGAACTAAGAAACCCTCCACAGAAAATCCAAACAATACTGAAAACAATTACCTAGAGAACTATCAAAGCATTAGAGTTAACAAATAGAAAACGAAAATGAACGAGGTTAACCAGTTTGTCCAGATAGAATGATCCATAAGCGAGGATCCGTGTAATCCCCTGTCCGAGAATAGGATCCATAACCCGTCCGATTCAATTTTTTCGTTATTTCTTCTGCAAGAAACACGATCAGAGCTCAAACATATACTCGAGTAACCATCGAATACTAATAATCTAAATAGAAATGAAAATTATCTTTTGTAAGATGCCAATTTCTTCCAATAAATTTAGAAATGCATAGTCAAATGTGTGTTCACGTACCGGAAAAAGAGCGTGGAGTTGATCGACGAGAGGCGGAGGAGTTGGAAGAGAAACGGATTCCTTTGAGAAAATTGGAAGCTGCTCGGCGCAGAAACATCATTATGCGTAGAGAGAGGAGGAGACTAGGAGAGGGTTTTTCTTTCTTAAACCCTGTGAGTCAGTGTGTACTTTGCTCTTATGGACAGAAGAATCAAGGCAGAATAAGAAAGTTTGATTTTACTTTAGCACTACCATTTCTTTTCAATTTTGATTGCATGTTGGTTTGCTCGCCACAAATTTGAACCATTCTTTCAAATTTATCAAATACGAACTATAACTATGGTTTGATAATCTGGTTTGATTGGACAAGCCTATATTAGGACATCTTTTAAACCCCAAAATCACAAAAGGAAAAAGAAATTGTTTAAGTGATTTTTTTTTTAATCAAAAGATACCATTTCATTTCCATAATAAAAGAGTTTACAAATTTAAAAGACCAAAAGACAAATTGGACCTAAACTTAAATAAAAGAAAGAATTGATTCCGGCCAAACTCAAGAGATTAAAAACATCCGCCTTAAGCAATCAAAAGACAGATTCAAACTCAGTAGACTCTTCATCTTCAAACCTCCAAAAACAAGCGCCCAAAGCTTCCTTCTATAGCAGAAACGCTTGCTCCAAAACCTTGCTCCAAAACTTTCAACACACAGCAGACCATACTTCATTTTCCTCCTCCTTTTCCTAGCCACCAACACATCTACAAAGACACAAAAGAACTAGCAATACCAAAGATCCAACTAATCCCATTGAAGATATCCTAACCCTAAACTTTCAAGGAAACGTATTGCTTGAAGGCTAGAGGGAATATTAAGATGATGAAAGTGAAGCTTAAGCTTACATTTAAGGGTCCATTTGGCAAGCCAATCAACAGCCTGATTCTGGACCCTTGAAATATGCTTAAGCTTCATGTTTTTATCAATGAAATTCTTACAATATCTTACATTTGGATCACCAAAATCATGATCGGAGGTAGAAGAAAGCTGATTGATCAGAACTAACGAATCTGACTCAATATCCACACAAGTCCATTTGTTTTTGAAACAAATAGTGAGCCTTTGAAGCAAAGCCTCAGTCTCCGTTTGAAGAGGAGTAGCTTTACCAATCAGATTGCCAAATGCATGAGTAATATCTCCATCACAGTTCCTGAATACAATACCAGTAGTTGCTTCACCATTTAATGCACATGAAGCATCTACATTCATCTTCAACCGATTTTGAGCAGGAGGAATCCACCTCAGGTACATCAAATTTCTTTTCTCCTCAGTAAAGCTACAACCCAGAATAACACATGCATTAACAGACTTCAACCAATGCTTATGGTTAAGATTACTAGAAAATTCAATACCTTTGATTATATTAATGATGTTGTCAATAGCCATATTAACATTCACATGAATATCTTTATGTTTTATAGAATTCCTGGCTTTCCAAATCACCCAACAAATTGCTTGCGGAATAAGATGAGTAATATGAAATTTAGATTTTGAAAGCCAGAACCAACACCTCAACAAGTGACTGAGAACCATGGTTCTTTTGATTTGAACTTTAAAGATATAGGTAAACAAATTCCATATTTGCCAAGCAAAAGAGCAGCTTACAAATACATGGTTTTTATCTTCACAAGTATCATAAATACACACTTAGAGGCCATACTTACATGCTTCTTCATCATGATAGAGTCTAATGCAATAAAATTGTGTAAAAGTTTCCAAGTAATAAAAGAGAACTTCCTGGGAATTTTTGAGTTCCAGATCTTCTTATATAGGCCTGAAAAGTTGTGAGGAGTTCTTATGTTCTCCCAAGTAAGCTTCAGATTAAATTGATCTCCCATGGAGTGCTTCCAACAGATTATATCCTCCTTATCATAAATCTTAGTCTTATTGATCAATAACATTCTCTCATTATCAACACCAGCCTGCACTTCATTTAACATCCAAGAATTATTATACCAAAAAGTGTTAACCTTAACGTCAATATACCAATTAATGTTCTGATCAGAAGCAATAGCAGGAAGACCATGCCAAGAGTCTTTCCAGAAGTCCATGTTGCCTCTGCCAATGATCCAGGTGATGTTTCTATCTGCTTGATTTCTTATGTTACAAAGCCTTTTCCAAACAGAAGAACCTTTAATATTGTTAATATATAGAGGATGAGCATTTTTCCAATATATGTCATTCATAACATTCGACCAAAGACAACAATTCTTTCTAAGCTTGAACCAAAGCTTTTGAGAGAAAGCATTCTGAATGTCAATAAGCTTTCTGACATTCAGACCCCCCCTCACTAAAGGGCTTACAAATAAAAGACCAAGTAGACCACTGAATAGACTTTTGGTTATAATTAGTTCTCCAAAGAAATCTGTTAAATGTATTTTCAGTCTTAGAAATAATGGCTTTTGGAAGCTCACAACATTGAATCCAGTGATAAATCATAGGCAGAAGAACATTGTTAATAAGAGAAAGCCTACCACCATATGAAAGCAACTTACTGTCCCAATCTGCAATTTTATCATTGATCTTATTCAGGATAGGGTTGAAGATCAAAGCTTTGCTGTGATTAGAGATAACAACTCCCAAATGAGAGATAGGAAGATAGTCCACTTTAAAGCAAGTCTGCAACTTAAGATCCTGCAATTTAGAAGACTTAGAGGAAACTACAAGTTTAGTTTTATTTTTGTTAATAGCCTGACCAGAAGTTTGCTGGTATAAGTCAAGACAACTACTAAGAATATTAATTGAATTTGGCATGCTATTAGTGAAGATTAAGATAACATCAGCAAACATGGCGCAAGGAATGATAAAAGAAGATCTAGAAGAATAACACATTCTAGGATTAGCATTAAACATATAATTAAGGCTTCTACTAAGAAACTCTTCACTAAGGATAAACAGGCTAGGGGCAATAATATCCCCTTGCCTCAATCCTCTCTTCATTTTGAAATAATCAAAGGTATCACCATTAATTAACATAGAAACATGAACATTAGTAATCATTTTCTCAATTAGATTAATAAAACCCAAGCAGAAACCAAAAGATTGAAGCACTTTAAGAATAAAATAGTGAGAGACTCTATCAAACCCTTTTTAGGCCTTTTGTTAATGTCATAGAGGATCTCCTTAGCCAACATAATATTATCATGAATCAGTCTACCTTTGACAAAAACAGTCTGAGCAGGAGATACAATCCTAGGCAAGATGATAGATAATCTATGATTTATAAGGGCAGCAAATATTCTGTTCATAAAAGTGCACAATCCAATAGGCATGCAACTATTCCACCAAATAGGATTAGTGGACTTAGGAACAAGACAGATACCAGTTGCAAACAAACCAGTAGGGATGAAGCAACCTTGAATGAAGGCATTAAAGGCATTACACAAATCTATTTTAATAATAGACCAACAATTCTTAAAGAAGTGAAGATTGAAGCCATCTATACCAGGAGAGCTGTCCTTCTTCATACAGTAAATGATGTCCCAGATCTCACCTTCAGTAACATTACCAAGAAGCATATTGTTGTCCTCAGTTGACACAATAGAAGGGATACAATTAAAATTCTTACTATCAAGCAAATTTTCCTCTTCTTCCTTGCTTTTGTAAGGGTCAGACATTAGGATGTTCTTAAAGTAATCAGCAGCTGACTTCCCAATCTCCTTCTTGTCTGTAATCCAGGAATCACCATCCTTAACACTCCTAATTTCATTCTTCCTTCTTTTCTTAGAAGCATAACTATAAAAAAGCTCAGAGTTGCCATCACCTTCATGCAGCCAATTATTAAAGCATTTCTGCTTTAAATAAGAGTTAGCATTTCTAAGAGCTTTTAAATATAAACTATTTGTCCTGGCTAAATCAGCAACAGACTGGTTATTATTATTAGTGTAATAAAGAATTTTCATACTCTTAACCTTGCATTCAGTATCCTTCACACTGTCAAACACATTACCAAAATGCTCCTTGTTTAAGTGAATTTATTTTTCATATATAAAATCAAATTTGTAGTTTTTTCTTTCTAACTAAACAAAAATTATAAAAAAACACAAAACTTCATGTATTTGAACGATTTAAATGAACACTTCAGCTGCAATATCAATGATTTCGCGTCAGAAGAGGATGGATCTTTAACGGACTGTCTCAAAACCCAAAAGAAAGCATTTTTCGATATTTTTGAACTTTCAGTACGATTATAGCACTGACAACACTAAGAAATGGACGAACTGCGAATTCGTAAATCTACGTGTTTTTGTTTGTTGAAATCGAGCATACCGTACTCCCAATTTTGAAAAAATTGCGAACATAACATTCACAATCTTGTCAAAATTGCACGTTCAGTGCTCCAAATTTTAACAAAATTATGAATACGGTGTTCGCATGTTTGTTAAAATCTATTCTTTATTATAACCTTTTGAGGTAGTTGGATTCAAATTTTGGTTTTTGAGTATTTAGGAATTGAATGATAAAAAGAGGCTAGCTACCAGTGGAGCAAATTTTGCTAAAGCTAACACAGTTCAATTTGGTACCTGCAAGATCTTAGAGAACTATACTGGTTGCCAAGATCTTGCAAGGAAAAGGTTTTTTCTTTTCTAGTTGATTAATAAATAAAAAAGCAATTTTATTTGTAGTTTTGGTTAAGCAATTTTTTTCGAAATTTTTGCAGAAAGTTAAATTCTTTAGTAAAGATGTAGTTTTAGAATGTGAAGGAAAGAATAAGTACAAGTGTGGTTCAAATGTTTTATGGAAATGGTGAAAAAAAACCCAACTTTAGTTCTCTCTATTTCTTTTTTCTTCAACTTATATTATGTATTATGATGAATCTAATAATTCACCTCAAGAAACTTCGAAAATTCATTGGAATTTCTTGTTAATATGATGGATATTTGAGAGTCTTATAGCAAAATGTATAAAAAAATATGTTCATGATCAGTTTAGGTCCATTTGTCTCCGAAATTCCGCAAAAAATTAAATAATGAACTGAGGAAGAAAAATGCAGAAACTTTAATATAGTTCATGATCAAGTTCTCTCCAGATTTTCACATGGATTACTATTTCTACATATTTTGTATATGAAGTTTCGAGCATACAAAAGACCGAAAAAACTCGAGAGTGAGAATCCTATATGTAAATGTATCCTAGTTCTGCAAATAGCATGAATCTCGATTTTCTTGTAGTACACTCTATCTATAGAAGTCAGCTTAAAATATACTGCAGAGTTTCTAAAATGACTCAAACAAGGTTGATATTATGAACATCAAGAAAACGAGCTGTTTTTGCGTAATTCCGGACACGGTAGAGGATAAACATCACTTGAAATCCGAAAACAAATTCACAATGCCATTTGGACGAGGAAGCCGAAAAAATAAAAACTTGCAGTAAATATGATGTCCAAAATGGGGAGTTGAGGGACGTGAGGTTGGAGATGAGAATATTCTTTGAGTTCTTGATTTCAAGAAGATGACCTCTTGTATGTAATGTTCTATTCCACCATAATTCCCACCACATCTTCCCTTGACCATCAATTGTCTCGTTTTCTCTTGTATTTTCAAGAGACTTAGCTCATAATCAATCCTCTAACCAAAGCCAGAACGACATTAATCCTCTAACCAAAACCACAAGCAAAATCGTGAGCAGCCCCTTCGCTATTTTGCGCAAAATTACAAAAGGGTTGCTCGCAATTTTGCACGAACAGTAGCCCCAGGTTTGAAAAAAATTCGAACTCAAATCTCTAAAACCTAACCCAAATTCAATAAAAAGCATACCAAAACGTCAACAGTCAGTAAACTAACACATACCTATAACTAACTTTCCAAAACCACAATATAAATGAGATGAAAATTCGAAAATTCGAGTTTTTTTATAGAACCTATAACTTTAAATACCACTAAAAATACATAGCTAAATTGCATAAAAATTACATCAATAAGTATAGGATTCATACCTTAACGTGTTTGTGAGTTTGGATTTGAGAAATCTTGAGTTTTGTTTTTGCCGATCTTGAGAGCTTTTTGTGTAGAGGAGAGAGAAAAGATTAAGTTAGGACTGAAATACAACTTTTATATCAGGAATTTTTTTTTGTTATTTTGGAGGTCTCATTATAGCGAAATGAGGTCTCATTATATCCAAAAAAGGTCTCAAAATATCATTGCCCATAATGATTTGGTTTTGGATTGAAAATACCAATAGCAAAATGCAGGGTTTTTTTAATATTAATAAAAAAATTATTATAATTTTTTTTAAAATACTATTTATACTTCCAGAAAAATCATGCTCCGGGATTCTTGAGAAATCCCTCATCAAAGTTTTTTTTCTTCTACTGTTTTTGGCACCAGCATCATCCTTTTGTCTGCTTGCAAGAATCCTCTAACGGAGAATGAAGATTCAAACAAAGATACAACATAAAAAATCGTATGCAAAAGATCTCAGGTAGACACAAACATGCTTCTACCAATTTCAAACAGAGTTCATGGTATAAACAATAGAACTTACATATGATGGTTTTCCTACGATTCCACAATCTAAAATAATTCAATTCAAAACACATCTTTAATCGATTGAAAGCATGTAGAAACAGAGATTGACAAAAGAGAAAACATATCAAAGGAACCAAAGTCTTACGGTGAATTGTTAAAAACATCAAGAAATTTCATTGATTTCATGCAGACTGGATATAAAAAAAAGATCACACATCTGTTCAATTTTTAAAAACATGATAAAGAAAAGCCTATGTCTGATACAAGATACACGTTAATTAGAAAGTTTTTTCAAGGTATGCTTAAACGCAATCGTATTATACAGTTCTTAGATGCTCAGAAAATTTAATGAGAATACAATGTAGCAAACTAGGACGCAAGACATGTTATGATCAATTTTTTAAAAAAATAACATTTGCAGGCGGTGGGTAAGGAATGTTTAGACAGTTGGAGCTTATTCTATGAGACTTCTCAAGTGGAAAACTTCATTCAACTTGGAATTTGAATTCCTAATTACACCAATGCGGATAAGGATTGCATATGTCCCTGAATATCTATACAACGATTCTATCATTAACTATATTGTAACAACAATAGGACAACATCTAAATGTTTGGATGTCATAAAAAAACATAGTTATTTATAATGCATGTTACGTCTGGACTGAGTCAGATTTAACAAAAAAATAATAGTATCATGCTGGGTCAGATTTAGAAAAAATATTGGTTGTTGGCTTGACATCGGCCACAAGGACCTCCTGCAATACTGTCATTTATGTCATCACTTGGAGCATAAGCAAGATAATTGTAAGAAAACTAAGACGGAAGTTTAGAAAACTATGAATGATAATAAACTTGATACTAAAGGCTTTAAAGAATCGGAAACTAAAGAAACTTAGCCTCATAAAGTTAAGTATATAATTGTCAAGTCTCATAACAATGTATCAATGCAGAAACCACTCATGTAAACATGGACAAAACTTTCTTACTTACTACATTTTATGTAAAATGACAAAGAGTGAATCTGATCGAGCTTTGGAATGTCCTTCAACTATATTCATTACATCAAAAAATAGATTGTTATGAGTGATCTTAACGTCATTTCATCATCTGATGAGCAGCTTGGGTTCTCTATGCATTGTCATAACAAGACTGAGGAGTTTGCTGAAGCTATAAAAGATTGTTTTCTCGAGGATGTTGGCTATGATGGGACAAAATTCACTGGGTCAAACAAATCTAAATGGAAGCGTTTGGATTGGTTCCTCTATAATCAAGCATGGTCTTACTTTTTCAATGAAACCAGGGTTCTTCACATGGTCAAGACATGCTCCGACCACACTTCTCTATGAATTACCTTATCCAAAGAAAGTAATAACTCTAAAAAGGCTTCAAATTCCTGAATATGTAGTCCTTAAACAATAAATTTCTAAACATTATGGAGACTAACTGGAATCAAGACATTGATGGTTTTCATATGTATGTTTTTTGGAACGAAATCACAAGGCTTATAGTTGCTCTCAAGATCTGGAATATAAATAGTTTCGGTAATATTTTTGACAAAGTAGTTGAGACTGAGGAAGTTGTTAAAAGCCTTGAAATAAAGCTTTAGGATTCTAACAACATAGATAATATAATAAATCTTTCTAAGGCTAATGTTTTGCATCTTAAGGCTTTAGCTATTGAGAAAGCTTATTGGTACCAAAAGTAATACTTTAAATGGATAAAATACGGGGACATAAATACTGGTACTTACCAAAACTATGTCAAAAAGAAAAGAATAAGAAATAGAATTCCTAGTACAAAAAAGACATTGTTTGGATTACAGATAATAATATTTTGAGCATTTCTGCTGAAGCTTATTTCAAAGACACTCTTACTGATTTACCTTACCTTAACAATAATTATGAGATTAACAAAATGAATGCTAGTATATTTAAAACTACTCCTACGAAGCTGAAGCTTATTTCAAAGACACTCTTTCTGCTTAAGCTGATTATTGACGCAGATAATAACTTAATCATGGATCCTTCTACTGAAGATGAGATGTTTTTACATCATCAAAAGCCTTAATCCCACGAACGTTGTTAGTATGTATGCCTTCAACAACTGTTTCTTTCAAACTTGTTGGCAAATTATTAAAAGATCATATGTGATGCAATGGCTTCCTTCATCCTTGGTCAAAACATTCTTTAAGACATCACAGTCACTGAAATTTATCTCACCCTCAAGTCCTGCAACCCTACATTATGGAAAGATTTTAGACTGATCAGTATGTGCACTCTTATGAATTAAATAGTGTCCAAACTTCTTAACAACAGACTCGACAAGTTTCTACCCAAGTTTATTTCTGATGTGCAGGGTGGCTATGTTATGGGAAAATCTATTCAGGATAATATACTTCTTTCTAAAGAGTTGATTCATAACTTGAATAAAAATACTAAAGTAGGAAATATCATAATCAAAGTTGACATGACCAAAGCCTTTGACAAAATGTCTCACATTTTCATCATCAAGCTCTTTGCTTTTGGTTTTCACTCAAGATTTGTCAACATAATTGATAAGATGATAAGATCTATTTATATCTTTATATTTATAAACGGTAATGTTGTTGGCTACTTCAATACCAAAAGAGGTATTAGACAAAAAGACCTTATATCCCATAGTTTTTTGTTATCATTGTTGAAGAGGTATTAATCAGAGATCTTAGCAAGATTTTTAAAACAAATAAGTCTATGAAATACTCTTCTAGAAGTTGTATTGTCATTCATTACCTTGCTTTTGCCGACGATTTACTTATTTTCACTAAATGTCTGAAGTCCAGTATAAATTATCTTGACATCTATTTACAAAAGTATCAAGATATCTTGGGTCAAGCTATTAACAAAGATAAGACAAATATCATTACTCCTAATAGTTTACCTTATACCAGAATCACTTCATTAACGAATCAGACTCGACTCAACAACAATAACCTTTCGACTGCCTACTTTGATGGCCATACATATATACTGTTATCTTTGTAAGAGTATAATTACTTTAAGTGAAAGAACTTTCAACAAGTTTCTTTGGGGCTCATCTTACGATGTTCATAAAATACATTGGACTAACTGGTCTAATGTGTGTAAGCTTGTTAGTAAATGTGGTCTTAATATCAGGAAATTGATATACATAGAAGATATATTCTTCTCCAAGCTTTGGGTCAGATTCAGGGAAACAATTATGTTTGGGCTAGGTACTTACATAATATATACTGCAAAGAATTCCATCCTCTCGAGGTTACCTATTCTAAAATAGGCTCTCAAAAGTGGAAAAGATTAGCTAAGATTAAAAACATTGTTGAAACCAATATTATGTGGAAGTTTGGCAAATATAACGTGGATTTATGGTTGGACAACTTGTATGAGAATTATCCTCTTATTATATTAGATGACAACACTTATAATAGATGATACAAGTTATTGACTTTCAACTAATAAAATAGTTAACCTTCTGCAGAAGTTATTAACTCCACCAATTAATTTTTTTTATTCTTTGAAAGTCATTAGTTTTTTTTAAATATTGATGAAAAAACTTTAAACGACCATTATTATTATTATAAAACGGAAAGATTTGCATTAGCTATTTACACATATATTAAGGAGAGTTATAATCATTTCCTTTTTAGGTAGAAACTAGAGAAATTGCATTGACTACTTGCTTTTCAATAATGAAAAAATGGCTGAACTAATGGAACTTGACATATTTGAGAATAAATTTTCAATTAATTATGTATTGGTTTCCAAAACAATAATTAAATTGGAACAAAATTTCTTTTCTAAAGTACTGAAATCTAATCTAAAAAAGAAATTATTCTAATTGAAACAAACATATGTAAAATGTAGTTTATAGCTCTACAGTTGTTCGGGTCTTATTATTTTGTCATATAAAATAGATCTATGAGATTCGTTCCACATCTTCAATATGACTATATGAGTTTTGTTCCACTTGGGTTTTGTTATGTAATACGAATTGGGTTTGTAATATATTAAATCTTATGTTTGCTGACTACAGTAGAGTTAAAAAAGCAGTGCAATCACTATATAATTTAAAAGATCCCTATCCTTTTAAAAAACAAGGAAAGATCTTAATAATAACTCTAAAAAATCTTACCAAAACCGTAAAAAACGTTGGAGCTAAAATTCAAAACTGGAAGTTGGGAGCGACCATGATTTATATTCCGGATTTTTCGGTTAAGAAAGTTTAGGATCCCTTAAGTTATAAGAAACCATAAACACACTCCTAGAACTCAAAACAATAAAATCACATATAGAATGAGAACAAAATCATAGCGGGTGGAAATGTATATTAACTTGTGTATATAAAAAATGTATAAATGACTAGGTTTATCAACTTAGTATATCTCCTAATAATCTCAATTGCTCCGGAAATGAGGTAAGTTTCACTATAGACTAATGTTAGCTGATCAGAAAGAAGCCATACTCAGGCATTTACAAAACTGTATATACATTCATTCTCACAAAATTATATCTCAATATCATCAAACAAGTCTTTCTTGTTTGTTTCTATAGATGATTTACTTTGATGATGCCCGTCCGGCGACCTTGGGCATTTTCTTAGATGTCACTGCAAAAGAATAGCACAAGTGTAAATATAGCACGCTTACCATCCTATATGTGATTCATTACTCTAACTATCTAGGTCAAGTGTAAATATAGCACGCTTACCATCCTCGACGTCTTTCAATTGGTAATAATGTGGTGCTATTTCCACTAACCACTCTGGCTTCAGCTCAGTTACCTACAAATCAAATCTAGATTTAATAATGATCCAAACCTATAAAATATTACATTTTAAAATACTATTAAAAATCCGATTGAAGAATGATTCACTGACTTGTCTCATGTATTCCTTGCTTGTAAGAACCAATTCATGATATACAACCCATCTTGGCAGCACCTACGATAGAGCAATGAAGATAAGAGAATAAGCTACCTTCTGCACTACACATCTCGATTATTTACTCAATTTAGTAAAAATAATAGTTTTAGTCTAATCCAACATCCGTCAACATTCTTATTTTTCCTCAGATATTGTAGGTTCCAAATGTTACACTCGCTTATTTATATTAGATAATCACTTGACAAATAAAAGTTCTCAGTCATATGGAAGATAACTTAAAGTTCTAGGACATATCTTACTGAACAGTAAAACTAAGATGCAAAATCACCATATCAACACACATAGCTTTACCTGAGCCAGCCCGGAAGTCGGATGTATGTAAACTGTTTGTTGATGCTTCACCGTGCGGTAGGATCCAGTTTTTTGGAGCCTACCAGAATGAGGAAAGAAACCTGAATATAAAATAAACACAAATAAGAACGACAAGAAAATGCTAGAAATATTACAATCACTGCAAGGAGAAAATAGAATTAGATTTCACCTGATGTTATTGTTTTCTTTATAGCATCTAAATCGCTTTCATTAGATGTCATTTCTATCTCAACCCTCTCCAAAAGCCCTTCCAACTGGTCCCGAATATCCCTCGCACGTTTCATACTCCTGACCTGAATGAAATTCACCAAAGATTGAAGGTCATAAATAATAAAAGAAAAGACCAAGTGAGTTTCGAAGTGTTCTTCATAAATATGAACTCCGGTCGATATTGACTAAGTTTATATATATTAATCCTTATTGAAACAGTCCATAGTAGATGCAACATCAATATACTGAATCAACAGTTCATAATTGCTTTCGGAGAGTATCTCAGCGTGGTTAGAGATAGATTTCACTAAATAAAGTTCCATCCTAAAATTAGAGCATGCTGGATACATTCTTTTATGAAAGAATGAGAAAGAAAAACACAACATATATATTTTGAAAAATTAAGAATTAATTTGATATAGAACACTGTACCTGAATATAATTTTCATAGCACCACTGAGTCGAAAAGTTCGTCTCTTTCCAGGAGTTGTAAACCTACATGAAAACCGGAAAAAAAAGGTCATGAAACTGTTTTAAAACGTAGTCTAAATATAGGGCAAAAAACCTCTACCATGCAACAGTTTTGACTTTTAAAGGAGAATGAATAGGAATAACGCTAAGCAGCACCCCGGTTATTTAGGAAAAGAAACAAGAAATTGGAAGTGACAAAACCACCAAACTCATAAAAGTCCAACCTTCAACAAAGCAACGTGATCTCCCACATTCCCTGTGTGAAAATTCATTCTTGCATTGTCGGCGTGAACTTGTTTGTCTTTGGGACGGTAAAAGATTGAACTTCCAATAGACAGCATAGCAGCAATCGATATTATCTCTTCCGAGCACTTAAACTTATCAGAAGCAACTATCATTTTAGACTGCATTGGATCAAGTGGAAATTCAGCCATTCTTCTACCAACCTTGGTCAATTCACCAAGTTTATTCAACGCGCTCAATGCAAAGAGCAATTCTAGAGCCTTAAGAAGTGCTTCAGCAGGAGGGGGATCCATAAAGTCAAAATTGAGCAAGTCGTGAATTCCAAGGCTCTTCAAAGAAAGCACAACGCTGGCAAGGTTGGTGCGCTGTATCTCTGGCACTGTATTATCGTCCAAGTCATTGTGATAGTTATAGGCTGTGTACAGCCGATAACATACTCCTGGACCAGTTCGTCCAGACCGTCCAGCCCGCTGGTTGGCAGAAGCTTTAGAAATCGGAGTTACTAGCAAAGACTCCATTCCAGTCCTTGGATTGTACGACTTCATCTTACAAAAGCCTGGATCAATAACATACTTGATCCCATCGATTGTCAAAGATGTTTCCGCGATATTTGTTGCAAGAACAACTTTGCGTGCACCTTCAGGCGTGGGTTCAAAGATCTTCGCCTGCAGCTCAGTTGGAAGATTTGCATATATTGGGCAGATAATAAGTTCCGCAATTTTAGTCCCAAGACCTCGAATTCTGAACTTCAAAATTTCCTCTGCTGTTTCGATTTCCTCTTGACCAGTGAAGAAGACCAAAATATCTCCCAATGGCCGCGTCACATGGATTTGGAGGACTGTAACGATTGCCGCATCCAAGTAATCCGCTTCTGGTGCTTTTGTATAATTGATCTCAACAGGATACCTTCGTCCTGGGATTTTGAAAATTGGAGCTGAGTCAAAGTAATCGCTGAACTTTTCCGCATCGAGTGTTGCGCTTGATATAAGTAATTTAAGATCTGGCCGAAATCGCGCTATATCCTGTCAAAGATAAACGTCAACAATCTACTAAAATTCCAGAAAAAGAGCCGGCCATTGTAAAGTATATCAAATGCCAAAGAACAAAATTCACTTGCCTTTACTAGCCCAAACAGAATGTCAGTCGATAGGGTTCTTTCATGTGCCTCATCCACCATTACAACACTGAATTGATTCAGAGAGGATAGGTAAAACAGTTATTTCAATTAAAGAACTAAAATGACATAAGCTTGAGCATCTCTCACCTATAAGAAGCCAAATCCGGCTCTCCAAGTAATTCTCGTAATAACATTCCATCAGTCATATACTTTAGAACAGTTTTATCAGAGGTGCAATCTTCAAAACGAATGGAATATCCGACCTACAGCACAAAAAAAAAGAAGATAAAATTTCAGCACCCATAATTAAACAGAACGAATAATAATAGCAAATAGACATGCCAAGAAAATACATCCTATGATGGAATTGACATCTTTTATAATGCATGGATTTTTCTATTTGCTCAGTAAAAGTATTAATTTGGTAGATGTTTTATGCACGGCATGAGTCTATCACATTGGCTATTAGGTCTTGAATGCAAGATTATCATTTAAAGTGACATTACTCATGCATTCATTAGTGCTTATGTATACACATGTTGTCATTGTTGTGCGTGTTCGTATGAGGATATAGAAACAAATTATGGTTACACACCTCATGCCCAAGCTTGACACCCATTTCTTGGGCAACTCGAGCAGAAACACTCATCGCTGCAACTCTTCGTGGCTGTGTACATCCAATCTGCAGAAAATAAAAGATTACACATCAACGTCAAAGTAATATATTTCCCCATTGCCACTTTATGAATTTTATAAACTTCCACACAGAGCAAGCTGATTTATATTTCGAACATATCTGAGACAAACATAGAGGAGTTTAATGGATTGGCTGCTAGTTGATCATAAGCTTAAGCAGCAACAAAAAAACGCGGTAGATTCGATTGAGCAACCAGAACTGGTAGAATGTTTAAACAAAACTAGTAGTCAGAGCCAAGGAAGCAAGAGACCTATGTTTAACTAAATTTTCTAACTTACCAAATCTAAAATTATAAAGCATAAAAACCCTAAGTGGAGGCATTACAACCTTTTGCCCTTCCATCTACCTATCAAGTAGAATTATATATCAATATAATTGCCATAGATCTACAGCAATGTCTGACATGGAAGTTTATCAGGGATCTCTGACCTGAATAGTACTCTCCTGAAATCAATCTATATACAGACATATTTATATATACATATACACAATCATACACACACAAACACACATGCAGGGAAATATATGTATACTTATCAATAGGCTTCTATTTCATTTCATGTTAGTATGCCGGATCATTCAAGTGTCAATATTTTAATGATGAGAATATTTTTCGACTGGAAAAAAAAACAGTCCAGGATAGGGTCCGGCGGTCCACTTTATGCAAACGCACGTAGTAACTAAAATGTCATCACTTATACCATTCCGCGTTTAGTGTAACCAGCTTCATGAAGATATTGGGGAATTTGAGTGGTCTTGCCTGAGCCAGTTTCTCCCACAATTACTAAAACCTGTATAAAGTATGAATCAGCATCACATAAAAGCAACACATACTGCATATCAATACATGTACAATAAGAGCAAACAGTGTGCTGCCTACCCTTTTGCAAAATTCAACATATAGTGAAATTGCTACATAGGCAAAGAAGCCGACTTTGCAGTCCAATGAAATTAGGGATTGTGATTAATATTTGGAAAAAAGAAAGCAAGGTGTTACAATGTCATCATGAGAGGCTCTCTAATCTTTTTTTTTATGTAAACCACATCAATCTCATTTTTCATCAAATATTACCTAACTTTATGGACACGCAGATAAAAAAGTATTTCAAAACCAATTGGCATATATCCCGTAGTGCAGATATGCCAAACAGATTACCACCCACTCTATTTCAAACATATGCAACATATATGTCTATCACGGCTGCGCTACAGGCCATAAAGCGGCAAACTATAACAAAAAGCATCAAACATCAAATAAAATGGTACCTGATGATCCTCAACAGCTTGAAGTAGTTCCTCCCGGTAAGGGTAGATAGGCAAAGTCTTTCTGTCCTC
This sequence comes from Limnanthes douglasii subsp. nivea, assembly GCA_036936605.1. Taxonomy (NCBI): domain Eukaryota; kingdom Viridiplantae; phylum Streptophyta; class Magnoliopsida; order Brassicales; family Limnanthaceae; genus Limnanthes; species Limnanthes douglasii. The sequence continues at coordinate 274,528,037 of JAUPFV010000004.1, forward strand.
CTAAAAGGACCAAGTAGAAGTAATGAGTAAATTATGCCAAAACAGTAATAAGCAATTCAGAATCATTGGTAAATATTATATAACTGAATTAGTATACTCTGTTATCTATAAAGTTAATCTCAATTTTGAACGCAAATGAAGTTGTAGACAGCCAAAACCAGGATTTTGTCACATTGGGTAAAGAATATAATTGTTATGAAATAAATAGCTGGCGAGTATCTTACGTATGTTTTTTCAAATAATAATATATTCTAAAGCTCATATGTAACCCTAGAGAAGAGTGGTCTCTTAATACTTTGTTTCAATCTTACGTCATAGTGGTAAGAGTATGGTATAAAGTTGCATGTAGAACTAAGCGATTAATGCTAAATACAAACACTTTAGAAGAGATGCATGCAAAGTTCATTGATAGAATGTAATTTAAAAACAGAAAGGAGGGATTCAAAGCATCCCAAGAACCAGCTACCTCATGACACTAGCTAGCTACTCAATTTTTCGTTTGGTAACTCTCTTTTCACTTGGAATCTAAGTTCTAACTTCTGACATAAATTTTCTCTCTTTCTTACATTCAGATTTCTGATGCATGAGAGGGTTTTTCTGAACGATCGTTTTAATCTTCTTATAACAGTTCACTAGGAACAGCAAGTCAAAAGGTAGACATGGAAAAATATAATTAACGTAAAGCAATATGTAATATGCACGAACCTGAAGTTTTTCTAGAGCTGATTTTGCCATGGATGCCTCGGCTGATTCATTGCTAACCGCAGCCTCAAACTGCAAATTAGAAAAGCAGATTAAATAAGAACTCCACCATGATAGTGAAACAGCCTCTCCTTAACCTTGGTGGAATTTATGAACATACGTTGTCACCAGCTATCACGGATGCCGTGACAAAGTCAATCTGATCCTCAAACACAAATCTGAACAACAAACGGTTGACAAAAGTGCTTAGCAGCCATTGTGTCTAAATAATTAATATTAAAATACAAAAGACGCACTCGCCTATATCTGTATATAGAAAGATAGAACAGTAAGAGCAAAGAACTTACTCGTCATAGTCATTATTACTTTGCTTCTTGTTCTTTGAGCCAAATTTTAATGTTGCCTTACCTGCACAGTGACATCAGCAGAATCAGAGTATACTTAAAGAACCAACCCGAATGCAATTTACAAGGGACAAAGTCGCACTGTAATGTACCGATTTGATGATCCTCCCATGCCTCTTGTTCGGCAAATGGGTTCATTTTCTCTGCAGCTCCAGGGTCCCTAAACGATAGAAAGTTGAAAAATATCACAGAAAATTCAGCTTCCAAGATATAGAGTAATATGCTAGTTATGCTAATAAGTTTGTATGTAATTCTGTTCTACTGACCTGTAACGCTCTACAGCCACAGCAAACCTCTTGTCCTGATCAATCCCTCCTTCCACATCATATGCATCTGGCATCCTATACTGGACTCCAAAAGCAGGAGAAAGCATTGCAAAAGATAATCTCAAATAATATGACATACAATGGGAAAAAGAAAACAAGTAAATAAGAATTAATATATTATTGTCATCAGTTCTTCCTTTCCATACTCTTACAACTTGGTTCAAAACCAATTTTGAAGCAGATCGCATGACCAGATTTTAAGAGTCCATCAATGTCATGGTCTATAGAAAGTATATTTTAATGGTACAGTGCATGGTCTATATCTACGAGCTATCAAGTAAAGCATTTACAAATGGCATAAGATCAATGAGAAAACAACAATTTAGCTAGGTGGCAGCAAGTAAAATAGATAACTGAACAATAGTTAAACTGAGAACAAACAAGAAAGTTAATTACCTCATCAGTACCATCAGCCTCTTCTGTGCTCTTCTTAACAAGATTATATATTTCTTTCTTCTGCCTGCACAATATCATTATCTCAAGACTATGGTATTCCATGACATTACACATCTAACCTTATGCAAGACATCAAAGATCGAAACATAACATAAGGCTATAACACTACGACTAATCACTAAGATGTCAGTCTTTCAAATGCCCTTAAACATGCATGAACTATCAGAAAACGATAAATTACATCAAACAGAAGAAATTTGTAAAAAAACAATAAAAACAAAGCGGTTACCTGAATTGACTTTTCTCAACTTCACTGACCTTCACACCTTGAAAGAGATAGAGCTCATCTTCTAGCTCATCCCTGTGATAAGTCAATTCGAAATACAAGAATAAGTTTGTAGTCAACAACATTTGATTCAAAACGACCATGAAACTGATCCACGGAGGAATTATCTTTAAATTACAAGTCACTTAAAACTCTAGAGCGACCAATATTACAAACAATAAACTCGAGTTTCTGTCATACCCCATTTCCTCTATTTTCTTTTGCTCCCTTTTTTTCACATATTCTTGTCTTGAAAATTTCCTGTGTCAAATAAAAGAAAAAGAATTCTTTATTTTTAGTACATTGGCACGCCACAGAAAGTAAAAAGATGAGAAATCTCAGGAGAATGCGAAATAAGTATGAAAAATTAAATAGAGCACAAGGTTCCAAAAAGCGCAAGGTACCCGCGGCGGTTAGGTAACACCTCAGGATTAGTCGGTGAGGTGGTGATTATTCAGAAATATGGTGGAAATAAACCGATTTCTCAGATTCGGTGTAATATATATCTACAGATTATTGGAAAATATCCCAAACATAATTAAAGAGGTATAGACTCTTCTATGAGGTTGAAGAGAGTCGGAAGAGAACCGAATCAGATAAGAGTTTTTTCAATTTTGAAATATAAAAACCCTAATTTTAATAAAAATATATATTTAAAACTGATTTTGACCCGTTGACCCACCTCAAAGGTTTGACCTACTTGTAACCGATTTTCACCCATCTATCCGCCTCAAATAGTTGACCCAACTCAAAGGTTAGATCATATAGGTAGCTGGCGGCCTCGTCCTACTTTAGAACACTGATACACGCCAGCTAAAGTTAAATTTTCTTGCACCTTGGGTAAACTTATCCTTAGACAATCTCCTGAAGGACAATATTACAGAGAAAATAGTTGTTTCAAGTTAAAAGAAACTCTGTTTATCAGCTACAGGTTACCTTCACTAAAACTATAGGATCAATGGACATTGACATATGCAATGCTTGTTTATTTAGTCACGATGTGCTTGTTTTGTAGAGATATAGTAGTGAGCTTGAATGGATAGTACTGCTAATGGAGAGATAAGATTGATATTCATAATTCATTTTCCAATATATATCTGGAGCATGTACAACGAGAAGAAAAAGAGGGGTTTTCATGGTATTTATTGAAAGTTTTATTGATGATTTGGATATCTAGTGAGAGTTTCATCTGTCCTTACAGGCAAGAAGTATTTCCTAGAACTTCTAGGAAATTCTGATCATCTTATATCTATATTGGTTTGTCGACTTGTTCTTACCTATTTGTTGTCCTTTATCAAAATTAACCTACAAACCAACATTTCTAGATCTACTTTGAATCAGCTAATAAAATCATATAAGAGACGCCACACAAGTCAACATACAAAAGACCAAATTAACAGAAGGCTGCCTACACCAAAGACATCAGTACTGAGTTATCAAAGCCCAAAAAACAAAGTAGCCTGGCAAAGAACCAAGAGATACAAAGTACCTGCACACTAGTACGCCAACAATTTTTCTTAGGTTTTGGTCATATCACAGGAGCCCCATGCAGAATATTATTTATTTGTTTAGCAGTAATTAGTTGGAGGCTGATGGGTACAGTGAATATAGTAAATGGGTAAAGATAGTCATATCTTATCCAGCCCTCATTAATGAAAATTTTACTGCCAGACACAACAAACGAAAAACAGTATTAACCAGAAAGTAGAAGAACTTACCTTAAAGTTTCTATTTTATTCTGCTCTAAAGCATCTGATCTCCTAGCAGCCTCTTCTGTTTAACATTAAAAAGCATCAAGATGAGATTACATGGGTGATATATAATAGGAACAGCAAATGGTTTCACATAGGTTCGTGTGTAAACAGCAACACTTTCATACCTTCCTCTTTGCGTGTTAACTTATGCTCTGTCAGCTGTCGATCACAAAAACAAAGCAAGAAATTACTAATATGAAAATTAACAAGAGATATTACATGGAGTATATGAAATCAAAACCAACTTCTAATGCTTAAAAATTTGGACATAAGAAGTCAACAGAAGGCAGCTTAGATGTGTCTAAATACCTTTCGAGTCCTGGCAGTATCTCGTTCTCTTAAATGCTGCTCTAGTTCTTCCCTCTCTCTTTGATCACGCAATATTTCCTCATCCGACTACATGACAATATATATAAACAACAGATTCAGAAACATAAGATTTAAAAAGAAATACAAAAATGAAGAGAATAAATATACTCATCCATGTCCTATATTTTATTCAGCAAATACACAATGAATCAAAATGTGCCAACATATATAAACTCCACAGAATAAAATTCACATGGTTAAATTAAAAGTTCTTTACTTGATTCTATGATGAGGTGCCATACCTCCAAATCATCAACATTTTCCTGGGATTTTCGTTTCTTTGCTCGTCTATCTTCTAAGTCACTAACAATCACCTGCACAATTATATATTATAGCAAACACTAATAACTAAACAAAAAAAAAACTGATTCTACAAGTACATAGCAAAACCTACTTCATCATCCTCATCGTCTTGAATTTCACTCTTCTTCCTAAATCGTTTCTTATGCGTATCTACTTTGGCAGGAGAAGAAGCAGTAGCCACTGTAGCATCCTCATCGTCATCTGCATCTATAAGCCTGTATGTGGTTTGTTTTTTAGCCAACATAGCCGCTTCTCTTTCTCTTTGTTCGTAAAGCTGATAACAGATACCAAATTCTGTCACTATACTATTTAGCTAAACTATTGAGATTGCATATAACTCTTAACAGCTTACATTGACACCCGTTGTTTTACGAGGAATTCTAGAAAATATATCTTCAGCAAATGCCCGAGACAACCCATAATCTTCTAACTCCAGAAGTATATCGGATGGTGATGTTGCTTTCTTAGCTACAAAACACAGAAACTATAAACAAGGAAGCTAGTACAGATTAAACAGAGAAATTCGAAACGAAAGCTCACCTATTGCGATTATATAATTCACGAGTGTTGGTTGAGAATATCCAAGTAGCGACATTAGCTTATCAGACACCCAACTTTTCAGCTCACTTTCACTTCCCATCTTCAAACTCGTATTATCTAGGTCAGTGACTCAGAAATCGTAGATGATTCCGCTTCCTTAGAGCATGAACAACGAAGAAGATGAATTTTAACTAATTTTTTCCCAAATTAAGTTAGGGTTCTTCTCTGATTTCAAATGATAGATTACTCAAATCAAATCAGACAAACGGCTGTGTTTGGATGTAGGGCAAATGCTAAATCGGCACGAAAATAAGCAAGTACCCAACTGGATATATTTCCGCAATTGCCCAAAAAACAAAACACATATATATTTATTTTTACTTTTTTAGAACGAACAAAACAAAATTTAATAGCAATATGTTTGAGTTCTATTTTCGCAATAGATTATACTTAATCCAAAACTCCATATCTTTCTCACCTTAATTTTAAAAAAAAAATCAAAACACATATTTCTATTTTTTTATTTTTTTTAAAGACGAACAAAATGAAATCCATGAGTTATATATTTAGAGGTTTTTTATTTATTTATTTTTACAACAAATTTCATATAATTTCGAAACTAACAAAATAAAAAATTATATTTCATGAGTCTAGTTTTGCTTATATTAAAAAAACTCTAATGGTATTTTTATATATTTTTTGAACTATGGTTTGAAAAATATGATATTTTAAAAAAAAATATAAAAAGAAAAAGAGAGAAAAGCATAGATGATTACGCAATTAAAATTTCAATTTTCCACAACTAATTTATTCTTATTTTCAAAACAAAGTTGAACATATTTCCGCAACTTTAATTTTAACGTTCAAAACTTCATATATTTCAAGCTCTAACTTTAAAAAAATCGCAAAACGCATGTATTTCTAATTTTTTTAAGACAAACAAAACGAAATTCGTGAATTATATATTTGGAAGTTTTTTCAATTTTCGCAACCAATTTACACGTAATTTTGAAACTAAGTTTTTTTTAAACATTACTTTTATCGATCTAGTTTTGTTCGTTTAAAACAGCTAATAGTATTTTCATATTTTTTTGGAGTTATGGTTTAATAATATGACATTTAAAAAATCAGATAGAAAAATAGTTAGGTATATATTGGTATTAAAAGAAGGTGTAGGTGGTTATCGTTACTTTTAATTCAAAATCAAAAGAGAGTATCTGTATTTATCAAACCTTAGGTGGTTATTGGTAAATAAGTTTGACGTTGGGTGATTATTGGTAGATTAGCCTTTATATTTTAAATTATATTTTACAAGAAATATTAAAGATAAATTACCAATAATATCCAAAAGTAATGATATATTTCTACTTATTATCTTAATTATCATTTATTTCTAACAAATATCTATTTAACTTTCTTATTTATGACATATTATCTAACATTTTTATAACACCTCAAATATTGTTGATGAATTATATAATTGTCTAAAAATGACAAACTTTTTGAAGTCTCTCTTTAAAACCATACATGTTGATATTTCATTGGCAGCTTATATGTCAATTCATTTTCCACTCAAATTTTAGTTTATGTATCATTTTCAGTTTATTTATTCGTAGATTTTGATTTATTTGTTGGTTTGTAGTTGATTTTGTCATGGATATAGACTCAATTTCATCTTCTACTCAATTTCACCTTCCAGTCAATTTGTAGTTTCTCGAAATGTAAGTGTCAAATTTTATTTATTTGATCCTATTTTTTTAATTGGATAGAAATTCAAATTTTTGTTTGGTTTATGGTTTAGATAGGTTTATTGTGCTTAGAATTCTTTGTTTTAAGTACGATTTTTAAAGAATATAAAGTTTTGTGTTATGCTTGTGGCCAGAGTCGTGTGTCTTGTATTTTGTAGTTGATTTCGCCTTGTGCTTTAATCTCGCACTTGCAAGATGAGAACAAGCATATGTCTAACTTTAGTGGTTAGTGATGTGAGACTTTATATACATGATATGCGAGATGTGAGACTTTATTAATTTTTAAACGTTGGACTTTTAGATTTCCAAATGTAGGACTGTGTTAATACATGATAGATGCAGGATAATATACTACATGAGACTTTGTTAATATTCGATTGTTGTGGGATAATGTAATACATAATTTATGTGGGAAAGTAGTATACAAGTTACATGCGCGATAATATAATATATGAGAGACTTTATTAATTTTCAAATGTAAAACTTTGTTATTTTTCACTACGATATGCAAGATACGTTTCTATTGTTACTTTTTGAATTGTCAAACGCACATGCATGATTTCTAGAACTCGACTAGGTATTTTAAATTAAATAGTAAAATTGCAATCAATGATCTTGGTACGTTTGAAGGTTTTGAAGATATTCTTAATTTTGTTGTAAGCAAATGAGTTGCGTTCGTTCAAGGTAAATTTAGATTAAGGTAATATTTTGATGGCCTTAAGAACATTATCTTAGGTTTTGATGGTGATTTTGTTGGTTTGTTATCAATTATTTATACTTTAGATTGTTCAACTATAACTATTAAAAAATAATGTTGTTGTTGACAAAAATGTTAGAGAAACTACTTTTAAGTTGATTTGGAGCTTAAAATGAACATTTTATTACTGGGGAAAGTAGTGCTGCTATGAGTTTTTTGTCATATGAACAAACAACTTGCTATTGTTGGTTGGGTTTGTGGAATTAACGATGTTAGGAAAGGTTTTTAAGAAGGTACGATAGGTTTAAAATCAGTTATTAGTAAGTTTGGTTTACACGAATATTTTACTTTCAGATATTTGTATGATAGTAAATAAAAAATAATATTTCATTACGAGAAAAAAAAAATCAAAAGGTTATCCATCGAGACTTTATGCGAGAAATGATAAGCCTATTAGTGTTGCGGCTGTTAAAAAGTATGTCCAGTCTCACATTTGTAGGACTGGTTTTTGCAAATAAAGTAGAAAGCATTCATCATCGGATTTTATTGCTAATAAGATACGTGATTGTATAAACAACCAAACCTGATGGTGCATCCAAAAGTGTAAAATCATTTGTAAGAAACAACTACGATTTGGATACCTCGTATCGTCTTTTATGGATTTTTTTAGAGAAAACTAAAACAGTTGTTTATATAGATAGTTCTACATCGTATAAACTACTTATAAGTTACTTCTAAACATTGAAAATTCTTGATAATAAAAGACTATTGGAGTATACTTCGCAAATCAAAGTTTTCAAATGTGTTTCATAACATTTGGTTCTTGTCTCTAAGGTTTCAATTCTTGTCATCCTATTTATTTATTGATGGAACCTTTTTTTACATGAAAACATAAAATATATTGATATATTTCATAATTAAAGGTGGTAACAGTGCTGAGTTTTATTTTTTGCTGTTTTTAATTGGAAAACGTGTCTTTTTTATGTTAAATGCAAAATATGAGACAAACATATAATATATGTAAGATTCAGTATAACCAATATGATAGTTGCGAGACTAGTCATAACTAACACTATTATCGATTCGGTTTGATATGATTTTAGACTGATCTGGACCAGACTAGACCTGTAAAATTAGAATTTCAAACTGAACCAAATCGGTAATAGATTTGCTTCCAAGTTACGGAACCAAACCAAAACCAGTAAGCACCGGTGTATACAAGTTTGGTTCGATTCAGTTTTAGTTTCAGATTAGTTCTTGTTTCGGTTCAAAATTTAATTTTTTAATGTATATATATAATATAACGTATGTTATACATTTGACATAAAAAATTATAAGAATGTTTTTATATAAAATGATAAATATTGATGCATCTTTTTAAAGTATATATATTAATAGTGTATATATGATTTTATAAAAATCAATATACATATAATTATATAGTTATATTATTATACAAAAAATAATTTTTTAATTACATATACAAAATAGTTACAGAATTTGCTATTAAAAAAATATTGGGTATTAACCGATTAATTGAATGCACGATTAAGTTATGAATAAAATTTTTGTTTTAAAAATATTAGCTAGGTATTAATATAAAAAAATGATTGGACCTACCAGTTTGTTTATGTATCAGTACTACTAGTTTTGCCGGTTTTATTAGTTCAGTTTTGGACCCGTTTTACCGGTTCGGATTTGGAACAGTTTTACCGGTTCGATTCCAAATCGATTTTTTTTTTCTAAATGGAACATCAAATCGGACCGCTAAAAGTCGGTCTAGTTCATATCAATTTGGTTCCAGCCTGGTGCATGGTTCTTTAAAACCACTAACAACGCTAGTCATAACTAGTATGATAGGTGCGAGTTTATGAATAACAATATGATAGACGCGAGACTAATAAAAATGTGAGATAAGACATATGATAAATACAAGCCCATATATAAACAATATGATAGATGCGAGACTATGCATAACCAATATGATAAAGGCGAGACTATCAACATGCGAAACACCACATATGACATATGCGAGACTAATAACAGTGTGATTTATATTGTTTTTGCATAACTTTTTGTAGGTATTTTTTCCTGTTGTATTTGCTATTGTTGGAGAAAAAAATTTGTCATAATTGGCTATGATTTTTAAAATTGTTGAAACCCCATATTTGGATCGTCTAATCACATTTATTAGTGATCGTCATTTAGGTATTTTTATTGTTCTTAATGCTTTGTTTCTAAATTGATATCATACATACTGTATTTTTCATCTAATTAGAAGTTTGAAATATTGTTTGAATGGTACATTCTCACCATTTATGACTAAAATGGTTCACATATTTAAAAATATGATTATGTCTCGATTCTTAAGTTATACGCTTAATATATGAACGATTTTATTAAAGAATGAGGTCATAAAGTTATTACACTTTGTGAGGATATACCTTCAGAAAAATATGCTTGTGTTTTTTTCAAAAGCACGTGGCGTGGTTCAATGGCTTCACCTGATCGAGTCTTTCAACAATCAGATTAAACAATATTGTAGTATACCCATATTATAGTTAATTAACAAGATTAGATTTTTATTTATAAATTAAATTTCAAGATATTATGCGGATGATGAAGGTTATAATAGTAATTTATGTCCTGAAATTGAAAATAAAATTAAGGCCAATGTGGAAAAAGATCATCAATATATAGTTCATTCGTCTTCTTCACCTGTTTTACATGAATTTTTTATTACATGTCATGGTTGTTGATCTTTTGGGTCTAAATATTCTTATGAAACATGATAACTTGAATGTTTTTTACGCTCTCATGTTTTGGCTATCATATTTTATATTGATGAAAATCTTATGATATATGTTGAGTCATCTTATTATGTAAGTTGTTATAAGATAACGTATTTATATATCATACCAACTTTTAGTACTTTTTGTCAATTATCCACTTTAATAAATTCTCTTGAAATATTTCTTCCAATTTTAAAAATGAGAGCTCGAAGACCTTAAAATAAATATGTTCCACTATGAGGAGAATTAATTATCCAAAAGATAAAATATAGGCAGTTTTTAATATTCGGTTACTATATACGATCATGTCAAGAAGGCTTAGAAGATCAATGTATTTTTGATACATTTAGTTATTAAGGCTTATGCAATTTGATATTTTTTATTGCATTAATGTTTTAAATGTTAGTGTTTTCCTATTTTATTATTTATTTTTTATAACCAAAAATATAAAATCAACAGAAATTGTGAGACAAGGCATAACCAATTGCAGGCTCAATGCGAGAAAATCATAAGTAATTGCATGTTAGATGCAGAACAAGTACATGAGTGGTAAGGGACATGGGACTAGTTCATAATAATTTACTTTAACATATCAATTCGTTGTTAAGTACACGGATGATGAGAGGTGTGAGACCAATATATAATTCATTGTACCAAACCAATTTATAACCAAGTACATGAGTGGTGATAGATGTGAGACCAATTCATAATAACCTCATATGAGGTGATATATAAGAGACCAATATATAATTCAGTGTAGCACACTAATTCATAACCAAGTACATATGTGGTGATAGATGCGAGATAAATTCATAATAACCTCATACGAGCGGATAGATGTGAGACAAATATGTAATACAATGTAGCAGACCAATCTATAACACAGTACGTGGGTGGTGATAGATTTGGGACCATCATATAATATAGTGAAGCGAGATCATTTTATAACTAATGAAATAAATAATTGAGACGCGAGATCAATACATTCGAGAATTCCAAATAGAACAGTTTCAAATTCAAATTAAAGAATAATTTGAACATTAAAATTAAAGAACAATTCAAAAATAGAAAATAAATAATAATTCGAAATTCAAATAATAAGAAAACAACAAATAATCTTATATAAGAACTTGGCTTATGATGTCGAGTCCTTACACTTTGATGTTGTGACGTTGGGATCCTTATAGAGGAGGTCATTTCTTCAGCATTTTCATATTTTTGAATTCAAGATAGTTGCTTGTTGCGATTTTCTTAGTAGATTGGTAGGATAAAAACGGTGCATGAGCATTTTAGGAGAATCTAGTTTTCCTCGACAACCTAGGTTTTATTGGAATGAATTTTAACTAATTTTGTACTGAGCATGGTAGTTTTATAATGAGCCTCGGTAAATCCATACTTAGCATGGTTATAATCAGCAGACCAAAGACCAAACCCTCAACAAATTTCAATAATATATAGCTCGTTGTCGGTATCAAATAGAGCCAATACGTTTAAAAATCTCATGTAAACGGGGTCACTTTCAGGGGAAGAGTTTCCATAGTGGTTTGGGTGTTCGACTATTAGGGTTTCCGTGAAGTTACATAGAGATATATTAAGTAATTTAAACAACTATTAAAGTTAGATGGTAAAAATATACCTTATATAGTTATTATATAATACTTTTTGGTTTTTTTGTGTTTTCTTCATCTCGTATGTTGCAACTATTCTCTTGACAACTGAAATTTGTATTGATCAACCACATGTTTGGTTATAAATGCAAGACTAATTCATACTAACATCATGTAAGGTGATTGATGTGAGATACATTCATAATAATCTCACGATAGGTACGAGATCAGTATATGCATCACTATGGCAGACCAATTCATAACCAAGTACATGGATGATGTTAGATGCGAGAACAATTTATAATAACCTTATATGAGGTGATAGATGCAAGACAAGTATATAATTAATTGTAGAATACCTATTCATAACTAAATGCATCATTAATGAACATTACAATATACATACAACTATAATTGTGTTTACATCACTAACCAACATCACATATTTACATCATTAACCAACACTACATAAGAATTTCATCAGAATATGTTAGTGTTTTTATCATTAAGAAACATGTAAAACAACTAGTTAAAAATCCGATAGTACTCGCAAATTCTTGGCTATGTAAATATAAGCCAGCTTCAAACCTCCTATGACAGATTCTTACACGGCTATTTAGTTAGTAACGTCGAAACATAATTTGATAGATTTTATGATCTCTTCCCCAAAAGATGATTTTAGGATGATGTTGCCTTCCCTTTATTAATGTTTGAGACCTGTCGGTTTTGACAATCCATTTAAGATCCGACTCCCCATTAGGTTGCTTAACTTCATCTTCATCATTTATGTCACTCGCAAGCACATCGATAAAATCGAAAACTACTTGACATTTTATCACAGTACGCAGTTCATAGATAATTGTATAATATTTCAAATTAATAGACCACCTCATGAGCTTTTCAGAGATGTAATATTTTTACAAAACATTCTCGAATGATCAGGTTATTTGCAAAATGATTACATGACTTTAGAATACAGTCACATATTTTTTGTGGTCGCGACCAGTTCTGAAACATTTTTTAGGTTCAAATATCTTGTTTTGATATCAAGTAAACCTTTGCTTATGTAATATATTAGATTTTATATCATGCCGACTTCCTTTACCATGACTCTACTCACTACACAATTTGAATAAGATAAGTAAATATAAGGTGGCTCACCGGGGACCGACACTAAGATTATTTCGAGGGAGGTCTGGTATGCTTTAAGTGTTTAAAGGTATATGTTAGTGTTGAATTTCTTATTTTCTTTAAGTATTTCTAAGAAGGGATGGCTTTTATCCAAAGGTATAAAGATAAAGTGTGATAAAGCCACGAGTCGACCGGTTAATCGTCGCACTTCATTAATGTTCCGTGGTGGCTTCATGGTTATAAATTATTTTAGTTGGTCTGGGTCGGTGTCGATTTCGTTCTTCTTGACACTTTAAGCTAAGAACTTCCCACTACAGGAACCAATTTTTTTTAAAGGGTTCAGTTTGAGGTTCTACTTACGTAATATCTCATATATTTTGGCTTGGACTTCGAGTTGCCGATCCACCGTGTTACTTTTCATAATCATGTCATTGATATATGCCTCCATGACTTTACCTATTTAAGCTTCAAATATCTTGTTGGTAATTCGTTACTAGAATGATCCAAATGGTATAACTTTGTATTGGTACAAACTTCACTCAGTTTAGAAAATAATATGCTTTTCGTCGAGCGGATGCATGCGAGTCTGGTTATTCCCAAAGTAGGTATCCATGAATGAGATGAATTCGTTACCCGAGGTTGCATTCACCTATTGTCAATTCTAAGAAAGAGAAAACATATTTTGGGCATGCTTGATTCAGGTCAAACTCGACCATTTGTTAAGGTCACCTTAACAAACCCACTCAAGGGGTCTTCACTTTGGGGTTTTTTTCTCTCTCTAGGTTCGTCAACCTAAAAGTTTGACGAAATTGTTTCGTGTTGCTGACCACCCACAGCTAGTTAATTGCTATTGGGGGAGCTTTATAAGATCTAAAGATACCGTGTAGAAATTTCTTGAGTTTCTCTGGCTGCCCCAAAGGATCCCAACCAAATTCCCAACCATATATATTAAACCTTGTCAACATGAGTAGGATTTTAGCTCATACGATGCAATCACGGATTCCCAATGATTTGAGGGCGTCTACTATCATAAAGAGAATTTTCATTAATTTATTGGTACTACTATGACCCACAAATACGAAAAGATCAATCTCATCGGCCCAATGGGATAATTTTCCTTCATAGCTAACCAACTACCTGTTGTTGGCTTGAATGGTGTTACTCTGATAATTCTCTTATGACTGGTTTTAAATATAACATTGATTAAGCTATCATTATCTAGCAAGACGCGCGTAACCATAGCCCCAACGATATACAAGTTAATTATTAAGGTATCCTCGTAAGAGGTGACCAGGCCTTTCAAGTCGTCGTTGAATGTTAGGTCAGCTACCGGATCCATATAGTTATGGTATGAAAATATGTCTTCATAGTGGACTTCCATGTCATTCTTGTGCCTTTTTGGATGCCCGGTTTGTCCCTGGCACTGTGTCCCTCCCAGAGATCGTGCACAACCATTATATTTCCCCTTAACATCTTTCGTTTGTTCCAAATTATCATTCACTGGCCCCTTATTATTTCTCTCATCACGTCGTTCCCTCTCTTTTCTTTTAATAAATTGGATAATGTTGTTAATCAGTCGGTGGATCTATTCCTTCAGTTTCCAACAGTCGCTAGTGGCGTGGCTGTGATCATTGTGTTACACGCAAAAGTGTCGACGAGATATTTCGTAGTTGGGGGCTAGCATGTTACGTGGGGGCTAGTACTTGGCATCTATTTTAGTTTTTTGTGGATGTATGTTATGTTTGTGGTTAAGGGTGTGAACTTCTGGGTCAGATATCATAATATAGGGTGTCAACCTGCTTACCGTTGCTCTCGTGGTGTTGTTACATCATACCTCGTCACTATGCTTCCATTATGGTAATGACGCATTGGATTCTTGTGACTTCAAGTATGAAAAATATGAATAATCTTATTTATTTGAGTCGTCAACTCTCATAAATTGGTATGTTCATGCCAAAATGTATCATATTTTCTTAAAATGAAATTAAACAAGTTTGGTGTAGAGGGGCTCTTCCCGGTCGAGCTTTCTTTTAAAGACAACTACATCAACATGCTCCTTACATGACGACATTGCATTCATCTTATGGATGAACCTTTGAACATAGCTTTTGGACAACTCTCGCATTCTCTGATACAAGTTCATAATCGAATGACCTTCCTTATTGTGCTCTTTTTTGCCAATGAACCGGTATCTTAAAGTAAAAAGACCTTCAGAATTTTAACGAAGCTTACCAGTACATATCAAATTTACGAGGAAGCTTACCCTCCATGATTCTTTTGATGAAATAAGATTCTTAAAGTACGTATTCGACCATTGTCGGTCTCACCTGGTCGTATTCCAACACCTCATATTCTTTAAATTTCTTTGACACCTCGTTGCTTGACTAGTCCTTGTACTCGGTGTATTTTGTTTTTTTTGTTTTTTCTATCACTCTGGCCCATGCATTCGAAATCATTTGCCTGGTATTTTGCCTTACATGTACGACTTTCCTTACAAGCCTTTTGGTTTGGCTCATATATTCCTTTATTCTCACACAAAACCTCATAATTTAATAGATATAGTGCCTCAATTATCTTTACATCCTCATTTTGGATTTCTTATATCTTTCAAGTTGGAAATTGTTCGTTTTAAGGTGCTCCCGCTTAAGTTTTGATCTGTATTTTCAAAAGTTAGATTTTAGATGAGGTAGTCGATGTACCTTGATCGAAAGGTTTATCTCTCTACACCGGTGTGGTAATTGGATTTACACGGGCGATCATGTCGGCTAGGCTACCTTGAGGTTGATTGCCTCCAATTCCCAATGGGTGCGGTGATTACCACCTAATTTTCCTGGCCTGAAAGCGGGCTGGGTCTTGGATCAGTTCTATCAGCTAGCGAGTTCTCTTTGACTCCCATAGTGGTCACATGGTTATACCGAGTATGGTGTACCCTTCAAACTTTCCTTTATATTCCCGACCTTGTTACCACAACTCATAAGTTCTAAATACAATTCCTTAAAAGAGAAGAAAATTATATGAGGTTTTCCTTCTCAACTATGATACCAAGGAAATAACTTACGATTAAGAAATAAAATGGATACGTGAATAATAATATTGTTAAATATTTCAAAAAATCTTCTTTTGCGTTACGGGGTTTACCCTTATTATATATATATATATATATATTACAGATTGTTTTCTCTCTCCATATTTATTCCGTAATAGTTACTAATTTGAACATGCTTTAAGGAAACACTTGTTCCTATTTAGTAACTGTTTTTGTATTAATTTCCTAGACTCAACTCGTGTTTTCATATAGTTATTTAGTCTTTGTGTCTTGTATCGTTTGCTAACCCTTTCCTAATATAGGCTTGCCTTGTCACTTGGTCATCTCGTGTTTGTCTTTAAATGCCCTCATATTGTTTATGTCGACCTTGTTCTCAAGTTGAAATGTACTTTATTCATGAATCTCAGTCGGTCTAAATTCGCCTCGTCACTCAAAGGCCTTGTATTACATGTACTTTTCCCTTCTATCAGGTTTATCTCGTCGGTGCAAGGAGTATACCTTAACCGAGGGGTATAATCTTATCAGGTATATTAAGAATTAATCGACCATAGACACTATCACAAACATCTGATCCAGACAAGATCTGCCTCGTATGATATTATAAGATGGTGCATCTACTACCATAAAAAGACATTGCATTTTTTTAAATTCTTGCTTCCTTAGAGAAACACCCATAGTTAGATCCTCTAATAAAAAGTCATTTTCTCATACAAGTTTAGTTTTAATTCTTTTTTGGGGTCAATATTTTTTACTTATCTCATTTTTCAGAGGTATTTTGAACAAAATATTTGCCGAGCTGTCAATATTGATCATCACTCTCTTGATCTATACTCTGAACAAAATATTTGGCGAGCTACCAATGTTGATCATCACTCTCTTGATCCATACTCATGCAAACTTTACCGTTAATAATACTGCATCGTTTTATGGAGATGCAAGTCCTCTCAGATTGTTATCTAAGAATTATAGGTTCATATATAGATTTTTGTACAAGTGTGAAGACGTATGTCATTGGCATAATATCCCAATATCTATTGTATACTTTTTTTCTTGGGTTTTTGGAGACTTTAGAGTATGAATTTCCTCCAAAAATCACTCTTATAGTAT
This sequence comes from Limnanthes douglasii subsp. nivea, assembly GCA_036936605.1. Lineage (NCBI taxonomy): Eukaryota > Viridiplantae > Streptophyta > Magnoliopsida > Brassicales > Limnanthaceae > Limnanthes > Limnanthes douglasii. The sequence continues at coordinate 274,545,284 of JAUPFV010000004.1, forward strand.
GTATGCTCCTATTTGTCTTTCGTTTTACAAAACTTACTCTGCTTTCCTTCATCGACTAAAATGTACACTTGATCATACAAAGCCTAACAATCTCTAGTAAAATGACCAATATTACCATCAAACTTATAGTATTTATTTTAATTACGATTCACTTTTGCTCCATACAACTTTCCAGGTCGAATTTACTTGGTTGCATCCTTAGTATTTTCATAAATCACCAACAAAGTCTTGGTCAACACAGTAAATAATCCTCTCGGTCGGTAGTCAGCTCTCTTGCTATTGCTGGTGTTGTAGCTGCTTTTAGACTTCTCCTTATAGCTCTAGGACTGACTTATTCTTGGTCTGGCCAAAGTTGAAGCACAATTGTTCCTCAAAGTGCCATTGTTTGTACATATACTTCTAATGTATTTGTTTTCATAGTCAAAGTACATGAGGTTGGTGTATTGGTATCCGATACTTTATTTTCTATGAATACTTTATCTATTTTGATATATCGCTCCAACCGAGCTAGTAGATCTCCAAAGTTTAGAGGTATTTTCTTTATTATTGCATTAGATAAGGTACATTCTCGGACTCCTTGCCTGAATGATGCTACGATCACAAGATCGTAGAAATCTTGTAACTGGGACTTTATTTCCAAAACAATGTTTGGTGTACTCTATCAAACTTTTATTAGCTATTAACTTATAATATATTATGTAATCCTCATTTACCTTAAAATAATTTGAGCCTACAAAGTGATCTCTAAATGTCATTTAAAACATCTTGTAGTTTTTTATGCATCATTTTGGGAGAACGTTAAACCACTTCATTGCATTTTTTCGACGGGTCATGTAAAATCTCGACACTATATTCTATCATCAACTTCATACTGTAGAATTTCACTATTGAATTATTGGATCTGGTGCTCCAGATCTTCTTTTCTGTGGTACTTGTCCTTACAATACCTCAGGGGCCAGTGGAGACTCTTTATCAAGATGTGCATTCTTATCCTCATAGTATTCATTTAAATCGCTGATTAATGGGTATGTATGTTAAAAACATGATCATTGATATATTTTGGCCACCAAATTCGTATTGCATTTTGATATATTTGGTTGATAGCTTGGATCCAGGTGAATGTATCCTGATGAGGATTGTGGATAACCCTGACGTCAACCATGTACACTATTCGACTGTTACTGCTATCTTTGTTCCATGTTTGGAAAACATCCAGGTTGTGATATAGGGACGCTTTGTGACGTCCACGACTAGGAGACTAGGACTTGATTTTGGTTTGGTGGGATCCTTGGTGGGATAACTTTTTTTGTGAAATATTGATTTTTTTGCTGAAATACTAGTTGATTTTGGTTTGGTGGGACTTGATTTTGGTTTGGTGGGACAATTTTAAATACTTGAATTGCTGATATATGATATTACCAATATATTTACATCTTTATCAAATAATACTATATTTAAATAAATTTATATATTTTTAAATTAGTAACCATACTGTATCTTATGTTAATTTTTTTTATAAAAAATATTATAGTCAAATACATTATCTTAATTTTATTTAAAGTTTTATTTACATTATTTTATTATTATTGTGATTTATTATTTTGTTTGTAACACTTTATTAAATTCTAAAATTAATTATTTTTAAATATTAGATCTAAATTAAACTAATTTTAATTTATTTATTTAAATTTCTTATAAAATAATACAACTAAAAACCTATTTTATTTCAGATCTAATCTTTTACAAAAAAAATCAAAAATATTGTTTCAAGTTTAAACAAAATCAAACAACATTAAATTAAAATCCAACTATATCGTTAGCATGATTTTGACACTCATTTTAATAAAATAAAATAAAAAAAACACGAATCTAAAAATTATTATAATAGGTTTTAATTTTGACCATGGATCGTTATCAGATACTAGATAATGTTATATTTCAATCGTCATGGTCGAAATCATTTGAACTACAATTTTTTTTTAATATCGACGATTTTGGCTGAAATCAACATTAAAAAAAACCAGCAATGAACTCTGATTTGGTCGGGATATCTCAATGAGATTTTATTATGCATAACATTGTGATCACTGTTATGTTAAGTAATTATTTATAGTTAAGAGATGAGGTTTAAAGATAAATGAAGAGTCGATGAAATTTATTAGAATTAAAAAAAAATGAAAGTAATAATCCTAAAAATCAAAGACAAACCAACATATAATTTATAATTCTTAGAGGATATATTACGGTTAGGACATCTCACAACAGTCGCTAGTGGTTCATAATTTTACGTGTTCTCCATCATATATTTTCATTTTTTTTATAAAAAAGCTATACATAATTTTACGGGTTCTCCATCATATATTTTCATTTTTTTTTATAAAAAAACTATACACGATTAAATGACATACATGTTATTAGATTAAGTCCATAAAACCACAACGTAAGAAGTAGTGGTTAGTAGAGCTATAGAAAACCAATATAGAGATTAATCTACATAAAAACGAAGATTAATAAATGATTTTTTTTTTATTTCTTACGATTTTGATGAGATAAGAATTTTACATGATGGTGGTGGTGAGGCCATGAACAAAAGAAAATAGAAAGAATCTAACATGCAAACATCTTGTCGTGTATAAGTGTTACCGTCTATATAGGAACAATGCCACCTTCAATTTGTGGTGGTGTCTTATTTTGACTATGAATCATTTTTATTATAATTTTTTAAAGAAAAAGATATTGCAAAGATATAGAATACGAAAATGAAAAAGAATGGATGAAATAAAAATAGGGAAAGGTAAATGAAATTGGAGAAATAAATTAACATTCTTTGTTAATTTAGTGTTCATTGTAACATACTAACAATATTTGCAACAAAATATTTGGTATGTTGTAAATTCGTTATAATAATCGATTGAAAATTGATTTCATATAAGAGAGACGTAGCAGTAAATACCCACTCAACTATGTAATTACCCACTAGTTGCCAAATTTTGGATAGTGTCACTTAGGACACCCATTTAAATTTTGGACAAAATTACCCCTCGACTATATATACCCATTTTTCACTTCAAACCCACTTTTCCCCCCTTCTCAGCACCTTAAACCAACTCAAACACATCTAATTTTTTAGAAACCACTAGAAAACCTTTCGACTCCTGTGAACTTCTATCTCCAGTGAAACCCTTCTAACCTTCAACCCAAAAATCAGTCGTTCTTCACCGGATTTTGACCGGTCACCCTAAACCGTTCGACTTCTGCGAACCTCTCTCTCTAGTGAAACCCTTCCAACCTTCAACCCAAAGTTCAGTCGTTCTTCACCGGATTTTGACCGGTCACCGTCTTCTACTCCATCAAGCTAGTAACCAGCATCCATTCGACGAGTTGCCGTTAAGTGTTCGCCGAGGTACTTTTTTTGTCGTGGAAAATGTCATTTTTTGCGTTTGTGGTGACTTCAAACCACTTGTTGCTGTTATTTGACAATCTGCGTTGCTTATATCTACCGAAATCAAGTATTTAGTGATGGCAGTTGGTATGTTAGTTTCTGGGTTTATCGTCGAACACATGGGTTTGTTAGGTTGCATGTAATGTTAATACTTTATTTAGAGTTATGATGTATATTAGATGTGTATTAGGTGGCTGTTTGTTGTTTTTGGTGTGGTTTCAATATTCCCTAAATCCCTGCAACATGCATGTAAAAAATTGAACAATTCACGTCCTGTACATGTGCGTTGTAGTACAATTCGCATCTTCATCACATAGGAATGCAAACAATTCGCAGCTTCATCACTTTTGTAGTTGCAAACAATTCGCATCTTGATTGCCTTTATTTTCCATACAATTCGCAACTTATATTTGCAAACAATTCATAGGCTATCCTGAGAGTTGTTTGCAAATACAAGCTGATATAGTTCTAAAAAATTCACAGCCTATCCTGAGATTTGTTTATAACTATAAGCTGATAGAGTCCCTTTGTGGGAACAATTCGCATGGAGATGATGATTTGTGTTTTTGCAAAAGTATGAAAACAAATCCAAGCTATTACAGGTCAGGATTGGTGAGCCTTCTTAACCTGCTGAAAAAGTACCGTATTACTGCTGCCCACATCGAACTTGTAAGAAACACACCCTTCTACACGCTTTTGAAAGCGGTGTTCGACCTCCGGAATGTGGCAGAGCTACCAAAGAACAAGTTTTATCCGAACATTCAGTGGGTTGTGGAGAGGTTCTCGGTCGATAAAGACGCCTTCCGATTTGGGTCAAAGGTTGTGAAGCTAACGATGAACGATGTGAAGTTCATATTCAGGCTGAAGCACGACAGAGAGGAAATATCGTTAACGAAAGTCGGAGCATTCCACAGCAGATACGTAAACGACGAGTAGAACGAATCAAGAATGATGAAGAAATACTACATAACTGAAATGCCGGGGAAGGTAGGACCGACGAATAGTAAAACCATCACGAACACCATTTTAAAGGTACCTGTAAATGGACTTTCTCTTATAAGCATGATGCTGAACTTTACTAACATAACATGTTGTCGTGGGTTTTACAGGTAGGTTTAACAAGAGCCATCAACGAAGGGGGAGCATGAGGTTGAGGATGTTGCACGGCTGTTGATACTGTTTTTTTGCTCAACCATATTCTACTCGGTATCTGGAGATGTAATGGGTTAGAGTGTGCTCCATTTTGTCGAAGACCTCAGCAGAATAAACGATTACGACTAGTCTGGATAAATAGCGTTGAAGCTTCTCCAGTCTATCAGGAGTTGCTTAGAAGAACAACACCCACAAGAAGAACAAGAACACCATAATCAAGAAGAATAACAACAACAACAACACTTAGCCTTGGCAAAGAGAGAAAGGCTAACACAAGACGTAGCTCCGGAAAAGTTAGAGTCTACCAATCCTTGTAAGAAGTCGGAACTACATAGCCATAGAGAAGCACCGGTAGAAGAACAAAAGCGAGACGAGGATGTACCTGAAAAAAAGGCATTCACAAAGTCAGAATCATTAAGCCAAGGTGAAATTGTAGGACCAGTACCGAATCAATCACAAAACATAGAAGACCAAGCTCCAGACTCGACCGATACACATGATATCACAGTACGTTTACCTGATGTATCTATTGATGGTTTTTACACTCAAGTTTCACAAATATTTTTAAATGAAATATATAATGTTGAGTACGATGTGTTAATACAACGGTCTTTGGAGAATATGTCGGAGGATATGATAAACGATTTTTGTCGACGAGATGCGGGGATTATGCCGTACCAGTCAACGGTATTGGTTATCCCCGACCGTGTGGTAAGTAGGATTTTAAATGATTTTGCAACGTGTGTATTAAGATTTTACGAGTGTTTGGATATATGTATAACAATTTTATAACAACTCGCAACATATCACAAGATTTGTGTGGATATATATTAAGAGTTAGAAACTAATCTCAAGATATCCTGAGAATTGTTTGGGTTTCTATTTAATTGGAAACTCAAACAATTCACATGTTATCCTGAGAGTTGTTTGGGGAAGGTAATATTATGATGTGTGACACAACCTCTTTTAATTTTTATTATTTTATATGTTCAAGTCAATGGAAGATATAGAGAAGGAGGATGACTCGATGCCTAATTTTAATCTACAGACACCGACACAGCATCCGGAGGCAGAGGCAGAGTGGCAGAAGCTCCAAAGGCACAAGTAACTCTCATCGGCTGGCCAAAGAGAACACGGACGGATCGATGAAAGTGAATATAAAAAAATACAGATAATTAAAGCCAATGAAAACTCACCCGATCCAGTAGTATGAAATTTACCAATGTCCCTGTTTTCCTACAGACTTAATGTGCAAATGACTGATTTGTTGGCGCTATCTTTTGAAAAGGACCTGGATACAAGGTATCCAATTGTCAACCAACTCTCGTGAATGTTTCAAACAAGTCTCATATATTTGACGTAAATAAACAACTCGTTTCATAGATTGTGAACCTCATCCTCTATCCAATATGCAGCAAGAAGAAGAAGGACCAAATCAACCATTAGACGTTGCTCATCATTGATATAGACGCAGGACGAAAACAAACTACAACCCACTCCTGCCTAAACCCCAAACAATGGACCACACAACAAAGACACCTATACTGCTGGTAAACACCTAACTACTACAATTATTGTAAAACACAATTTAAAAACAATTCTCAGGATATCATGCGAATTGTGTCCAAATCAGTTGTCTTTAGTTACAAACAACTCTCAGGGTTTCATGAGAATTGTTTGCAACTAAAATATCCTAAGATTTCTTTGCAACTCTAACACGTAGGAGTTGTAAACAACTCTCAGGTTACCCTGATAGTTGTTTGCAACACTTTTTGATTTGATTGCCAAACAATTCTCAGGATATCTTGAGAGCTGTTTGCAACCAGAATATAAGTATTTGTGCTGAACCTTGATACGAATTATTATAACCAAGTTAAGTATTTACTCAATGAAGGATACATACCTCATTCAAAGACCGGGTACAAGGTGAGAAATTAAAGAAAAAATCCACAACAAAAACAAGGCACCCTCAGCTGTGGTATTTTCATCTGTCAATACGCCGAAGATATTATCCAAAAAGGATACGTGCAAGAGACTTATTGTAAAGATATGGTAAGAGACTTCAGAGCGGAAATGTTTTATTTTTTCCTAAATGATGTTAACACCAACTCATACTGGCATTAATGTTTTTGTATGACATTGTAATTTTTTTGGTGTACATATATTCTGTGAAATTTTTGGTGTATATAGAGTTTTTCTGTTTCAGAAATGTGTAATTTAGGACATGTTTGAACTCACTTTAAAAATAGTGGGTATTTGGCACAATTCACATCATTCCCTGATATATACAAAAACAAATTTCCCACTAAACAATTCCCAATGTAAACAAACAACTACTTCTACACAATTCTCATGAGTAAACTACAACTAACAGTTCGCATCTTATCCTGATATATATTAAATAATTAGAAAACATGGCTGAAGAATACGAACAAGCTATGGCGTCTGCCTTGGTAAACGTTAAGTGTATTCAGCACGCAACAAACCATCTAATCACCACAACCCATTAATTGTTGATTTGACAAAGAAGGTTATGTAATGGTTAATATAGCCACACCACCACCTCACTAAGACTCCCTTCATGCATATAAATAATACTAGTAACCAGAGGCTATTTTAAGAACAAACTATGTATTTCAAACAGTCATAACACCTTCAATTTCCAATCATCATGTCTACCTCTGGTTCTTTAGGTGACTCATGCCTCATGGTCTTCCATAACCATCAACATAAGCTCCGACTTAATCACTCTGGCGGTACCAGCAAACAGCCCAGCCTCTGTTATGGATTTTGATATCGAGGATTACTTTTCTGTTAACTTTGAACCAGTTGAAGTGGTTCCCCTGGTTGGTGCACCTCAGCCAGCAGATGTTCCAAATAGGAAACGAAAGAGGGAGGACGATGCTGGTCCATCGAGGACCAAATATATAAGCATAATGGACGTAGATAACAAGGAGGAAGAGCATAATGGATAGGTTGATGATGAGCATGAAGAGGAGGAAGAAGGTGAAGAATCCTCTACTGATCACTGATAGTCACTGCTTCTGTTTTTTGTTTTTTTTTGGAATGCAAACTAACAAACACTAAAGTAGATTGCCTGTTATGGTTATGTAATCTTTTTTTCGTATAAACTTTTAATCAGTTGAAATTTTTTATGAAGTATTTTTATTTTGCAAACAAATCTCAAGTGAAGTATATGCAAACAATTCGCATCTTAGTAGTAGTTGTAAACAACTCTCAAGAAATCCTGGGAGTTGTTAGCAAGATTATACACATATATTGGAGATGCAAACAATTCGCACCCTAGTAGGAGTTGCAAACAAATCTCAGGAAATATTGAGAGTTGTTTGCAAGATTATAGCCAAATAGTGGACATGCAAACAATTCGCACCATAGTAGGAGTTGCAAACAACTCTCAGGAAATCCTGGGAGTTATTTGCAAGATTATACCCAGATAGTGGACATGTAAACAATTCACACTCTAGTAGGAGTTGCAAACAACTATCAGGAGGACCTGCGAGTTGTATGCAATCTTATACCCAGATATTGTATACATTTTTATAATTTGGAAAAGAAAACAATTCGCATCACCAAACGGTTGCAAACAATTCTCCATTGTGTATGCGAATTGCTTGCAACTCGTGGGGTTTCTTGAGAGTTGTATGAAAATATTTTCCTGAAAGTTGCTTGGGAAAAATAGCTTTATTAACCAAACACCTAGCATTTCATTACTGTAATACAAACAAGAGAAATATGTGTAAATGAACAAACAACTCTACAAATGTTTAGTTTATTGTCCACAACAATAGCAGTGTTACAAATCAATGTGGCCAACGAGAATTGTCCACAACAAGAATTGTCTTTAAACTGGACCACCACAAGTCCTCTTGTTATGACTTGATTTCGAACAACAGCCACACTTCAATTGTTTGGTTGAGGTTTCTCCTCTAGAGGGGATTTGATTTTTTTTAGGCCTTCCGGGCGTCTTTTAACATTCAGAGGCAGAATTTTCACCACCGAAGGATCGTTAGCGCTGGACCCTTCGCCGAAAATCGGTTATCGCCGGTATGTTGAAAAAATAAATTTCCCAATAATTCTTAACCGTAAAGAACGACTCTATTATAGTAAAGGGATCTTGGTCGGTTAACTGTATTGCCGCTAAAGCGTGAGGATATGAAAAATATTATTGTTCCTATGATCCGCAAGAACATTTATAATCCAACAGATTAACAACCACCATAGAATTTGAGAAGACTTCGAACATGGCTGTAGAAGACTTACGTACTACCCAAGTTCGGCACATGTCAACATTCTGCTTTAGCTTCTTCTCATAATCGGGGACCAAATTAGTACTCCAGCTTAACCCCTCTTTGTATCTTCGTGAAACTTGAATCATAAGAAAGACTCTAATCCAGTCAATAAACTCAACAATGGGTATGCCGCAATATTTTTTGATCTGATTGTTAAAAGATTCGGCCGCAGTAGAAGCCATAAACCCGTATCGTTTCCCTTTAACGTAAGCCTGCGCATACTTATCTGGGGGTAAATTAGCAAGAAAATCACTCATTCTGTCACCACCTTTACATAGAAAATCTGTTAGTATATTCTTAAAAAGCTCTCGACTGGGACCATAAGCAAAACGATGGAAGAAACACAACATCCTTTTTTATAGTCTCTGTTAGTGTGCTCCAATTTAGATTTTAAATTCTGCATGAGATGGAAATAACAGTACGCATGATAGCAGTTTGGATACAAGACAGAAACAACATTAACGATACCAGAATAACGGTCTGAAATAAATATGATTTGGCGCTCCAACAAACGAGGTTTCAAACACCCTAAAGACCACATCCAATTGTCACAATATTCAATGCTAACTATACCAAGATCAACAAGGAATAGTCCTGAAACAAGAAACCTCAAATGATCAATATAATAGAACTCAAACATGTAAAAAATGTAAACAATTCGCATGAGTGCTTGAGAGTTGTTTTCAAATCTCAGGATTACCTGAGAGTTGTTCAAAACTCTCAGGATATCATAAGAGTTGTTTGCAAGTCTTATATTTACAAAGAGTAGTTTGCAACTCTCAGGATTACATGAGAGTTGTTTGCAAATCTTGTATTTCCAAAGAATTGTATAGAAATCTCAGGATATCGTGGGAGTTGTTTGTAAGTATTATATTTACACAGAGTAGTTTACAACTTTCAGGATATCCTGATAGTTGTTTGCAACTCTTGTATTTCCATGCGAATTGTTCTGAACTCTCAGGCTATCTTGGGAGTTGTTTGCAACTCTAGGCTGCGAGTTTTTTCAAATTTTTCCACAATACATGCTAATCATTCAGATTAAAAAAATGAAAGTAACTGTTGTTGCCGTCCTTTCCTACGGTAGTAAACAATACACCCTTATACTTTCCATATAAGAATGTTCCATCGACAAACAAAATTGGACGGCATGAATGGAAACCCTGAAGGGATGAACCGAATGCTACAAAATAACATTTGAAACGGTTTCTAACTAATAACTCTAACCGGCAGTCTATATTAATATCGCGGCTCTTCAATCGTTTGAAGTACCCGCTTAGTAAACTAAACGAACTTGAACTATCTCCAAAAAATCCCCTCATTTCCTTCTATAAAGAATTCCATGATAAATTTTAGGAGTTGTTAAGTCTTGTAATTTTGTTTGACAGTCGATTGTATAGTTTTGGCTGTCAACGAATGACAGGTCCGGATGGAATCCTGAATTTCCTCCGCAATCAAATCTGATGTCAAATGCCTATGCCGCTTATGTTTTTGGGAGAAAACGGGACTGCAAGTATGGTGCGGAACATACTTCTTGATCTTCATTAAGCCGATGCTGAAATCAATAGATGCATAAAGTCTCTATTTGCATCTGTTTGTAAATTTATTTTCACAATAAGTAGTGATCTTGTTTGATGTGTTGTGCATGTATTTGAAAGAAAAACCATGCTTTAAAGAAAACTTGCACAAAGATAACCTTAGACCTGCAACACCTTTTTTGAAAGCTTGACTTACTCCTGTAATAGCATAAGCCCAACCAGTAGTAGCAAGTTGTTTTTTTCTAATCAGAATTAACTAAACAGTTACTACTCTCCCCGCTAATTAGTTGATTAAGAGATGGTTCTCCTAAACTTATGCTATATTATTTACGCTTTAGACCAGAACCCTTATCACCAGAACTCTTATCATCAGAACTCTTATAAACATAACTTTTATCACCAACCTTTATCGAAGACGTGTTGTTGTATGAGAAAACTAACCCGTTTTAAACGCTCCAAATCAAGATATAATAATAAACCAACAAAATCTTTCTGGTTATTAAAGAAACAATTCTTGTGATCCCCGCATGAGTAGGTAATTAGGTAGTTACCTGTGACCAGCTCCTCCCATGTGCTCTCCACATACTCTTGGATACTTTGAAAGCTTTCAAACTCCGTGAAAGGCACAATTGCGGTTTGATGAACATGTTTAAAAATACAAACTCGTGATTTAGACATAACTTATCCTGCATGGAACAAGCATAAAGCAAGTTATTAGTTCATGCACTGAGCAACTCGCATCCTCTGCTGAGAGTTATGTATAACTATAAGATGCGAATTGTTCACAGTTTTATATCTATTACAATGTAGTTGCACAATTCGAATCTTATTTTAGTACTCAAGCATGAACAAAATGTATACAATTCACAATAGTGCATGAGAGTTGTTCTGAACTCTCAGGATTACCTGAGAGTTGTTTACAAATCAAGTATTTTAGCACTCAAGCATGAATAAAATATAAACAATTCGCAATAGTACCCGAGAGTTGTTCTTAACTCTTGAATTTCCTGAGAGTTGTTTGCAACTCTTGGATTTCCTGATAGTTGTTTGCAACTCTTATATTTGCAAAGAGTTGTTTGAAACTCTCAGAAAACCCGGAGAATTGGTAAGACAATTCGCATCTTCCTCGTTAGATACATCAAACATTTCGCATCTTCTACGTTAATAACCATAGAACAATTCACATCTTTTGTCTGGAATACCTGGACAACTAAAACTTATAGTCTACACATGTTTCACGTTTAAAATCAATATCTAATACACTAAAAATCAGTATTTAACTAGTTAAACAAGGATTAACGACATAGATGACCATAATAACAAATAATCACTGGAATAAAAAACAAAAAAACAGAGAAAAAAATCTAACAAGATATACTAAGAACAGAAACAGTAGAATAACACCTATTCTAACTCAGAAATCAAAGAAATAACTTCGAAATCGGTAGTTAATCACCATTACCTAAAAGCAACATGTAAAATCAAAACAATAGAGATTCAAAAAAACTCGAATAACGTGAGATCAAATCCTGTACGTAAAAAGCAGTCATTAGATGGATTTTATACAAAACTTACAAAAATATACAGACCTTTTAACGCTCCGATCACCTAAAAATTGTGGTTTCTTGGTGGTTCACGGTGGTTTGTAGGGTTAGGTGGATATAGTGGGTTAACAAATTCAAAGCATTAAAAACTAGAAAAGGAGGAAGTAAATAGAAAAATGTGCTTATATAGTGGGTCGAGGGTAGTTTAAGTATTAAAATAATGTTAGGTATTTAGTGGTAGTTAGGTAGTTGAGATGAATATTAAGAGGTAATAAAACAAACCTTGGGAACTAGATGACATAGGATAGTTGAGTGAGTACTTTAGGTGCAATTTTCCTTCATATAAAAGTAATCTCATTGCAAAGTCGTTATAAATTTGCTGTTACTGATAATCAATTAGCAACGTATTAAATAGAAGTCGTTATAAATTTGTTGTTACTGATAATCAATTAACAACGTATTAAGTGGTGCGTAGTAAAAGATTATTTCTCTAATAATATATAATTTTTTATTTTGTAATCCTTAACCAATTGCTTTATACCATATGTGGTCCAACTATGAAAATCTAATATCTATTCATCATGTCATATAATTTTATTGGATATATTTTATGGAATGTGATATTATCCGGAGTTTGTGTTACATTTTACCGTTATCAGATAGTTTTTATACTTCACAATCCTAATATGCTATATATGCCGTAGAGGACCTCTACCAAATATTACTTTATACTTTCATAATGCTTTCGTTAGCAATCCATTATTTGTTGGGTATATAGCTGATGAGTCCGGATTCCATTACCACTTCGGAGAGGGTCAGTTCGGACAATGTCTACCTAACCGGACGGTGAAAATTCGGACACCATCATCCATTGGACTGTTCGAACAGAACTAAAGTACTTAAAACCTAATCATTTCTTGACTAAGCTGCTTGCTCTCCTACTAAGAGCTCATGGATCCTTGAACTTGACCCGTGTCCATTAAACATGACCCGAAAGCCCATAAAGCCCAAATGTAAGGGTATAAATACCCAACCACCAACATTAAATGAGGGTAATGAAAATTAAATACAACCAGGCTGCTTAATTCTCCATCTACTCTCTACCTAAATATTAAATACTCACAAACTTCCACATAACTCTAAACAAAAATTACAAACTTACCCTCAAACGAAAATAAACCACACCAAATTGGCGACCACAGTAGGAGAACAACGGTGCCTGAATCAAGCATTCGAAACCATAAAAAAAATCAGTCCGAATGAATCCGGACGCCCCGGAAGTACCACCAGCGTTGCTTGAAGTGGTGGGTGAGAATGATGAATATACCATCGAGGAGCGTGATAGATTAAAGGGCGAGATAGAAGCTCTGAGGGTAGAGAAGGCTAAGATGGGCATGAAAGAGAAGTCAAAAGCATCAGTTGCTCATCATACCGACAACTATAGAGAGCATGAGCCTTCGAAGACTCATGTGAGTACCAAGAAGACCCATGCTAGCTCCAAAACGTCTCACCGGTCCAAGCCAGTGGAGAGTTCTGACTCAGACTCAGAATCTTCTGGTAGCTCCTCGGACGAGGATGGTGTTGAAGAGTCCTTATCCTCCAGCAGTGACGAGGGCCGATCCAAAAAGAAGCAAACGTTGATTAAAAAGTATTCGAGAAAAATGGATAGACATGAGAAATTAAAGAGGAATATAGGCAAAGGATCATCTCACAGCCGGAGACATATAGACCGGATGCTGATGGATCCTTTTGCCTTCCACGATAAACCAGGTATCTTTGCAACTCCGAATGAGGATACTGCTTTCATTCGTGGCCGGAATTCGAGACAATCTCCATTGTCTTCTAAGATTTTGTCCGGAAACCTCCCTAAGAGGTTCGATAGCACAAAAATGGAGAAATACGATGGCAGTAAAGATCCGGACAACCACTTGGAACAATTTAAAAACTTTATGATGAATTTCGATGACGAAGACAAGTTACTATGTAGAGCATTCTCCCAATACTTTACGGGGAGTGCTCTGAAGTGGTATAACAGCCTACCACAAAGCTGCATCAGTAATTTCGATACCTTTTCAGTGGCCTTTCGAAGGCAGTTTGTTGGGAGCAAGGAATTGAAGGGCAATGGGGACACAATAATCCATTGTGCCCAAGAACCAAACGAATCACTGAAAGAATATATAAGCCATTTTGTAAACACTAAAAACGGGTTGGCTGATTGCTTTGAGAAAGTAGCAATAACATCTTTGAGGCAGGGCTTAAACCCTGGAAATTTAGCTGATTCAGTGACCAGAAAGAAAGCCATGACTTGGGGAGGTCTACTGAATCAAGTCGGAAAGCAAATAAACGTTGATGAAACAAAGAAAACTAGTGTGCACAGGCAGGTGAGGTCTGCTCCGGTTGCACCAAACCCCAACCAAAATCAGTCCGGGAACAAGGCAAGGGAGACCGGACAGGGACATAACAGAGCAAAATCTCAATCTCAGCCAGTTGCGCCTGCACAGAGTCAACAATCTAGAAATAAGAGAGGGCCTTGGGTTCAACCGGAGTGGTTTGCAGAGTTAAAAGAAAGTGTGGCGACCATATATGACAAAACAAAGGAAGAAGTACACTATAAGAGATCGGCTGCACTGCAATCTCCTAGGGAACATCGTAACAGTTCCTTCTGTCAATATCATAATGATACTGGCCATATCACTGAAGATTTTATCGCTTTAAAACAAGAAGTTCAGAACTTAATTGAAAGAGGAAAGCTGGGGGCATATGTCAAAAGAAAAGGAGGAAATATGCCCGATAATGCTCATCGGGTTGGTCCGAGCAATGCTGCTCCGGAGGGAGCTATGGTTATAATCGAAAGGTTCGATGTAGAGTCAGAGTACTTGGATCCTGATCCAACTCGAAATAGAGTGGGTGCTATTGAGGAACGTTGCAAAACAGTCTCCGGGCTTATTAAGTTTTTTGAGTCACTCACGATTTTCGGAGGGGATACTATGACAGCTCCTACTGCTTCTTCGAGGAAGAGGCACGTTCATACTTTAGCCACCCAGCTGGAAGGAGGCATGACCTCCTATCAATCACAAATTCCATTTCTCTTCATTGTTTTTGATGAGGATGACTTAAGGGATATAGCTGGCCCTCATGAAGATGTTGTTGTCATAGGAACATCCATTAGAGGCAATAACATAAGACGAATCTTGGTGCATACTGGGAGTTCAGCAAATATTCTCTTTTTAACCTCTTATAAAAAGATGAAAAATCCAGCCGTAATTCAGCATTCAGACAGATCAATTGTGGGTTTTACTGGAAGCTCAGCAGATGTGATCGGGGAGTTCGAAGAGGAAGTTTTGTTGGGCAAGGGCCCTTTTAAGAAGATGGTTAGAATACTTTTTATTGTGGTGGATTGTCCCACTTGTTATAATGATATTCTAGGGAGGTCTTGGCTCTTTAGGATGCATGCAGTGGCCTCTACAGTCCACCAATGTTTGAAATATGCTGTTCAAGGACAAGTGGGAGTTGTTCGGAGCAACCAAAAGATTGCAAGAGAATGTTATGCCACAACACTGGCTCCACGGACGTTGGGGGCAGTTCGTATAAACGAAGAATGACAGTTTGAGGGGCTTTCTGGGGGTGAGGGTGAAATTGATGACCCTAGAGAGACCCATGGAGTATTGATACCGATTGAGGAAGTTGAAACACACTCTTTGGAAGAGGGAAAAAGTGTTAAGATAGGGTCCAAAATGCCATTCGAACTGAAGATTAAAATGTTGAATTTTCTAAAAGACCATCATCATGTTTTTGCTTGGTGCAATACTGATGTTACTGGGGTTCCAGCAGATATTATATCACACCACCTATCCATTCGGAGAGACATAGCACCAGTGGTACAGAAGAGAAGGGCTTTTTCCAAGGAAAAGGCTGATGTTATTGTTCAAGAAGTTGACAGGCTCACTAAAATGGGGCATATAAAGGAGTCTCAGTATCCTTTATGGACAGCCAATCCGGTCTTGGTGAAAAAGAAAAATGGCAAGTGGCGTATGTGCATTGATTTCACAGATCTCAATAGGGCTTGCCCAAAAGATTTATACCCAGTTCCCCGGATTGATCAGATGGTGGATTCCACTTCTGGAAATAAGCTACTGTCTTTCATGGATGCCTTCTCCGGGTACAACCAGATTCAAGTAGATCCGAAGGATCAGGAGCATACCACATTTGTCACTGATAAGGGTCTTCATTGTTACAAGGTAATGCCATTTGGGCTGAAAAATGTTGGGGCTACCTATCAGAGGTTAGTGAACAAAGCCTTTGCTAATCAAATTGGAAGAAATATGGAAGTATACATTGATGACATGATGGTAAAAAGTATGGATGAACAACTACACTTGGCAGACCTCCAAGAAACTTTTGCTAACTTAGTAAAAGTAAATTTGAAACTAAATCCCGAAAAGTGTGTGTTCGGAGTACAGTCCGGGAAATTCCTGGGTTATATAATAAGTGAGCAAAAGATACAGCCCGATCCGGACCAGCTTAATGCTTTATTCCAGATGGAGCCTCCTCGAAATATTAAAGAAGTACAACGGTTGACTGGGAGGTTGGCTGCTTTAAATCGATTCATCTCAAGGTCTTCGGAAAGATGTGCCCCGTTTTTTCAATCATTAAAGGGTGCAAAGGGATTTGACTGGACTTCACAGTGCGATGAGGCCTTCAACGAGATTAAGAAACATCTGTCCTCCCCCAAGAATTTATTTAAATTTGTTGATGGAGAGACGCTCTTCGTATACTTGGCAGTTTCCAGTGGTGCCATCAGTGCTGTATTGGTAAGAAAGGTAGATAATTACCCCCATCCTGTGTACTACATCAGCAAGAGCTTGATAGATGCAGAAAAACGCTATTTAAAGCTTGAAAAATTAGCATTAGCCTTGGTAATTGCTGCAAGGAAGATGAGGCCTTATTTTCAGGCTCATCCTATTATTGTCCGGACATATTTTCCCTTGAAGAATGTTCTTCAAAAGGCAGACATTTCAAGTAGAACGACTAAGTGGTCAGTAGAGTTGGGGGACTTCGACATTGATTTTGCTCATCGAACAGCAATCAAAGCCCAAGTTGTGGCTGATTTCTTAGTTGAATTCCACTCAGATAGGGATAAGGAGCGAACAACTGAAATGAAAGATAAAAAGGTCTGGGTTGTCCGGATGGATGGTGGATCAAGTACTATGGGATGTGATGCAGGGGTGTGCTTAACTTCTCCATATGGTGACAAAATGTATCAGGCTATATGTTTTGCTTTTAGGGCTTCCAACAATGAATCCGAATACGAAGCAACTATAGCTGGTTTAAAGTTAGCTTATATTTGTGGGGCCAAAAGGGTCAAGCTGATGAGTGATTCCCAGCTTCTTATCCACCATGCGTAAGGTCAATCTGAGGCAAAAAAAGAGCAACTAGTGAAGTACTTACTTCTTCTTAAAAATGAGGCACTTAAGTTCAAAAGCATTGTTTATGAGAATATACCCCGAACAGAGAATGAACTAGCAGATTCATTGGCAACCATAGCATACACTGAGTCATATCCTTGGATCCATGTGCTGGAGAGCCCTTCCATTCAACTTAATGTGGGTAAAGAGGAAGAAATTTTCGATGTACAGATAAAGCAACCTCGAGATTGGAGATTTCCTCTCCTACAGTATCTCTCCGATGGCATCTTGCCTCCGGATAAATCACTAGCAAGAAAAATGAAGCACAAGGCTCGTGGTTTTATCATACTAAGAGACATTCTGTATAAAAATTCTTACAGTAAACCTTTTTTGCGATGTTTGGGAGATGATGAGTCTCAAGTAGTCCTCTCCGAATTACATGATGGTGAGGGATCAACTCATTGTGGATTCAGGGCTCTAACAATGAGGGTTTTACTGGCTGACTATTATTGGCTCTCTATAATGCAAGATGCTAAGGAGATGGTGGGAAGGTGTGATCCATGCCAGAGATATAGCAATGCAATTCATGTTCCGCCCATCCCTTTAGAATCAATTTCTGAACCTATACCTTTTGCTCGATGGGGATTGGATTTGGTGGGACCTCTTCCTATGACATCCAGAGGGCGCAGGACAATAATTGTTGCGATTGATTATTTTTCGAAGTGGATTGAAGCAGCCCCATTGGCAGGTACAACATCAAAAGCTGTCATAAAATTCGTTTTATCCAATATTTGTTGCAGATTTGGTGTTCCACAGAAGATAACGACAAACAATGGGACACAGTTCGACAATAAGGAAATGGAGAGTTTCTGTGCCTCTAGGGGTATACAAAATTGTTTCTCTTCACCTTTCCACCCACAAGCAAACGGTCAAGTTGAAATGGCTAACAGAACTATACTGTCCGGTTTGAAGAAAAATTTAGAAGGGGCTGCTGGAAAATGGCCTAGTTATTTACAAGAGGTTTTGTGGGCCTACCGGACCACTTCTGAGGCCGCAACACAAGAGTCACCTTTTGCCTTGGTCTATGGGATGGATGCTATAGCTCCCATAGAGGCAACTCTCCCTTCCTTTCGAGTTCACAATTTCTCCGAACACGCTAATGAAGTGGCAATCAGGGGTCAGCTTGACCTAATAGAAGAAAGACGATTTAAGGCTCACCTTAGAGCTGCACACTATCAGGGTTTGATGAGAAGCAGGTTTGCTTCTAGAGTTAAAAGAAGATATTTTCAGCCGGGGGACAAGGTGTTAAGGAAAGTCTTCTTACACACTAAAGAGAAGCTGCTCGGCAAACTAGCCCCAACTTGGGAAGGACCTTACATGGTCATTGAAAGGCTTAAACCTGGAACATACTGGCTAGAAGCCAAGGATGGAAGGGTTTGAATCACCCGTGGAATATTGAAAATCTTCGGATGTACTTAGAATAGAAGCGATGTAAATATTTACTTGTTCAAAAATCCATGTAAATATTTGGGGGCATAATCTTTCCTACCCTGGTGGCGCGGAGAGGTTTTAATGAGGTGTCCGGGCTTTTTTTATAAAATTTGATGCCTTCTTAAAAATTCAAAGTGTTCTTACTTTGTTTTTTGTCACACCATCCAGATTGAATTAAAGGAAGGATGACTACTTAAACATTTGTCATCAAAGAATTTAAACACTCTCGCTTTAGAATGTTTATGAAATAACTAAGGGCTATTTAAACACTAGCCACCAAAATTAAAACAAACTATGAAAGAATGCAAGAGTTGTGCAAAACACAGATATTCATTAAAAAAAACCCAAGTGCCTTGGCCTTCCAAGGACTTTAAAACTGTCAGACAAAACAAAAGGTCTATCCGGTCAAATGCCGGACACAATTACAAAAATGCCTTGGCCTTTCAAGGACTTTAGTTCAAACAAAGTAAAAGGTGAAAAGATAATTCATAATCTAAGACTGAGCCTCACTTGTCTTCTTCTTCTTCTTCTTGGGATCGTCCTTCTCTTCATGTAGGCCCTCCCCGGTGTTTTCTTCTTTGTGAGAGGAGGAAGCGCTGGAATAATCATGCAAGTCTCCATCAGCCATGGTGTGGAAGGGAAGGTCTTTGTACTCTACATGAAGCCACAAATCTCCCACGTTCCTCTTCGGGAACTTCTCATGAAAGAGCAAGACCATGTCCGACTTCACTTTGGCATACATTTGCTCTTGAGTGTCTATTACATTGTTGGCATAAGCATCGATCTTGGTCTGAATTTTGGCCTCTTGCTCCCTTAGCAGATCTGCTTTCTCCTCTGCAGCCTTGGACACTGTGTTCTCGAGCGCAATCTTGTCATTTGTCAAGTTATGGATGACTTGATCCTTGGCGTTTGCCTCTTCTTTTGAAGAGGTGAGAACTTTCTCTAATCCGGAAAGCTTCTCCCGGAGCTCTTTGATAGTATCCTCTAAAGTGGCAACCTTTGTGGCCCACCCCTCTTGGCTCTTCTTTAGCTCCTCGTTTTCTCCCTTCAGAATGTCAGCATTTTGAGTGTGAGTGAGGAGATCGTTGGACAATTTCTCCTTGTCAGATTTGAGATCCTTGATAATATCTGCATGACCTCGAACTTGTTTCTCCAGAACAAGCACTGGCTGAACATTACTTAATATGGAGTGAGTTATGATGTCACTTTCACTTGAAACAGTAAAATTCTTACCATTAAAAGTAACGGTGTTCGAAGTTCTTGGAGGGAGGTAAGGCCCAGCAAAGTCGTCTCTGGGAAGGTTTGCAAAATAGTCACCAAGTCCATCAAGCCCTGTGATGTCAACACCATCAATGCTGAGGTCTCCTCCTTCAACCTCGTTGGTTTTGAAAGTCACCAGGGATCTCCTCTGCTCTTGTCGGATCAGTAGGGCCTACAGGGGGGAGAGGCTCCGGAGGCCGGAGAGAAAGTTCATCACCCTTAGAGGTCTTTTTCTTTTTTGCCTCCCTCTCATTGTTCTCTACTCTACGTTTTCGGTCTCTCTTAGGAACCCTTAGAGGTTTGGTAGATCCTACCTCTTCCTTAGCACTCTCCTGCTCCACTACTTCTAGGAGAGCAACATCAATCTGGCTTGGGGCTGACCCCTCTAGGTTTGTTGGAGCAGTCTCCTCCACCTCGGCAGGGTTAGCCTCACCTGCAGTCTTCTTACCTTTCCTTTCTTGCCTTTCATTTTACTTGGGGCCTTGGCCCGGCCTGGCAAGTATAGTGACCCGTCCGGTTCGTGTGTTCGTTTGAGGACTACATTCGGAGGGGGTGGAGTGGTGAGTTCTTCCCAGGTCAAGTCCCTCCAACCAGTAGTGTTCCAGAGGTGATACCTTGCGAAATTGCCTTCGGTAAAAGCATCATGAAACCGGTTCCCCCACTTTTCAGCAACCCAAGTGTTGATCTTGGTACAAGTGGTCTGCCCGACCTTTAAATAGTCATTGAAGTCTTTGGGCAGCTCTGTTAAGAAAAAAGACAAGACCAGTCAGTTTAAGCAAATTCGATAAAATTAAAAATAAGAATGTAAGGTGGGATCCTTACGATCATTCCTCCATCTGCTGGTGAGGAGACTCAGATTGACTCCAGCTTTGATTTTCCTCCCATTCTCCCAAGCGCCACTTACGAACAGGAATTGAGTCCTCCAATTTATCTCCGACTCAAGCAGATCATCCACTGCTTTATAATTATCACCCATGTTGAAGTGATAGAAGGGAATGTGGTGGTTTCTGGAGAGACTGGCCACAGCTGCGAATTCCTTCATTGGTAAAGGAATCCTGGAGAGCCTGGAGGCCATGATACATGTCATAAGTGTGTACCAGGCATTGGGGCTCAATTGACTAGGGCATAGCTTGATGAAGTGGAAATACCTAACTATCTCCGGATCTAAGGGGAACCTTAAACCCCAGTTAAAGAGCTCAGTGAAGATGACCATTTCACTGAGTTTGCAGTCCATTGGGGTTTCGGGGTCTATGGGGATTCTTATCTTTACGTTCTCCGGAATCCCCCACTTCGTACGCATCCGGCCCAACTCGGCAGTATGGATGAAAGCATAGTTGAGTTTTTGTAAGGCAAGAAGATATTTAACGTTTAACTTGTGGAAACAAGGTCCCACTTTTCCTTCGAGAACTTCTGGTAATTCCGGATGCCTAAGGCATAGTTTCTCTTTGCCCTTATCTTTCTTAGCAGCAGCAGCATCACTAGTCTGTCCGGAGGGTTCGGACTCGCATGGAGCCTCTTCGATAGAATCCTCCATTATTTCCTCCATTACCGAGGAAGGGTTTTCAGTAGTCTTTGTGAGGGGGGAGTTTGGAGTTCGTTCAGTCTGATCTTCGGACTGATGAGCTTAACACTCTCCTGGACTCTGGCCTCCGGCTGGGGCTCTGATGTAGAGGTTTCTCTTCGGGGGTTTGAGCCAGTGGCCTCCGGCCCGGACAACATGTCCTTGGGTACTTTTATGGGTGCCTCTGACCCTGTATTGCTATCCTTGGCACCTGATTTTGAAGGGGTGCCTTTGGAAGCTTGCCCCTTAACCAGCCGACCTCTTCTTCGATCGACCAATTTGTTAGGAGAAGTATCTGCATCTGACCCCATAGCTATGAATGGGGAAGGCTTTTTTAAGCTAGTAACTGCTGGCCCTGGTTCAACGGTGGGTTCTGATTCTTGAATCGATGAGCCTGAGCCAATGGGAGAAAGGTTGGTTTGAAATAATCTCCTCGGTTTGACACTTTTTGTTGAGGAGGAACCCTGGTCAGGCTCTGTGTTTGAGGTTACTGGTTTGTCGATAGGGGAGGTAGGTAAGCCTGCTGCAATGCGCCTTTCCCTTTCAACTTTTTGTGCTTTTTCTAATTCTGATAGATTGAGTCACCCACCTCTGATTAAAGTGTTCCTAGCCGTGAACATAAAAAACCAAAGTGAAGAACTTGTTTTTGAAAGAGAAAGCTCTGAAAATTAGCAAAGTGAAAATGAAGGTGATAGTAAAACAGTGGAAAAGTGTTTTAATTTATAGTAAACCCCAAAAAGGTGCTTTGATTCCTAGGAGAATTCGAAAAGATTTGCAATGATTAAGAAACGGCGCTGATGTCACCTTCATTTAATGAAGAGGTTGCTTTTCAGAGAAGGTGAGAGCGAAAATCAAGGTGAAAAAACGGCTGAAGTGATGAACCAGAGAGAGACACGTGTCCCACAAACTTTGGCAAACAACCGTTCAGATTCAAAGAACCTTTTTCAGTCCGGATAAAACTATAACACAATTCGGAGGACCTATCCAGATGTAACTGTCACTAGCAACGGACTGTTTTTCAGGTTTTGACAAAGGTTTTTGAACAAACACCTAAAAAAGGGGCTACTGATGAGTCCGGATTCCGTTACCCCTTCGGACAGGGTCAGTTCGGAAAATGTCCACCTAACCGGACGGTGAAAATTCGGACACCATCATCCATTGGACTGTTCGAACAGAACTAAAGTACTTAAAACCTAATCACTTCTTGACTAAGCTGCTTGCTCTCCATCTAAGAGCTCATGGGTCCTTGAACTTGACCCAGGTCCATTAAACATGACCCGAAAGCCCATAAAGCCCAAATGTAAGGGTATAAATACCCAACCACCAACATTAAATGAGGGTAATGAAAATTAAATACAACCAGGCTGCTTAATTCTCCCTCTACTCTCTACCTAAATATTAAATACTCACAAACTTCCACATAACTCTAAACAAAAATTACAAACTTACCCTCAGACGAAAATAAACCACACCATATAGTACCATGTCCTACTATTTAAAATGAATACCTTACAATATTATATAAACTATTATGACTAGTAACAAGGGTATACATCTTTATTTCAGAATATTCCTCATCAAATAACCTGTTTTAAAGTCCATATTAAAAAGGATATCTTCAGAATAAACTCTTACTACTAAGCAAACAAAATTTGTTGGCAAAAAATATGAAACACTCAAATAAATAAACAAATTTTTTATAAATGGAAAATAATAAATATTACAAGCCACTCTTACAGCTCACCACAAGAGAAATAATTATTATCTAAAAATCAAGAGAGCTATCTTGTCCCTCTACTTCACTTCAATTGTCTCTGTTAATTTGTTATTGATTTGAGTAGTGTGGTGAGCTCCACTATTCATAGAAAACTAAGATTCCAAAACAAGTCAACAAGGTAGAGCTTCTAAAACAAACTAATAAGGTGGAGCTTCCATAGTTTCCCAAGAAGGTGAGACTTCCAAAGTAAGCTAATAAGATGTGCCTTCCATTGTAAGCTAAGAATACAATTTCTTGATCGGTTTTCTTGAGTGGGTTTTATTGGACTCTAATAATTGGATCAAGTTTATGATCTAATACCCCCATTAAACTTGATATGTGACCCCTAATAATTATTTTAATCTTTTGAAGTCTTCGGTTTTCAGTGGCTTGGTGAAAATATCAGCATCTTGATCTTGTGTTTTCATATATTCAACTTGCACATTCTTTCTTGAAATACACTCCCTTATGTAGTGGTAGCGAACAACATTATGCTTGGTTTGATCATGGAATACTGGCTTATTGGCTAAAGTGATGGTTGACTTATTATCGACTTATTATCGACATACACCTTAGTCGACTTATTTTGTGTTAAGTCTATGTATTTCAATAGATAATTAGGCCAAATTGCATGACTAACACAAGTAGTAGTAGAAATGTCTTCCGCCTCACAAGTGGACAACGCCACAACTAGTTGTTTCTTTGACATCCATGTGAAAACAATATTTCCCATGAAAAATAAAAATCTAGTAGTGTTCATTGGATTATCTATATCTCCACCTCAATCACCATCTATATACCCAACAAGCTTGTAATCATTGGAAATTGAATAGAGTAAGCCAAAGTCGATTGTACCTTTCAGATATACAAGGATTATCTTGAAGTCTTGAAATGAGTTGTTGTTAGAGATTCCATGTAACGACTAACCAATCGAACTACCCAAACAATATCTAGTCTCGTGCAAGTTAGATATCATAGACTTCAAACAGAATTTTTGAATAACTTTGGATCAACACTTTTACCTTCTTCATGTTTAGATATTTTGGCTCCAAACTCTGTGGATGTGTTTATTGGTTTACAATTCTCCATCTTAAACTTCTCAAAGATATCTTTTGCATAACTTTTATGTGAGATAATTTTTTTTATATTTTTGCTGCTTAATTTCAATGCCAATGTAGTATGCCATGAGCCCTATGTCCTTCTTCATCACTTTTTTGAATTTATTAAACATGGTTATGTTGATTCAGATGAAGATTAAATCGTCCATGTAGAGGCACACAATGAAAATATCTTCATATTTGATCTTGGTATATAGAGCGTGCTCGTATGGATATTTGTTGAAGCCATTCTCTTGAAAATACTTATCGATTCTACTATTATATGTCTTTGGTGCTTGTTTTAACCCGTCAAGAGCCTTCTTTAGCTTCAACACCTTGCCTTCATGACCTTTGACTTCATAGCATCATGGTTGTTGAATGTAGACTTCTTTTTTAAGAACAAAATTTAGAAGTGCTGATTTTATATGTATTTGTTGCATCTTCTACTTATTTTGAGCTGCCAAATGAATTATTAGTCTAATAGTTTATAATCCGGTAACTAAGGCGAATACCTTATCATACTCAATTCCAACCTTTTGACTCTAGATTTTTGCAACAAGCCTCCCTTTGTGTTATTCAATCTCTCCCATAAAATTTATCTTTGTTTTGTATAACCATCTAACCCCTATTGTCTTGTACCCTATGGTAAGTCAGGTGAGTTCCCATGTGTCATTTTTATCGATGACCCTAATTTTTTCATCTATCGTGTCTCTCAATTTTTTTTCTCTTGTATAGCTTTTTGAAATCCCGCTGATTCATAATCAGCAAAGAGAGAAAATTCTATAAGGTTACCATTAGTTCAGTTAGCTCATAAATATCACTAATGCTTTTTGTACGCTCCACAACTTTCTCACTTTGACTATTATTTGACGTAGATGAAGGTGAAGATTCTCCATGAGCAGTTGATATTGGTGAAGCATGTAGGGTTGCGACCTCTTCTAATTTCTCATTCGGTGTCGGTAATCTTATTCTATTAGGGAAAAATGTGAACTCATTTGTATGAGAGCAAAACTCGCATTCACCTTCTTCATCAACTATTACGTCTCAACTTATCACAACCTTCTTATTGTTT
The DNA here is from genome assembly GCA_036936605.1 of Limnanthes douglasii subsp. nivea. Taxonomy (NCBI): domain Eukaryota; kingdom Viridiplantae; phylum Streptophyta; class Magnoliopsida; order Brassicales; family Limnanthaceae; genus Limnanthes; species Limnanthes douglasii. Next base: position 274,570,909 of record JAUPFV010000004.1, read on the forward strand.
GGGTTGTACAGCTTGTAGCCTTTGGAACTTGAATCGTAACCGATGAAGATAAAACTATTGTTTTTATCATCTAATTTGGTTTATTGTACACCTGGTACATGAACATGAGCTACGCTTCCAAATACTCTCAGGTTGGGTGTTCTGGGTTTTTTTCTACTCCACGTTGATAAGGAAATAGAAAATTAGGGATCAAAATGTAAATGAATAAAACCTTGTAATATTAATTGTATAGTTATGGGAGAGATTTAGAGCTTTATGTATAGGTAAATGACTAATATGCAATGAGACCCTTCGTGTAACCGTTTTTGTTATACTTAAGTCTCCGCGCCTATATATAAAGAACAATGCTGAACTGAGTAAAAGGTTCTGACTCTGAGATCAAACTATTTTCACTTCTTGATTTTCTCTCTCTAGAAATTATGTCTCTCTACTTCTTTCTATAAATCAAACTAATTTCACATCAAATTGGCGAGTCTACTGGGGACGATTTTGATTGGTGCCTTGATTGTTCTCAATTCGATTTTTTTGGATTATGTTTTGACTGTTCTTGTTCAATCTTTAAAAGTTGTTTTAATCAACAATGGATACAAGAAATAAAAGTGATCCTCTGGTTCGAAAAGCAATTGAAACGCTACAATTTGATTTGCAAGGAGGGGATGATAAGCAAGATGAATCTGTTCAGCCTCGACAAACACCATCAAACATCGAAATGCGAATGAATCAACTACTGGATAAAATCACAGCTCTAAATGAGAAGTGTGACCAGAGAGAATAAAATATTCAATCAACTAGATTGAGATCAAAGGTGACTCATATGGAAGCCAAAAATGATGATGACAATCAGTCTTATCGGTCTTACACAGCTCGTCAAGTTCGAAGTGAGCATAAATATCGCATTTTGAGTCTTTTAACGAGCGCTACACTTCACGAAAAGAGAAAAAAACAAACAGAGGTATGTTACATCCAGTAACGAAGATATGGAAAGTTCATAATCTTATTTTAAAAGATATCGAGAATCTTCGAAAGAAGAAAAAGATCAACCTCGAAAATCACGAAAATAATACAAAACAAGGAAGGAAAGTGTACCGAAATGTTTGATGGAAGCTGAATGGTGTGAAGGGAACACAACGAATCATTACAATGGAATGGATGATCAGAATTTATACGCTGTCATGGGAACAAGAAACGATAATCAATATGTTCAGGGAGTTTACTGGAGAAATTCTTCTTTGACAACTGAGATAAGGTCTATCCATCTTCCGAAGTGGTTTGATATCTCGAAGGTTGAAAAATTCGATAGGATGCAAGACCCCAATGACCATATCGAACAATTTTAAAATTATATGATGAATTTTGAGGAAGATGATAGGTTGGTCTGCAGAGCTTTCTCTCAAACGTTCAAAGGAAAAACCTTGAAGTGGTACAATAGGATTCCGAAAGGGTCCATTTCCAATTTTAGAGATTTTTATACAGCTTTCCAAAGACAATTTGTGGGAAGTGAAGAGATGCGGGCGAATGAAGATAAAATTATACAATGTAAGCAAGCAGTGGGAGAAAAGCTGAAGGATTACACTAAGAGATTTGTGTTAACAAAAGTTGGTTTGGACAATTGTGAGGAGTTGGTAGCAATGGTAACATTTCGACAAAGATTGTTACCAGTAGATCTAATGAATGAAACAACAAAATGAAGAGCTTTGACTTTTGGAGCACTGATGGCTCAGGTGGAGGATCAAATTAAGGTAGAATAATCGACTAGAGTTCAAGGAGTGGTTGAGACTAGTCAAAAGAGCCCAGCACAAAAGACAAACAATCAAAGGTAATCCTTGAATTCAGCCCAACCAACGCGTCTGAGGAACAACAACAATTTACCTTCTCAAACTTGAGGGTATTCAACTCAAGCAACAAGGTATCAGTTTCATAGACCGAGGCCCAATTAGTGGATAAAGCCAGATTACTATACCGATTTAACTGAAAATGTTGCTACAATCTATTAAAAGGCAATGATATACGTGAGTTTCAAGAAGCCCGCTCCGATAAACAGGCCAACGGAAGAGCGAAATAACAAGTTTTTTAAGTACTATAACGACATCAGACATGATACTGCAGACTGTATTGCTTTGAAGAACGAGGTGCATGCTCTAACTGATAATGACAAGTTGATGGCCTATGTGAAAGGGTAGAGTAATGCATCAAAGGCTCCTGTTGCATTGACTTCATAAGCATCAAATCCAAATACGCATACATAAAGTTTAATGATTATGGATTCCAAGATTGATGATTTCGATATTGCATCAAAATATTTAGATACAGACCCGGATCGTTGATTTTAATGGCAGTGGATGAGCGAGTGAAATAAGTCTGAGTTCGAAGTCTATGTGAATATTTTGAGTCATTGGCAATTGTTAGAGGAGACGCTATAACTGGAAATACCGATAGTTCTAGAAAAATGCATGTTGTAACCTTCACTACTCCGATAGAAGGAGCGATGTCTACTCATTTGTATGGTAAGCGAGATGTTCCTTTTATTCATTTCGATGAAGATGATTTGAGAGGCACTGCAGGTCCTCATGAAGATATAGTGGTTATTGGAGCAATGTTAGTTGGTTTAAAATCCTACGCACAGGGAGCTCTGCAAATGTTCTTTTGAAAACACCTTATGAGAAAATGCATAACCCTCATCGGATTTCCCAATCCGAATGTACTGATCATTGGATTTATAGGAGTGAAGACACAAGTAATTGGGGATTTCGAGGGAGAGGTGTGTTTGGGAAAGGGAATTTTCATAAAGAAGGTTCAAGTGTTGTTCATGGTGGTGGGTTGTCAAACAAGATACAATGCCATTTTTTAGAGATCTTGGCTTTCAAGGATGTATGCAGTTGTATCAACAGTCCACCAATTCTTGAAGTATGTCATTGAATCTATCTTCAGATCATCATCAAGTGTGAGATAGTAGAAGGGCAGGACATGGCCCTTCGAAAGCTTTGCCAGGGAAATGAAATATCTAATCGAAAGAGAAATTTGCGCAAGTCTGGAAGCCATGATAATAGATAGAAGGGTAAACCATTGATTGAAGTAGATTTCGTAGGACAGAGGTTGAGGAGATCAAAGTACTTTATAATCATTGGGTTTAACGAAAACTGAAGACCCTAGTTGATAATCTATGGGTACACCACCAGCTCATCCTTTCCACAGTCAAGTGAAGTCTCTCATTCTTTTGGAAGCCGAATACAATGTTGTTTGGCATTCCACATTGTTTTTCTAAGGAGGCAGCTTGAGACTCTGGGTAATAAATATATGGCACATTATTTAGTGCCAATATATATTCAGAGTTGAGTGATCTCAATTTTTCACCAACTGAGGCAGCCAGATCTTCAAAGAGCTCAACATGAGCTTTATTTTTGCTTTTCCTGGGTTCTTTTGCCTTCAAAAAACCTTTCACTATTTCACCATACGTTTCCTTCGAAACATCATCTTCTGTATCAGCCTCGTAGTCGATTGTGTGGTTTCAGAGTCAACTTCCTCCTCGGATGCCTCATCCACGAGTCAAGGTAGGTTAGGATTCGAAGTTGGTTCTCTATTGTTGTTACTTGAGGGATTTTGTTGAGACTCTATAAATGTCTCAACAACTTCTCTCAAGGGAGGAAAAAAGGTTGTAGGATTCGCGGTGTGATCAGCATCGTCCCCCATGGCTATGCAGGTTTTTCTTCAAAGCGTTTTCGGTTTTTGAGTTTTGGATGACTGACTTTCTTCTGGAATAGAAGAGTTTTTGAAAAGGAAAGATGAGTTCGATAAAGATCAAAGTTAGCGTAGTCTATTGTCTTTGTGGACAGGGAACGTTGCTTATCAGCCCAGCTGATCTATATTCATCTGCCCTTTCACTTATGCAAAAGTAGTCGTATGATCCGAAATGAGGTTTCTGTTTATCTGGGGAAGATGAATTTCTAGGTTTTTTAGCTATTTGCTTTTTGAGTTTTGGATGTTTTCTCATAAACGGACCTAAAAGACGGGAAGTGGATTTATGTTTTCCGGTGAAGATAACTTAGAGGTTGAAAATTCGGATGAAGGTAACCAAGAAATTTCAAAGGCAAGTAAACTCTCTCTCTCTAAAAAAATGTTGTGAAGCAAAATGAGGCACAAATAGATATTTATAGGAAACTCTTAGAGAGAGGGAAGTGGAAGAGGTGGGGAAGACAATTGGGTAGAATTCCAAACGGTTGCGTAAAGGAAAATTTGATACATGCCATATAATAGGCCTAATGGCAGACCTAGTGCCTAGGTCATAATCACATATTCGATCTCCACTTCGAACGTTTATGACCATTAAAAGGAAATGACTCCATATGGAAACGTCCAAAGCATAGAGATAATACATTTTAAACAGTTCGAATCCTGGATAAAGGGATTTTTCTCCATTAATAAAGATTTCCGATGCTAATTAATTCTCATTCATTGACTTTCATAAGAACTAAGGGGCTAGTGATAAGAAAATAAAACATTGGGGATCAAAATGTAAATGAATAAAACCTTGTATGATAAATTGTATAGTTATGGGAGAGATTTAGAGCTTTGTGTATAAGTAAAGGACTAATATGCAATTGGACCCCTTGTGGTGTCTTTCCCTACACATTTTCTGTTGGAGACCGGTTGGACAAATAGACCGCACATGCCACTACTTCCACCTTAAATTCGTTAGAAAGTTTCTTGATTTTGAGCTGTTTTGCACCATGTCAAATATTTTTCTGTTAATTCTTTTATCCACACAATGCTGTTGAGGAGATATGGGAATCGTCAAACGACGACGAATTCCATGTGCTTCATAAAAATCTTGGAATTTAATGGATGTGAATTCTCCTCCTCGACCAGATCTCATGGCTTTAATCTTATTTCCACTCTCCTTTTCAACAAATGCTTTGAACTTCTTAAACATTCCAAAGACTTCGGAATTCTGTTTCAAGAAATATACATAAGTTTTTCTTAAAAAATCATCAATGAAAATAAGGAAGTAGTTACTTTACCCAGAGAGCTTGGCTTGATTGCACCACACACATCGGTATGAATACGCTCGAAAGGTCTTTTAGCTCTTGATTTTGACTCATTAGAAAGATTTTCATGAATTGCTTCCCAAGTAAACATCTTATACATAGTTGATTATGGTGATTAATACACGGTAATCCTCTCACCATTTATTTCTTGGAAAATAAATTTAAACTTGTAAAGTTTAGATGCCCAAATCAAACATGGCATAACCACGACGCATCTTTGTAACAAGCTTTAAGACATTTTGCAACATTGTTTTGAATATTCAAAGGTAACATTCTATTCTTTGACATTTGAAATTTAGAAATTAAATCTCTTTTTGTCATTTCTCATAAAAAGAGTATAATTTTTAATGTGAATATCATATCTCTTTTCTAGGAGTTCTTCCAAGATCAAGATGTTGTTTTTCATGCTAGGCACGTAATCGACATTTGAAATTATTTGGTGATTACCATCTTTTGCACGAATAAGAATGTTACCTTTTCATTTTACCGATCTTTTGATCTCCAAAAGAGACATTTTCACTCACTGCTTCATTAAAATCTACGGACATGTTTCTTTTCCCATACATATGGTTGGTTGCACCAATGTCTAGATACCAAGTGTTCTTTTGACCTTTGTTAGTGTCTTTGTAAGTTAGTAGCAACATATCTTTTTCCTCCGTCTTCTCCTCCATATAGTTGGACCTCTCCTAAACTTAATTACTGGGACCTCTGCATTCTGAAGCATAATGTCCAAACCTTTGACATTTATAACATTGGAATTAAGATTTATCATACTCCGAGTTCAGATTTATTTTTCCACGACCCCATGTTGAGCTTTCTCGTTTCTCGTAGTTGTAGTTGGAATAATTATTGTTGCGATTCCAACCACTCCACAATCATGATTTTCACTTCGCCCGCGACTTCTACCTCTGCCCCAACCACGTTAGTTTCTATCATCCCATTGACTTGCATGCATGTCCTTGAGTTCTACGTTGAGAAATTTATCAGTGATATCTTGATTCTTCTTGTGCTTTTCTTCATAGGCTTGTAATGATCCTTGGAGTTCTTCAATAATTATTTCCTCAAAGTCTTTAGTTTCTTCAATTTTAACGACAAGTACTCAAATTTGGGATCCCAACGAATGGAGTATCTTCTCTATTACTCTCCCATCTTCTAACTTATCATCGTTCCGTTTTAATTGATTAGAAACTGACGAGTTCAGATTGTTTAGTCACAGCTTGCTGTGTTATCCGGACATGGGAAATCCGGACATAAATGTATCCCTAAACTATTTGGACATGACAAAAGTAAAGAAATACCTAAACACCTTTTGAGTAAGCTATGTGCTAATCAGCTTAAAAGATTAATAAGTTCTTAAACTTGACCCGGTTCCATAACTTGACCCGAAAGCCCATGAGTCCTTAATTAAAGGTGTAAATACCCCAACTACTTTCATTAATGAAGGTAATGAACATTTAATACAACCAAGCTGCTCAAATCTCTCACTACTTTATACCAAAACACTTAATACTCAAAATACTTTGCAAAACACTTTACAAAATTGCCCCCAGCCCAAAATAAACGAAACCAAATTGGCGACCACAGTGGGAGCACGACGGTGCCTAAATCTTGCATTCAAAACCAGTAGAAACGATCTGTTCGGATGGATCCGAACGAGCAAGCAGATTCACCACCTGTGGTGGAGGTAGTTGGAGAAAACAAAGAATACACCATCGAAGAGTGAGACAAGTTAAAAGTAGAAATAAAGGCGTTGAGGGCCATAAAACAAGCAGAAATGGGTATAAATGAAAAGTCGAGGTCGTCAGCCATCCATCCATCATACTAACAATCCTAGGGAGAATGATACATCTAGTAAAGAATCATTCGAGTACCAAAAAGACCCATGTCAGTTCTAAGAAGACTCACCGGTCCAAGCCGGTTGAAAGTTCAGATTCTGAATCCTCCAGCAGCTCTTCGAACGAGGCTGAGCTTGAGGAGTCTTTGCCATCGAGCAGTGATGAAAGGAGGTCCACGAAGAAACAAAAACTAGTTAAAAAATATTCAAGAAAGAGAGATAGGCATGGGAGACTTAAAAGGCATTTGGGCAAAGAGTCATCTCACAACCACAGTCACAGGTATGTGGATCTGTTGCTGATCGATCCTTTTACTTTCCATGATGAACCAGGTATTTTTGCAACACCTAATGAAGACACCGTCTTCAGTTGTAGTAGAAATTGGAGACAATCACCATTTTCTGCCAAGATACTGTCCGGAAACCTACCCAAAAGGTTTGACAGTACCAAAATGGAGAAGTATAATGAGAGTAAAGATTCGGACAACCATCTGAAGCAATTTAACAACTTCATGATGAATTTTGATGATGATGACAAAATTCAGTGTAGAGCCTTCTCCCAATCTTTTACGGGAAGTGCTCTTAAATGGTATAACAGTTGACCCCAGGGATGTATCAAAAACTTTGATACATTATGGGTTGCCTTCTTAAGGCAGTTTGTGGGAAGTAAATAGGTGAAGAGAAATGGAGTACGATCATCCATTGTGCCCAAGATCCAAATGAGTCCTTAAAGGACTACATAAGTCGGCTCGTAAATACTAAGAACGGGTTAGCAGACAATTGCTTCCTTGAGACAAGGGTTGAACCTTGGGAATCTGGCCGATTCGGTGACAAAGAAGAAGGCCATGACTTGAGGTAGCTTGTTAAATCAGGTGGGGAAGCAGATTAACGTGGATGAAACTAAGAAAACCAGGGTGCACCGTCAGGTGAGGTCCATCTCAGCAGCACAAAACCAAAACCAGTCTGGGTATAAGGCTAAGGAGACCAGACAAGGGTCCGACAGGGCTAAGCAGGCTCAATCCAACCAAAATCAATCTCAAAGTCAGCAGTCGAGGAGTAAAAGAGGTCCTTGGGTTCAACCGGAGTGGTTTGCAAAATTAAAAGAGAATGTGGCCACCATTTATGACAAGACAAAAGATGAGGTCCATTTCCAGAAACCAGCAGCACTGTAGTCTCTTAGAGACAGTCGAAATACTTGTTTTTGCCAATATCACAATGATATTGGCAATAACACCCATGAATGCATTGATCTAAAACAAGAAGTACATAATATCATTGAAAGAGGTAAGTTGGGGGCTTATGTCAAAAGAAGAGGTGGAAACAGGCCTGAAAATGCTCCTCGAACTGGGCTTACGAATTGATGATGAAAAAATATCAAGAGCGGAAAGATAATTGAAAAATATATAAAAAAGAAAAAGTTAGAAAGATCCACAAGAAAATACCCTCACCGAAACCCTAGCAAAAAATGATCTCCCCCTATAAGAAAAGATCAGTTAGCTTTTATAGCAATTGTTGTGGGATTTTTGGCCTATTGAGCCATTGGACTTAAACAATTGGTCCATTAGAGGCTAATTCATCCCACAAACTTACTAAGTAAAAACATATTTACTTCTTATTACAAAGTACATATTGGTTAAATATTCCAAAAATCTGACTTGCGAATCGTGTAAATTCTTCCCTCATCACGAATAATGCGGGAACATTTGCTCCAGAGGGGGAAATGATGATCCTTAAAAGATTTGACGTTGATTCAGAGTACTTGGATCCTGATCCAACCCGGAATAAAATAGGGGTCATAACAAAGCAAACTAAGACGGTGTCCGGACTCATTAGTTTCTTTGAATTACTTACTATATTTGTAGGGGATACCATGACAACACCAACTCCTTCATCAAGGAAAATACATGTTCACTCTCTAGCTACTCAGTTGGAGGGAGGCATGTCTTCTTATCAATCCCGAACCCCCTTTCCATTTATATTTTTTGATGAGAATGATTTTAGAAATATTGCTGGGCCTTAAGAGGATGCTGTGGTGGTAGGAGCATCTATTGGGGTCAATGATATCAGACGAATTCTGATAGACACGGGCAATTCGCCGAACATCCTCTTTTTAAGTTCTTACAAGCAGATGAAAAATTCGACCGTTATTCAACGGTCAAACAGAACCATTGTGGGCTTCACAGGGAGCTCTGCGGATGTAATCGGGGAGTTTGAGGAAGAGGTACTGTTGGGCAAAGGTCCTTTTAAAAAGCTGGTTAGAGTGTTATTCGTTGTGGTAGACTGCCCCACATATTACAATGAAATATTTGGGAGGTCATAGCTCTATAGAATGCATGCTGTAGCCTCAATAGTCCATCAGTGTTTGAAGTATACGGTTCAAGGACATGTGGGTGTTGTCCGAAGTAGTCAGAAGATAGCAAGGGAGTGCTATGCAACTGCACTTGCTCCTAAAACGTTGGGAGCAGTTCGAATCAATGAAAATTAGCAGTGACTGGGGCCTTCATAGGGGGAGGTTGAAATTGATGACCCAGAGAGGCCCCCAGTGTTATAATACCGGTGGAAGAAGTTGAAACCCATCCCTTGGCAGAGGGTAGAAGTATTAAGATTGGCTCCAAGATGACGCCATAGTTATAGAAGAAATTGTTGTCCTTTTTGTCAGATAATCAACATGTTTTTGCTTGGTGCAATGGTGATGTAACCGGAGTTCCTGCAAGAGTTATCTCTCACAAACTATCGATTCAAAGTGATCCGAGAAACGTTTGCCAATCTGATAATGGTAAATTTGAAACTAAATCCAGAAAAATGTGTCTTTGGTGTTCGATTCGGGAAATTTTCGGGGTATGTAATAAGTGAGAAAGGGATACAACTCGATCTGGATCAGTTGAATGCCTTATTAGAAATGGATCCTCCCCGGAATATTAAAGAAGTTCGGAGGCTTACTGGAAGGTTGACTGCTTTGAATCGTTTTATTTCAAGATCTTCAAATAAGTGTGCTTCGTTTTTTAAAACCTTGAAGAGTGCTAAAGAATTTAATTGGTCTCCATAGTGTGGCCAAACTTTTGATGAATAAAGAAACACTTGTCTTCACCAAAGACCCTTTTCAAGCCCGGACAAGGAGAAACACTGTATGTATAATTGGTTGCGTCAGAATATGCTATAAGTGCAGTGTTGGTAAAAGAGGTGGACAATTACCCTCGTCCAGTGTACTGCATCAGCAAAAGCCTGATAGATGCTGAGAAGAGGTACTTGAAGCTTGAAAAGCTGGCATTAGCCTTGGTGATTGATGCGAGAAAAATGAGGCCATATTTTCAGTCTCGTTCCATCATTGTCCGAACGTCTTTCCCATTGAAGAATGTTCTTCAGAAAGCAGACATATCAAGAAGGATTACCAAGTGGTCAGTAGAGTTGGGTGATTATGGCATTGATTTCTCCCCACGAACTGCTATCAAGGCTCAATTTGTTGCTGATTTCCTAGTAGAATTCTATCTGGATAGGAGTTCTAAACAAGTTTCAGAAGGGAAAACTAAAAAAAGAATGGGTAGTTTGTACTGATGGTGGATCAACCACAATGGGTTGTCGAGCTGGAATTTGCCTAACATCTCCGTATGGTGATAAAATGTACCAAGCTATATGTTTTGGATTGAGGGCCTCTAACAATGAGTCTGAGTATGAAGCAACTATAACTGGTCTTAAATTAGATTTCTTGTGTGGGGCTAACAGATTTAGGTTGATGAGTGATTCCCAACTTTTTATTCATCATGTTTAAGGTCAATCTGAGGCCAAGAAGGAACAACTGATCAAAAACTTACTCATCCTTAAAGAGCTAGCAGCCAATTTCAAAAGTGTTTGTTATGAACATATTCCTAGATCAGAAAATACGCTGGCAGATTCCTTGGCAACCATAGCATATTATGAGTCCTACCCTTGGATTCATGTCCAAGAATTCCCATCCATACAGTCAAGCCAGAATAAGAAAGAGGAGGAAAACTTGAGTATACAAGTAGTCCAACCTAACGATTGGAGATTTCCCCTTCTTCAATACATATCTGATGGGGTTTTGCCACTGGATAAAGCCGTAGCAAGAAAAATTAAACACATATCTCGTGGATTTTTGATCATAAGGGAGGTTCTCTATAAAAAATAATTCAGTAGACCTTTCCTGCGTTGTTTGAGGGTTGAAGAATCTCAAGTTGTTCTATCCGAATTACACGATGGTGAAGGGTCAGCTCATTGTGGCTACAGGGCACTAACCAAGAGAGTATTGTTAGCTGGGTACTATTGGCCATCCATAATGGCAGATGTTAAAGAAATGGTGAAGAAGTGTGATCTATGTCAAAGGTATGGCAACGAAATTCATGTGCCAACAGTACCTATGGAGTCGATTTCTGAGCCAGTACCTTTTGCTCGTTGGGGATTAGATTTAGTTGGGCCTCTGTCAATGGAGTCCGGAGGGCGCATGACTATTATAGTTGATATTGATTACTTCTCAAAATGGATAGAGGTAGCTCATTTGGCAGGAACCACTTCAAAAGATGTCATAAAATTCATCTTATCTAATATATGTTGCAGATTTGCGATTTCTCTGAAGATTACCACAGATAACGGGCCCTAGTTTGATAATAAGGATATGAAGATTTTTTGTGCCTCTAGAGGCATTCAACACTGATTCTCTTCTCCTTTCCATCCACAAGCGAATGGACAGGTTGAAGTTGCCAACAAGACTATTCTGTCCGGATTAAAAAAGAACCTGGAAGGGGCAGTAGGGAATTGGCCAAGCTATCTGCAAGAAGTATTATGGGCATACCGAACTACTCCTCGGGCTGTTACATAAGAATCTCCTTTTGCTTTGGTGTATGGGATGGATGCCATAACCCCCATTGAAGCTACCCTACCATCATACATGGTCCATAACTATTTCGAACAAGCTAATACGATAACAATTAGGAATCAATTGGACTTAATAGAAGAGATAAGGGTTAAGGCTCATTTGAGAACAGCCCACTACCAAGGTTTGATGAGGAGAAAGTTTTCTTCCAAGGTCAAGAGAAGAGATTTTCAACTAGGAGATAAAGTTTTGAGGAATTTTTTCCTACACACTAAAGAGAAGCAGTTCGGTAAGCTGGCTCCAAACTGGGAAGGCCCCTATGAGGTCTCCGAAATGCTTAAGCCTGGGACATATAGGCTTCAGGACAAAGAAGGAAGGGTTTTGAAGCACCCATGGAATATTGAGAATCTCAGGTTATATCTAGAATAAAATTTGTGTAAATGTTTACTTGTTAGATATCAATGTAAATATTAGGGGCATACTCTTTCCGACCCTGGTGGCACGGGGAGGTTTTAATGAGGTGTCCGTTTTTTTTCATTCAATAAAATGTGATGCCTTCTTGAAATATTCGGTGTGGTTTAACTACAATTCAATTCAAGTATAAATTACTGGTTCAACACTTTGGATCTTTGGTAGATCAGATAAACCTGGTTGAATGATGGCCATTAAACATATGTCATCGGAGATATTAAACACTCTCACTATAATACTTCTGAAATAGTTGGGGCTATTTAAACATTAGCCATTAAAATTAAAGGGAAAGATAGTGTTAAACAAAGAAATATTTAATAAATAAACCCTTCAGACTTTAACCGAATAGGAGGAACAAAATATGCCTTGGTCATCCAAGGACTTTAAGTATTTCAAAACACTTATCCGGAATCAAACCGGATAACATTACAAAAAATTCCTTGGCCATCCAAGGACTTTAATCGTTCACAAAAGTAAAGTAAGAAAACAAAAAGATGTTTAAAACCTTAGGGCTTGTTCCCTTCGGATTTTCCTTCGTCATCTCCTTTCTTGGGAATTTTGAGTTCGACACTTGAACTCTCACTAGTTACCTCTTCATCATTAGTAGAGTCAATTCCACTAGAGAAGTTATACTTGTCAGCAGTTGCCATGGTGTGATGAAGAAGGTCTTCGTATTCCACATATTTCCATAGGGGACCAAGGGTCCTCTTCGGAAACGTTTCATGGAAGAGCAACACCATGCCAGACTTAACCTCAACATATATTTTCTCTAGGGAATCTATCACTTCGTTGGTATATTTATCAATGCTGGCCTGGATAGTTTGTTCGTGCTGCTTCATCAAGTCTTCTTTCTCCTTGGTCACCTTAGACACAACACCTTATAGAGAATTATTTTCACCGGACAAGGTCTGAATGACACCATCTTTGGTCTTCAGGTCCTTCCTTAATGTTGAGAGATCCTTTTCCAAACCGGAAGACTTAGTTTGGAGCTGAGTACAAGCAGTCTCCGAAGTGGCCATCTTGGTTGATAAATCTTCTTTGTCATTCCTCATAGCTTCTATCTCTTTCTTCAGTTTTTCTATGATCTGATTGGCATTAAGAAGATTGGTTGACAGAGATTCTTTGTCAATAGTGAGGGTGTTGATGAGTGTGGTCTGGCTTCTCACTTGCCTCTCCAAATCAAGCACTGGCTGGATATGACCAAGAAGGGAATGGGCCACAACACCTTGTTCTTCGGAAACGGAGAAAGACTTACCGTTATAGGTCACCATGTTAGCAGAGCTTGAAGGGCGGAAGGGGCCTGCAAAATCATCCATCTCAGAGTCATTGAAGTACAAATCACTGTCTTGAAGGGAACTAATGTCCACTCTATCAATTCCTCCCACAGTACCCTCTCCGGATTGCAGACCTGTTGGGATCTTCTCTTGTAGAGTGGGATCGACTGGGGCTGGCGGAGATAGAAGCTCCGAAGGACGAAGAATTATGTCTTCTCCTAAGGTGGCCTTCTTCTTTTTGGAACCCTTTTCATCACTGCTTGCTTTTCTCTTCCGGTCATTTTTGGGAGGTTTTAGTGGGTATTGTGATTCTCCTGCCTCCCTTACAGTCTCAGCCTCTACTACTTTGAGTAAGGAAGCATCGATTCCCCCTGGGTTCCCCGAACCAGTCCTTTCTGTGGCAGCTTGGACCGGCTCTACTGCAACTTTCTTCTTCTTCCATTTCATCTTGCTGGGAGCTTTGGCCCTGGAAGGTAAGTCCAATTTACCATATTTGGCCTCCGTTCGCTTAAGGATCACACCAGGTGGAGGCGGCGTTGTTAGCTCTTCCCATGTGAGGTCCCTCCGACCTGTGGTGTTCCACAAATGGGACCTCACCAAGTTGCCTGAGGTGAAGAAGTTATGGAAGGCATTCCCCCAACGCTCCGCAGCCCATGCATTAAGTTTGGCACATGTGGTTTGCCCCTACTCCAGGTATCCGGTGAACTCCTTCGACAACACTGAAAAAGAAGTAACAGATAATTCAGGAGAGGAATACTTATGAGTTAGAAAGAAGAACATGAAAAATAAAGATAAAAAGTTTACCAGTACTTTTCCATCTGCTAGTTAACATACTAGGGTTGGTGTTGGCTTTGATCTTTCTCCCATTCTCCCATGACCCACTGGTAAACAAGAATTGAGTCCTCCAGTTCTTCTCCGACTCCAGTAATTTGTCTACCACTTTGAAATCGTTCCCCATGTTGTGATGCTAGAATGGAATGTGGTGATTCTTGCATAGACTTGCCACAACGGAAAATTTCTCTATTGGGAGAGGGATTTTGGACAGTCTTGATGCCATTATGCAAGCAAGGAGAGAATACCAGACGTTTGGACTTAGCTGGCTTGGGCAGAGCTTCACCAGGTGGAAATACCTGACAATTTCTGGGTCCAATGGGAACCGAAGTCCCTAGTTTAGCACCTCGATGAAGATGACCATCTCATTTAGTTTACAGTCTATTGGAGTCTCCGGAGTGATAGGTATCCTTACCTTCACTGACTCTGGGATCCCCCATTTCTTCCGGATCCGGCCCAACTCAGCAGTATGGGTGTAGACATAGTTTATATTCTGCAGGGCCAACACATATTTAACAATAACGTTTTTTTAAGCAAGGGCCTACCTTGCCCTCTAGGCACACCATCATATCTGGGTGAGCCAAGCAGACCTTGACTTTGCCTTTACCCTTCTCGTCAGAAGTAGCATCCCCAGTTTGAGCTGATGCTTCAGTTTTGAAGGGGGCCTCTTTGATACTGTCTTCCATCACTTCTTCCATCACTGTGGAAGGTTTATCAATTGCTGTGGATGGGAGGGTATCAGCTTCTGGCACCAAAGGCTGTTCGGATGAATGAGCGCCTGTTGTTTTTGAAGGCCTGGTGTCCGGTTGAGGTTGGGATCCGGAGGACTTCACCCTTGGGGCTATTTTAGATGCCTCCGATCCGGAGGGCTTATCTTTTGATGTTGCCTTAGATGCCTCCGATATAGAGGGCTTTGGAAATGAAGTAGTTGTTTGGGATATGACCAGATAAGTCATCCGGCGTGGAGTTGATTTTTATTGGGACTTCTCAATATCTGAACCCATGGCTAAGAAAGGGGAGGGTTTTCTAACACTTAAAACTACTTTTTCCTTAGCAGTGGAGGATTGGGACTCCTGAACAGAAGAACCTGAGGGGAGAGGAGAGAGACTTGGTTTGAATAACCTTCTGGGCTTTGGATTTCTGGATGAGGATGACCCTTGGTCAGCTTCTTGGGTTGGTTCACCATACTTTTCGCTTGGGGAGACTGAGAGACCAGCAGCAATGCGATTCTCCCTTTCAACTTTTCTCGCCTTTTCTAGCTCTGATAAGTTTAACCAGCCGCCTTTCACAAGTGCGTTTCTGGCTGTGAACATAAAACTCTTTGAGAACAAGTTTGAAGACAAGAGTGAAAATCTCTCTAGAAAGTTTTTGAGTGATGAAGACAATGGAATAGTGAAAAATGATTTATATAACAGTAGAAAAAAGTAACTGTTACCTAGGAAGAGTTGAAGAGGTTTTGCAATGATTAAAGATGGCGCAGACGTGTGAAGCATTAAATGCCTAGGTAACTTTCGAGGCTTAGTTGGAGCGCCGATCTAGGAAGAAAAACGGCTAGTAGGTCGAACCAGATTGTGACACGTGTCCTATGATCCAAAAAGAAAACTCTTAGAATTCTGGAAAAAGAAGTCAGTTCGGACAGACTTCGAATTAAATGCACAGACAAGTCGGACAAAATCGTAAGTGGCTAAGTAAATTTTTTAGTCCTGCCAAAAATATTTGACAAGGCCTAAAAAAGGGGCTACTGATGAGTTCAGATTGTTTAGTCACAACTCGCTGTGTTATCCGGACAGGGGCAATCCAGACATAAATGTATCGCTGAACTATCCGGACAAGACAAAAGTAAAGATAGACGTAAATAATTTTTGACTAAGCTATGTGCTAATCAGCTTAAAATATTAATGAGTTCTTAAACTTGACCCGGTTCCATAACTTGACCCGAAAGCCCATGGGTCCATAATTAAAGGTATAAATACCCCAACTACTTTCATTAATGAGGGTAATGAACATTTAATACAACCAAGCTGCTCAAATCTCTCACTATTTTATACCAAAACACTTAATACTCAAAATACTTTGCAAAACACTTTACAAAATTGCCCCCAGCCCAAAATAAACCAAACCAGAAACGATTGCTGCTATTAAGAAATATTCCAAAATATACTCGGATGCTTTTCATGTGTAGTAATTCGAATTCACCCCTTAACGTTTAGAGACGAACCTTTTCACCTTTTCAGATCCTTTGTATGAGATTTTTACTTTCTCCCACGCTTGTTTGACGGAAGATGCGCTTGAAATCTTTTCAAAGCGATCATCATCTAATGCTTGGTAGACGAGGAAAATAGCTTTTTGGTCTATCTTTTTTCAATCCTTCAAAGTTGTTTTCTCCTATTGAGTAAGGCTAGCTTCATCTTCGGGTTCGTCGAAGCCATTTTCTATGATATAACGCATATATTGTGCTCTGAATAGAGCTTTCATCTTGATACTCCAATTGTCGTAATTTTTGTTGTTGAGTGTTGGAACTTGAAAGGATGATACACCGTTTGCAATATCTTTCAATATGTTGAAGATTTAGAAATGTAATTTAAGATTAAGCTTGTGGCTCTCATACCACTTTGTTGGCAAATAAATATTAGCACTCTAACAAACAAATGACTTTTATATAGATGGAAAAAAACAAACAACTTTCAAAACACTTACAACTCACTACAGAAAAAATATTTTTATTTAACACTCAAAAAAGCTCTCTTATCCTTTTACTTCACTATGATTTTTTTACAGTTTTTTTTATGAATGGTGTGGCGAACTCCATTATTTATAGGATTCTAAACTTCCAAAACAAACCAACACGATAGAGCTTCTGAAACAAGCTAACAAAGTGTATTTTCTATTGTAAGCTAAGAAGGTGTGACTTCCAAATAAGTTAAGAATTTAATTTCTCGACCGATCCTCTTGAGTGGGCTTCATCAGACTTTATTATATGGATTAAAATTATGATCCAGCAGTTATCCGGAGTCTGTGTTACATCTTGATCCTGATATGCTATATGTGCTGTAGAGGACTTACAAAAACTACCTTTGTGCTTTCACAAATGCTTCTGTTAGGCAACCATTATTTTAGGATGAATACCTTACAATACTAAGTGTATCAGAATATCCCTGATTAGAGAACCTGTTTCAGAGTCCAGATAAAAAGGATGTCTTCGAAATAAACTCTTATCAATAAGCAAGCAAACTTCTGACTGGTTGCAGATAAAGATTTCTTTTTACGCCGGCTCCGCAAGAGCAAGAACCAGGTGGGCTACGGTAATGTCAGAATTTGTAGATTTTTATCTACTTACTGAGCATTCGGGTCAGTAATGTAGTTTCAGATTAGGAACAAACATCAAATACAGAGATGTTTATAGACCATAACCAGCACTTACTTAACTAAATAGATCAACAATCTAATCAAAAATCGAGCAAACTAAAGGGTCATCAACAACACTATAACCTCCATCAACAAAAAGATTATGACCACTGACATATCGCGACTCATCACTTGCCAAATAAAGAGCTGCATTTGCAACATCTTCTGTCTTAAGAAACCCACCCTTCAAATTGCGCACCGAACCAAACTTCTGATTGAACTCCTCTTCATCACATCCAACTTCTCGGGTCACTAAAGGTGTAGGAATTACGAAAGGAGATATGCAGTTAACCCTGATACCGTACTGACCCAACTCCGCTGCACCACTTTTAGTTAATCCTACGACACCGTGTTTCGAACAAGCATATGCAGCCGGTGCAAAACCACCTAGCTTAGATGCTGTGCTAGCAGTAGATATTATACTACCTGTTTCAAGTATTTAAAAAACTAAATAATTATTACTATCTTCCCCAAACTCTAATATATGATATTTTTAGATTCTTCAATACCTTTACGTGCTGGGATCATGACACGAGCCGCGTGTTTCATGCCAAGAAAAACTCCGGTAACATTGACACTCATGACTCGTTCAAACTCATGTTGTTGAGTTTCGGTTAGGCTTGCTTTAATGTTATTTGATATACCCGCATTGTTAAACATTATATCTAGTTTACCATGAGTCGAAACTACTTTTTCAACTGTGTTTTTTATATGATCTTCGTTGGAGACATCGCAGTGAACGTACATAGCGTCAGATTGTCCAATTGTTTGGCAGACTGATCTGCCTAAATCATCTTGAATATCGGCAATCACAACTTTAGCACCGTGTCTGGCGAATAGTTTAGCGGTGGATTCGCCGATTCCACTAGCTCCTCCGGTGATTACTGCAACTTTACCTTCTAGCCTACCAACATATATAGAACATCAGAATTAGACTCACTTATCGTGCCATATCATGCAAAACCATGGTCAGATCTAAATACAGACAAATGTCACATTTATCTCCTGGATGTTCAATGTAGGAACACTAATCTGATTGGTTTTGTCCGAAATCAAAAGAGGCGAAGTAATCTCACACCAACTTATGCACAAATATAATTCTTTTAAATTTATATGGTAGAAGATTTAGGCAGCTATTAAAGCTTAGTCAAGCACACCAAAGATGAATAACTAAAGGTTGGTACCAAAGGTTATTTTTCCAAACTACTTTATCAAATAAACGGAGAAACCACTAATGGATTCAATGAGAAGAATGATTGATGATTTTTTTTAGGAAAGAACATAATTTAGGTTGCCGTTAGAGATAGTACTACTCACCTTCTTGTTAAAGCCGATACAATCGAGGCTGCCATTTTTAAGTATAAACTCGATCCGCATCCGCTGTATGTAGAGATCTTTCTCTTTCTGACCACAACTGCAGTTATAGATTCTATGTTTATATTTGCAATTCTATTCTTATGGGTGTCCGTTAGAGGTGTCTAATGGTTCAGGAACCATGGTTCAAAGCTGACAACCTGCTTAAGAACTGGCGGTCTACCTGCGAAACTGGCCCATTAGGACTGCAACCCGCCGAGACCGCAACCCGCCGAGACCGCAACCCGCCAGGACCGCATAAGAAGCAACCCGCCAGGACCGCAACCCGCCGAGACCGCAACCCGCCGAGACCGCAACCCGCCGAGACCGCAACCCGGCAGGACTGCGAAACCACGGTTTATTTGTAAAAAACCGGTGGTTTATTGGTAAATATTATGCTGATTTTATTTATTTTATATCCAAAATGTTATATTTAAAAAATATTGAGATATTGCATATTATTATAGAATTATTATTACATTTTTGTTAATATTAATTTGTTTTGGTTATTAAGTTTTTTAGTGTTGTAATTATTATATAGTCCAAAATTTTAAATATTACTTATGTTATTATCACATTTTGAATATTATTATTATGTTTTTAGATCTAATACAAACCAAAACTATATCTTATCATGTTAAAATATTACAAATTCTACGGTTATAATTTTAATATTACATTTTGATTACTATTGTGATTTGGTTTTAAATTTTACAAGTGTTTGTTATTATTTTTTAAACCAAAATTAGATCTTATGAAGTTATAAGTATTTCATAATACATTTGTTGTTGTTATAATAAAAGGTAAAGTCATTTTTGGATAATTTAGCCGTTCACAGTTTATACTCGTGCGGGCCAGGAGTTGTACAAATATTTTCAAATTACAATACAAAATAGCAAAAAACTATTACAAACATCATTCATCTCCAGCTTCGTCTTCTTCGTAAGTAAAATCTTCGTCGTCATTTTCGTTTTCTTCCGCAATTTCTTGTTCAAGTATATCTTCGTAATCATCCGGATAATCTTCGAAGATGTCGTCTACGTTCACTTCGTCTCTGAACTCTATGTCTTGCATCCTTTTATCCGCCGCTGTCCAATCCTTAACTGCCACAAGCACTCCAAGTGCTTTGCCCGTCAATCTTGTTCTCTTAGTCGTGTATTGCAACCTCGCTTGGCTGAAAGCACACTCACTTGCAACTGTAGACATAGGTATAGCATAAATCTCTTTAACAATCCTGCAAAGAATAGGAAACTCTTCAGTTTTGGTACCCCACCATCGTATGATATCTTCAATACCTTGGTCTTGATAATTCGTAAAGTCAAACCTAGTGGTCCAATATCTATACAACTCATTATCAGATTGAGGGGTTTCTGTAACATTGTTGTTTCGTAACATTGCCAATCGAATATAGTTAGTATTTCTCCCTCTACCCCTATTGTTACTACTGCTTACATTTGTAGATGTATTTGATCTATATCTTGCAGCATACTTATCATAGATATTATACAAACTATCATATATACCGCTAATATACCCTTGAGGGTCAATTGGTTCGGTCGGTGGTATATCTGTAGGAAACCGTACAGATTTATAAAAGCAATCAACTAGCAATTCAAATTTTTCTTTTCGTGAAAAAGGATCTAAAAGGCAAGCAAATGAATAACTATCAGGGATTGGATGAAAATACTTTGTGAACTTATATTCCATTCCAGGCACCATGTCTACGCATGCATAATGTGATCTAAATTCATCCATATGCATGGCAAGATTAGCAATCGTGAAAAGGGCCAAATGAGCATTAGGTTGATTTTGTGAAGAAAAGGTTAGGGTGTTTTCTTTAAAAAGTCTTAAAAATCTTAACATGTGTGCACAAAATTTCCAATGATCTGGTTCAATTGGTGTTTCACGATATGTATTATAAAGCGTCGATATCTCTTCTTTAAAAACATGCGCACGTGCAAGCATTGTGTAAGTAGAATTCCATCTAGTTTCGACATCTAATAAAAGTTTCTTATATTTTTTCCCATTTGAAAGAACAAGTGTTTTAAAAGCTCTTTTTTTAGCAGCGGATGTCGAGCAAAATAGGATCCCATTTTTTATAGGGGTAATATAATCACCCTGAACCTTACGTATTCCTTCTTTCGCAATTAATTGAAGTACGTGGCATAAACATTTGGTGTGAAACAATTTTGGAAAAGGGGGATTGCAATCTGCTATAAGAAATGTTATAGCACTAATATTAGAAGATGCATTATCCAACGAAATAGACATAATCTTGTTTTTAATGCCATAAACATTCATGCATTCAATCATACTCTCCCTAATTATTTGTGCGGTATGCTTCCCAATTGATTCAAACCATATAATTCTCCTTTGGAGGACCCATTGGGCGTCCATCCAATGGAGGGTAACACATATCATATCTAAATCAGTAAAAGTAGCTATGTCACTAGTAATCGAAACATTCCATGGCAAAGTCTGCATAGTTTGAATAATCTCTTTTTTTCTTTGTAAATAATATTTAAAGGCTAGCGATCGCAAAGAGGTACGTGGAATGCGTGTTGCCTGTGGGTTTACCCCAACTTGCATCCAATTTTCGTATCTCCAAGAATCCCCAAAACTAAATGGTTGTAAACTACCGACTGCATAAATCATTGTTTCTTCCCTATACGTATCGTGGTTAAACTCAAAAGGAAGACCTGTTTGAGGGTTCGTGCAAACATTAGTTGGGTTAGGTTTTGTAGGATCATATATTTCATGTTTCGTTAAATGTTTTACCATAGTGCTAGTGCCCATATTTCTAGATCCACTTACGTGAAGATAACGTTTATTGCACTCTTTACAAATACAAAACAAACCATCTTCTGATAGAGTATAGTGATTCCAAATCCAAGATGTTTTCTTACGAGATCTCCCCCCACTAGTACTTCCACCACCACTTTCGCGGGAGGAGAGTGTGTCAACGTGAGGGAATTCTGTAGAAAAATCATCCATGGTATTGAGATCCACATTAGATGGTGGGTTTATCCCAGTATTTCTACGTTTTGAATTCATTTTAAAACTAATAACAGTTTTTTTTTCAAATATGCAATAAAATACTAATAATAAAATCACAATTTAGACTAATAACAAGATATAACAACTAAATTTAGACTAATAACAAGATAGAACAACTAAATTTAGACTAATAACAACTAAGAAACAATTTGCGGAAAAACAAAAATAAAACAATTTCGAAAGTAGGAGTAGAATAAGTAAAATAACTAATTGTAGTTTTCTAGAACTTATCGAACAAATAGATAGATTTAGAGAGAAGTAGAGAGTTGTTTGAGAGGTGTGAGTATTGGTGTGGGGGTCTCCTCTACTTATAGGGGAGACCCAAAAAAAAAAAAACCGAAAAAACAAAAAAAAAAAAATCGCCCGGACCATCCGGATGGGCGTCCGGATGGTCCGGACACATGACCCGGGGCATCCGGACAGTTTCGCCCGGACGCCCGGACAGACAATTCGGACCATCCGGATATCGATCCGGATGGTCCGATTGGAACCGGGGCATCCGGACGATCGTCCGGATGCCCCGGTTCAACCAACGGCTAGTTCAAACGAACTAGCCGTTGGCAACGGCCAAAAGCGGACCATCCGCACGCGTGGCCGGATGGTCCGCTTGATGACGTCATGCTGACGTCATCCAACGGCTAGTAGAAAATAAAAAAAAAAAAACACAAAATTACCCTATAAATACACCCTACATCCTCCTATATTTTTCACTACAAATCTCTCCCTCTCCACTACAAATCTATCCCCTCTCTCTACTACACTTCTCTAAATTTTTTTTATATTTTTCAAACTCTATTTAAATTTCAGGTTTCGCAAATGTCTTCGAAAACAAAAAAGAATGCTCGTAAAGGTGGACGTAGTGAACCAACCACTTCCGAATTGAGAGAGGTGGAAGAAATGTTGTTGCATACCATGGAGCAGGAGGTAACGGAGAGCGAGACTATCGAACATCGCCCCGAGGGGGAGATTCGCATCCGTAGTAATCAGCAAGGAGGTCGAGGTGTAACAAAAATTTGGTCTGGTATGTTTCTGAACTACGAGGAACTGATCCAAATAGAGGGTATGCAAAAATTTTTCAATCTTATTGAGCCTACTAATGGCCAAGGTTGGATGAATCTAGCTAGATTCAAATGTGATTGGTATATAGAACTAGTGCGAAAGTTTTATTCCACGGCTAGATTAATCGAAAATGATCCAAGAGGTTTAGGAATGAATTGTTTGATTGATGGTAAAGACATTAGTTTTTTTGAAACTGATTTCTACGATCTTTTTTCCGTTCCAACCCATGATATCTATACCGGTAATAAATTACCTCCCATTAGTTATCGCCCTACGATATGGAGTGCTGATTGGCCTTTGTCTTACGAAGAAGCGGTAGAGATTCTTACTTGTCCTGGTGCGGAAGCTCCGGAAATTAGCGGTAAATTTCGAGCCATGCGGGGTAATTTGGATGGTATTGGGAAATTAGCTTTGAAATTGGTAAATAGTATATTTCTTCCACCTAGTAACAATGATTCGCAGCTTTCATATATTCAAACATTTGTTACTGCTTTTATGATTCGAAATCAGGGAATAATTAATTTACCCAGCTTGATGATTCGAAATATGGCTGCGAGGTGTGGTACGGATAAACTACCTTATGGGATGATATTGAGTAAATTGCTTGTTTCGAAAGGAGCTGATGTGAGTATGTACACTCCGGTGAAGGTGAGGCCGACTAGTGCTATAGGTAGAAACTCTTTGCGTTTGCAGGAAATATACTCTTGGGATGGAGAGTTGATTTTGAAATTAGAGGCATGGAACCACCATAGAGAAGACTTGAATCAGATATATATTGCGAACGGTCTTACAAAACCGCCAAATCCACCTACTCAGTATCGAGTTGAGGCTGAAGTGTCTTTCGATCCAAATGCTAGTGGTTCTTCGCGAGTACCGCCACAACAAAGACGAACCGATCGCGAATTTGCTGAGTTTGCGCATACTCAACAAATGGTTTGGCATGATGATTTTACAAAATGGCAAGGTGAATTTCAAAATTGGCAGGGGGGGGTAAATGACCAGCTTAGCCAGATACAGCAGTGGCAAGTAGGGGTGAATGATCAACTTGGTCACCTCCAGCAGTGGCATGGTCAATACGAGCAGTGGCATGGTCAATACGAGCAGTGGCATCATGGACAAGATCAATGGAATGAGCGATTTGCAAACTCTCAAGCCCAACAGTCGGAGTATATGCGACAGATGATGGAGAACATGCATTTGCAAGGTCAACCACCTAACAACAACAACGATGAAGCTCCTTAGTTTTTCGCAATTGATTTTCATTATCGTTGTAATGTTTATCTTTTTTATTTGATTGAACAACTATGTTACTTGTTTGGTTTTTATTTTTAATGAATTGTTTGTTTTGCTTCTATTTTTTATTAAATGTTATTTAAATCACTTACCTAGCTTTCAATTTTTATTTTGTTCTTTACAACTTACAAGTAATTTATGTTTATGCATATAAACTTCTAATATTGAATAGTTCGAAAATACAATAAACTATATAATTCATCTAACCATAAACACTTCAAGCTTGAAAGAATCTAAAGAATCACCTAATAATTTAAAATTTTAATACAATTATATGTCTAATAGGTATATATTATTTAATAGTAATATATTATTCAAACGTATCAAAATCAAATTACAATTATTTTTTTAAAATATAATTGATGATTATAAAATTTCGATTAAAATGATAACATATTTAAATTAAAATACATGAAATAGAATAATTAACTCAATTATTGAAATTAGATTCAATTAACACTTACAAATTAATTTTAAATAACATTATAATATATTCTGATAAACGGTTCTTAAATGGTTAAATGGTTTGGCTGATGGTTTGAACTGGTAAACGGCTCTTAAATGGTTCGTCTGGTGGTTTGAACTGGCGGTTTAACTGTGAAACTGGCCCATTACGACTGCAACCTGGCAGGACCGCCAGACCGTCAGGACCGCATAAGAGCAACCCGCCGAGACCGCAACCCGCCGAGACCGCAACCCGCCGAGACCGCAACCCGCCGAGACTGCAACCCGTGGTTCAGACTTAAACGGTGCGGGTTGGTGCTGGTTCAAACCGTTTGACACCTCTAGTGTCCGTCCCTTTCCAGATAAGAATTAAACTCACGTGGGCTTAATACTGTAGTTATTTTGACGTTCAACCAAAGCGTCAAACCTCAAAACTGTGTTTTTTTCATAAGGAAACCCGCGTCCGCTGTTCATGGTGTCAGTAAATGTGCAAAATATAAACTCTCAGTATGACGCAATAGTCTGTAAACCAGTGATAGAATATGTAGAGGGATTCGAAATCATGACCTTTGGTCACAAGCTCGTACTCAACCAATTCGACTATCTGTTTTGTGTTTTTTGGTAGAACGGTTAGTGGGTCTTCCAACCCGTTAACCCGCCCGGGACCGGACTGATAAGGTCCGACTGAAACCGGGTCTGGATAGTTTAGGAAACGGGTTGGGAGCCAAAATTCTGGACCGATTCTTTTACCGGCCTGAACCGGTCCGTCCAATAACCAGTCCGATAAAAAAAATATAAAAAATTCATAGTCTATGTATATTTTTAACTAAAACTCTAAAAAATTTATGATAAACTAATAAATCCGTCCGTCAAGATCGGACCGGACCGGACCGAACCGACTCGACTCTTAAGGAACCGGTCTCGGTCCATGATACTTGGCTCCCTTCGGTTAGCGGTCCGGACTAGACCCAATAAGAGTTAAATTTGTTAGATTATGTATTTTCCTAAGCTTTGGTTAAATCTGTCCGAGTTAATGTTAACCACTCCATTTTTTCTATTATTTTTTAATTATTAGCGATTTATCATTTTACTTTTTGTCTATTTTTAGTGGTTTTTGGGTACACCTAACCAAAATTAAAAAACATTACGCATTGCAATCACCTTCTTATACACAAAACTTAACAAAATTTCAAAAATTTAAAAAACTCAAAAAACTCTAAAACCTCTTAAAAACTCTAAACACCCAAAAAACTCTAAAACCTCTTAAAAAATCAATTGATTTTCGGATGGATTTAGGCGAGAAGAAGCTTGGTGAGGACAATGAAACTCCAAACAATGTAGTATTTTCTAACTAATTTGTTAAAAAAGTTTCCATTGTTGTAGTTCTTCCCGATGTGGAAAGAACAGAACTCGTGTTCCCTCATCGGTTGAGGCTCTGTTCCCCAACATGGAGGGTTGAAATTCTTTTACATCTAAGAACCCACACCGCCGATTCAGTCCATAACCAACCGCCGAACGAGTCTTTATCCACCCGCTGGGTCTAGATAGGCCTAATTTTTGAAAATATTAAATTTGTTAAGTGTTAGGTCCTTGGTTGTTGCAATATTATCAACCGCCGGGGAAGCAGCACCCACCGGTTGAGAACGTCCCCGACGTTGATACTCGACCAATGTGAGTCCCCATACTTGTTGACCATTCTATTAAGTTTTAGGATCTTCCCCCGGCGGGGGACCTATTCTCATCCGCCGGGTTGATAATTTTCAACTGTCGAGTATAAACTTCCCTGGAGGTTGAGAATTGGTCAACCGCTGGGTCGCGACGTGCAAATTCACAATTTCGATTGAAAACCAATTCCTAACATCATTTATGTTTGGTATATGTAGGAGGATGAGGAGTTAAATGATTTGTGCATGGTAAAAGATGAGATAATGCCGGAACCTTGCTCCGTTGATTATAGTCATTTGTTGGAGGCGAAATCTCACTACACTTAACAAGAATGTATTGATTGGATTAAGAAAACCACGATCGACAACGAGTTTGTGGTTATATTACATCGCCGCGATAGAATTGCTTGAAAAACTCTGAGAACTATTTTTTATGTGCGAAATATTCAGAAATTACACAAAGTTGGTAGATCCGAAGGATCTTAAGAGGAAGTCTACCGACACGAAAAAATGTGGATGGAGGTCACATGCAGCGTTCACAATCACGATACTACATCCTACAAAGAAGGTCATTCGTACTTGGGATGATTAAACAAAGAAGAGATAGATTTTGTAGTTAGTTCTACAAAAATGGGATCCTGTCCTCGTCGCATTCTCGGAGGAGTGAAAAAATTGAACCTTAAGAATTCGTCGTCCATGCGCACTATGTACAATGCTCAACCAAAACACCGGAAGATCGAGAAATGAGGTCGGTCGTAATTCCAATACTTGTTGAGTGAACTAAAGAGGTTAAACTATTACGAATTCCATAGAAAGTCCGAAGATGGAAGCGATATCATATGTGAGCTTTTCTTCGCGCACCGGTTAGTTTGGATTTGCTACAATCCTTTCCAAATGTCATTGAAATGGATAACATGTACAAGATAATTAAATATGTGATGCCGTTATTGAGGTCTTCAGAGCCACTTGTATGGAGAAATTTTTATAAATCGGATTTGCGTTTATGTCCAAAGAAAAATTCGAGAGCTAAAAATGAGTGTTAGAATACTTACATTTGTTGATGGTAACTCAGTTCATCGAACCATCCTCCATCATTTTGACGGATAGAGACTTAGCTCTTGTGAAGACGGTGGAGGAAATGTTCCCCAATGCAACACACATGTTGTGTCGATGACACATGAACATGAACGTCTTAGGGAAACGAAAAAAATAATTAAGGAGAAGAAAGTTTCCAACATCTTTTTGAAAGTTTGGAATCAAATGATGTTGGCAGAAACAAAGGTAACCTTCAACGACTATCGGTCGGAATTGCACCGTGACTTGAAAGACTATCTGAAAGTAATTGAATATACTGAAAGTTGGTTAGGGCCATACGGTGATAAGTTTGTCACGTGGAGAACTAACAAGTGGATGAATTTTGGTAACCAAACCACAAACCGCGTAGAGAGCGCGCATTCGAGCCTTAAGCATTTCATCGCACGAGAAAAGGTAACTTCGAGTTTGGTTGATGTTGCATACTTTGATCGAATTGCAACACGTGGATATCAATGGGTAATTTGAAAAAGAGCCGCTTACTAGCCCTACATAAATTTGTGAATATTTTCTACGATAAGCTTAAAAACAACGTCTCCCACTATGCTTTGGAATGTTTTTTCAAAGAAGTAGATTGTGCCCGCAACATGAAAATTGCGGGAATATGCCTTGCGGGTGTGCGATATGGACTACACATGGTATTCCTTACGCGTACGATATCTACGAATTTGTTGCCAAGGGTTTAGAGGTGCCTCTAGAGTTATTTCATGAACATTGAAAGAGGTTAGACATTCTTGTTTGTACCAATCTCACGACGATCGAGCAATTGAAAGCAAAAATCGAGAAACTAATATGCGATGTCATGAACTCCAATGACGAAGCACGCATAAAGCACGTTTATATGAAATGGTTTGCCGCCGTCCATCCCAAAACAACTTCATTATTAAATCTATTGGTAAAACAAAAAGCACACGGTCGTCCAATTTCAAAACGTAAGTTGTCTATTACCGCATCCTAATTATCCACTAAACGCGACAATGTTTCCACGAGCATGTGCTATATTCCGAAAAAGCTAGTTCACCATCGTTTGAAAAAATGTTCAAACCTTCAAACACAAACTCACGTAAAAATAAAGAAATGTCGTGTCCAAAACTTGGTTGGGAAAACGCCCCCGCTCCGAAGAAAGGTAGTGTTATTCTAACAAAAGCAAGTGGGACGTTGTTTTCTGGTGGAACAGTCGGTTGTAGGTCAAGCTCTACGATGCCGATTAAGGAAAGTTTGGTTGATCCCAAAGAATAAGCAAACCAATTCCCCATCTATGTTATGCCTTTCATATCGTCCATCACAGACGTTAAATCCGATGGCCACTGCGGGTACCGCTCAAATTGTTTTTTCCTTGAATGGACAACAAGATGGGTGAATATTGATTAAGAATTCCCTATACAACAATCTTATGGATTACGCATCCGTGTACGTGAAGATATTTACAAGCATGGATGATCTGATTAATATTACGGAGCCTGTAAAGTCCTCTAGCGATGTTACAACTATCGATCATTGGATGTTCATGCCCGAGATGTGAGTCACAATCAGATATGCCTTTAACAGCATGCTTCACTTCGTAGGACAATATCAAACCATGGATGTTGGATAAACTTTTATTTTGTTAAGAGGTGCACCCACTCAGATGCCAAACCAGTTGGAAATCGGATTGGGTTGGGTCAACACCAACCACTTTGTGAATGTAAGTATTTTTTTTTGCATTGACGGTTAGTTTAACCCTTTCAACATCCATTTTATCTTGTTTTCATTTTGTAGTTTGGGATTAGGGTGGAGGCCTCATGTGTGAGGATATATCCTTGTTACTTAAATTTTCGTTCACCAGAAGTAGAAGGTTGGGCATTACCGATTCTCTCGCGTTGCAATAGATACCAAAAAGTTAAAAATTGTAGCCCTGAAGTAAGCGATTTAGCCGCTTTTGTTTGAGCAGTAGGTCATCACTCGATCATTGTAACATATGTACGATATTTCACGCTTAAAATTTGTATGTTTTGTAGTTTATGATGACGTTTATCTCAAAACATTAAGACTTTCACTTCTTAATTGATGGTTCACATTAATTTAAGACATTACATAATTAGTAATACAAATGCAAACTACAGAAATAAATAGATAGATATTAGATATTCATTGACGTAACAGACTTACTTTCATGGCGACGTATAATTCCATCCATGCTCGAAGCGTTTCTTGAAAGAATATTCTCCATCCTCGCTACTTCCTTTAAGAGTTGGGTTAGTTCTAACGTCGGTGGCTATCGCGTCCGCTTTCTTTTGCAGATCCTGCATCACATGTTCTAGCACCTCTTTCATAATAGTACTTTTGAAACGCCATACTGAATACCAGCAGCGTCAATTTGAATCACCCATTCTTATTGTTTCAATGTATAAATGGGTAGTAGGCGGGAAATCCCTAAAACGTTAGCGGGAATCAAATAAAGTTTGGACGGGTAAACCAGTTTCGGCCGGAATTTGATAAAGACTTAGAAAAAGCATCCAACATCTGGTTGGGACATTCTCAACCGACGGGTGGGATAATATCAACCTGCGGGTAAGAATCTCCCCTCCGGTTGCATATTTTACACCCACCGGGGATGAAGACCATATCCTAATAGGAAATGGTTTCCAAGTATATGATATTCACCCGACGGTTGAAAATTTTCTAACCGCCGGGAATGGAGACCATTTTCTAATACGAAATGATCTCCAAATGTATAATAGTCACCCGACGGTGGCTAATTGGTTGGTATTTATTCAATCGCCGGTCCTCTACCAGCCGGATTGCATACTCAGAACCGCCGGTTGAGTATTATACCCACACAGACAATTCAAAAATTATCAATCGCCGAGTGGATTATCAACCGTCTGTTAATAATTCTTGAACCGCCGGGATCGGGGAACAACTAAAATTGGTGGTTTGATATTGATTGTGGGAATTTTCACGTGAAGGTTGAATGATTTTCAAACAACGGGTGAAAATTCTCCGCAAGTTGAAAATTATTCAACCGCCGGGGAGAGGCAATTTTCAATACGTATTAGATCCAATAATTCTAAACCCTCCGTAAGGAGTTCACGAAACATGCAAGTCCAACATGTAATGAAGATTAACACACACAAAATAAAACAAACACATAATACAACATACGTACCTGGATTCAAAATACAACGTACGTAATTCAAACTTAGAATGACAAAATAAAAAACGATCAACATCCAATACAAAAATTGTAGCGTAGCGTGAATTAAAATAGTAAAGACATTGTTCAAAAAACTAACAGACAAACGATCAACAAGCTTAGTATGATAACAAGCCACCAACTTGTGATTTGAAACACCTTCGTAGCAAATGGATAAGCTCTTTTGAAATATCGTTGAGCGGACGAACACGATTTATCACGTTAACCACATCAACCGCAAATTCCTCATCTTGGATACGAGGCGTGATGTTAAACAACCCATATTTCTTCACATACGCTTCGTACTAAAGGGAAAATGTCCTACTGATTGTTTCAAACCGGCGTGAATACCTATCGATCACGAACAAGTGCTCCATTTAATTGGTTCAATACATACCCTCAACCGCATAACGTAGATTGTCCCCTCTTGTCAGACCTGAATCTAACGGTAAAGGGAGACATGTACTTTTTTTGAACCCAACCGAACTCCTGCATCGCTCGGTACATAAGCATGATGGGGTTGCAATACAACCATATTTCATACTCCAAGAATGTTGCACGCATATCAACGTAGGGCTGGAAAAGCACCTGCAAATAAACAACAACAGACACACATATAAACATATAATAAAAAAACACATATATTAATTGATGAAGTAAACAAATACACTTACATCTGTATCTTCTTGAGCCGCAACGAGGTCACAATAGTACGGTTTCCCACGAGTGGTTGTTGCGGTAAGATTTTTTGGAAACCAAGATAGCATTTTTAGTTTGGTTGGACTATAACCGTTATTCGCCACAACCTGGAAGGTAGGAAAGTGGTCATACATCCAACATTCCAACAAAGCTGAAAAACCCACAAAACTCTTCAAAGAGTGGTTTCAAATGCCTTCCAAGCTCTTGTACAACCAAGTCAATGCACATGTGCCCCATGCAAGCTCATCAAGCTTCTCCAAGTGCTCGAGATGCACGAGAAATTTGCAATGGATTTTTTTGGCTTGTGTTGGTGAATATAGTACATCCGAGAAAGAAAAGGATGTATGCACGAGCAGCTTGCTTCGTCATATCTGTAGTAAGGGCGGTATTCGAATCCAGATACACGACTCTAAAAAATGTCTTCTTTAGCCATCGAAGGCTGAATCCACTCCCATCGTGCGCCTCCATCTCTAGTTGCACGAATTTGGCCAGAAATCTCAATAACTAGGCATATCGAGCATACGTCTGATGTATCTGATGAGTGAATAGCTGTCAAAAGAATATATTTCAGATCTAGGACCTGATATGACTAGAGAGAGAAAGTGTAGAGAGATAAAGTAGAATCTGAGAAAGTAATATTCAATCCCCTTTTTTGGGCAAGTGGGTCATCCTTTTATAGTAAAATAAGGTGGACCCATTTAACCTATTAGTGGGCCGTTCATTGCATTTCAATGAAGCCCTTCTTATTATTACATTGTTATAAATTAGTCCTTGAAGGACTTTTAAACACTTGATTAATCCCATTAACTATTATCTACTGCATTTTTACCCCTATTGCTTGGATCGGCGGATTCCTCCCTCATCAGTAGCCCCCCAGTCTTCGGGAACTTTCAGGAGCGGAGACTTATGAAGAGGCTATCGTCGATCGTGCGACCTCATCAACCACTTCAGATCCTGTCAGCTTCTACTTCCCGACGCTCGAGGCTACTTCCTCCAACGTCTTCCCGCGCCTCATCTTCTCGTTTTGTGGGCTTCTAATCCTAAGCTTCTCTTGATGGGCCCGGTCCTTTTGTCCAAGCCTGGCTGCGACGGCCCACTTCTTTGCCGTGTCGTGGCGTGTGCCTACGTCAAATTCTGTCAGAGCCGGGTCGACACGCGTCATGAGCTAATAGGCGACCCCCCTGTCAGACTCAGCTCCTAGGGGACTCTTCGTCTTCCCGCTGTGTTTCTGTCGATTGATATCCCCCGCTCTCCCAAGCTTCCCTATAAATACCCCAAAGCCTTCTGTGCCTCTCAGAAGCTTTTTAGAGAGAGAAAACGTTGTCAGAGCATTTCTAGAGAGAGAAAGAACATTCGCCCGACCCTTCTTTGTCTTGGCTCTCATTGTATGAAACCCGGACGTACACAGAAAAAACCGACCAAGAAAAAAGGATCTGAGTGGAGTTTCGAACAGTGGTCTAGTATTGGTGATAGAGCAGAGGAATACCGACGCGCAGGTCTGATCTGGGGGTCCCACTCCAAACCTTTCGTTCCCGCTCCACTTCCTCACGACCCGGTTCTCGCCACCCCGGTTCCCGCAGAAGTTTTCCTTGTTTCTGATCTTCCCGCTTCTACGATTCCCGAAGCTGGTCAATCACCAGAGCCCATCGTCCTTTCTTCTAGCGACAGTTCTTCTCACTCCCCAGAAGTTCCCCCGGGAAATCCGACCCAATTTTCCATAAACTTGCCTGTGTCCCGACGTGCTCGTAGGTCCACTTTTTTGACTATGGGAGAAGACGACCTACTCAAGTACTCAGAAGGAGGTAATAGTCCCGAAATGGTTCAACTTACACCCTCGATCAGAGGGTTTCGGACCGGTACTAATACTGCGGTCACTTTTTTAGGTCTGCCCAAAATGCAGCTAACGCCCAAGCAGTTGGAGGAGGCTCATAAAGCCATGGCCCGTGGTGTTCCCGATGCTTCCTCTTCCCAGGTTCGGCCGTCTGACACAAACGCTGCTGCTGACCGCTGCTCCGACCCAGTTCCGGCCCTCGAAGCTGGAGAGCCCGAAATCGATATTGCTCCCGCAGGGGAGTGTGCTGCCGCAGCGTGTCACGCGGCTAATAACAAGGATGACCCCTGGCCCGAGGCGGTGAAAGCTGCCGTTTCAACCAAGTACTTCGACTGGCTTCTGACCAGGGACGTGGTCTCTCTCTTCGAGGGGAAGTACCTTTACTTCCCCGAGTCCGATCACGATGAGATGCTAATCCGCTGGGGAATCCCCGAGTGCGTCACCGTTCGATTTCCGACCCCGGGGGAGACACCCGTTCACGCCAGACCCAGAGAGATCGTGGTGTTTACCGAGTTGTTCAACTGGGGTCTGCGCTTTCCCCTGGACCCCGAGATTGCGCTCTACTTCCGTACTCTCCAAATCTGCCCATCGCAACTGACGCCCAATGCGTGGTACACCCTGATGTCCTGCATCATGGCATCCCGCCTCTCTGGTCGAGCAATCCCGATGGAGGAATACATCGCCATGTCGGGTCTGTCGAAATCCCCGAAGTCACCATTCTTCTATTCCTCTCTTGGCAATAAATGGAAAATTGTCAACGACTTTTTGGAGGGCGACAAGGGGTGGAAGCATCGGTTCGTATTTTTGAGCGGGTGCTGGGAGAACGGGCTTCCATACACAAAGGAGAATCCGAGGCAGATTCTGCGGACCTGGGTCCATGATGGTAATATTATTATTATTTTTTTTTTTTTTTTTTTTTGTGACGTGCTGATCCGTTGCGCAGTGTCGAAGGACTGGCTGCAGGGGGTAAAGAAGGACCACGCGAAAGCCGCGGAGGACACCTTTGAGGTGCTGAAAAACTATGCTCGCCAGAATTGGGGTCGGGGTATGCACCGCACGTTTATGGACAAGAATTTGTTCATGAGCAACCTCTGGCGGTGCTCATCCGAGGTGCTAACGATTGAACAGCTGCGGGACCCCCCAAGCCTCGACGAGATGTTTATCCGAACCGGTCGCCCTGGGTACATATTGTACTTGCCCAAGCGTAATAAGGCGCCCAGCAAGCGTCCCAAGTCAGAGGAGGGCGGAAAGGAACCTGAAGTCGGACCCGAAGCTGAGAGTGATCCGAACAGGGCGGTTGTGCCGGTGGTAGATCCAGCAGAAGTGAGGCAGAACCCGGCCGTACCGCCGAAGAGAAAGAACCGTGCAGAGACGGGAGGGTCCAAGCTAAAGAAAGCCAAGGCTGTGGTAGAGGATCGGTTGGCAGTTAGCGCAGAGGTGATTGCTTCAGACCCCGCCCTCCTGCACCACGTTGAAAGTGGGGATCTGGCTACGGTCAATGTTGTCTCTACTCCGGATGATACTGAGCCTCCCGAGGCTACTGGCCCCGATGCTTCGTCATCGAGGGGTCCCAAATTCCCGGTGCTGACGACGATGGGCAGCCCGCACCCTTTCCCGCTTCGAAGCACGGATGGGTTGGCACTGTCGCTGTACAGTTTGCTTGTACCGGCCGCGTTGAAAGAGCGCCGGGCGAGGGGGCTTGGCAAGAAGTTAACCGAGGCTGAGGCAAAAATTTCCCGTCTTACCGCGGAGGCGAAGACTGCCGTTGATGCCCTGGCAGTGGCGGAGGGTCGGATTGTTGAGGCGGAGAGGCTAGCCACCGAAGCTAAGGCGGCCGCGGAAACAGCCAAGCAGGCGATGGAGTCGGCGCAAAAAACCGCTCGAACTGCGGAGAGTGCGGTGGTTACCGCTGAGACGGCGAGGAAAGCCGCGGAAGACCGTGCCTCTGCTCTAGCGTCGGAGGTTCAAAAGTTGAAGTCCTCGAACAAAGCCTTTCTCGAACGATGCAGGCTTTGGTCGGACCAAGATGCCGCAGCCTCCAAGGCCGCCTATGTTCTGTCACTCCACAACCGGTACCCGGACCTGGATCTTGGTTCGCTATGGCTTGACGTGCCGGAAAAGGATCGCCCCGAGGGGATTGTAGTGGAGGAGTCCGATGATGTGGACGATGTAGGAGAAAACGAGGAAGATGGTGACGACGAAGACCAGTGATTCAGTTCTTTTTTTTTTGTTCTGTTTTTTGTTTTTTGAACACGTATGGTAAACCTTCGGGGGCCACGGCCCCCCAGATTTTGTATCGTACTATCTTATTTTGGGGGCCACGGGGCCCCCTGTGCGGATGATGATTTGTTTTACTAAGTACAGTGTTGTAGGTCTAAATCTTTGATGTTGGTGGTTAATTTGTCATGCCCAGGTCTGTAAATCGATTTTCATTGAAGGTGAGTTCAGAGGGTCTGGAAGGCTAAACGTAGATCGGTAAGAACCGAAAAACTCTTAGAGTTCTGTAGATCGACTCATCGTCGAAAATCTTTCCAACGGGTCGGAAAAATCAAAATGTAGATCGGTAAAAACCGAAAAACTCTTAGAGTTCTGTAGATCGACGCATCATCGAAAATCTTTCCAATATGTCGGAAAAATCAAAATGTAGATCGGTAATAACCGAAAAACTCTTAGAGTTCTGTAGATCGACTCATCGTCGAAAATCTTTCCAACGGGTCGGAAAAATCAAAATGTAGATCGGTAAAAAACCGAAAAACTCTTAGAGTTCCGTAAATCGACTGTAAAAGAGACGATGGCGCCCAGCTCGTCAGCTGTCCACCGCCGTATAATGAATTGATTTTTAAAAGGCAAAGAATTTTATAATCAATAATGCGGTTCGGGTTTTGACCGATGCCTCATTAAAACCTCCTCGCGCCACCAAGGTAGGAAAGAGTGCACCCCCGATCATTACAAATTCGACTAAGAATGAAAGAATACGAAAATTAATCAAAAATTACAAACTATTCAAGATACAATTTCAGATGCTCGATATTCCACGGAAGCCTTAGGAGTTGTCCGAGACGGTTCTGCAGGCGGTACGTCCCGTTTCTGACTCTTTCGACTACTTCGTAAGGTCCCTCCCAGTTTGGTGCGAGTTTCCCGAGGCTCTTGTCTTTGGTGTGTAGAAAAACCCGTCGCAGAACCTTGTCGCCGACCTTAAATTCCCGACGACGGACTTTGCTGGCATACCGACTTCTCATTAAAGTCTGGTAATGCAAAGAGTTTAAACGGGCGCGGTGGCGTTTTTCGTTAATGAGATCGAGCTCTAGCCGTCGGGTATCATCATTTGTCTCCGGCTGATAAGTGCCGACCCTGAAAGAGGGAAAAATGGATTCCGCGGGGGTGACCGCGTCCATGCCATACACCAAGGCAAAGGGTGATTCCTGGGTTGCCGTGCGGGGTGTCGTTCGGTAAGCCCATAACACTTCCTGTAAGTAGTCGGGCCACTTGCCGGCCTTTCCCTCGAGGTTCTTCCTTAGGCCATCCAGAACGGTTCGATTCGTGACTTCGACCTGACCGTTCGCTTGCGGGTGAAAAGGAGCAGAGAAACACTGTCGGATATTGTGCGTGGTGCAGAACGTTTTCATTTCCGCGCTATCAAACTGTGGTCCGTTGTCCATGGTTAACCGCTGCGGTACCCCGAACCTACAACAAATGTTCGCCCAGATAAACTTGATAATATCCTTGGTTTTTGTGGCTGACAAGGGCTCAGCCTCGATCCATTTTGAAAAATAGTCGACCGCGACGACGATCGTTTGCCTTCCTCCCGATGCCATGGGTAATGGCCCGACGAGGTCGATTCCCCATCGGTCAAAGGGTAACCCTTCGGATATAGATTCCAGATGTGTTGCAGGTATGTTGATCGCATTCCCGAACCTTTGACACGTATCACACGTTTTCACCATGAGCTTTGCGTCTGTTGTTATTGTCGGCCAATAGAATCCTGCGAGAAAAACTCTCCTAATCAAAGACTTGTATCCGCAGTGCGCCGCGCCCTCCCCGTCGTGCAGCTCGGACAAAATTACTTGGGATTCATCAAAACCTAAACATCGAAGCAGAGGCCGGCTAAAGGATTTTTTGTACAGCACATCCCCCAAAAGAACGTATCCCCGCGCCTTGTTGCGCAATTTTCGAGCCGAGGCCGCATCGTCGGGGAGCCGACCTCCAGCTAAAAACGTGATGATATTCTGCCGCCAATCCGAATTCACTACTGGAGAGATCTGGCACGCAATTTCGGGTCGGTTATCGAGTTCATGCCGTTTAATAATGGACGGACTCTCTTGCTCTATTACCCAAGGATAGCTTGTCGAGCAAGAAACCGTCGCCAAAGAGTCGGCTGTCATATTTTCACTTCGGTTGACATGCTCGTACGTGATTTTGTCGAAAGAGGCAGCCAAAATTCTCAAGGCCGCCAAGTACTGCACTAGGTGTTCTTTCCGAGCCTCCGCATTCATTGAGGCTTGGTTTATCAACAGTTGGGAGTCGCTTACAAGGCGCACTTGCCTCGCCCCGCAGACTTGCGCCAATCGTAACCCCGCCAAAGCCGCTTCATATTCTGCTTCATTGTTTGACGTGTTAAAACCAAAACGGATGGCCTGGAACATGCTCAAACCCGAAGGAGTAACGATTTGAACTCCCGCGCCACAACCGCTAACGTTGGCTCCTCCATCAGTGCGGATAGTCCATTCGCCCTCCGCGGCTTCGTGTGAGGGTGTTTCTTGTTCGGGTCGGTCGGAGTGAAATTCGACCAGAAAATCGGCCAAGGCCTGACCCTTGATCGCGGTTCGGGGCTCGAACTCAATGTCGAAATCCCCCAGCTCTACCGACCACTTGGCTATTCTCCCGGACATATCTGGTCGTTGAAAAACGTATTTTAGTGGAAACGACGTGCGGACGACAATGTGGTGCGCTTGGAAGTATGGGCGCATCTTCCTCGCAGCCGTCACCAGGGCCAAGGCCATTTTTTCGAGCTTTAAGTATCGCGTTTCGGCGTCAAGCAGACTTTTGCTTACATAGTACACAGCCGTCGGAGCCGGCCCTGATTCGCTGACCAGAGCTGCACTGACCGCGTAATCCGTGACTGCAACGTAGAGGAACAGAGTTTCGTGCGCAACGGGCTTGGTCAGACGGTTCGGGGACGATAAATACTCTTTGATCCCCAAAAATGCCTTGTCGCACTCATCAGTCCAAACGAAATTTTTTACCTGTCGGAGGACCTGAAAAAACGGAGCGCATTTGTCAGACGATCGAGAGATGAAACGATTCAACGCGGCTAACCGCCCAGTCAGTATCTGAACTTCTTTTACACTCCGAGGGGGAGCCATGTCGGCTAGGGCTCGGAGTTGGACAGGGTCGGCTTCGATGCCTTTCTCACTGACGAGGAAACCCAAAAATTTCCCTGACCGAACACCAAAAGAACACTTCTCAGGGTTTAGCTTAAGGTTTACCCGTCGTAGGTTATCAAAAGCCTCCTTGAGGTCGGTAAGGTGATCCACATCGGTCTCACTTTTGACCAACATGTCATCGATGTAAACCTCCATGTTTCTCCCGATCTGGTCTTCAAACGTTCGGTTAACCAGTCTTTGGTATGTCGCGCCCGCGTTCTTTAGTCCGAAGGGCATTACTTTGTAGCAATATAGCCCTCGACCCGTGATAAATGTGGTATTCTCCTGATCCGCGGGGTGCAGCTTAATTTTATTATAACCGGCATAAGCATCCATAAAAGATAATAGTTTGTTACCCGATGTCGAGTCCACCAGTTGATCGATCCGTGGCATTGGGAAGGGGTCCTTCGGGCACGCTCGGTTGAGATCGGTAAAGTCTACACACATCCTCCATTTCCCGCTTTTCTTTTTGACAAGAACAGGGCTAGATATCCACAAAGGGTATCGCGCTTCTACGATATGTCCGACGCCGGTCATTCTTTCGACTTCCCTCAGAATTACTTCTGCTTTTTCGGGAGAGAAAGCCCGACGCTTCTGAATTATTGGTCTAACATTCTTGTTAATGGTCAACTTGTGAATTGCAAACGACTCGGGTACTCCCGTAACGTCCCCGGAACACCATGCGAACAAATCAAGATTCTCTCGGAGTAAAGCCAGCATCCGTTCCCTTAAGGTCGGTAACATATTCAACCCGACCCGCAGACCTTTCCCAGTTGCAAAATGATGCAGCTCACACTCTTCGTCGGTTGTCAAAAGGCTTGGGGCCTCCCGAGGGTCGTCCACCGGCTGCGATCCTGGGGAGCTCCCCCTTAATTGCTATGCCTGGGAGGGGTACATCTCTTGGTCTTTCTTGGGTGCCAACGCAGCTCGGTAACACTCCCGGGCCGTTTTCTGGCTGCTTCGCACTACTCCGATGTTATTTCCAACCACATACTTTAC
Organism: Limnanthes douglasii subsp. nivea; assembly: GCA_036936605.1. Lineage (NCBI taxonomy): Eukaryota > Viridiplantae > Streptophyta > Magnoliopsida > Brassicales > Limnanthaceae > Limnanthes > Limnanthes douglasii. The sequence continues at coordinate 274,610,677 of JAUPFV010000004.1, forward strand.
GCACTGATGAATGGTGGAAGTCACCGCATGCATGCGCGATATCCAAGATCGTCCCAAAATAGCATTGTGCGAAGCCGGCGCGTCAACTACTATAAACAGCACCGTGACCTCTTTTTTAAACGGGCCGCGGCCGAGCTGTACCACACCCTCGAACTCTCCGACGACGTCTGCTGCCGTTCCTGTAAACCCGACGATGGTACGGTCGGATCGCTCGATTACTGGTCGTGTTCGGAATTTGGCAAAAGTCGAAGCGAAGATGATATTGGCTGAGCTCCCGGTATCTACCAAAATTCGCCGAACCTCTTCTCCCGCGATCGCTGCCCCGATCACAATGGCATCCTCATGAGGCCCGGCTAAGTCCCTCATATCATCATCGTCAAAATACAAAATTGGCGAAGGGGTACTCCTGGTTTGGAAGCAAGTTCTGGCTTCCAGCTGGGTGGTTAAGTTAACGATGTGCCTCTTCCTGGAGGAATGCGTGATTCCCGCCATTGAATCCCCCCCGAAGATGGTCATAGATTCGAAAAGATCGCGCAAGCCTTGGACCCGACCGATGCGCTCGCCGATTTTTTCATCAACAACTCTGATATCGGTGCGGTTGCCAATTTTTTCATTAACAACTCTGATATCGGTGCGGTTGCCAATTTTTTCATCAACAACTCTGATATCGGTGCGGTTGCCAATTTTTTCATCAACAACTCTGATATCGGCGTGGTTAGCTCCCCAGGTTTGGAAGCATGTTCTGGTTCCCGTCGCAGATCCCTTTTCGAGGATTGTTGATGAATCAAAAAGTTCACAAAGGCCACGCACGCTAACTTCCGCCTCTTCCTCAATGATCCCTATGATATTCCGACCGACCTCGGGGTCAAGGTATTCAACCGATACGTCGAACTGATCCGCAACCTCCGAAATTGCCATGGTGGTTTCTGGTTTTGGGACTATAACCACTTCTTTCGAGGGTGCGGCATGTTGGGCCTTCTTGACATACTCTAAAAGGTTACCGTGCTCGATGAGCATCTGGATCTCCCTCTTTAAGGCTATGCAATCTTTCGTGTCATGGCCGACGTCCTCGTGGTAACGACAATAGCGGTTATTCCTTTGCTCCCGAGGCGTCGGGATAGGAAAAGGCTTCCGGTACATCCCGCTCCTCTTGGTTTTTTCGTAGATGGAGGACACGCACTCCGTGAGATCCGCGAAGTAGGCCGGTCGTATCCATTTGTTGGACGTGGGTCGGGACGTTGCCTGCCCATTTTGTTTTTGCCTTGGACCGGTCGGGGCGGGAGACTTAGTTACTGCTGGCGGGGTCGGGGGTATTGTACTAATCGGCTGGGCTACTCTAGTATGGTCGGGTCGGGAGCCCTGCTTTATTACGAACGATGCCTGAGCGCTCTGTTGGATCTGCGCCGCCACCTCGGAAGCCTCCGTTTCTTCGATTAGTATCTGTTTTTCTATTTGTGCCAAGAGCGCAGAGAAAGTGAACGCTTGCTTTTTCGTAACTGCTTGCTTCATTGGCCCCGGGAGCAGGCCCAATCGAAACGCTGTCAGAGCCACATTCTCTTCACAATGGTCCAGATCGGTTTTCGCATCAATAAATCGCCTGGTGTAGTTTTTTAGGCTTTCCCCCAGCTTCTGTCGACAGTTCATGATAGTGTCTCCATTAGCTCGGAAACTCTTACTTCCCACGAAGTGCTGCCTAAACATTGCCCAGAAAGTCCCGAAGTTTCTGATACACCCCTGCGGCAATCGGTTGTACCATTTCGAAGCCCTATCTTTGAACGTCATAGAAAAAGCCCTACATAAGAGCTTATCATCGTTATCGAAACTCAGCATAAAGTTTTTAAAGGCCTCCAGATGGTTGTCCGGATCCGTTTTCCCGTCGTATTTTTCCAGTTTAGAAATGTCAAAACGCCTCGGGAGCGGTCCCGCTAATATCTCATCAGATAACGGGGAGGCTCTCCAGTTGACTCCGAGCTCAAAAGCTCCTCCCCCAAGACCCTCGGTCCTGATTTCATAGAGCCCCTCGGGTCTTGGGCCGACGAACTGGCTGCTCGTTCGGTATCCAAGGTTTTGGCTGTTCGTCGGTTGCCACGGAATTGGTGGTAACATTTCTCGCTCTCCGCGGCTGGCGACGTGCGTTCCTTCCTTTTTCAAAGGACACAGGGGTCGGCTTATCGGTGCCGCCCTTTTTGTACCGCGAAGGGTCTGCCCTGGACCCTCGAACGCGCTGGGACCGAATCTTTCGCGTCCGTTGAGCTCTCTCCCGGCGCCAGTAATCCTCGCCGGACGAATCGTCTGAGGGATAGTCCGACGTCATGATCCGATGGGTGTCTGGGTTCCGACGAGTCTTGACGGCCTCTTCATCATCGGGAGGTGAATCTCGGTAATACCTGACAGGTCGGACCTCCATCCGCGACGCTTGGCCGCGACCAGCCGCTCCCCGATCGTCCAGGGCGGGCTCTTTGCCCTTCCCTTCACGAACCCTTTTTTCGTCCAGTGCCCGCTCTCGCTCCTCTTCTAACCGGGAAATATCTTCGAGCAGCTGCTTTCGGGTCATAATCAGGGTCGACCGCTTATCCCGACCGCCGTTCCACTCCCGACCAGGAGCTCCCGCGTCTTCCGACCCAGCAGCGGCTCGGACAACCTCCCTACCGTCCCTCTCTGTCGCCGCTTCGCTATTCATCCCGTACAATGTGATTTTCAAAGGACAGAAGATTCCTTTTCGGTATCACTGTTCCCACAGACGGCGCCAATGATGAGTGAATAGCTGTCAAAAGAATATATTTCAGATCTAGGACCTGATATGACTAGAGAGAGAAAGTGTAGAGAGATAAAGTAGAATCTGAGAAAGTAATATTCAATCCCCTTTTTTGGGCAAGTGGGTCATCCTTTTATAGTAAAATAAGGTGGACCCATTTAACCTATTAGTGGGCCGTTCATTGCATTTCAATGAAGCCCTTCTTATTATTACATTGTTATAAATTAGTCCTTGAAGGACTTTTAAACACTTGATTAATCCCATTAACTATTATCTACTGCATTTTTACCCCTATTGCTTGGATCGGCGGATTCCTCCCTCATCAGTATCGTTTTGGTCTTGAAAATGTCAAGAATTCTCCCCTCAACCGGGTGGCCAACAACCGCATACACGTTGTCCAATGTAATAGTCATCTTACCGAATGAAACTGGAAGGTGTTAGTCTGCTGGTGCCACTTTTTAATGAGCACCTCGTCCAACTGCGGGTGCGAATTGAATTTTAGTAAGCGGTGCATAAGTGGCCTGAGCGAAGTATTGCCCAATATTTCCTTCATCCCTTGTTGTTTGCTAAGGTCCCATTGACCTAATAGGTCATATTTAGACTGGACTGTGATGCCAAAACGAGATTGAAACAAATTAAAAATATAAATATACCATAAAGTTAGTTCAATTAACAAACTAATTACTTAAATCGTAAATTAAAGAACTTACATCGTCCACGAAAGTGAAGTAGGCCTCGTGGTGCATATACTGGGGAACAAAATAACAATGTTCTGTGCCATAAAGAGCTCTCTCCATCACTCTAAACCGGTTGGACGCCCTTGGCTACGCGCGGGTAACTCGGGGACATCCGCCTCTTCCTCCTCCTCAGAGTCTCTAAGGCCACGGGCCTCTCGTGGAGGTGATGGTTGTAAATCACACTCCCTCATGTCAACAAATGTTTTACGCCCGATAGATCATTTGGTATGCACCTTACCCGCTCCACGGTCGGTCTGATCCTCTTTCAGGAGACTACCACTACCGCTACCTTTTACTGACGTATGAAATTCTTCCCGTTCACGCCTTCCTGCTTTCTGCCTCTTCTCTTTATCGGGTCTCGACACTTTCTGTATACGAAAACCAATAGGATTACACTTTGTAATAAATTAGGTCTGCGTCGGGTGAGCCTGGGTAGCCCCGACGAGGAATATGTCAAATTTGAAAAAATTCAACAAGTTCCCCGCCCGGGGCTACCCAGGCTCACCCAACGGGGATAAAGAACAATATGGGAAAACAAAATTTCCCCCATCGGTTGACAAGTTTTCACTCAACGAGGATCAAGAACAAAATCACAAAAACCCCAAACCGAACTCGAATCCAAAACCTCTATTCAGACACAAATCTAGCCTTCTAACATCAACATACGACTTCCAACACCTAAATAAACATACATTTACCTTTTCTAGCATCCTTAATAGCATAAATCTATGAAAACCATAAAAACCTAAATATAACAAAAAGAAGTTACTAAAAGAGATTCTTACTCTTTCCCCTTGCACATTTGTTGTTGTTTGTTGGATTAGAGTATTCCAGAGTTGTTAAAAAACCCTTTTTAGTTAGCCGAAAATCTTGTATTTGTGATTTTGAGTTTTGGATCTTTGGTGAGTGAGAGGAGAGGAAGAGGTTAGAGTTGTGGTGTTTGTTTGGCGATGGTTAGAGTTTAGGTTAGGTCTTAGTAAATTTATTGGGGGTATTTTAGGTATAATGTTGGGGATGGTTAAAATTGTTAAGGGGTACTTAAAAATGGGGTTGGTTATCTTATTGGGACCAGATTTAGCCAAAACCCTTCTCAAATTGATACTACTGCACCCACGAGGAAAATAGTGCAAGCTTATAAATAAGAGAAAGGTTTTGGCTATTTAGCCCAAATTTAGGTGATAATTTTTTATTCAATATATAAAAAATTTAATTTTTGAATTAAACTCGACATTTTTTTTAAAACTATTCTGGTTATTTTTTATTTTTTGGTAATGAATTTATTATTTATTAGATTCATGAACGATATATACCAACACAAAACTAGACTGCCATATTCCAATAATAAATAATATCCAATTTTAGGAAAAGATAAAGTTTATATAATATTTTCCTTAAAAAACCTTATTTTAGAGAAAAAGAAAGTCTCACTAACCCTAAATTCTCTCCTTCACCCCTCCTCTTTCAAATATAACACTTTTTAAGTAGTTCGATTTTAAACTTTTCTTAAATTTCACTTTAGATTCGTATGAGCTTTAATGAATTGGTATTTTCGATTTCGCCACAAATAAATCATTGGCATAACTTTCAGTATCAATAAGTATCATTCGAATCTCGTTATGTTATATGTTATCTCAGCTCCAATCACAATTGTGTCTTTATGATGACTAACTACACCTCCTAAATCATCTTCATCAAACAAGATAAAAAACATAACATTATTTCTATACATATGAGTGGAGATTCTTCATTCGAACCGAGTAATTAAACTCACCACATACCGTTTTGAAAACTATTAGTGTTCCAAGACATAATATTTCTTCCAAAAATTTCCAATGACTCAAAATAATAATATAAGGTTCAAAATTTTCCTCGTACCATTTGTTCATTAACTACTAACACCACCCTCCGATCCAGATCAAGATCAAGGTATTCTGAAGACACATTAATTTTGATAGGGTCAGATTCTGTTGGAGGACAAAAGGGTAAGGTTGTTCGGATTTCTCTTGATGGGAAATTTAGAGTTATAATAAGAGCAATGCTAAGTAAAACTGCATGTCTATTACAGTAATCTGAGTGCCTACTTCACTTAATCCTGGGCCTCCAAGCCCACCAATCTCACCCATATGTATTAAACCGACCCGGTTGGCCAATAGATCTTCATAATCTTATAAGTATAGCCAAAAACAACATTTAATGCATTGGTATATTCTCTCTCTACATATTAAATACCAGTACCTCAATTATCTTTCCAAATTGGTGACCACAGTAGGAGCGTAAGGTGCCCGAATAACAATATTAAAAACCAGACTTGTGAACCGTGCTTTAGATTATTTTGAGGTATGAACCTCGACATGCAAATTGATCTCCCTTGTGAATTTGAGGGGATAAGAGGTGATAATGGGAACACTAATACGTCCTATATAAATCACAATACATAAGAAATTACTTTTTCATACAATAATAACGTGATCAGTTGCGAGCATAGATTGAAGCTTTGGAAGCCAAAAGGCAGGTTGAAAAAGAGCTAAGTGGGAAAAATCCATTAAGATGTTTTGCCTCTGATGAACCTGATAAAAACAACAAATAAGATGACAGTGATCAGTCCCCGAAAGCTCATAAAGGAACGAAAAAAGAACATCGGGCTAAACAATTATCGAACACATCAGATTTTGTTTGGAAACTCAACCACATAATCAGATTCTGATATCTCTTCTTGCTCGTCAAGTAGTGATCACGACCAAAAAAAATAAGAAAGAAAGATTAACTAAAAAACATTATAAGAAAATATCAAGTAAACGGATTCAACGGGGAATAAAAAAAATAGAAAGGGTAAAGGAAAAAAGAAACGTTATCAAGGAAAAGTGAAAGGATCGGCATACCACAATATAGATCATCTACTAAGTTATCAGTTCGTTGTCCAGTCCGAACCGGGTATCTTTACCACTTCCGATGAGGATCATATGTTTATCCAAGGGAATAATTGGAAGCAATCACATTTGTCTTAAAAAATTATTTCGAGACATCTACAGAGGCGTTTAGATAACTCAGAAATGAAGAAATATGATGGAAGTCAAGATCTTGATAATCACCTCGAACAATTTAAAAAATTTATAATGAGTTTTATTGACGACGATAAGCTATTGTGCATGGGATTTTTGCAGACTTTCAAAGGAAGTACCCTCAAATGGTATAACTGATTTACACAAGGGTTCATAAAAAACTTTGACATGTATTCGATGACGTTCCGATAGCAGTTTTTATGGAGTAAATAGCTCAAAGGAAACCGTGATACCATAGTGCATTGCACACAATATCCAAATGAGTCTTTAAAGGATTACAACAGCCGTTTTTTAAATACGAAGGATGTGCTGGTTGATATTTTTGAGCAAGTAGCTATCGCTTCTCTAAGACAAGGCCTAATGCCAGAAGATTTGGCTAATTCAGTTACTCGGAAGAAAGCGACGACTTAAGGAAGATTATTGAACTAGATCGGAAAGCCAATCACAATGGAGGAAACCAAGAGGTCAAGATTAACACGCTAGAATAAATATGTTCCCACAACCTCTATCCCACAAGCCAATACTCAATCTCAAGCTACAGTCAACTACCGACCTAAGAAAACCAGAAACGTTCGCATCGGCCTAGACAAATTCAGTCGAATCAAGGATAACAGTCTAGACCAAAGGGGAATCAGTGGGTTCAACCTGTATGGTTTACATAATAAGTTGAAAATATAGCCACAATTTATGATAAAACCAAGAATGCAGTGAAATTCCGAAGGCCAGTGCCAATTTAATCCCCCATAGAAAATCGAAACACACGCTTTTGTAAATACCACAATGATGTGAGCCATGATACCAAAGATTGCATTTCCTCGAAGCAAGAGGAGCAAACGTTGATTGAAAGTGGGAAATTATCCGCTTTTATTGAAAAACAAGGAGGTAACAAGAAAACTAACACGTGTGCTCAACCTAGCGTAAGTACATCCCATGTTACATCACCAAATGTTCAAAGACAAAGTATGGAAACATCTAAGAAATAAAATACTATGGTAATTGTGGAACATCTAAGAAATAAAATACAGCCCATGTTACATCACCAAATGTATATTTTTAACTAAAACCCTAAAAAAATTATGATAAACTAACAAATCCGCCTGTTAAGATCGGACCAGACCGAACCGAATCGACTCTTAAGGATCCGGTCTCGGTCCATGATACTTAGCTCGATTCGCTTAGCGTCCAGACTCGACCCGCACGGTAGCTTACTAAGTCGGTCTCGGTCCAGTCCAAACCCGGACCGACCCGACCCGATAACAACACAATTTGTTAGATTAGGTATTTTCCTAAGCTTTGGTTAAATTTGTCCCACTTAATGTTAACCACTTCATTTTTTATAATTTTTTTAAAGTATTAATGATTTATCATTTTACTTTTTGTCTAATTTTTGTAGTGGTTTTTGGGTACACCTAACCAAAATTAAAAAATATTACGCATTCCAATCACCTTCTTATACACAAAAATTAACAAACTTTCAAAAATTTAAAAAACTCAAAAAACTCAAAAACCTCTTAAAAACTTTAAAACACCCCAAAACTCTAAAACCTCTTAAAACCTCAATTGATTTTTGGATGGATTTAGGCGAGAAGAAGCTTGGTGAGGACAATGGAACTCCAAACAATGTAGTATTTTCTAACTAATTTGTTAAAAACGTTTACATTTTTGTAGTTATTCCCGATGTGGAAAGAACTGAACTCGTGTTCCCTCGCCGATTGAGGCTCTGTTCCCCAACATGGAGGGTTGAAATCCTTTTAGATCTAAGAATCCACACCGCCGATTCAGTCCATAACCAACCGCCGAACGAGTCCTTGTCCACCCGTTAGGTCTATATAGGCTTAATTTTTGAAAATATTAAATTTGTTAAGTGTTAGGTCCCTGGCTGTTGCAATATTATCAACTGCCGGGGAAGCCAAAAGATTTGGCTGATTCAGTTACTCGGAAGAAAGCGATGACTTATGGAAGATTATTGAACTAGATCGGAAAGCCAATCAAAATGGAGAAAACCAAGAGGTTAAGATTAACACGCTAGAATAAATATGTTTCCACAACCTCTATCCCACAAGCCAATACTCAGTCTCAAGCTACAGTCAACTACCGATCTAAGGAAACCAGAAACGTTCGCATCGGCATAGACAAATTCAGTCCAATCAAGGATAACAGTCTAGACCAAAAGAGAATAAGTGGGTTCAACCTGTATGGTTTACATAATAAGTTGAAAATATAGCCACCATTTATGATAGAACCAAGAATGCTGTGAAATTCCGAAGGCTAGCGCCAATTCAATCCCCCATAAAAAATCAAAACACACGCTTTTGTAAATATCATAATGATGTGAGCCATGATACCAAATATTGCATTTCCGTGAAGCAAGAGGAGCAAACGTTGATTGAAAGTGGGAAATTATCCGCTTTTATTAAAAAACAAGGAGGTAATAGGAAAACTAACACATGTGCTCAACCTAGTGTAAGTACAGCCCATGTTACATCACCAAATGTTCAAAGACAAAGTATGGAAACATCTAAGAGATAAAATACTAAGCTAATTGTGGAACGATTTGATGTGGATTTAAAGTACTTAGACCCCGATCCTAATTGGAATCAAGTTGGTATAGTATAAAGAACAAAGAAAGTAACCGATCTATGCCATTACTTTAAATCTCTAACTATTTTTGGGGAAGATACTGTAACTGCGCCATCAAGTTGCTCCAGGAAAAGACATGTGAAAAGTTTGATGTCTCAATTAGAAGGGAAAATGTTTACATACCTCTCCCAGAGCCCTGTTTCTTTCATTGTGTTTGACGATGATGACCTAAGGACATTTTTTGGCTCTCATTAAGATGTTGTGGTGATAGGAGCATCGACTGAAGACAATAGAATACGAAGAGTCTTGATTGACACAATCAGTTTGAAAAATATTTTATTTTTATCTTCTTATAAACAAATGAAAAAATCTTCGGTTATTTAACGTTCGAATTGAACCATAGTAGGGTTTACGAGAAACTATGTCGAGGTAATTGGGAAATTTGAAGGTGATGCATTGCTAGGGAATGGGCCATTCAAAAAAATGGTAAGGTTATTATTTGTAGTAGTTGATTGTCCGACGAATTATAATCTGATATTTGGTAGATCTTGGTTATCTAGGATGCATGAAGTAACATCAACTATTCACCAATGTTTGGAATATGTTGTTGGAAGTTAAAGTAGGGATGGTCTGAAGCAACCAAAAGGTGACAAAATGTTATGTCACTGCTGTGGCTCCAAAATAGTTAAAGCAGTGATTACTAGAAAATAATAAAAGTTAGTAGAGTCTTTCGTGGAATCAAATGAGATAGATGATCCAAGGGAGAATGCCAGGGTCGGATCCAAATTACCATTATAATTGAAGGAAAGTTATTGTTTTTTTATCTAAGAATTTACAAGTGTTTTCTTGGTGAAATAAGGATATAACTGGAGTACTAATAAGTGTTATCAGCCACAAATTGTCTGAAAGATCCGGTGCCGGTCCGGTGGTGCAAAGAATGAGAGATTTTTCTAAAGAAAAATCATAAGCTATAGTCCAAGAAGTGGATCGGTTAACTAAGGTGGGGTACACTAACGAATCCGAGTATCATCTTTGGACTGCCAATCTGGTCATTGTAATAAATAAAAGTATCCAATGGTGCAGGGATATTGATTTTACAGATTTTAATAGAGTTTGTCCCAATGATCCTTTTCTATTCCCCGGGAGAGATCAACATGTAGATTTCACAAGTGAGAATAGGTTATTGTCCTTCATGGATGCTTTTTCCGAGAATTATCAGATACATATGGATCCAAACGATCAAGATCACACTACATTCATCACGATAGATGGCTTCATTGTTATAAATTAATTCATTTTGGGTTGAAGAATGTTGGAGCTACTTATCAATGATTGGTCAATAAAGCATTTGCCAACCAAATTGTAAAAAATGTAGAATTGTATATCGATGACATGATGGTTAAAATCCACATAGAGGAAGATCACATATCCGACCTCCAATAAAGTTTTTCTAACTTGAAATCCATCAACTTCAAATCAAATCTTGAAAATTTTACTTTTGGTGTTCGATCCAGTAAATTTTTAGGCTACATTATAAGTGATAAAGTGATCCAAGTTGACCTAGACCAATTGAATGCTTTGTTAGCCATGGATCCACCTCGTACTTTTAAAGAAGTTCAGATATTGACTAGAATATTAGCAACATTAAACATGTTTATTTCGAGGTCATCAGATAAATGTGCCCAGTTTTCCAAATTTTGAGAAATGCAAAAGATTTTAACTAGTCCCCAAATTGATAAAGAATTCCTCGAAATTAAGCGACACCCATCTTCACCCAAAACTTTATTAAAACCTGTTGTTGGAGAAAGATATTAGATGTACCTAACAGTATCAGATTACGTTATGAGTGCAGTTTTAGTGCGAGAAGTTGATAATTATCCCCGCCATGTTTACTATATTAGTAAGAGCTTGTTGGAAGCTGAGAAAAAAAAATACTTGAAGTTGGAAAAACTATATTTGGCATTGGTATTAGCGGGCATAAAAATGAGGTCATATTTTCAAGCGCAGTCTATCACAGTTCGAACCGCTTTTCCCTTGAAAAATGTGTTACAAAAATCAGTTATATCGGGTCAAATAACTATATGGTCAATTGAGCTCATGGATTATGATATTGACTTTGTACCTCGAACTGCACAATACCTCATGAGGAAGTTTAAGCCAGTAACCCTGAAAAAGAATGGGTGGCTCGAACAGATGGTGGATCTATTATAATGGAATGTGGTGATGGGATTTTCCTAATTTCACCATTTGGTAATTCAATATACCAAGCAATACGCTTTAGTTCCAGAGCATACAACAATGAATCAGAATATGAGGCAACAATATCATGGTTAAGATTAGCTCAGATATATGGTTCCAAAAGGATCCAGTTATTTGAGTGATTCACATTTAGTCATTCATCAAGCACAATGACAATTTGAAACTAAGAAAGATCATTTGGTGAAATACTTAAAGATGTTAAAAGAAGTCTCAACTAGTTCTAAACATATTAATACGAACATGTTCCAAGATCAGAAAATGCAATGGTTGATTATCTAGCCATTCTAGCCTACTCAGAAGTGTTCTTTTGGTACCTAGTATAATAATGCCCTTCTATAGTCACAAGGCCTGAAATAGAGGTTGACATGGAAGTAAACTTTCAGATATCTGCCATAGCCTCTACAGATTGGAGGTACCACATCCAAGAGTTTATTGCTAACAGACTTTTACCTGAGGATAAAGCTTAGACCAAAAATCTCAAATTTATAGCACATGGTTTTTGGTTTTAAAAGGGGTTATTTATAAAATATCATTCAACAAACCTTTATTGCGTTGCCTCATATTTGAAGAATCCCGAACTGTTCGATCAGAGGTACATGATGGGGAATGATCAACGCATTGTGGCTACAAGGCTTTAACTATAAGGGTTTTATTTGGAGGATATTACTGGCCTTCTATTATGGCAGACTCTAAAGACTTGGTTACAAGATAAGATCCTTGTCAAAGCTATGGAAATTCGATCCATATACTGACAGTACCCATGAATTTATGGCCGGAGCGATACTTTTTGATAGATGGGTGCTTGATTTAGTTGGGCCACTTCCAATGGATTTTGGGGGATGTCGTATTATACTCATGGCAATCCATTATTTTTCCAAATGGGTAGAAACTGCACGATTATCCGGAACAACTTCCAAAGTAGTGAAAACATTTATTCTTTCTAACATATGCTGTAGATTTGGCATTCTCAAACTTATCACTACAGACAACAGTCCTCAATTCAACAGTAAAGATGTGGAAGTATTTTGAGCATCGAGAGGAATTTATCATTGTTTCTCTTATTCTAGTCATCCTCAAGGCAATGTAGAAGTTGAGGTAGCAAGAATTAAACGATTTCATGGGTCTGAAGAAGAACTTGCAGAGAGTAGCCAGAAAATGACCAAATTATCTACAAGAAATACTATGGGCCTACCAAACTAATCCTCACACAACTACTTAAAAGTCTCAATTTGCTTTAGTTTATGAAATGAATGTAATCACACCCATAGAAGCTACTATTCCTTCTTTCAGAGTTCAAAATTATCCTGAAGAGATTAATGAGGTTGTAGTAAGGGCTCAGTTGGATCAGATTGAGGAAAGAAGAATAAAAGCTCATTTGAGAACCATTAACTACCAAGGCCTAATGATAAGCAGATATGAATCTAAAGTTAGAAGAAGATACTTTCAAGTGGAAGAAAAAGTTTTAAGAGACGTATTTTTACATGCTAAAGAAAGAAGGTTTGGATAACAGGCTCCAAACTGGGAAGGACCGTACATTGTGTATGAAAGGATCAAACAAGGAACACACAAGATTCTAGACTAATAAGGAAATCTTTTGAAGTACCAATGGAATGTTGAGCATCTAAGGTTATATTTAGAATAGGCTTATTTTGTAAATGTTTACTTTGTTTTAGTTTAATGTAAATATGATGGGGCATACTCTTTCCTACCCTGGTGGCGTTGAGAGGTTTTAATGAGGCGTCCGGACCACAATTAATCTATCAACTTTTGCCTTTAAAAAATATTTTTGCTATATATTTTATTTCCTTCGAATCGATGAACTCTGAATGGCCTGGTTAGATTAAAATTTACTGCTTTCGAATGGATTACCTTCGAATGGCTTGTTCAGTTAAATTTTCTTACCCTCGAATTGGTTACATTCGAATGTTTTGGTTGGGTTAAATTTTATTGCCTTCGAATGGGTTACCTTTGAATGGACTGGTTGGATTAAATTTTATTACCATCGAATGGCTTGGTTCAGTTAGATTTTACTTCCTTCGAATGGCTTGGTTGGGTTAAATTTTATTGCCTTTGAATGGATTACCTTCAGATGGCTTATTTATTCCAAGTTTTGGTCATCCTTGAATGTATAGATACAATGAGTTGATAAGAATAATAATAACATAAAATACCATGGGTGATCCAAAGGTTAAATAAAATTGAAAGTTGGGTTACAAAATTCCTGTGGCTAAACAACGGACTAACACAAACTCATCCGATATAAACATAACAGAATGCCTTGCGTGTATCAATGACTTCACTTCAAAAACTTGCTTAAAAAAACATATATGTATAAAAATGTATTCACATTAGGTCTCATTCCCTCCGGTCTTTCCTTCTTCTTTCTCTTATGGATTCTCGCTATCAGAATCCTCGTCATCAAAGTCATATTTATCTAAATCATCAAAAATATTAATCTTCTCACCTAAAGCCAGGTTGTGATAAGGAATATGATAAGCTGGCACGTGTCTCCATAGATCCCTAAGAGACAATTTGGGGAACTTCTTATTATGGAATAACATCATCATATATGATTTAATTGATTCATCTTTCTCTTGCGTAATATCCAACACTTTTTCAGCATATGCATCCTCAACATCGACTACCTCTTGAGCAGTCTTTACCTTGAGAGAAGTGATTTCATCTTCTTTTTGTTTAAGGAGGTCTTCAAACGTTTTCCTCTCTTCAGACAAATATTGAATGGAAGACTTGTCCTTTTGCTGACTTTGTAAGGAATTAATTTCTTTGGAGCTTGATGATTGCACGTATTTGTAGTCAGATTTCAGGTTATCTCGGTCGGATTTTGTTTGAACCACCTCCTCAGTAATGGTTTTCATTTCCTCACTCAGACTTTCAACTTTACATTTCTCTGCCTTAACATAATTCTTTAGCCTTTGATTTTTATCTCGAAGAGAACCATTGTCCCTGATATGCTCCTTCACTTGTTACTCTAGATCAATTATTGGCCTTACGTAACCCCTCACTCCCTAGTTCAGAAACAACTTGAGATAAACTATCTTTCTTCTTCTTCTTCTTCTTCTTCTTCTTCTTCTTCTACTTTTTGTTTTTGTCACGGTGGCTGGAAGCCCTATTCCTAGCTGGTAGAAACAATTTACCATCAACCGCCTCAATCCTTTTAAGAATTTCAGATGATCATGGAGAAGTGGTGAACTGTACGATATTTTATATGAAGCCAAGAGATACTTGACACTCACCTTAGTAAAGCTGGGCCCAACTCGCCCGACCAGGGACTCTGGAAGTGGTATGGATTCGGGCAAGGAAACCTTTTTTCATTTTTCTTGTGTCACTTTCTGAGTATCCCTAGTTTGACTGGATGTTTTTAAAGGGGTATCTTCACCACTATCATCCATATTTTCTTCCATCACTTGTGTTCTATGTTCCAAAGGTTTACTAGGTTGAATGTCAGGATTTTCTTCCTCAACTAAAAGGAGTTCAGTAGTTGGAGTTGAGGGATTTGTTGTTATAACTGGCCCCGATGGAAGTTCAGTTGCGGTGGTTTATCCCTCCATAATCGGAACCTGTGTGTGGGAATCCTTAACAATGATGGATCGTTAAACTAGATTTTAAATGATTTATTCGATGTAGAAGACTTGTTTTTTGCCTTAGATAACCTTGTAATTCGGCGTGAGGTGCCGTCACCAACATCTGATCCCATGGTAGTGAATGTCGAAGGAGTTTTGCGACTAGTCGCACTTCTGTTTTGAGATGACTTGACTGATTGTGGAGAACGAGTGAAAGATGTAAATGATTGTGCTATTGACCTAGGTTCAGAAGCAAATAGATGTTTATTGTATGGGAACACTTCACCGTAATCTATAGATGAGTTACAACCACTCCACCCGAGGAAAAGGGTAACCCAACAACAACCCTAAGCTTTATTTTTTCTTCTTCCAACTCGAAAATATTGAGCCAACCCCCTTTGGTAAGAGCATTCATGGTTGTGAACATACAAAACCTATAAAATTCTGAGAAACCAAATTAACAACTTACAAACTTGAAAGAGAACCAAGAATATTGTGTGAAAGCTTAAAGTGAAATGTTGTCTCTCTAAAAATTCAATTTTTTTCTTCTCAAACTAGCAACGGTGAAAATTAAATGATTTTCTTATAAAGATTTAAAAACTAGTTGAATTCCATACTAAGGAATGAGAATCTACACAATAGCTAGGGGCTACAAAATAGTGTAACATTCTCTCTCCTTTAATTGGGTGATTTTGCCTAGAACGAAACAAGTTTGTGGGTCCAAATAAAAATTGACACGTGTAGCTAAAAAGTAATTGTTCCAAATTTGTGACTCTTTTATAGTAACCACTTTTAGGAATGCTCATCAGACGTGGTTTAGATTTGAGCATTGAGAGGAATTCATTATTGTTTCTCTTATTCTAGTCATCCTCAAGGCAATGTAGAAGTGGAGGTAGCAAGAATTAAACGATTTCATAGGTCTGAAGAAGAACATGCAGAGAGTAGTCAGGAAATGACCAAATTATCTACAAGAAATACTATGGGCGTACCAAACTAATCCTCACACAGCTACTTAAAAGTCTCAATTTGCTTTAGTTTATGAAATGAATGTAATCACACCCATAGAAGCTACTATTTGTTCTTTCAGAGTTCAAAATTATCCTGAAGAGAATAATGAGGTTACAGTAAGGGCTCAGTTGGATCAGATTGAGGAAAGAAGAATAAAAGCTCATTTAAGAACCGTTAACTACCAAGGCCTAATGAGAAGCAGATATGAATCTAAATTTAGAAGAAGATACTTTCAAGTGGAAGAAAATGTTTTAAGTGACGTATTTTTATATGCTAAAGAAAGAAGGTTTGGATAACAGGCTCCAAACTGGGAAGGACCGTACATTGTGTATGAAAGGATCAAGCAAGGAACATACAAGATTCTGGACCAATAAGGAAATCTTTTGAAGTACCAATGGAATGTTGAGCATCTAAGGTTATATTTAGAATCAGCTTATTTTGTAAATGTTTACTTTGTTTCAGTTTAATGTAAATATGATGGGGCATACTCTTTCCTACCCTGGTGGCGTGGAGAGTTTTTAACGAGGTGTCCGAACCACAATTAATCTATCATCTTTTGCCTTTAAAAAATATTTTTGCTATACATATTATTGCCTTCGAATGGATTAACTTCAAATGGCCTGGTTAGATTAAATTTTACTACTTTCGAATGGATTACCTTCGAATGGCTTGTTCGGTTAAATTTTCTTACCTTCGAATTGGTTATCTTCGAATGTTTTGGTTGGGTTAAATTTTATTGCCTTCGAATGGGTTACCTCTGGTTGGACTGGTTGGATTAAATTTTATTACCATCGAATGGCTTGGTTCAGTTAGATTTTACGGCCTTCGAATGGCTTGGTTGGGTTAAATTTTATTGCCTTTGAACGGATTAACTTCAGATGGCTTATTTATTCCAAGTTTTGGTCATCCTTGAATGTATAGATACAATGAATTGATAAGAATAATAATAACATAAAATACCTTGGGTGATCCAAATGTTAAATAAAATTGAAAGGTGGGTTACAAAATTCCTGCGGCCAAACCACAGACTAACACAAACTTATCCGATCAAACATAACAGAATGCCTTGCGTGTATCAATGACTTCACTTGAAAGACTTACTTAAAAAAACGTATATGTATAAAAACGTATTCACCATAGGTCTCATTCCCTCTGGTCTTTCCTTCTTCTTTCTCTTCTGGATTCTCGCTATCAGAATCCTCGTCATCAAAGTCATATTCATCTGAATCATAAAAAATATTAATCTTCTCACCTAAAGCCACGTTGTGATAAATAATATGATAAGCTGGCACGTGTCTCCGTAGATCCCTAAGATACAATTTGGGGAACTTCTTATTTTGGAATAACATCACCATATATGATTTAATTGATTCATGTTTCTCTTGCATAAACTCCAACATTTTTTCAGCATATGCATCCTCAGCATCGACTACCTCTTGAGAAGTCTTTACCTTGAGAGAAGTGATTTATCTTCTTTCTGTTTAAGGAGGTCTTCAAACTTTTTCCTCTCTTCAGACAAATGTTGAATGGAAAACTTGTCCTTTTGCTGACTTTGTAAGGAATTAATTTCTTTGGAGCTTGATGATTGCACGTATTTGTAGTCAGATTTCAGGTTATCCCGGTCGGATTTTGTTTGAACCAACTCCTCATTAATGGTTTTCATTTCCTCACTCAGACTTTCAACTTTACATTTCTCTGCCTCAACATAATTCTTTAGCCTTTGATTTTTATCTCGAAGAGAACCATTGTCCTTGATCTGCTCCCTCAAGTGTTTCTCAAGATCAATTATTGGCCGTACGTAACCCCTCACTCCCTAGTTCAGAAACAACTTGAAAAGAACTATCATTCTTATTCTTCTTCTTCTTCTTTTTGTTTTTGTCACAGTGGCTGGAAGCCCTATTCCTAGCTGGTAGAACCAATTTACCATCAACCGCCTCAATCCTTCTGAGAATTTCAGAGGATCATGGAGAAGTGGTGAACTGTACGATATTCTCTATAAAGCCAAGAGATACTTGACAATCACCTTAGTAGTTGGGCCCAACTCGCCCGACGAGGGACTCTGGAAGTGGTATGGATTCGGGCAAGGCAACTTTTTTTCATTTTTCTTGTGTCACTTTCTGAGTATCCCCAGTTTGGCTGGATGTCTCTAAAGGGGTATCTTCACCACTATCATCCATATTTTCTTCCATCACTTGTGTTCTATGTTCCAAAGGTTTACTAGGTTGAATGTCAGGATTTTGTTCCTCAACTAAAGGGAGCTCAGTAGTTGGAGTTGAGGGATTTGTTGTTATAACTGGCCCCGATGGAAGTTCAATTGCGGTGGTTTATCCCTCCATAATCGGAACCTGTGTGTGGGAATCCTTAACAATGATGGATTTTTAAACTAGATTTTAAATGATTTATTCGATGTAGAAGGCTTGTTTTTTGCCTTAAATAACCTTGTAATTCGGCGTGAGGTGCCGTCACCAACATCTGATCCCATGGTAGTGAATGTCGAAAGAGTTTTGCGACTAGTCACCCTTCTGTTTTGAGATGACTTGACTGATTGTGGAGAACGAGTGAGAGATGTAAATGATTGCGCTATTGACCTAGGTTCAGAAGCAAATAGATGTTTATTGTATGGGAACACTTCACCGTAATCTATAATGAGTTACAACCACTCCACCCGAGGAAGAAGGTAACCCAACCAGAACCCTAACCTTTATTTTTTCTTCTTCAAACTCGAAAATATTGAGCCAACCCCCTTTGGTAAGAGCATTCATGGTTGTGAACATACAAAACCTAGAAAATTCTGAGAAACCAAATTAACAACTAAAAAACTTGAAAGAGAACCAAGAATATTGTGTGAAAGCTTAAAGTGAAATGCTCTCTCTCTAAAAATTCAATTTTTTTCTTCTCAAAGTAGCAACGGTGAAAATTAAATGATTTTCTTATAAAGATTTAACAACTAGTTGACTTCCATACTAAGGAATGAGAATCTACACAATAGCTAGGGGCTACAAAATAGTGTAACCGTCTCTCTTCTTTAATTGAGTGATTTTGCCTAGAACAAAACAAGTTTGTGGGTCCAAATAAAAATTGACACGTGTAGCTAAAAAGTAATTGTTCCAAATTTGCGACTCTTTGATAGTAACCACTTTTAGGAATGCTCATCAGCTGTGGTTCAGATTTGAGCATCGAGAGGAATTCATCATTGTTTCTCTTATTCTAGTCATCCTCAAGGAAATGTAGAAGTGGAGGTAGCAAGAATTAATCGATTTCATGGGTTTGAAGAAGAACTTGTAGAGAGTAGCCAGGAAATGACCAAATTATCTACAAGAAATACTATGGGCCTACCAAACTAATCCTCACACAGCTACTTAAAAGTCTTAATTTGCTTTAGTTTATGAAATGAATGTAATCACACTCATAGAAGCTACTATTCCTTCTTTCAGAGTTCAAAATTATCCTGAAGAGAATAATGAGGTTGCAGTAAGGGCTCAGTTGGATCAGATTAGGGAAAGAAGAATAAAAGCTCATTTGAGAACCGTTAACTACCAAGACCTAATGAGAAGCAGATATGAATCTAAAGTTAGAAGAAGATACTTTCAAGTGGAAGAAATTTTTTTAAGAGACGTATTTTTACATGCTAAAGAAAGAAGGTTTGGATAACAGGCTCCAAACTGGGAAGGACCGTACATTGTGTATGAAAGGATCAAACGAGGAACATACAAGATTCTGGACCAATAAGGAAATCTTTTGAAGTACCAATGGAATGTTGAGCATCCAAGATTATATTTAGAATAAGCTTATTTTGTAAATGTTTACTTTGTTTCAGTTTAATGTAAATATGATGGGGAATACGCTTTCCTACCCTGGTGGCGTGGAGAGGTTTTAACGAGGCGTCCGAACCACAATTAATCTATCATATTTTTCCTTTAAAAAATATTTTTGCTATACATATTATTGCCTTTGAATGGATTAACTTCGAATGGCATGGTTAGATTAAATTTTACTGCTTTCGAATGGATTACCTTCGAATGGCTTGTTCGGTTAAATTTTCTTACCCTCGAATTGGTTACCTTCGAATGGTTTGGTTGGGTTAAATTTTATTGCCTTCGAATGGGTTACCTTTGAATGGACTAGTTGGATTAAATTTTATTACAATCGAATGGCTTGGTTCAGTTAGATTTTACTGCCTTCGAATGGCTTGGTTGGGTTAAATTTTATTGCCTTTGAATGGATTACCTTCAGATGGCTTATTTATTCCAAGTTTTGGTCATCCTTGAATGTATAGATACAATGAGTTGATAAGAATAATAATAACATAAAATACCTTGGGTGATCCAAAGGTCAAATAAAATTGAAATGTGGGTACAAAATTCCTGTGGCCAAACCACAGACTAACACAAACTTATCCGATCTAAACATAACAGAATGCCTTGCGTGTATCAATGACTTCACTTGAAAAAATTACTTAAAAAAACATATATGTATAAAAATGTATTCACCATAGGTCTCATTCCCTCTGGTCTTTCCTTCTTCTTTCTCTTCTGGATTCTCGCTATCAGAATCCTCGTCATCAAAGTCATATTCATCTAAATCATCAAAAATATTAATCTTCTCACCTAAAGCCAGGTTGTGATAAATAATATGATAAGCTGGCACGTGTCCCCGTAGATCCCTAAGATACAATTTGGGAAACTTCTTATTTTGGAATAACATCACCATATATGATTTAATTGATTCATCTTTCTCTTGCATAAACTCCAACACTTTTTTCAGCATATGCATCCTCAAGATCGACTACCTTTTGAGCAGTCTTTACCTTGAGAGAAGTGATTTCATTTTCTTTCTGTTTAAGGAGGTCTTCAAACTTTTTCCTCTCTTCAGACAAATGTTGAATGGAAGACTTGTCCTTTTGCTGACTTTGGAAGGAATTAATTTCTTTGGAACTTGATGATTGCACGTATTTTTAGTCAGATTTTAGGTTATCCCGGTCGGATTTTGTTTGAACCAACTCCTCATCAATGGTTTTCATTTCCTCATTCAGACTTTCAACTTTACACTTCTCTGCCTCAACATAATTCTTTAGCCTTTAATTTTTATCTCGAAGAGAACCATTGTCCTTGATCTGCTCCCTCACTTGTCTCTCTAGATTAATTATTGGCCTTACGTAACCCCTCATTCCCTAGTTCAGAAACAACTTGAGATGAACTATCTTTCTTCTTCCTCTTCTTTTTCTTTTTGTTTTTGTCACCGTGGCTGGAAGCCCTATTCCTAGCTGGTAGAAAAAATTTACCATCAACCGCCTCAATCCTTCTGAGAATTTCATAGGATCATGGAGAAGTGGTGAACTGTACAATATTCTCTGTGAAGCCAAGAGATACTTGACACTCACCTTAGTAAAGTTGGGCCCAACTCGCCCGACGAGAGACTCTGGAAGTGGTATGGATTCAGGCAAGGCAACCTTTTTTTCATTTTTCTTGTGTCACTTTCTGAGTATCCCCAGTTTGACTGGATGTCTCTAAAGGGGTATCTTCACCACTATCATACATAGTTTCTTACATCACTTGTGTTCTATGTTCCAAAGGTTTACTAGGTTGAATGTCAGGATTTTCTTCCTCAACTAAAGGGAGCTCAGTAGTTGGAGTTGAGGGATTTGTTGTTATAACTGGCCCCGATGGAAGTTCAGTTGCGGTAGTTTATCCCTCCATAATCGGAACCTGTGTGTGGGAATCCTTAACAATGATGGATTGTTAAACTAGATTTTAAATGATTTATTCGATTTAGAAGGCTTGTTTTTTGCCTTAGATAACCTTGTAATTCGGCGTGAGGTGCCGTCACCAACATCTGATCCCATGGTATTGAATATCGAAAGAGTTTTGCGACTAGTCGCCCTTCTGTTTTGAGATGACTTGACTGATTGTGGAGAACGAGCGAGAGATGTAAATGATTGCGCTATTGACCTAGGTTCAGAAGCAAATAGATGTTTATTGTATGGGAACACTTCACCGTAATCTATAGAATGAGTTACAACCACTCCACCCGAGGAAGAAGGTAACTTAAAAACAAACCTAACCTTTATTTTTTCTTCTTCCAACTCGAAAATATTAAGCGAACCCCCTTTGGTAAGAGCATTCATGGTTGTCAACATACAAAACCTAGAAAATTCTGAGAAACCAAATTAACAACTAACAAACTTGAAAGAGAACCAAGAATGTTGTGTTAAAGCTTAAAGCGAAATGCTCTCTCTCTCTAAAAATTCAAATTTTTCTTCTAAAAGTAGCAACGGTTAAAATTAAATGATTTTCTTATAAAGATTTAAAAACTAGTTGAATTCCATACTAAGGAATGAGAATCCACACAATAGCTAGGGGCTGCAAAATAGTGTAACATTCTCTCTCCTTTAATTGGGTGATTTTGCCTAGAACGAAACAAGTTTGTGGGTCCAATTAAAAATTGACACGTGTAGCTAAAAAGTAATTGTTCCAAATTTGTGACTCTTTGATAGTAACCACTTTTAGGAATGCTCATCAGACGTGGTTTGGATTTTGTTCGAATATGTTTAGCACTCCCAGAAGCTTCTGAAAGAGGTAAGGGGGCTAGATGATATAGTCAGATTCGGTTGGAGGACAAAAGGGTAAGGTGGGTAAGTTTTCTCTTATAGGTTAGTTTAGACTTATAATAAGAGAAATATTGAGTAACATGTGTGTCTAGTATAGTAAGCTGAGTGCCTACTTCAATTAATCCTTGGCCTCCAAGCCCACCAATCTAATCTGAATGTGTCAAACCGATCCGGTTGACCCATGGATCTTCATAATCTTACAAATATAGCCAAAAAAAACATTTAATGGGTTGGTACATTCTCTCTCTACATATTAAATACTAGCACCTCAATTATCTATCTACCCTCTACCCAAAATTTAATACTTAATCCAAACACCTACAAAAAATATCATCCGATCAGAAATTATTTTCACCAGATTCCATATGTGATCCTAGTTATTAACAATGTATTTTATTGCTTCAAAATAAATTTACATTGCCACGCTTGCAGATTAGAGCTTGGAATTTTCCGAACACCACCTTTCTCGTTAACAAAAGTAGTCAGCTTACCATATTCTTTCAAAATCTAATTTTTTTAGAGCTATGCAATTTGCTGTGTCATGCCCCGTATCATTGTGGTATTTATAAAATTAATTACTTCGCTCCTCATTGGGTCTAGTTATAGGGGGAAGTTTTCGAAAATAAACATGGTTCATAGCTCGTTCAAAAATTGTTGCTACATTTCGGTTAATTCTTCAAAATAATTTGGTCTCACCCATTGGTTTGACCTAACATAAGTTTGTTGGTGCCAACACTTGAGACGGTCCAGAACGAGTAGGTAAAATTGCTGAAACTTTCGGTCGAATAGGTCCTTGAAATTTTGATGTGCCACCCTGATAAACTTGACCGATGGGAGCATTTCCTTGACTTGAATTCCTCTGAGACAGACTAGGCCTTATCTGGACTCTTGTTGATTCATCCACCATAATATGTTTTTCTACTTGAGCCATTAGAGCCCCAAAAGTAAATTCCCTTCTTCTTGTAGTTTTGTTCACTAAATCTCCGAGGAGCAACCCTTGTCTAAAAGCAACGCATGCTACATGTTCATCACAGTCATCCAATTTAGTATTGGTCAACACAAACCATTTAATATAATGTTTCAACTTTTCTCCAATATCTTGCTTGCATTGAATTATGGTGTCCCATTTTCCCATATTTATTTGCTCCCCATGAATTTCCTTCAGAAACCTGTGTAGAATTACCTAAAATTAGTTATTGATCCCATTAGAATCCTATTATACCACTTCAAGGTTATTCCTTTGAAAGTATGTGAGAATGTCCTACACAATAGCTTGTCGTCATCATCAAAATTCATCATGTAGTTTTTAAATTTCTTTACGTGGTCATCATGATCTTGTATTCCATCGATATTTTCAACTTTAGCGATGTCAAAACGCTTCAGAAGCGCTATCGATCTTATTTTAATTGATAAATGAGAAGTCCTCTAATCCACCCCTTGCATGTATTGGCTACCTCCTACACCACTATCCAGGAACGCGTATAAGCCTTGATATGTGGGATTGGTATACTGATAGGCCACATTATATTTAAAGAATGAATTTTCAATCACAAATCTACATTAAGTTGGCTTTGTGGATTTGTGTCCTATCGATATTCCCAACGCCGACTATCATGCCTTTTTGAATAATGTCTGTCTTTTTCCTTTCTATAATCATCACCTCGTCTACGATTTTGTGAATTTCCATTAGAATCAGACCTAGGGGATTCACTAGTATCTGAAAAAATGTATCGATGTTTATATTGGTTTTCTCTTTTATACGAATGATATTCCTGATTCAATTGAAACTGCACTTCACG
The DNA here is from genome assembly GCA_036936605.1 of Limnanthes douglasii subsp. nivea. Taxonomy (NCBI): domain Eukaryota; kingdom Viridiplantae; phylum Streptophyta; class Magnoliopsida; order Brassicales; family Limnanthaceae; genus Limnanthes; species Limnanthes douglasii. The sequence goes on from JAUPFV010000004.1 coordinate 274,635,062, forward strand.
ATAATTATCCCTTGCTCGTAAAGTATCATGAACATCGTCAGAACGATCCTATGTATTTTTTTCCATTCAGTTTATGCACCTCATATCGTACCCTACCTGGCCTAACCATGTGTTCCCTCTGCACGAGCTGGTCATCCAACTCAACTATCTGATCTAACAATTGATTCTTCTGATCCTCTAAATTCAATTGATCATGTTGATCATTCAATTGCAGATCATTTGGGGTTCCTCCTCGACGCACACCTAACTCTACCACATTTCCCTTGATGAACACCATTGGATAAACTTGAACGTTAGAATTCATGATTCTTTCTAAATTCAAGCGTCTGTATTTCTTGTTTTAGTTGTTGAATCTGGGTACCAAGCGTATGTCCCACTGTGGTCACAAGTGATTAGTCTAGATACTTTTGTGAGTGCAAAAGATGTCTAAAAGTTTACATAAGGATTTTTTTAGAGAGAGAAAGTTATTATAGAGTCTTTAGAGAGAGAAAGTTTCCAAGTGTCAAGAAATCACAAGTCTTATCCCTTTCCAAGTAAAGTATACCTATTTAGGTGGTTTGTTACAACTAAAAAACTATTGCTTGTTAGATGGATATCTTATCCCACTTTAGTACTTTACATAAACATAATTCTTAAAAATTATAGATCTAGTCCTTTATACTTATATTTTACATCAAACTCTCCAAATATATTATTTATTTATTCTTTTATCCAATTTAAAATAATCACTTTTATTCTTTATTTATTTATATCCTTATCAGAGTTCATATACTTTTCAACATATATTGACCATTAAAACACAAACAAAATATAAAATATAATCTTAATGCAAACATTATTCCAGGAAGAGAAAAATATATTTACCCCAAGCTTAATGAGATTATACTTACGTCTTATTTTCAAATCGCGTCTTAGCATATCGAGGTGAAATAAACAATTAGTCGTTATTGATATTAAACCTCGATGAATAAGAAGCAACAAACTATAACCTTCTAGGGCCAAAATTGATATATGCAGGAGATAAAACAAAAAAACAAAACAAAAATATTGCGAGTTATCTTATATTCACAATTAACATTATATGTACATTCACATTTTCATAATAGTTATTCTGCTCTTCATGATTCGCGTTTTAGATTACATTATATTTTCATTTCATAATTAGGTATTCTTATAAATCATTATACACAATTTGTTTTTAGGATTAAGCCATCTTTCACGATTCACATTTAGAATTTATTCTTTCTTCATAATTTGCATTTATTTTATGTGAACCTTCGCAATTTGCATTTACCTAAACAAGTGATATATATTTATAATTATTTTGAACCAACTATATACAACTTAAATACATGTACAAAAATAATATTATTCAGAATCGTTTTGCAATAAAGTTAAATGCCTAAGATTATCCCACAACAACAATCATAAATATGTGATTGTGGCGTACTAGTATGTGAGTATATTAGAATTTTTATTGATAATTGAAATATTAGTTACAGTTACGATGAAGACATTGCAATAATTAAAATAGCGAATATATTTGATATTTTTCTCAATGATCCAAACACAAACAGATGTTGGTCATAATTGATGTATATTTGATTAATTATGATTGACGTATATTAAATTTCAACATTAAGAATTTTTGTGTAAAGTTTAATGTAATTAACAGTCAATCACAATCCGTATTTTATAAACAACTTTGTTCGCAATCGTGTTTCCCTACTTAGTATTTATATGCATTATGATTTGCGTTTCCAACACTTAGTATTTATATGCATCATGATTCAAGTTTAGTATTACACTATGATTTGAATTTTCCCACTTACTTATTCTGTTTATCATGATTTGTTAATGAAGCCAAAGGGAAGACTGCTGAACTAAGTCAGAATATTTTGTCAAAATGTCATTATGAAAGCTGTGCATAAAATAACATTTTCCAGAGATAAGTCGAGTATGGTGTTGTAAAATTGTTCAAGATGGTGTTAGGATCAGGCATTGCGTCATACTTATCCATTCGACATATATCAAATTTAAGATGTAAATCTCCTTCAAGAATGTTTTGATAAATGAGAGATTTTACCATAATGCAATGTTTTTTTTATCTCATTTGTGGTGTTTGATGCCTCTTCTTTCCTTTTCGTAGGCTTCAAAGTGGATATAATATTAGTCATCGTTATTCCTCTTCATCAAGTTGAGTGTTTCTGTTATGTTTTTGCCTTTAAGCTACATCATCTTGTAATTTTTTCTGATTTTGTTTGGAATATTATTTTTCTACTAGAAGTTAAAATATATTCGTTATATTATCTAGTTGGGCACGTCTTTTGTTTCTTTTTTAATTGATTTTGCGTTGACTTCATATGTTTTTTTCTTAGTTTTTCAATTTTAAGTTCTATAAGTCGAAGTGCTGACGGAAGTGTGCTTCACCTCTATCCCATGTTGGTTGATGTTGAGGTAGACGTGAATTTTTAACATGATATTGTCCGAACGAGGGAGTTCATACTTGATCACCAACTTTAGTTGTTGGAGTATCGTGAATCAAGTGACTTTTTAACGGACCAACACCTTCTTCTAATCATGAACAACTCGTTACCATTGGTTAGACTCAAATTAGTTTTTTTAACTTAGATACTTTGAGAGAAGTTGAGAGAAGTTTCAACAAACCGCACTAATTTTGATGATGCAAAATGTCTTAAAAATTTAAAATGTTAACTTTTTTTTTGAACTTGGATAGCTTGAGAGAAGTTTCTACCCACAACACTAATTTTGATGGTGGAATCTTTTTTTACAGATTTAAATACCGATTGTAAAAAGATATGTACGTTAAAATATTAAACATATATGTGTTTACTTAGTAATATCCCTAGTATTACAATAAATCCTGCAAATATGCGAGACTTGTTAAATATTACACTAGCTGTCATCTATTACATTTTTTTTAGTTTGTTGTCCTCAACCAGTTAGCTTTATTCCATATGTGGTCCAGTTATGAAAATCTGATATCTCTTCCTCCTGCATTAGATTTCATCGGCATATTCTTGATGAAATGTAATGTTATCCGGAATTTTTGTTACATTCACAATCCTAACATGCTGTCTGTGCCGTCGTGTCCTCTACGAAATACTACTTTATCCATTCATAATACATTATTTGTTTAGTAAATAGTACCACGTCCTACTGTTTAGGACGAATATCTTACAATAATACAATCTATTATATAGACCAAAACCAACACTCGCATAACAAAATAAGATCAGCAATTTAATCAAAAAACGAGTAAAGTAAAGGATTATCAACAACACTATAACCTCCATCAACAAAAAGATTATGACCACTAACGTATCTCGCCTCATCACTTGCCAAGTAAAGAGCTGCATTTGCAACATCTTCCGTCTTAAGAACCACACCTTTCAAATTACCTACCGAACCAAACTTTTGATTGAACTCCTCTTCATCACATCCAATTTCTTGGGTCACTAAAGGTGTGGGAATTGCGAAAGGCGATATGCAGTTTACCCTAATACCGTACTGACCCAACTCCGCTGCACCACTTTTAGTTAATCCCGCCACACCGTGTTTCGAACAAATATACGAAGGCGGTGAAAACCCCCCTAGCTTAGATCTTGTGCTAGCAGTAGATATTATACTACCTGTTCCAAGTATTTTAAAATATTAGGACTATAATTAAATGATTATGACTATCTAGGGAGCTCTACATTCTACGATACCTTTACGTGCTGGGATCATGGCACGAGCCGCGTGTTTCATGCCAAGAAAAACTCCGGTAACATTGACACTCATGACTCGTTCGAACTCATGTTGTTGAGTTTCCATTATGTTTGCTTTAAACTTATTTGTTATACCTGCATTGTTAAACATTATATCTAGCTTACCATGAGTGGAAATTACTTTGTCAACTGTGGTTTTGATATGATCTTCGTTGGAGACATCGCAGTGAACGTACATAGAGTCAGATGGACCAATTGTTTGGCAGACTGATCTGCCTAAATCATCTTGAATATCGGCAATCACAACTTTAGCACCGTGTTTGGCGAATAGTTTAGCGGTGGATTCGCCAATTCCGCTAGCGCCTCCGGTGATTAGTGCAACTTTACCTTCTAGCCTACCAACATATATAGCATCATAATTAAACTCACTTATCGTTGCCATATCATGAAAAACCATTGTCAGATTTAAATATAGACAAATGTCACTAATCTGATTGGTTTTGTCCGAAGTCAAACAAGCCGAAGTAATCTCACAATTTAGGCTGCTGTGTTAGATAATACTACTCACCTTCGCGTTAAAGCCGATACAAACATAGCTGCCATTTTTTTAATATATAATTGATCCCCCGTGGGCTTACTGTAGTTATTTTGAGTTTCTGTTTTGTATATCTGCGATTTATTTATATATATATGCGATTCTGTTTCTTAGACTCACGTGGGCTTACTGTAGTTATTTTGAGTTTCAACCAATCTCATCAAAAGTGGGGTCCGTGTTTTCTTTGATTATGTACTTCTCAAATTGATACTTCCATTTGCATGCACTTTATTACAAACAAGAATAAGAGGACTCTATTACGAACCAGAATGGAGGGGAAGTTCATAAATAACCCATATCTAACAAGAGCGGCGATTTGGGAGGTCATTGAATTATTGAAGGTCTGGATCGGGCATACTTTTTGTTAGATCACTCTTTTTTATTTTTAATTTTTTTCTATTTCAGATTTGGAAGACATACTATTTATTGAAGGAAAATGCTAACCGGTGCCCGAGGAAGAGAGAAGTTACTCATTTCGGAAATATTTTATATTTTATAAAATAAAAATAAATTAATTCAAATATTAAAGACAGAATCTTTCCGAAAGAAGTAATTTTTTCCGTACTTAACCGGTGCCCAAGGGCACCGGTTAGCAGGACCTTTTATTGAGTACGCCGGTTCAACTAAAATATCGTCACTTTTTCACAACTTTTAAATTTTTAACTTAAACTATCTAACTTAGACTAACAATTTATTTTACTAAATCACTTTTTAATATATACATAGAAGATCAAAAATTAGGTTGCTCATTGAAAGATTTTATGGATAAAAAAGAAACCACTATAATGGGGTAAATTTTTTTCCATTGCGCTGTAATCGAACCGTATCCAGCGTGCGACTAGGGATAGAAAACTCGCACCTGCTATTCGACATAGGATGATTGTAACATAAAAAGACAGCCGACATAGTGGTTTGTTCATCGTAACTATGTATGTGTTATATTGTACAATTGTTTGCGAATTTATGCTATTTAGATACATATATCTATAATTTGGTGCAATTTATTCATCATTTGTCTTTACATAGACATCTTTACAACTTCTAAATTTTCTACGAAAGCCGAATCGAATGAATGAGTTTCTTCATTAATGAAAATGATGTGATTCATCATTATTATACCCTATACATACGATCCGGTAATGGGAAAGAACCCCTACGATAGTGTACTGATGCCAGATGTAGGATATTTATGTATCAAAAGCTGAATCGGATACTTCGAAGAAAAGACAATGTACATAAAAGAAATACAATTGTCCATTCCTAATAAGATGACATCCCGTTGATGTATATCACAACAATAGCGGTTGATTGTTGAAAACACGAAACACAACCACAAAAAATGTCCGGTTAGACGACCATTTTCTAGCTTGTAGATTTAAGATAGATTAAGCTGAGTTAGCTCGAAAATAGTCTTACCTTGGCTCGCGTACTAGGAAAATATACGTTCGTTTGAAGAATAAAAATCTAGAAAATATTTCCAACATGCGTATAATATACAATTATCATAAAAAACATTGTAACACTGATCATTTTGGTCAATCTCAAATGAAAAATTTGTTGGCGACTTTGAAGGAACATAAATACTAAGTGTGGGTTCAGAAAAGTGATACATTAGACTTGATCACCAATTTATTTTTTGTGTAAGTTTTGATTTGTTGCGTACATCATCGCATGTCCTTATCATTAATATTACGTACAAGACAACAAAGTATAAAATATCATTGCTCGAGATTATTGGAGTCACTTTAACATCACTTACATTTAACGTCGGTTATATGTTTATGGCTGTGGAGAAGAAGGCCAACTATAAGTGGGCTTTACGTGTTCAAAGAGGTGTGATGACAGATACCATGTGTAATTTTTTAAGCATCATTTTGACGGATCGAGAGTTTGCATTAATGATAGCTATTGAAGACATATTTCTGGATGCAACGAACTTTCTATGCAATGACATATAAACAAAAATATTATTTGTATGGAATTTTTTTTTATTGTTGATGCCCAAGTTTGGATCAATTTATAGAGTTTTAAAAATTTGTTTCCAAAGCAAACACGATAAAAGCTTATGATCGAAGCCTAGAATCATTGTTTCAATTGTTCGGTGGTCATCCAAAATGTATATAATATATTATGTCATGAAGAATAAAATACAGTGACAACTTTCTTAATCATCGAACGAACGAGATCAAACATTACGCCAATAGAACAATCAATCAGTAAGCTTGAACTTTATTATAAATGTTACCATTTTTATCACAGAATATCAATGTTGTAAAAATAGTAATTTTCTATAGGTGTTAGACTACTCATGCGGTCCTAAAATATATCTTGGTACTGACCAATACAATTTAAAACTTTTTTAAGAGGAAGATCACAAGCTACTACTCAAGGTACATTTGTCAATTCTCAAACTTTTCGAGAAATTTATGTTTCGTATCGTACTTGATACTAGAGATCCATTGAACTTGAAACTCTTTAGTTTTATATCCCATGCGAGCCTAGAAGAAATGTCCAAAACTATTAGATATGCTAGACAAATAGTGTAGATTGAGTATCATGTTGATATGTCCTTAGGAAACACATGGGTTATCATGCACATGTGAAATAGATACAATAGAAAGAGAAGGTAGGTACATTCTTAAGGATGATTTGGATATATTTTACAGAAGATTAGATATTGTTTAGAGTAATGACAGTACGAATCAAGATGTTTTATTAAAAAAAACTATACATCACAGATAGTTTGATATGTGGTTACAGAGATCATATTATTTGTAAGGTTATGGAGCTCCTAAATCCTGAAACGAGTCATGTTGTAGAGCCTAAACAACCAGTTGTTACTAAGGTACGCCAAAATCTGGTCCAAACCGATCGAGTAAACGAGACCTTAGTTCGTGGAAATATTTTATTGATCAAACTGTAAGTGCTAGCACTGCCACAAACAGGTTAGGTAGCATAGTTGCATCAAAATCACCTTGATTTGTAGTACCTAAACCTCCCAGCGCCAAAAAAACGTTAGGTAGAAAAAAACTACTAATATTATAAAGTTAAATATGTACACGGAGTGAATCCCTACCTTTATACATCATTATTTAAGTAGCTGGGTAGTTTAGCATATCTACCAAGTTGGAGACGTCCACCTGTTTGTTCAACAACTATTATAGAGATTGGAATCTCTTTTGTTCATGGAAACTACTTTTTACATGTGAGTATATCATCTACAAATTATATTTTAATATATTTATATGTGTGTATTTTCTCTCTAATTCTTATAATTAATTTCACAGATTGCTACTCCTCTCGATGGTCCTTTACCAACATTATAATTTGCATGCAATCAAAACTGTAGCGATGAGACTAGTCAATGGTCGATTACATACTATGGCAGAATTAACAAATTTTCCATATCACATGGACCATATCCTTCAGGCGTAATGAAGCACCAATAGTTACTTTATGTTATCAAAATTTGTTTTATCATTATATTTTGTTAGTGGACTGCGTATTTATTTATGTAATATTAACACATATTTATATATTTGTTTTCAATTGATATCAATTGACGTCTACTTTGAATTCCCTCCCATATATTGATTATTTCTCTTTAAATTTGTATTAAAGCATGTCATATTTATTCATTTACCAAATATCATATTTTAGAAAAACTTGAACCATCGTAGATATGGAATGGAACGTTTACCAAGACAATGACTTATTGCAAGCCATCGAGTTTTTCCAGAGAACAAATTCTAATGAGACCACTCATGCTTTTATTGATGAATGTTTGTGTAGAATTTACTACATATACGGTTGCATATGAGGTCAATCTCAACCTCTATGCAGTCGTGTAGAAGTCTCTAACATGTACAATCAATTTAAATATGAACCAATGGTTCATGTGCTGGAATTAGTGTATAAAATAAGGGAAAAGACCTTCAAAGAGTATCAATTGAAAATTAAATATTTCATCTAAAGAGATATGATAGCTTATTTGGAGGAGTGCCTTGCTGATCAAGCGGATGCAATAATAAATTGTTCACCCGTTGATTTTAACATCGGTTATGATTTTAACTAATATAAGTTGTAATTTTTATTGTAGTTTTATATTTAATAGGATATCACTAATGTTAGCTCATTTTATTAGTTAATATAATCTTGTATAGATAGTTTATTTAATGTATTTTCACCTTAATTTTTAATGTTATCTCTATTTGTGTTAATGTAAGATTGATTTGTAAAAATAAAAAATACTCTTAAAAAATAGGATGTATAAACCGATAACGGTTGAACGAGTCAAACATCATGCGCGATACAAAGTAAAAACATTTTCTTGGAAAAATGAAATGGAAGATAGTATCGCACAGATTGCAAGACATTTAGTCAAACAGTCGCGCATCTAGCGTGATATAAACTTTTATTTTCATTTATTAGGAAAAATAATTTATCGTGCGTCATACACGTTCCGTGATGTTTAAAATGAGAGATAATTTCTCACATCGTACGATAATTAACTCATTCATCGCATATGTTGTGTGAAACACATCATTTTTTTTCCATTCAAAGTAATTGTGATCGATATTAATCAATTTTTGATATATCATATAATAATTATGATTTATTTACATGAACATGAAAATAATATTTAATCAATTTATGATGTATTTGCTTTTGATATTAACCAATTGATAGTGTTTTGCAAGCCGAATAGTCATAAACATACAAAATAGTAATACAAAGATCATGAAAGAGAGTTGATAATTGTAAAAAAATAAGATCCTGCAACAGTAGTCATATCATAAATATACAAAGATGATAATTGCAAACAAGATCATCATAACACAATCATGGTAGGAAGATGGTGACCAAATAAACAATTTTAAAAAGTAATCAAAAGAACAATCCCTAAGAAACCTAAGAATGATCTCGATATCGGTTGGCTATACGAATACACTACTCTAACGCATCAAGCTTTTCATCCGTCAGCATCGTTAATACGCGATCGATATGTGAGTGTCCAACCTAAAGCATCATCTATGGTACCGTGAGTTCTTATCAGAGGGTTTCCCTCTACATATGTACCGTGACCTATCAAGTTAGGGTTGCCCACTTCATATTTACCAAAAGTTACTCAAAACCAAAACTGGGTATATCGGGTCCAAACCAACCGACCCCCCATATACACATCACATCTAGTTATGGAAAAATTATCCTAACTAACCATATACAAGGATTACATGGATACTTTTAAACAAATTTTTACCCATTTTTTGTATAAGAGTTTGTACAAGGTATGATATAATTTATATGTAGTCCATCTGACGTACCACACGATTCAGATAGTACGCATCCATTATGTCCCATGACCTCAAGGTATGATCAATCCAACTCACCTCCTGAGACGGTCTAACACCTCGTAGATAGTCATATGGAAGGAATGTGACCTACACCGACATTTAAAAGTTAGAATATAATAAAGTTAGTATAAATAAATGACACAAAATGAAATTGAAATTTTATAGTTTGAATCAAAACTTATATCCGTCACGCGCGACCTAGCTAGGATGTCTCACAGATCAGCTAAAATGATTTGGACGAAGCTAACATGTAGTGGTGTATATAGGAAAATATGAGGTGAGAAGATAGCAAACTCGTTGTAAAATAGAGTCCATAACTGATGAAATGATCATAAATCCAAGCATTCAACAACCCAATAAACCTGTATATACCACCAGAATTGTGTACCGAATTCTACCGATGGGCATGGTATAACTGGTCCAAAACCAACTAACCCAATAATTTGCCTCCTCGAACGAGGGGATATTCAAATCAAGCCTCATCCAACAACTACAACACGCCGAGGCAGAATCAGTGGATAAGGCCAGAGTATTATACAGACTTAACTGAGAGCACGGCCGAAATTTTTGACAAAAATTAGAGCTTCGTGAATTTCAGGAAGCCAGCTCCAATTAACAGGCCAAGGGAGGAGCGGAACAACAAATTCTGCACGTATCACAATGACATTGGTCTTGATATCAATGACTGCATTGCTTTGAAAAAAAATTCCGAATTCTGATTGAAAATGGAAAGCTTTTGACTTATGTGAAGTCACAGGGAAACGCATCAAAAAATCCAGCATCAAATTCACAGTCGGCCAACCCAAACGCACAAGCTAAGAATTTGATCATATTATATTCAAAGGCTGATGAGTTTGATGTTGCTTTAGAGTACTTGGATAAGGACCCAGATAGGTTGATTCTGATGGTTGTTGAAGAGCCATTAAAGAAAGGACATGTTCGAAGCCTGTGTGAGTTTTTTGAGTCATTTTTCACTTTTGGAGGTGATTCAATGGCTGATAATACTGATAGTTCGAGGAAGAGACATGTTGTCAATTTGACAACTCAGGTTGAAGGAGAATGTCCACTCATTTGTATGGTAAAAAGGACATTCCTTTTATCTTGTTCGAAGAAGACGATTTGAGAGGTACTGCGGGGCTGCATGAAGATGCGGTAGTCATTGGGGCAAAAGTTTCTAGTGTTGAAATCGGACGCGTGCTCATAGACACTAGGAGTTCTGCAAATGTCCTTTTTAAAGTAACCTATGGCATAATGCACAATCCTCCTCAAATTTCTTAGTCAGAACACACGATCTGGATTCACTGGTGTGACATCACGGATGATAGGATAATTCGAGGGGGGAGATACCTTTCAAAAAGAAAGTTCAAGTGCTTTTTATGGTAGTTGACTGTCCTACAAGTTATAACACTATTTTTGGAAGGTATTGGGTGTCCAAAATGTATATGGTTGTGTAGACAGTGCACTAGTGTTTTAAATACGTGGTCAAAGATCGCGTGAGAGTCGTTCGGAGCGACCAGAAAGTTGCAAAAGAATGCTATGCCACTGCATTTTGGATTCGAAGATCCAGCACTGGAGATACGATGAATGAATAACAGTCAGAGGGGTTTGATGAGTCCAGAAATATTCACCACTCACTGTAGAAATCGGACAGGGGTAATTCGGAAAATAATCACCCACTAACGTATCCGGACAATACAAAAGTATTAAAAAAACTAAACACCTTTTGACCAAGCTAATTGCTAATCTGCTTAATAAACTAATGGGTTTTTGAACTCGACCCGATTTCATAAGTTTGACCTGAAAGCCCATATGGCCCATAATTAAGGGTATAAATACCCAACCACTTTCATTAATGAGGGTAATAAACATTTAATACAACCAGGAAACTTAAAACTCTCACTACAAAACACCCAAACATTTAATAATCTTGAAATACCATAAAAATCTGACAAAATTACCCTTAGTAAAAAAATCCATACAAAATTAGCGACCACATTGGGAGGAGAAGGAGCTTGAATCTAGCATTCAAAACCAGCAAAAAAAAAACAAGTTCGGATGAATCTGGACGAGCAAGCAGTGCCACCAAATTTTGGCAGAAGTGGTGGGAGAAAACGATGAATACGCGATCAAAGAGCGAGACAGGTTGAAAGCAGAGATAGAAGCCTTGAGGGCTGCTAAAACGATGGAGTTAGGCTTGAAAGAAAAATCAAAGGTGTCAGCCATTTACCACACTGACAATCCAAGGGAGCATGACCCATCAGCAAAGACCCATTAAAAAAACTCATGTCAGCTCAAAGAAGTCTCACCGGTCTAAACCGGTGGAGAGGTCGGAGTCAGAATCCTCTAGTAGCTCCTTGAATGAGGATGGACTTGAGGAGTCCATGTCATCTAGCAGTGATGAAGGCAGGTCCAAGAAGAAGCAAAAGTTGGTTAAAAAATATTCAAGAAAGAGGGACAGACATGGAAGGTTGAAAAGGCATTTAGGTAAAGGGTCATCTCATAGCCACAGCCATGGCCGGAGGCATATAGACCATCTGTTGATGGATCCTTTCGCTTTCCATGATGAACCAAGTATCTTTGCAACTCCCAATAAAGATACTATTTTTAGTCGTGACCAGAATTGGAGACAATCTCCATTGTCTTCCAAAATACTGTCCGGAAACCTTTCTAAGAGGTTTGACAGTACTAAGATGGAAAAATATGATGGGAGCAAAGATCCAGATAATCATCTGGAGCAGTTTAAAAACTTTATGATGAATTTTAACGATGATGACAAGTTGCTTTGTAGAGCCTTCTCTCAATCTTTTACTGGGAGTGCTCTGAAGTGGTATAATAGTTTGCCACAGAGCTGCATCAGAAATTTTGATACTTTTTGGGTGGCCTTCCGGAGGCAGTTTGTTGGAAGTAAAGAGGTGAAGGGCAAGGTAGACACTTTTATCCATTTCGCCCAAGGGCCAAATGAATCATTGAAAGAATATATAAGTTGGTTTGTGAACACAACGAATGGATTAACTGGTTGCTTTGAGGAAGTAGCAATAGCTTCTCTAAGACAGGGTTTAAACCCTGGCGATCTGGCCGATTCTGTAACCAGGAAGAAGCCCATGACGTGGGGCGGTTTACTGAACCAGGTGGGAAAGAAAATCAATGTGGATGAAACAAAAAATACTAGGGTGCACAGGCAAGTGAGATCTGCCCGAGCCGCACCAAACCCGAACCAAAATCAGTCTAGATACAAGGCTAAGGCTCAATCTCACCCGGCTCCAGCTTAGAGTCAACAGTCCAGAAATAAGCGAGGACCTTAGGTCCAACCGGAGTGGTTATCAGAATTAAAAGAGAATGCGGCAACCATCTATGATAAAACAAAATATGAGGTGCATTTTAGGAAGCCGACATCGCTTCAATCTCCAAGGGAAAGTTGTAATGCTTGTTTTTGTCAATATCACCATGATATTGATCATAACACAGAAGATTTCATCACTTTAAAGCAAGAAGTGCAGAATTTGATTGAAAGAGGAAAATTAGGTGTTTATGTCAAAAGAAGAAGTGTGAATAGGCCTGATAATGCTCATCAGATCGGCCCAACAAACAATGCAGGGACGTCGGCTCCGGACGGGGCCATGGTAATTATTGAAAGATTTGATGTAGAATCAGAGTATTTAGATCCTGATCCAGCCCGAAATAAGGGGGCGTTATAACAGAACACACCAAGACGGTGTCCGGGCTCATAAGCCTTTTTGAGTCACTTACCATATTTGGGGGAGATACAATGACTGCACCAACTCCTTCTTCAAGGAAGAGACATGCTAACACTCTGGCTACTCAGTTGGAGGGAGGCATGTCCTCCTATCAATCCCAAATTCCTTTTCCCTTTCTTGTTTTTGATGAAGATGATTTGAGGGACATAACTGGTCCCCATTAAGATGCTGCGGTGATAAGAGCATCGATTCAGGGCAATGACATTAGAAGAATTTTGGTGGACACTGGCAGCTCAGCGAATATCCTCTTTTTGAGTTCTTACAAACAAATGAAGAATCCGACAGTGATTCAACATTCAAACAGATCCATTGTAGGTTTCACTCGAAGCTCTACACACGTAGTCAGCGAATTCGAAGAGGAGGTTTTGTTGGGCAAGGGCCCTTTCAAGAAAATGGTCAGGGTACTCTTTGTTGTCGTAGATTGTCCCACATGCTACAATGCCATTTTGGTAAGGTCTTGGCTCTCCAGGATGCATGCTGTGGCTTCAACAGTTCACTAAAATATGCTCTTCAAGGACAAGTGGGAGTTGTCCGGAGTAGTCAAAAAATAGCGAGGGACTATCTTGGTGTTTTAATACCAATTGAAGAGGTTGAAACTCACTCTCTAGCTGAAGGGAGATGTGTCAAGATTGGAGCTAAGATGACATCAGAACTAAAGAGCAAAGTGTTATCCTTTTTAGCAAACCACCAACACGTTTTTGCTTGGTGTAATGCTGATGTGACCGGAGTTCATGCAGGTATTATATCACACCAGTTATCCATCTGAAGAGATGTAGCACCCGTTGTGCAGAAGAGAAGAAATTTTTCTAAGGAGAAAGCTGATGTCATAGTTCAACAGGTTGACCGACTTACTAAGATGGGGCACATAAAGGAATCTCAATACCCTTTATGGACAACCAATCCGGTGTTAGTAAAAAAAAATAGGAAGTGGCGTATGTGCATCGACTTTACTGACCTTAATAGGGATTGCCCAAAAGATATGTATCCTGTTCCCCGGATAGATCAGTTGGTAGACTCCACATCTGGTAACAAGTTGCTGTCCTTCATGGATGCCTGCTCTGGTTATAATCAGATTCAAGTAGATCCGAAGGACCAGGAACACACTACTTTTGTTACTGATAGGGGCCTCTATTGTAACAAGGTGATGCATTTTGGATTAAAGAATGCTGGGGCTACATATCAGAGTTTGGTAAACAAAGCATTTGCTGATCAGATTGGAAGAAATATGGAAGTCTACATTCATGATATGATGGTAAAGAGTGTGGAAGAAGAATTACACTTGGCAGATCTGCAAGAGACTTTTGCCAACTTAGTAAAGGTTAATTTAAAATTAAATCCAAAAAAATTCGTTTTTGGAGTACAGTCTGGTAAGTCTTTGGGGTATGTGATAAGTGAGAAAGGGATACAGCCTGATCTGGACCAACTTAATGCTTTACTGCAGATGGATCCTCCTCGGAATATTAAAGAAGTACAAAGATTAACAGGGAGGTTAGCTGCTCTAAACCGTTATATCTCAAGGTCTTCGGATAGGTGTACCCCGTTTTTCCAAACTTTAAAGGGTGCTAAAGAATTCAACTGGTCTCCATAGTTCGACCATGCTTTTGATGAAATAAAGAAGCATTTATCTTCCCCCAAAACCCTATTTAAACCTATTTATGGAGAAACATTGTATATATATTTAGCAGTCTCCGAATTTGCCAAAAGTGCAATGCTAGTAAGAGAGGTGGACAATTATCCTCGACCGGTGTACTACATCAGCAAAAGCCTGATGGATGCTGAAAAAAGATATTTAAAACTCGAAAAGTTAGCACTGGCTTTGGTAATTGCTGCCAGAAAAATGAGGCCCTATTTTCAGTCTCATTCTATTGTTGTCCGTACGTCTTTTCCTTTGAAAAATGTTCTTCCAGAAGGCGGACATATCAAGGAGGATGACCAAGTGGTCAATAGAACTGGGTGACTATGATATTGATTTTTCCCCTCGAACTGCAATCAAAGCTCAATCTGTTGCTGATTTCCTAGTTGAATTCCATTCGGACAGAAGTACTAAGCAAGCTGCAGATGAAAGAACTAAGAAAGTATGGGTTGTCCGGACAGATGATGGATCAAGTACCATAGGTTGTGGTGCTAGGATATGTTTAACCTATGTGTACGGAGACAAGCTGTACCACGCTATATGTTTTGCTTTCAGGGCTTCTAACAATGAGTCCGAATACGAAGCTGCTATAGCTGGTTTGAAATTAGCCTTACTATGTGGATACAAAAGAGTTAGATTAATGAGCGACTCTCAACTTCTTATCCATCATGCCCAAGGTCAATCTAAGGCAAAAAAGAGCAGTTGATTAAATATTTATTCATTCTTATAGAGCTGGCAGCTAACTTCAAGAATATCAGCTATGAGCATATACCCAGATCGGAGAATACGTTGGCAGACTCTTTGGCCACTATAGCATACTCTGAGTTCTACCCATGGATTCATGTGCAAAAATGTCCATCCATTCAACCCAATCAGGGAAAATAAGAGGAGGAAAGTTTAAGTATACAAGTGGTTCAACCCGAGGAATGGAGACATCCCCTTATTCGGTACCTTACTAATGGCATTTTTCCTCCGGAGAAATCTATGCCCAAGAAAATGAAGTACAAGGCTCATGATTTTTTAGTTGTAAGAGATTTTTTATACAAGAAGTCATTCAGCAGACCTCTCTTACATTGTCTGGGGATTGAAGAGTCTCAAATTATGCTGTCAGAACTATATGATGGTGAGGGGTCAGCACACTGTGGTTATAAAGCTTTAACCCAAAGGGTTTTGTTGGCCGGATACTACTGGCCATCCATAATGGAACATGCCAAGGAATTGGTAAAAAATTGTGACCCATGCCAAAGATATGAAAATGAAATTCACATCCCAGTTGTCCCCTTGGAATCAATTTCTGAGCCCATACCTTTTGCTCGTTGGGGATTGGATCTAGTAGGGCCTCTACCGATGGCATCCGGAGGGTGCAGAACCATTATTGTGGGCATTGATATTTTTTCAAAGTGGATAGAGGCAGCCCCCTTAGCAGGAACTACTTCAAAAGTTGTTATAAAATTTATCCTATCTAATATTTGTTGTAGATTTGGGGTTCCACAAAAGATAACTACAGATAATGGGCCACAATTCGATAACAAGGATATGGAGAGTTTTTGTGCCACTAGGAGCATTAAGCATTGCTTCTCTTCTCCTTTCCACCCACAGGCGAATGGTCAAGTTGAAGTGGAGAACAGGCCCATTCTCTCCGGTCTCAAAAATAATTTGGAAGGGGCTGCTGGAAAATGGCCAAGTAGTCTACAAGAAGTACTATAGACTTACCGGACTACTCCTGGGGCTGCTACACAAGAATATCCATTTGCCTTGGTATATGGGATGGATGCAATCGCTCATATAGTGGCAAATCTTCCACAATTTTTCCGAACAGGCTAATAAAATGGCAGTCCAGAGTCAGTTGAACTTAATAGAAGAAAAAAGGGTTAAGGCTCATCTTAAAACCACCCATTATCAAGGTTTAATGAGAAGCAGGTTTACTTCCAGAATCAGAAGAAGGGATTTTCAACCAGATATAAAGTATTGAGAAAAGTCTTCCTACATACTAAAGAGAAGCAGTTCGGAAAGCTAGCTCCAAATTGGGAAAGACCCTATGTGGTCATTGAAAAGCTTAAGCCGGGGACATACAAGCTTCAAGACAAAGATGGAAGAATCTTAAACCACCTTTGGAAGTTTGAATACCTACGGTTGTATCTAGAATGCAAGTTATGTAAATATTTACTTGTTTAAAGTCCATGTAAATATTATGGGGCATACTCTTTCCTACCCTGGTGGCGCGGGGAGGTTTTAATGAGGTGTTCGGGTTTTTTAATAAAATTTGATGCCTTCTTAAAATATTCAGAGTGGTTTGATTTACAGTTTCTTTAAAGCCTTCTAAGTATCTTTCACAAATCGGATTGATTTGGTGAAATGATGACCATTTAAGCATTTGTCATCGACAAATTTAAACGCTCTCATCTTAAAATACTTGTAAAATAAATAGGGGCTATTTAAACATCAGCCATCAAGATTGGGAAAATATAAAACAAGGCAAGAATTTAGTAAAGTAAAATTACCCAGCCAAACACTGGAGGATGATATTAAAACATACGGAATGCCTTGGCCATCCAAGGACTTTGAGTTTAAAAAAAAGAAAAGCTTGACCGGACTCAATCCGGACACAATTAAAACAATTCCTTGGCCATCCAAGGACTTTAGTCTGACATAAGGATAAAATAAAAACAGAAGATAGTTAAAACTTTGGGGTTAGTTTGCCTTAGATGTGACTGTATCATCTTGTTTCTTCTTCAACTCTTTGGGTTCATCACTGGAGTTCTCTCCGGTACCTTCTTCCTCATCAGTAGTATCATCAATACCACTGGAGTAGTTGTGCTTATCGCCATCTACCATAGTATGAAATGGGATGTCTTCGTATTTCACATATTGCCATAGAGTACCGAACGTCTTTTTCGGGAATGTTCGATAAAAAAGCAAGACCATGTCAGATTTATCTTCAGCATACCTTTCTTCCAGGGAATCTATCACCTTATTGGTGTATGTATCGAGCTTGGCCTGGATTGTCTTCTCATGCTCTTTTATCAAATCCTCCTTTTCCTTAGTAACTTTGGACACGACGTCTTCAAGGGAAGTTTTGTCACTGATCAGGGCTTTGATAACATTGTTCTTGGTCTTCACCTCCTCATTCGAAGCGGAAGTTTTTCTTGGTCGTTTTTGAAGTGGCCAGCCTGGTTGCCAAGTATTCTTTCCCTTTCCGTTAACTCTTCGAGCTCTTTCCTCAATGCTTTAACACTTTGGTTGGCGTTAAGGAGATCATTGGATAAGCTCTCTTTATCTGCATTAAGTGTGTTAATAAGGGCATACTGACTTCGTACTTGCCTCTTTAAGTTGAGCACCGGTTATATATGGCCCAGTAAAGAGTGAGTCACCGTATCGTTCTCCCTTGAAATAGTGAAGGATTTACCATTGAAAGTAACCATGTTTGAAGAACTTGGGGGAAGGTAGGGCCAGCAAAGTCATCTTTTTCAAGGTCATCAAAGTAAAGGCCGATGTTCTGGAAAACACTAATGTTTACTCCATCAATGTTGATATCCCCTCTGGTACCCTCTCCGGCGTGTAGACCACTTGGGATTTGCTCTGCCAAATTGGGGTCTGTTGGGTCGGCCGGAGGACAACTTCATCCCCCAAGGAGACTTTCTTCTTCTTGGCCACCCTCTCTTGAACAGTTGCTCCCCGTTTTCGGTCCTTCTTAGGAGCCTTTGAATGGTATTGAGGTCCACCAGCCTCCCTAATACTCTCATCAATTCCCCCTTGGGCCTGCACTCCCTGACTCGCCGGAGCAATTTCCTTAACAACACCCTGAACAACCTCTACTACAGTTTGTTTTTTCTTGCCCTTCTTGCCCTTCATCTTGCTTGGAGGTTTAGCTCTAGCAGGTAAAGCCAGCAAGCCATCCTTCTCATCTGTTCTCTTGAGGATAACATCCGAAGGGGGTGGAGTGGTCAGCTCCTCCCAAGTAAGGTCTCTCCGGCCCGTTGTGTTCCGGAGGGGGTGGAGTGGTCAGCTTTGCACATGTGGTCTGCCCCTCCACATAATCGGAGAACTCCTTCGGCAGCACTAACCAAAGAAAAAGAAGAGTAGTTCAGAAATAGATTTCTTGCAAAAAAAAGAAAGACAAACATGATAAAATATTTACCTATGCTTTTCCACCTGCTGGTGAGCATGCTAGGATTGACGCCAGATTTGATTTTCCTCCCATTTTTCAAATTCCCGCTCATAAACAAAAATTGGGTCTTCCAATTCTTCTCCAATTCGAGCAAGTCATCCACCACCTTAAAGTCGTCTCCCATATTTAAGTGGTAGAATGGGATATGATGGTTCTTGTAGAGGCTGGCCACAACAGCAAACTACTCCATTGGAAGTGGTATTCCGGAGAGCCTTGAAGCCATAATATAGGCCATAAGAGTGTACCAAGCGTTGGGACTCAACTGGCTTGGACAAAGTTTTATCAGGTGGAAATACCTGACAATTTTTGGGTCACGGGGAAACTTGAGCCCCCAGTTAAACAGCTCGGTGTAGAAGACTATTTCGTTGAGTTTACAGTTCATCGGGGTCTCCAGAGTGACTCGTATCCTCACCTTAACGGACTCAAGGATCTCCCATTTCGTCAGGATCCGACCTAACTCAGCAGTATGAGTGTAGACATAATTGATACTCTGCATGGCCAGCAGATACTTCACGTTCACTTTGTGGAAGCAGGGTCCCACTTTGTCTTTCAGACACTCTGGAAGATCCGCATGTTTTAGACAGACTTTCTCTTTGCCTTTTCCCTTTTTATCGGAGGCTGCATCTCCGGTCTGCCCGAAAGTATCCGTCTCGAATGGAGCTTCTTCAATACTGTCCTCCATCACCTCTTTAAATACCGTGGAAGGTTTATCAGCTGTTGTTGATGGGAGAGTGCTGGTGTCTGGCTCCGTAGGTTTTTCGGACGGTTGAGCATCAGCCCCTCTTAGGGGTCTGGTGTCCGGCAGGGGCTCAATTCCGGAGGGCTCAGTGTGAGAGCTGGTTCTAGTAGCCTCCGGACCAGAGGATTTGTCTTTTGGGGCTCTAATAGGTGCCCCTGATCTAGTGGCTTCATCCTTGGTCCCAGACTTGGAGGGCCCTAACTTTGAGAACTTGGTTTGAGAGCCAGTTGCCAGACCCTTTACCACACGACCTGTCCGGTGAAGATTAACTTTTTCCGGAGACTTCTCAGTATCTGACCCCAGAGCGATGAACGGGGATGGTCTTCTTGTACTTGATACTGCTTTTTACTGCACTATAGAGGGCTGTGACTCCTGAACCGAGGAGCCTAATGGAATGGGTGAAAGGCTTGGTTGAAACAAACACCTGGGTTTGGCACTTTTAGTAGAGGATGATCCTCGATCAACTTCTGAAGATGGTGTTTCGGGCTTATTGATTGGAGAAACTGGAAGACCCGCCGCGATACGTCTCTCTCGTTTAACTCTTTGTGCTTCAAATCTTTGTGCTTTTTCTAACTCCGAAAGATTCAGCCAACCACCTTTCACCAAAGCGTTTCTCGCCGTGAACATAAACCTACACAAGAAAGATTTTGAACAGAGAAGGAAAAAGCTCTGAAATGGAGAAATGATTAAGTGATGAAGATGGTAAAACAGTAAAAAGAAGTAATTTATACTAGTAAGGCAAAAAAGTTACCAAACACATAGGAGAAAACAAAAAGGCAAATGTAATGATTGAAGGCGGCGCTGACGTCATAAGTATTATATGCAGAAATTACTTTTTAGGATTAGTGGGAGCGCCATTCTAGGAAGAAAACACATGGTGAGACGAATCAAAATATGACACGTGTCCCACGATCCATAGCAGAACTCTTGAACTTCTGAGAAGTATTTAGTCCGGATAAAAACTGAACTAAATATATAAACAGTCCGGAGAATGTTGCTAGTGCCTAGGAGGATTTTATTGGTCTTGCCTAAGACCTTCGACAAAACCTAAACAAAGGGCTACTGATGAGTCCAGAAATATTCACGACTCATTGTAGAAACCGGACAGGGGTAATCCGGACAATAATCACCCATTAATGTATCCGGACATGAAAACAGTATTAAAAAACACTAAACATCGTTTGACTAAGCTAATTGCTAATCTGCTTAATAAACTAATGGGTTTTTGAACTCGACCTGATTTCATAAGTTTCACCCGAAAGCCCGTATGGCCCATAATTAATGGTATAAATACCTAACCATTTTCATTAATGAGGGTAATGAACATTTAATACAACCAGACAGCTTAAATTTCTCACTACAAAAACAGCCAAACATTTAATACTCTTGAAATACCAAAAAATATCTCACAAAATTACCCTTAGTAAAAAATAATCCACACCAGGGTTGACCTCGGATTTTAATAAAAGGGTTGACGATCCGAGGGAAACCCTGGGGTCCTTAACAGTAAGTGAAGAAATTGTAAAGTTTATTTTTTCTGAGGTAAACACTTCGAATAGGAACCTTACTGACCCAGTTCTACATCAATGACTATAAGAATTTTTGTCTTATAATTTGGACGTTTTTTCTTAGAAAACGGAGGATGTCATAGGCGTGCCGATCGAAGTAATCTTTCATGGTTTGTCTGTTAACTCAAAGATGAAGCGAATAATTCAAAAAAGAAGGGAATTTTCATCAGAAAAACACAGAAGCAATTGTTTCCAAAGTGGATCGTTTATCCAGGGAGAACATATAAGGAGTCGCAGTATCCTTTATGGACGACGAATCCAGTAGTGGTCAAGAAGAAGAACGAAAAGTGGAGAATGTCTGTAGATTTTACAGACGTAAATCGAGCCTGTCCTAAAGACCTATTTCCTGTTCCTCAGATAGATCAGTTGATGGACTCTACTTCGGGAAACAAAATATTAACTTTCATGGATGCTTTTGCAAGATATAACCAAATCCAAATGTATTGGAAGGATCAATAATGCACTACTTTCATTACTGATAGGTTTTTGCATTGTTACAAGGTTATGCCTTTTGGATTGAGAAACGTCGAAACTACTTATCAAAGGTTAATGAATATAGCATTTGCCACTCAGACCGGAAGAAACATGGAGGTTTATATCGATGATATGGTGGTAAAAAGCATGGTGGACGATGCACATCTAAAGGATTTAGAGGAGACATTCTTGAATCCAAGAGCAACAAGGCTAAAGCTTAATCTTGAAAAATGTACTTTCAGAGTTCGATCTGGGAAGTTCTTGGGTTATGTTATTAGTCGAAAGGGATAAAAGGTGATCCAGAACACTTGAAAGTTGTAATAGCAATGAATTCACCTCGAATAATTAAAAAAGTGCAAGTTTTAACAGGAAAGTTAGCAGCACTTAATATATTTATTTATACATTTTCTGACAAATGTTTTCCTTTCTTTCAAGTGTTGCGAGGGCCAAAAATATTTGAGTGGACTTCAGATTGTGAAGATGCATTTACCAGCATAAAAAACTTATTACCGTCACAACAAATTTGATCAAATCCTCGAAGTGGAGAAAAGCTCTTTTTGTACATTGCGGTATCCAATTTTGCAGTAAGTGCAGTATTGATCAGCGAAGATTCAAGAGTTCTGAAGCCGGTGTACTATGTTAGCAAAAGTTTGGTGACAACATAAAAGAGACATTTAAAGCTTTTGAAATTAGCATTATCGTTGGTGGTGACTGCTAGAAAGACGTGACCTTATTTCCAAGCTCATACCATTGAACTTCGAACTTCATTTCCCTTGAAAAATGTTTTGCAATGTCTTGATATTTCGGGGAGAATGACCAAGTTGTCAGTAGAGTTGGGAGATTATGATATCTTATTCAAACCTAAAACTGAAATTAAAGCTCAAGCTTTGGCAGATTTTCTTGTGGAATTTCATTCAAGTAGATCAGACATTGAAGAATTAAAAAGGTGTTACCAGCGAATTCAAGGTGGGTTATTCGAACAGATGGCAGATCAAGTATTTGGGATGCAGCGCTTGAGTTCAGTTAATTGTTCCATGTGGAGAGACGATGCTTCAGACTATCAAATTTGGTTTTCACGCCTCGAATAACGAAGTAGAATACGAAGTTTCTTTGGCTGGTTTGAGACTTGCGAAAATATGTGGAGCAACTTCCAGTACGATTGTAGAAAAATTCTCAATTAATAGCAAATCAAGTATTTAAAGACTCCGAAGCAAAAAAGGAACACTTAATTGTGTATCTTCGGGAGCTTCAAAACTTGATGCTATTATTTGATAATGTTGTTGTGGAACATTTTAGTTGAGGAAGTAACACGGTAGCTGATTCATCAGCAAATATCGCTTACAAGGAAGAGTATCCCTGAAGTTTTTTAGAAGAGAATCCTTCGATATTAACCCAGTCTGACCAATGTGGTTATATTGAAGAACTTTTTATCACTACAGATGTAGTCCGAGGAAATTTGCGAACTAACATTTTAAATTTTTTGATTCAAGGAACATTGCTTGACGATGCGAAATTTGCCAAAAAACTACGAGGCAAAGCTTTTGGATACATAGTTTTGGATGGAGTTTTATATAAACAAGCATTTAGTAGGCCATTATTACGATGTTTAAATAAGCAAGAATGACAAGAAGTTTTATCAGAGTTACATGATGGAAAAGGGTCAGCTCATTGTGGGTTTAGAGCTTTATCTCGTCGAGTTTTGCTTGCAGGGTTTTATTGGCCTTCGATCATGAACGATGCTAAAAATTTGGTTCGAAGCTGGTGATACTTATCAAAGGTTTGCTAATTCTATTCATAAGTCGGCAGTTCCACTTATATCTATCAGTGATGCCATACCATTTGATAGATGGGGAATTGATTTAGTGGGGCCTTTGTCGATGACATCTGGAGGGCGGCAAATGATAATTGTAGCGGTAAACTATTTTACAAAGTGGGCTGAAGTGGAACCGTTATTTAGAACGAAAGCAAAAGATGTAATTAAATTCATTATAAGCAATTTTTTTGTCGTTTTAGAGTACCTCAGAGAATTAATACGGATAATGGCCCTCGATTTAATAATAAGAAAATGATTTAATTCTACGTTTCAAAAAGAATCCAACAATGTTTCTCAACACCTTTTCATCCCCAAGAAAATGGACAAGTCAAGGTGACAAACTGATCTATTTTATATAGTTTGAAGAAGAATTTGACAGGGGCAGCAGGGAAATAGACAAGTGTTTTAGGCTCATCGAACAACTCCTAGAGAAGCTACTAAGGAAAATCCTTTTGCTTTAGCATATGGAATTGATGCTGTCAGCTCTGTGGAATCTATGATATCATCTTTTAGAATAACCCAATATTGTGAAAAATCCAATGATGAAGCTAAAAGAGAAAATTCAGATATGATTGATGAGAAAAGAGTTCGAGTGCATCTAAACGTAATACATTATCAAACTCTTATGAGGAACCGGTACAACTCGAGGGTAAAAAAGAGAGACTTTAAAATAGGTGATAAAGTTTTGAGAAAAGTATTTCTGCATACTAAGGAGAAGAGCCTCGGAAAAATGGCCCTGAAATGGGAAGGACCTTTATGGTTACTGAAAGGATAAAGCTAGGGTCTTATCATATTTGTTATAGTCAAGGGAGGATGCTTCAACACCCACAAAATATACAACATGTGAAATTATACTGGGAATAACTATCTTGTATTTTGAATTTGTTTCTTTTAGTTTTATAGCGCACTCTTCCTACCCTGTTGGCTGAGGAAGGTTTTAACGAGGCGCTGTGTACATATTCAACATTATCAATAAACTTTACAAGTGTTTATTTAAAGTATCTTGATAACTGATCAAAGACTGAGCATCTTTGAAGTTGATCAAAGACTGAGCATCTTTGAGGTTGATCAAGAGTAGAATGTTCTGAAGTGTTATTACACTTTTCGAAGAAACAACCATGTTAGAAGTGCTATGTTCAATAAACGCACTGTGATATTCTAAGTGCTACATCCAATAATCGCACTGTGATGTTCCTAGTGCTACGTTCAATAAACGCACTGTGATATTCGAAGTGATACGTCCAATAAACGCACTCTGATTTTTGATGTGCCATGTTCAATAAACGCACTATAATATTCAATGTGCCATGTTCATTTAATGCACTATAATATTCGAGGGATTACATTTTGTAAAAATAATTTAAAGTATTCTATAATGTTTTAACTTTGAATAGTTAACATAAATAAAAGATCACATAGCTTGATGGCAAATATGAAATATGAACAACAACCTTTTTCATTTAGAATAATTCGATGAATACAAGGGATATGGTACTAATATGAAAAATACAAAAAAGATAACATAAGTTTAAAGGGTAGTAAAATCATTCAGATGACTCCTCTTTGGTTGATTCCTCTTGATATGATGAACTTGGGATAGGATCAAAAGCTTCAATAGGGCGCTGTTCGACATGAAGGTCATTCCAGAAGCTAAACAGGTTTATCTTAGGATATGTTGCGTGAATTTCTTGAAGAAGTATGATGGCCTTCTCATCTTTACCATTGTTGATAGCTGTCGACATGTCCTTGGTACATTTAATTTTTGTAGCACTGATGGTAAGTTGATTTTCCTTCCCAAAACCAAGCTTAAATATGGCTATCTCATCGGTTAACTTCGCTTTAGGTAAGAGAAGTCTGAAGATTACTAAACTTCTCCTTCTCATCAGTTAAGTCTTCAAGGTGTTTAGCCTTGAGTCGATCTACCTCTGCTTGATGCGAAGTGTTTAGATTCTCTTTCTCAATTTGGTGTTGTTCTCGTAAATGCCTTTTCACAAATAAGAGTCCTCTGATAAGCTCTGACCTTGCCATTTCGAAGCCATGAAATTGATCTGCTATATGATTTTGAAATTTTTCCCTCAAGTGTTTTTTCAGTTTCAGCGATTCCTTTGTAGCGAACCATATTCTTTGGCCAGTCGTTTAAGATGACTTTGAGAAGCCTCTATTTCTTGAGTAAGCGTTTCCGCTGCAGCTTTAAGATCGGAAAATGATTGAAGTGCAACAAGAACATCTGGGTTTGGTGGAATAAGAGGAAAAACTGCTGGGCTAGGCCGAGGGATGAGATCTAAAGACGTAGTAGGAGCACTAAAAAGAAAAATTTCATGAGATGCTTCTTCAGAGGTAAATGGTGTAGATCTTCTACCAAAGTTGTGAAGAAAAGTTTGAACCTCTTGAACGACATGATCCTCTTCTCCAGTAAGCTCTTATTATTCATTGAAATTGATGAAATTGTCGAGATCGAAGTGATCATCATTTTTATTATCTTCTACATCAAGTGTAGCGTCTTCTCCAGTTGTTTCCTTCTCCTTTTGGAGACCTTGTTGATTCTCAGCAACTATGACCTCATTGTTATCAGATATTATATCTTCGATGGTTGCAACTGTATTTTTCTTCTTTTTCTTCTAAGGATTGGTGGAACTTTTACTTTTCGAAGGTGTAACAGTTTTTTTTCCAGAATAAGGTTGTCCCTCTGTTCCTACTTTGATGGTCGAAAGTGTTCTTGCCTTTTTTTTTTTATTTTTGAGCGTTTAGGCTTCGGGTTTGTTGAAGGGTTAGCACCAGATGTACTAGCTGTTTTTGTTTTTGTTTTTGTTTTCTTGCCTTATTCTTTTGAGGCAGATGACTGTCTGATATGTTGCTGGGGTAAAAAACACCACAGGTCCTTCATGTTTATCACTTGTAACACTTCAGTCCTTATCCTTTTTCTCGGTAATAAACTGGTCCCTTCGTTTAAAAAAACAGAACAAATAAATTCTTATTGACTCCAGTGCAATGTTTCTGTAAAAAATTACCATTGTCACTGGGATGCTGATGTGACAGCAATAAAAAAAAGTAGAATTACGTTTTACTTTTACCTAACTCTACTAACTAACTTCTAACCCAAAACCCGACCAAAATAATAAAATAACCCGGTCTAGACCCAATTAATTTAATTAAAACAAGCCCAAAAGAAAATAACCCAAGTTACAAAACGATTATTATGACTTAAAAATCCAACAATCCTAATTTCTAACCCAAAATCAAATTACCAGTTGAATTTGGCATCCACATTAAGAAGATTTTCTGTTTCTCTGTCATTTTCCTTCGTTAAAGCTTTAAATAGTTGAATTTGGTTTCGCAAGATGATTTCCTGCTACGGATCCCTCAGGTCATGATGAAGCTCAATGAATCAAACGAAAATGATAAAACCCAATCATCATCTCCCTGTAGAGAAAAACGAATCGCAGTCGCGAATAAGCTCCTGTTACTCGCGAAACTGAACCACAAGACACGAAAATGGGAGTTCGATTTGAACACACAAATTCCTAAATTTAGAGCAAAAACCCAATACATGAGGGATTCGTTCAAACACTTGAGTATCATAAATAGCTAAAGTTTGCAAATTTATCAAATTTCTAATTGTGGGTGGGTTTAAACCAAATAAATTAGTAGCAGCAACACTAAACGTGGTTCTATTAGTGAAGAACCCTTATTACAGATAATTTCTCCAATCAAATTAGGGTTTCCTCCGATTTGTAACTATTGAAAGAGATCAAAGAAACCAATTGAGATAAAATCGACCCTTTCAATAAATTGTCTTGTAAACAAAAAAACTTGTAATGAAATGAGATTTGAGAGCAGAGATGGGATTTGACCTAAAGAAGAAGGGATTGAACTAGAGATGTTTGTGGAGGAAAGATTAAAGAGCTGAAGAGAAGAGAGAGAAGATATTTGTTGAGGCAGAGAAGAAAGATTGAGAAATGTGTTTGGTAGAGACAAAGATATTACTTGGTTTTTAGCAAAACATGTAATCCCTTGCCATGAACAGGGTGTCTGGTTTTATGGCGAGGGTAATAAATAAGATGATGATTTTGTTGCTTTGTGGGCTGGTTTTTATTAAATTAAATGGACTTAGTCGGATTGTTTTTTTGATTGAATCGAGTTTGGATTATAAATTAGTTAATAGAGTTAGGTAAAAGTAAAACGTAATTATACTTTTTTTTACTGTTGTCGCATCATCGTTCCATGTGGGACGCTGATGTGGCAAGTCAAAGGGCATTTTTGATAGAAAAATTAGGCTAGGATCAATAAGGATTTGTTTGTTCCGTTTTTTTTGAAACCAAAGGGGATCAGTTTATTACCAAGACAGAGGATAAAGAATGAAGTGTTACAAGTGATAAACATGGATGACTTGTGGTGTTTTTACCCTATATTGTTGATAGGTAAGAATACCTTGCAATCAGTATGGACTAATCTTTCACAAGCTTGAAGAGAGTTAAGTTGTTCCATCAAATTTTCAAGAGGAGAGGCTCCAAGAGTGATTGGAAATAAATGACTGTTGAGGAAATTGATTGGTCAAAAGGTTGTGTGGAAAGCATTGTTCCACTATGGTTCAGCCCAAGCGACGAGCTTAATGGATATTTATTTCGCTCTTGTTCGACGAATGGCATAACGCCTCAGAATTTATGATAAGAACACATAAGTTGAATCTCAATTTCTGATAATAAATTTTTTAAGAGTAGTATTTACGACTGTTTTTCCAGACAAGGTTTAATATCGATGAATTGGCTTCGGAGTTGCTTTACCGTTTTCCCATGCTCTTGAGATGAAGACAAATTTTTGCTTCCAAAATTTATCCGCTTCCAGAAGGTCATCGATGATTTTTAGGTCATCATCTAAGGTAATATAGTAAAATGGAAGCTTTGGTCTCTTGGACAATTTGGTCAA